>CM055122.1:127745602-128358102 GCA_029206835.1 Rana muscosa | reverse complement strand
GTAATTGGCCACCAGGTTGCATACATCTCAGGAGAGATTTTGTCCAACTCCTCTTTGCAGATCCTCTACACCAGTGATCATCAACCCTGTCCTCAGGACCCACTAACAGGCCAGGTTTGCAAGATAACTGAAATACATCACAGGTGATATCATTTGCTGCTCAGTGATTGCTGTGTTGTAGTCTGCATCTCCCCAAGGTAATACACAAAATCTGGCCTGTTAGTGGGCCCTGAGGACAGGGTTGGTGACCACTGCTCTACACGTCATGAAGGTTTCGAGGCTGACGTTTGGCAACTCGAACCTTCAGCTCCCCCCACATATTTTCTATGGGATTAAGGTCTGGAGACTGGCTAGGCCACTCCAGGACCTTAATGTGCTTCTTCTCAAGCCACTGATTTGTTGCCTTGGCCATGCGTTTTGGGTCATTGTCATGCTGGAATACCCATCCACAACCCATTTTCATAGCCCTGGCTGAGGGAAGGAGGTTCTCACCCAAGATTTGACAGTACATAGCCCTGTCCATCCTCCCTTTGATGCAGTGAAGTTGTCCTGTCCCCCTGGCAGAAAAACACCCCCAAAGCATAATGTTTCCACCTCCACGTTTGATAGTGGGGATGGTGTTCTTGGGGTCATAGGCAGCATTCCTCCCCCTTCAAAACAGGGCAAGTTGAGTTGACGCCAAAGAGCTTGATTTTGGTCTCATCTGACCACAACACTTTCACCCAGTTCTCCTCTGAATCATTCAGATGGTCATTAGCAAACTTCAGACAGGCCTGTACATGTGCTTTCCTGAGCAGTGGGGACCTTGCAGGTGCTGCAGGGATTCCAGTCCTTCGCGGCGTAATGCGTTACCAATTGTTTTCTTGGCGACTATGGTCCCAGCTGCCTTGAGATCATTGACAAAATTTTCCTGTGTAATTCTGGGCTGATTCCTCACTGTTCTCATGATCACTGAAACTCCATGAGGTGAGATCCTGCATGGAACCCCAGACCGAGGCAGATTGACAGTTATTTTGTGTTTCTTTAATTTGCAAATAATCGCATCAACTGTTGTCATCCTCTCACCAAGCTGCTTAGCGATGGTCTTGTGTAGGTCTACCATCTTGTCCCCACCATCCTTGGGACAGCTCTTTGGTCTTGGCCATAGTGGTGAGATTAGAATCTGATTGCTTCTGTGGACAGGTGTCTTTTATATAGGTAACACGCTGAGATTAGGAGCACTCCCTTTGAGAGTGCTCCTAATCTGAGCTCGCTACCTTTATAGAAGACACCTGGGAGCCACATATCTTGCCGATTGATAAGGGATCAAATACTTATTTCACTCTTAAAAATGCAAATCGATTTATGTTTTTGAAATGCGTTTTTCTGGATATTTTAGTTGTTATTCTGTCCCTCACTGTTAAAATAAACCTTTCATTAAAGTTATAAACTGATCATTTGTCAGTGGGCAAACATACAAAATCAGCAGGGGGATCAATGTTTTTTTCCCCCTCACTGTATTATAGAAGTCTGCATTGAAGATGATCAGAACTATTCATAGGTATCATTAGAAGAAAAAAAATCACGGTCACGTTTCGTCTCATCAGACATTTACTGACACAAATAAGTAACACACTGGGGTAAGAGGAACAGAAAGAATAAAAAGAGGCTCACAGCTCATGAAGAGTGACGTAACTATCCTTCCACAACAAGATTCCAAAGAAACTTTTATGACTGAAGTTAAATGCATGAGTGATCGACTCATACTCACTCTGCATGTTTGGTGGCGAAATTCCTGAAGAATAAGAGGTCCTTCCCAGCTCACTTGGTCATTCTCAGACTATACTGGCCGTTTTACAGGTTTTTCTTATATGACTGCTACAAAAGCTCAGGTCGCAGTCACGTACACATATGGCACATCATGACAGCAAATATATAGTGAATGTGACCTCAATATTCGGAAGGGAAATAGTTAGGTGGCCATATTTAACCCTTTAACTGCACCGCTGAAACAATGTTTTTTTTTTGTTTGAGGGAAAAAAAAGTTTATACTCTGGCATGTGGATACCAATACTTAAAGTTGTAGTAAACTTGTTTTGCCCATTTTTTACTTATAGGTAAGCTTATAATAAAGCTTACCTGTAGGCAAAATGAATATCTACTAAACGTGGACCCTTTAGGAGGTATTCCAGCAAGCAGCAGCCAGTGACGTCACCAGTGCATGCGCTCTAAATAGCATGTGCCGTTCCTTCAGAGCCCTGTTCTGTGCCCAGGGTTCCCATGCGCATGCACGGGAGTGACGCCATTGCGGCTGGGCCAATCAGACAACCGAAGCCTGCGAACCTGGAAGACAAGATTTTCATAATGTGCTAATCTGCTATGCAAACTGGTACATTAGATTACCTTGCAGGGAAAAAAAATAGGATTTTTGTACTCACTGTAAAATCCGTTTCTCTGACGTCCATGGACCGACGCAGCTCTCATACTGATTACATGTGGGTATATGTCCCTGCTCGCAGGAGAAGACCTAGGCAGAATGTTAGAGGTTAAAACATTCTAGAACAAGCCAGAGCTGAACAGCCCCGCCCAGGGGGGCGGTCCCTCCGGACATTACCCTTCCACCTGCAGCTAATCAGCCTCAGTTCGTAACAAAGCAGTACAAACTTAAAAGGAAGGGTGGGTGCTGCGTCGGTCCATGGACGTCAGAGAAACGGATTTTACAGTGAGTACAAAAATCCTATTTTCTCTTATCGTCCATGGACCGACGCAGCTCTCATACTGATTACATGTGGGACGTCCGAAAGCAGTATAAGAAAAGGGTGGGAGCAAAAAAAGTAAGGAACAACCAAAACTTCACTCCAAACCAGCAGAGCCCCTCAACGGAGGAGTTGCAACATTAGACAGCGGCCTCAACACTTTGCGGCCGAAGGAAGCATCCGAAGATGCAGCCACATCAACCTTGTAGAACTTTGAAAAGGTATGAACGGACGACCAGGTCGTCGCCTTGCACACTTGTGCAACCGACGCTTGACGTCGGAAGGCCCGGGAAGCACCAATTGCCTTGGTGGAATGCGCCGCAACCGGAAAGGGAGGCGCCCGCCCTTTAAGGGCATAGGCCTGTATGACGGTCTGCCTGATCCACCTAAAGACGGTGGCAGACGACACCGCTCGGCCCTGTTTTGGACCAGACACAGATTTCCGAATGGAAACAGTAGCAGACAGGTACACTCGTAAGGCTTGTACCCATCTTAATGCAGGAAGCGCAAACTCTCAGGGAAGCGATGGGTGAGGACACAAGGACGGAAGAACAATGTCCTTCTTAAGGTGAAAGGCCAAGACCATCCTTAGAAAAGGATGGTCGTGGGCGCAACACCAACATATCCTTATGGAGGACCAAGTAAGGCGACTTGCCAGACAAGGCTGCCAACTCAGACACCCGTCTAACCGAAGCAATGGCCAATAAGGCCAACTTCCGGGACAAGGTCAAGAGAGGAATCTCTCTGATATTCTCAAAGGGATGTTCTTGGAGAACCGAGATGCATCAAAATCAGATCCCAAGTAGGGAGAGGAGGCTTGACAGGGGGAGACCACATGGCGAACCCCCTGCCCAAAAGGTGCTAATCAAGGAATGGCCCGGCAGCGGTCATTGAAAAAGACAGTCCGGGCCGAAATCCGACCCTCAAAAAAAAAAAAAAGTATGCAAGGCCAGCTTTTGGGTCACACCACGCTGTAAGAACAGCAAAATCCTGGGAACGGAAAACATCCAAGGATGCCACTCAAGTTCCTCGCACATAGCGATGTAAGCCTTCCAGGTACGGTGAGATATCTTTCTGGAGGAAGATTCCCGTGTCAACAACATAGAAGAGATGACCGAATACGAGAGAACTCGGTCCTTTAGCACCTGGCTTTAAACAGCCATGCCATTAAAGCCAAGGACTGTAAAGCAGGATGAAGTATGCTCTGCGAAGCCAGCGAGGCAACAACAGTAGCAGAGGGTAAGCATATATCAGGTGATACTGCCCCCACGGGCTTCCAACGCGTCTGCCCAGGGGTCCCTGGACCTGACCACGATCTTGCCACCTTGCGAGTGAGTCGAGAGGCCACAAGGTCCACTTCCGGTGCCCCACCTTCGGTAAAGAAGGTGGAAACACCTCCGGATGCAAGGACCCTTCGCCTGCAATGCACACGGTTGACAGGACCGTCTTGCAGCGAGACGTATGAAAATCCCAAAGAGACTCCGCAATGTATCGGAGAAGGGAGGCCCCAGTGTACAGGGTGCCTCAAATGTTGGCCAATAAAGGCAACTTGACGGAACTTCCCTAGAAACTCGGTCAGAGGACTAGTACCTCAGCCTCCACAGGTGGCGCAAACCCACCCCGGGCACAGAGACCCTAAAGGCTAAAGTAGTTGTAGTGCACCTGCTAGACGACTGATGAATGAAGCAGAGGCTTTTGCCCAGTCATTGAGCTACAAAAAATGCCAGAGACGCAGCCACTAACGGGCGCAACGCCAACCCCAGCCTGGCGAACACAGTCCAAGCCAGCGCTTCTGATCACCACTGAAAGCAGGTGGAAAGTGGTACCCCTGAAACCAGGGATCCTTGTGACAATGCTCCATCCAGCAGCTACCCATGGATGGGTGCTGATTGTGCAAACACATAGTTTATACTATGTATTGCGTCAAACGCACAAATGGAGAGTGTGGGAGGAAACCCACCCAGCCACAAAGAGCATAATACCACCACATACGGCGTATGTAGTTTAGTATTTGTGGATAAACCTATTAAACGCGTATATACTGTGCCAGCGACGAAGGCGTGCACATCATCGGGGCCTGGACGTAAACCAGCCACACAGATTGCGTACACAACCGTGTAGGTATGTTAGCCTGCGAATAAACAAATTGCACATGTTTATACTGTGCATAGCGCTGAGAATGCGCACACCATTGGAACGCAGGGGAGAAACCTGAGCACCCGGATGAAACCCATGCAGACTGCATACGCATACCGTGTATGGTATTATAGTATGTGTGCTAAACATTTTGCACAAGCCCATGTGTGCATAGCACCGAAGGCGCGCACACTGTTGGCGCGTGGGGGGAACCGAAGTACCCCACGCATACTCAGAGAATGCAATACCTACAGCTACTGTAAATGTATTTAGTGTAGTGTATAGACATAATGTGTATGTTTACACCGTGTATTGCACCAAAGGCATGCATGTCATGTAGCATGGGCAGAAACCCACACAGACTGCATACGCATACCGTGTAGGTATTATAGTGTGTGTGCTAAACCTTTTGCACAAGCTCATGTGTGCATAGCACCGAAGGCGCGCACACCGTTGGCGCGTGGGAGGAACCGAAGTACCCCACGCATACTCCGAGAATGCAATACCTACAACAACTGTGAATGTATTTAGTGTATAAACATAATGTGTATGTTTACATCGTGTATTGCACCAAAGGCATGCATGTCATGTAGCGTGGGCGGAAACCCACGCAGACTCGGGTAGGTCCAATCGCACAAATTTAGACTGTGCATAGCGCCGCAGCGCCCACTCGGAAGAACTCCACGCAGACAGCACACAGATACCGTGTAGGAATGATAGCATGTGAATCAACATAATATTGCACATGTTTATGCTGTGCATTTCCATTGGAGCGTGGGGGGAAACCGGAGTACCCGGAGGAACCCCACGCAAACAGTATACCCATACTGTAAACATGTATAATATGTGCAATAAACATATTGAACATGTCTATACTGTGCAGAGAGCTGAAGCGCACATACCATGAGAGTGCAGGAGGACACCGGAGCCCCCGCCAGCCCAGAGAGTATGATACATACATATACTGTGAATGTATCTGGAGTCGTGCATAAACATATTTTGTACGTTTATATCATGTATGGCACTGAAACACAGCATTGGAACGTGGGGACAGCCACGCAGACACAGAGACCAATAACACATACATACACTGTGAATGTATGCAGTGTAGAGGTATAGGATGAGTTTAAATTATGGCGCAGAGGCGCATAATCTTCTCTGTATCATTCCAACCTGCTTGACTGTGCTGCTGAAGCAGGATGCAGGTAACAGGTAACCTCTGATCCTCAGACCGTGTGTCTGTCAGAGCTCAAATCATTCCCCAGGAAATGGCGGGAAATGTTACCTCAGGTATCACACACAAGGCTCACAGGGATTAGAGACATAAATGAATAAAGTCCTCCCTCATCCATGCTGCTCTTGAGGCAGCGTGTGAGGGAAACTGTGTAAAAGAAAAGCTTGTCACAGCAATTTCAGCCTGAGTGTGATTCTCACATCATCAATGAGATCACTTACAAGCACCCTGTCATTCACTGACACAGAACTGGAGTCTTCCTCACAAGGGAATGTCCTGTTCATAAACATTAAAAATATTCAGAGCTAGGGTCCTGAGCCCAATAGCTAGGCCCATATCTGACTCAGAGCACTCCTTAACTAAAGATTTTTGTGGGGGGAGGGGGCTTATAGCTCCTTTTGCTCGCACACCGCTTCCATTCTGACAGGAATGATTCCAGGACTGCTGACAACTGGTCTATAAGGACCGCAGGTGCAGGAAACATATGAACATGTTTAACTGTGCAGCACTGCCAGTTGCCCCAGGCAATGTGGAGAGCAGGTGTATCAGACTCCATAAACGCCACCCTCTGAGACCTTATACACTATACAGTGAATATACAGTCCACCCACTGGCTACGCTAAGGAGGGGATACCCGGGAGGACCCACCAACCCTTAAGGACAGCTCAGTCTGTGAGGAGATTGTGAGGGGATTCGTGCCGTCGCCAGAAATAAATGCGCGGCGGCCACAAGAAAATGGCCGCAGCTATAACTGCGCCACTGAACGCCAAGATGGCCGCCGAGCGCAAAATTCAAAGCTCTAATGCGCGCCAATGGCGCACGCAATAACCACCTCAAACAGCGCCAATGGCGCACGCAATAATCACCTCACACACCAGAAAAAAATGCAGACATGAGCGCCCAGCCAGGCCAGAGTGACCCCCAAGCACCCCACAGCACAGCACCAGTACAGGGTGCAGAGAGCAGCATAACAGGGGGGGGGACAGGGAGAAACCCCCACACACAGAAACACAGCCAGCATGTACTCACCTGCAGTAGGAGAGACTACTTACCTGTCCCTTTCAGGGACCCACTGGCTTGTTTCAGACAGACCTATCACAGAGTCGTACTGCGTAGCTGTCGGCCCGGTCCACCGCGAGAGATACAGTCAGTCAAGTACTGTTCAATCTTGAGAGGACTGCGGGAGCATGAAAGCAACCCGGCCACCCCTGGAGCCATGGGGTATGTCGTGAACTGAGTCTCACGCACACAAGGCGAGGATCAGCACGCTCGATGGTCGGACAGGGAAGACTACGAGGATACCAGTGTACCCAACCTGTTGCCCAGCCGACAGTTGATTGAAGGTCTCAAAAATAAAATAAATAAAATTCCCAAAGGAATAAAAATCAAAAGTAAAATCTTCCAGGAGACTGGCTCCTGAGAGCCACGTCTTCTCCTTCTGCTAGGCAGAAAAAAACTGAGGCTGATTAGCTGCAGGTGGAAGGGTAATGTCCGGAGGGACCGCCCCCCTGGGCGGGGCTGTTCAGCTCTGGTTTGTTCTAGAATGTTTTAACCTCTAACATTCTGCCTAGGTCTTCTCCTGCGAGCAGGGACATATACCCACATGTAATCAGTATGAGAGCTGCGTCGGTCCATGGACGTCAGAGAAACGGATTTTACAGTGAGTACAAAAATCCTATTTTTTTCCCTGCAAGGTAATCTAATGTACCAGTTTGCATAGCAGATTAGCACATTATGAAAATCTTGTCTTCCAGGTTCGCAGGCTTCGGCTGTCTGATTGGCCCAGCCGCAATGGCGTCACTCCCGTGCATGCGCATGGGAACCCTGGGCACAGAACAGGGCTCTGAAGGAACGGCACATGCTATTTAGAGCGCATGCACTGGTGACGTCACTGGCTGCTGCTTGCTGGAATACCTCCTAAAGGGTCCACGTTTAGTAGATATTCATTTTGCCTACAGGTAAGCTTTATTATAAGCTTACCTATAAGTAAAAAATGGGCAAAACAAGTTTACTACAACTTTAAGTATTGGTATCCACATGCCAGAGTATAAACTTTTTTTTCCCTCAAACAAAAAAAAAAACATTGTTTCAGCGGTGCAGTTAAAGGGTTAAATATGGCCACCTAACTATTTCCCTTCCGAATATTGAGGTCACATTCACTATATATTTGCTGTCATGATGTGCCATATGTGTACGTGACTGCGACCTGAGCTTTTGTAGCAGTCATATAAGAAAAACCTGTAAAACGGCCAGTATAGTCTGAGAATGACCAAGTGAGCTGGGAAGGACCTCTTATTCTTCAGGAATTTCGCCACCAAACATGCAGAGTGAGTATGAGTCGATCAATCATGCATTTAACTTCAGTCATAAAAGTTTCTTTGGAATCTTGTTGTGGAAGGATAGTTACGTCACTCTTCATGAGCTGTGAGCCTCTTTTTATTCTTTCTGTTCCTCTTACCCCAGTGTGTTACTTATTTGTGTCAGTAAATGTCTGATGGTCCATGGACGATAAGAGAAAAATATTTTTTTTTAGAAATTGTACTACCGCTTTAACCATAGTGCCAATTATTCTTAACAATTTTTCTATGAAAAATCCTTTTTTGAAAGTCAAATACAATATAGATTTCTGCTTGGCCTTTACTTATTGTCAATTTGAAAATTCAAATGAAATCAAAAATGTTTGCTGAACTTGGGTTGTAAATGTGTCTTCTACAGATGCCTCTCAATGCAGACTGTAATATATAGGGGGCAGGGGGTTGCAGCAGCCGCATCTCATTGTACGCAGTCTGCGTGTCCTATTGAACCAAACAAAATCCATCTCACCAGTCAGACATTAAACTTGTAACAAGCAAGGGCGGGCGGGCGGGCTGTGCAGGGAGCCTTCCCTGCCAGGAGAATATAGTGAATATTGCTATCAGCTATAGCCGCTGGTGATAATCGCATGCAAACATCTGAAATGCTGGTTGTATCAAAGTTGATCGATGGGTCAACTTAGGTAAAATCAGCCTCCCCATACATGGTTCGAATCTCACCCCTGCTGAACCAGCCGAGATTCGAATTGCCTATGGCTTGAATTCTAACACATTGTCAAGACTTTGCCCCTACAACACATATTGGAAACATGAAATTTGCCAACCTGGATTGCTTGACGTCCCTGTTGAGCATCTGCCAGAAGCTGAATAGTAAGTGCCCTTGAATCCTGAAGAGCATCTTGGAGGTAGACAAAACTGTGCCCAGCATGACGTCCCATAGTGCACTCACGACATATAGGGATAGAGCACGAATCACAGTAGAAATGTAGAACCTGTAACAGCAACATAAACTGAAAGTTAGATGACCATTTATAAAAAGTAAAAATAAAAATAAAATAAAAATATATAAAATAAATAACAGTCCGTCTTTCCAGGTGCTGTGAGAGCATCAGGATACATTTGACCCCTATTTACTGCACTCAGCTTGCATGCTGACACTTTCCATTTATTATACCACTGATACTTCTTTTGTATCACTTTACAGAGGATATCCAATCATTCACATCAGTCCCTGCCCCACATAATGGGTTACAACCCAACGGGAGAGACTTACTAAACCTGGTGCAGCTGTGCATAGTAACCAATCAGCTTCTAGGTTGTATTGTTAAAGCGTAATTGAACAAGCTGATTGGTTACTATGCACAGCTGCACAAGATTCTGTGTGCACCAGTTTTAGTACATTTCCCCCATCGTCTTTACCACATTCATACAAATGTTCGCTCAACTGTGCCAATTTTGGGTGATAGTCAATTAGCACACCAATGTAACCAGTTGTAGACTCTGGGTGTAATAGACACGTCCAAAAAAAAAAAAAAATCATTGTACACAGGGCGTGTCTAATACGTTCAGTCCTTCCAACCTGCTACAGGGATTCCCCCAGTCACAGTACACAGCAATTTAGTTCTGATGAATCATAGCTGCATTACTGAGTACACAATGATCCACGCAGCAGAAGCTGTGTGGGGGAAAAAAAAAAAGCGAAATAAAAAAAACAAAAAAAACAAACAAACACACACAAAATCTGGCAATGTTTACCAATAACATTGCTCAGCTGGGTATTAAGAAAGACAAAAATGGAACAATGTTTCATTTTATATCTTTCAGTTTATTCATCTTCAATGAACTTCTGCAGATCAAGACAGTGAGGCTGACACTGGGGCAACTTCAAGTCGAGCTCCATTCAAAAATCAGAGTTACCCAAGTCGCTTCGACTTAGAAAAAAGGTTCCTGGACTACTTGGGGGGGGGGGGGGGGTGACTTCTGAGCGGCTTGCATTGACTTCTATTAAAGAAGACATGCTGGGCTGAAGTTGCGTTGTGCGGGGAGACTTCAAAAGTCACCCCAGTGTGAACCAAGCCTTAAAAGCAAACTAAAAACATATATACATGCATCACACAGAAAAAAAAAAAAAAATACACAAAAAATTAATAAAAACTTACTTTGTAAATAACTTTGCAATGCTTTGTAGCAAAATCAAAAAGTGCATATTATTCTGTAATTTGTACTTTATATGTGCAGCAACGCGATTTTTTAACACTGTGCAAAGAAAAAATAAAAAAAAGTGCCCTTTGTTTAGTTTTGTCACGTTTAAGGCCGGGTTCACACTGGTGCGACAAACGCTCCGACATTGGGAGCTCATGTCGCATGACGTGTGAAAAAATAGGATTTTTTACTCACCGTAAAATCCTTTTCTCTGAGTCCATGGACCGACACAGCTTCTCTATTGACAAAGTGGGTATTATCCGTTAATTAGGAGTGACTAGGCAGAAAAACTTGTAAAAAGTGTTGCATCACACCTTCTACAGTACCGCCCAGGGGGCGGACCCTCTGGGTATACCCTCTCAGTCTGCACATCGCAGATCAGTTCGTCAAAAAGCAGTACAAACTTAAAAAGGAGGGGTGGGTGCTGTGTCGGTCCATGGACTCAGAGAAAAGGATTTTACGGTGAGTAAAAAATCCTATTTACTCTTTCGTCCATGGACCGACACAGCTTCTCTATTGACAAAGTGGGACGTCCCAAAGCAGTGTCAGAGAAAAAACGAGGGGTGGTAACAGCATAAAAACAAACTTCACCCCAAAACACAAAACAGCACTCCTCCAACGGAGGAGTTGCAACTCTAAACAGCCGCCTGCAAAACCTTGCGGCCGAAAGAGGCATCCGAAGATGCACCTACATCAACTTTGTAGAATTTTGTGAAAGTGTGAGCGGACGACCAAGTCGCCGCTTTACATAGTTGGGAAACAGACGCTTGATGTCGGAAAGCCCAAGAGGCACCTATTGCCCTGGTCGAATGCGCCGTGACAGGAAAGGGGGGCGCCTGACCCTTTAAGGCGTAAGCCTGGATTACTATCTGTCGGATCCACCTAGAGATGGTGGCCGATGAGACTGCTTGGCCCTTCTTGGGACCAGCCACCGAAACAAACAGTGAGTCTGACTTCCGGAACAGGGAAGTAGCAGATATGTATACTCTCAAAGCTCGGACAACGTCCAAGGAATGCAACGCCGACTCCTTAGGATTCGACGGCTGAGGACACAAGGATGGAAGTACAATGTCTTCGTTGAGATGAAAAGCCGAAACGACCTTCGGAAGAAAGGAAGGCTGCGGCCGCAGCACCACCTTATCCTTGTGGAAAATCAAATAGGGAGCCTTGCAGGACAAGGCTGCCAGCTCAGAGACTCGTCTAACTGACGTAACAGCCACCAAAAAGACCACCTTCTGAGAAAGTGTCAACAGGGGAATATCTCTAATATTCTCAAACGGTGCCTTCTGAAGCACCGAGAGGACCAGGTTCAAGTCCCACGGAGGTAACGGGGGGCGGACCGGAGGGGCCACATGTCGAACCCCCTGCACAAATGTACTCACGAGAGAGTGAGTCGCCAGGGGTCGCTGAAAAAAGACAGCCAGGGCAGATATCTGTCCCTTAATCGTACTTAGGGCAAGCCTTTGGTCTACCCCATGCTGTAAAAACAGCAGGATTCTGGAAACCAAATAGGTACGCGGATGCCATTTCATTTCCTCACACATGGAGATGTAGGCCCTCCAAGTGCGGTGATAGACCTTCCTAGAGGACGGTTTCCGAGCACTTCTCATAGTAGAAATTACTGAGTCTGACAGGCCCCGGTCTCTCAGTACCTGGTTCTCAACAGCCATGCCGTTAAAGCCAATGACTGTAAAGCAGGATGGAATATGGGACCTTGCGACAGCAGGTCCTTCCGTAGTGGTAGGCGCCAGGGGACGTCTGCTACCAGACGTACTAGATCGGCGTACCAAGGACGCTGAGGCCAATCTGGAGCGATTAGGATCATTGGAATTCCCTCTGCCTCCACTCTGCGGAGCAGAAGAGGAAGAAGCCTTAAGGGAGGGAAGGCATAGATTAGCCGATACTGGCCCCACGATGCTACCAACGCGTCCGTTGCGTCTGCCCATGGGTCTCTTGACCGGGCCACAAACCTCAATACCTTCCGATTGAGTCGGGAAGCCAGAAGATCTACGTCTGGTGTGCCCCATCTTTGGCAGAGGAGTTGGAACACCTCCGGGTGTAAGGACCATTCTCCCTGGTCCAGCATCTGGCGGCTCAGGTAGTCCGCCTGCCAGTTTTCCACACCCGGAATGTACACGGCCGACAGTGCCGGTACGCTCCTCTCTGCCCACTTCAGGATGCGAGCGATCTCCGATGCTGCAGCTGAGCTTCTTGTTCCTCCTTGATGATTGACATATGCCACTGCTGTGGCGTTGTCTGACTGGATCCTGACTGGACGCCCTTGCAGTCTCTGAGACCATTTGAAGAGGCACAGCTTGATCGCCCGGATCTCCAGGACATTGATCGTCAGGAGGGCTTCCTCTGGGGTCCAGCGACCTTGCGCCGACTGGACACCCCAGACTCCCCCCCAACCTGTAAGGCTGGCGTCCGTCGTGATCACTATCCAGTAAACCAGAAGAAATGACTTCCCGGCCATTAGAGCCGGTGCTGTCAGCCACCATACCAGGGATCTCCTGACTAGGTGGCTCACTCGGATTTGATAATCCAGAGATGAAGGGCATCTGTTCCATCTGGACAGAACTTCCCTCTGTAACACTCGAGTGTGGTATTGAGCATATGGGACCGCCTCGAAGGAGGCTACCATGAGGCCCAACACTCGCATGCAAAAACGGAGTGACGACCAATTCCTGGAAGTCAGCTGCCGTACTGCAGCCCGGAGGGTCTGCAACTTCTCCACAGGGAGGAATACCTTTGCCTCTGAGGAATCCAGAATCAACCCCAGGTACACTAGGCGTTGAGTGGGCACCAATACTGACTTTTGCGTGTTTAGTATCCAACCACAGTCTCGAAGAGTCTGACAGGTAATGGACACGCTTACCTCTAATTCTGAGCTTGAAGGGCCCTTCAGCAGAAGGTCGTCCAAGTAACCTGTGATAGCGATACCCCGCTGTCTTAGAAGTGCCAGAATCGGAGCGAGCACCTTGGTGAACGTCCTGGGTGCTGAGGCAAGGCCAAACGGGAGGGCCACAAACTGGTAGTGGTTCTTCCCGATAGCAAATCGCAGAAACCTCTGGTGTCTGGAGTATATGGGGACATGCAGGTATGCGTCCTTGATGTCCAAGGAGGCCAGAAAGTCCCCCGGATGGAGAGCCGTGACTACGGATCGAACCGACTCCATCCGAAATCTTTGTACCTTCACAAAGCAATTGAGGGCTCTGAGATCCAAGATTGGACGAACCCCCTCCTTCTTTGGCACAATGAACAGATTTGAGTAAAAACCCTGACCCCGTTCCTGTTCTGGAACTGGAATAACTACCCCGCGTTCCAGTAGACCCTGGACCGCCCCATACAGGGCCTCCCGACGGGTCGGTAGTAGCTGGAGATTGGAGGTGATGAATCTGTCTGGTGGACAAGAGAGAAATTCTATCTTGTAGCCTGAGGAGATTACTTCGCAAACCCACCTGTCGGAGACTAGAGCAGTCCACTGAGTCGCGAATTTGCGAAGACGTCCCCCCACCCGAGAGCTGGGTGGGGGCGGACCTTCATGTGGACGCAGATTTGTCCACAGGCTTGTTGGGTCTGCGGGACCAAGGACGCTTTTGTCCTTGGGCAGGCGCTTTATCGGCCTGGGGTCTTTTCCCTGTCGCCTTAAGAGGGCGAAAAAACCGCTTACGTGCAGTAAAGGAGGGCCCTTGCCCTTGGCGTGGTCCCCTACCCTTGCTAGTTTGGGGAAGCAAAGTGCTTTTACCTCCTGTAGCATCCTTGATGATGTCATCCAGAGAAGCCCCAAAAAGTCTGTCGCCCTTAAAAGGCAGATCCAATAGGGCTTTCTTGGAAGTCTGGTCCGCAGACCAGCCCTTTAGCCAGATCAGGCGGCGTATTGCTACTGCATAAACCGAAGCTCTTGACAGCAGGGGAATAGTATCCATGTCTGACTCGCAGACAAACTTAAGGCCCTGGACCAACTGGTCGGCCAAAGTTATCTCATTAGGAGGAGCATCTCGCTCCTTTAACCCCTGGAGTAGCAATTTTGCCCATTCAGTAAGTGTCTGAGACACTAGGGCCCCCGCCAATGCCGGGCGTACTGCTGAGCCTACCACTGAGTATAGGTAGCGAGCGAGTGCTTCAGCCTTCTTATCCACAGGGTCCTTGAAAACAGGAGCCCCTTCTACTGGAATAGTGGTGGCTCTATTAAGTCTGGACACCGAAGGGTCCACTATAGGGGGAGAGGTCCATATCTTCAGAAAACTCTCCTCAAAGGGGTACCGTACTGCAAACCTCTTTGGGGCTGTAAAGACCCTCAGTGGGTTCTCCCATTCCTTGTATAAGAGTTTGTCAAAATAAGACACAAGGGAACACCTTAGCAGTGCGGGCAGGTTTACGAAACCCAAAGGGGACTGGAGTATCTGCTACTTCTTCAGTCCTTTCCAACTTTAGCGTATCCCGCACTGCAGTAATAAGGTCAGATACCAAAGCCGTCTCGCGTACTGACCTGGACTTGGAGTCCTCCTCACTGTCCGATCGGTCACGGTCTGCAGTCTCTGATGCATCAGAATCTGGGCCATGAGCCGTAGCTGGACCTGGTTCTGCATCAGAAATATCCCCAGAAGATTGCAGGGGACGGGGGCGTTTATTACCCCCTGTATTCCCGTGTGCTGCTTCCACCCTGGCAGCAAACGCCTCTAGGATTGCCGACATAGCGTCCATAGACACCTCAGGGACACCAGCTGCTAAATCTGGTGTTTCAGGGGAGAAGACATCTGGCTCAGATGCCATGCTGACCACACGCTGACACTCACAGGGCTCCAGGCAAGATATCAATAGGCCACCCTCCTGCGCTGCAGAGATGCTGGGTTACCCAGAGGACTCACCACCCTGGATAGGTACTGCTATGCTGCGCCTATGATGCTGTCCCCTTGCTGCTGTGTCAGTCTGCTTCTTTTATCAGCACTTCCTGTGTGAATTTTCGCGCCAGTGTAATGCACCCTAGAGGCCGGAGGCTCTCGCAAAATGGTTGCCAAAACCGTCTGTATGGAAGATAATGTGGGCTCTAAGAAAATGGCCGCCGACAGAAGATAGAGGTCAGGCAGCCATAGCCCACAAAAAAGATGGCCGCCGAACGGCAATATCTGCATACAGGGTGGACAAACATGGCCGCCGATCACCTGATAGGGGCCAGTGGGTGTGGCCGAACTACAGGAAGATGGCCGCCAGGCAGTTACAAGAGGCCAAACTTGGCATGGACCACCTCAAAATGGCCGCCGACAGCATGGAGACACAGAAACACAGGTAAGCAAAAATGACATTTCTTTTAAATGTTAGTTACAGCCAGCCCCGCTCCAGTGGGACCCCCTAGGTGACCCCCAGCACCCAGCAACCTTTAGCTAGAAGCCCAGGGAGGAGGGAAAGGCAGGGAGAGAGGGAAGAAAGGGGCCACAACCACTTACTTGATCTCTCCAGGAATGTCCAGCTAAATCACCCAGCCGAGGCAGGGGAGTTTTACTTACCTATCCTGCATGTATTCTGCTGGAAGACATTCCAAACAGATCATCGTCCGCGCACGGAAGGTGACTGTTGGCCAGGCATGCTGTGATTGGACCCAGAAGGGACGATCATATGTATGCCCTGGAGCATGACGCTCACCGGACAGGCTGCTGCGACTCGGCCGTAAGGTCAGCCGAAGCTGAGCGGTCCGATGCAAGCCTTGGAGCGTAAGCTCACCGGCCAGGCTGCTGCGACTCGGCCGTAAGGTCAGCCGAAGCTGAGCGGTCCGATGCAGGCCCTGGAGCGTAGGCTCACCGGCCACCCGTGGAGCGACGGGCATGTCGTGGAAAACCCAGCGCGTAGCTAGGGTCGGCACACGCTCGATGGCCGAAACTGGGGAGACTACAAGGATCGAGGATCCAGCCTGTCACCCAGTCGGCAGTTGATCGAAGATCGCAGGAAACAACAAATGTAGCAAAAAAAAAAAAATATATATATATCTTTTTTCCCCGGACCAATGGGCCCGAAGGGAGCCATGTCCTACTCCTTGCTAGACAGAAAAAAACTGATCTGCGATGTGCAGACTGAGAGGGTATACCCAGAGGGTCCGCCCCCTGGGCGGTACTGTAGAAGGTGTGATGCAACACTTTTTACAAGTTTTTCTGCCTAGTCACTCCTAATTAACGGATAATACCCACTTTGTCAATAGAGAAGCTGTGTCGGTCCATGGACGAAAGAGTAATCAATGTTTCCCTATGGGAGCCGTCTTAACTGGTCCGACACAAGTCGGTCCGACTTTGAAAATGCTCCCTGTACTACTTTGGTCTGACTTTGATCCTACTTCAGTCCATTGAATATCATTGAAGTCGGATCAAAGTTGCAACGCCGTCTTGCATGCTCCGACTTGTGCTCTGCTGATCATGGAGGGGGAACTCCACGCCAAATTTTAAATAAAAAACCGGCATGGGTTCCCCCTCCAAGAGCATACCAGGTCCTTGGGTCTGGTATGGATTTAATGGGGAACCCCCCCACGCCGAAAAACGGTGTGGGGGTCCTCCCAAAATCCATACCAGACCCTTATCCGAGCACGCAGGAAAGGGGGTGGGGACGAGCGAGCGCCCCCCCCCCGTACCAGGTCACATGCCCTCAACATGGGGGGTGGGTGCTTTGGGGCTGGGGGGCGCCCTGCGCCCCCCTACCCCAAAGCACCCTGTCCCCATGTTGATGAGGACAAGGGCCTCTTCCAGATAACCCTGGCCGTTGGTTGTCGGGGTCTGCGGGCGGGGGGCTTATCGGAGTCCAGGAGCTCCCTTTAATAAGGGGGCCCCCAGATCCCGGCCCCCCACCCTATGTGAATGAGTATGGGGTACATTGTACCCCTACCCATTCACCTGGAGGAAAAGTGTCAAGAAAAACAAAAACACACACACACACACACACACACACGTTTTTTAAAGTAATTATTAGGCAGCTCCGGGGGTCTTCTTCCGACTTCGTGGGTCTTCTTCCAACTCTCCGGCCTCTTCTCCCACTCTCCGGTGCTTTCTGCCGGGCTCCTCCGCTATCTTCTGCCTGCTCTTTTTTTAGCGGTGGCCCAGTCTTCGACGTCTTCTTCCCTCTTCTCTTCTTGAGATGTTGACATGACGATCTCTCCCGCTGTAATAGAGTGTGCGCAATGATTTATATAGGCATGGGGCGTGGTCACCGGGTGATGTCACCTGGTGACCCCACCCCCTTATGACATTGCAGTCCCAGGGGGATGATGGGACTGCAACATCATAAGGGGGTGGGGTCACCGGGTGACATCACACCCCATGCCTATATAAATTACACACCGCGCACACGGCATTACAGCGGGAGAGATCGTTGTGTCAACATCTCAAGAAGAGAAGAGGGAAGAAGACGTCAAAGAAAACCGGGCCACCGCTAGCAAAAGAGCTGGCAGAAGATAGCGAAGGAGCCCGGCAGAAGGCAGAAAGCACCAGAGAGCGGGAGGAAAACCGGAGAGCGCGGAGAAGAGGCCTGAGAATCGGAAGAAGACCCCCGAAGCTGCCTAATAAATTACTTTAAAAAAAAAAAATTTTTTTTTACACTTTTCCTCCAGGTGAATGGGTAGGGGTGCGATGTACCCCATACTCATTCACATAGGGTGGGGGGCCGGGATCTGGGTGCCCCCTTATTAAAGGGGGCTCCCGGATTCCGATAAGCCCCCCACCACCAATGGCCAGGGTTGTCGGGAAGAGGCCCTTGTCCTCAACATGGGGACAAGGTGCTTTGGGGTGGGGGGCCGCAGGGCGCCCCCCTGCCCCAAAGCACCCACCCTCCATGTTAAGGGCGTGCGGCCTGGTACGGTTCGGGGGGGGGGGGCGCTCGATTGTCCCCATCCCCCTTCCTGGCCGGCCTGCGTGCTCGGATAAGGGTCTGGTATTAATTTTGGGGGGACCCCCCACACTTTTTTGGGCGTAGGAGGTTCCCCTTAAAATTCGATAGCAGACCGAAGGGCCTGGTATGCTCTTGGAGGGGAAACCCATGCCTTTTTTTAAAAAAAATTGGCGTGGAATTCCCCCTCAAGATTCATACCAAACACAGTGCCTGGTATTGGTGGGGATCCAAGTCGGATCCCCGTTCATTGAAAGTCGGACGTATGTCGGCTTCAAGTCGCAGGGCAAAGTCGGATCCAAAAGTAGGACGAATGTCGTGTCGCACTAGTGTCTAAGTGTCTAAGGATCGCAAGAGGTGGCTCAAATGTTACAACGGTTTTTATTTTTAGTACTGGGCAGTTGACCTTGTGAAATGTCTACTGTATGTTACCTGTCTTATGCTTTCAATTTAAAAAACTAATAAATTATTATAGAAATAGAAAAAAAAAAAAAAGTAGTAATGTATATTATATATATTTTCTCTACGTTGACAAAACGATCGTCGATAACAGGCTCATAGCAGAAATTTGAAAATTGCTCTGGTCCATAAAGGGTGAACAGTTGTGAGCCGAAGTGGGTCTCTCGACATTTTATCACCTCCTATGCATACGGTACACAAAAGCAAACATACCACAAAATATAGCCAAAGTTTCATAGCCATCAACAAATCATGAATATTTGCATGGTTAAGTTACACAGGAAATGCATCACAGGTTTGATTTTAAGGATGTTGAAGAAACACACCACAGCAGGTTTGGTGCTTTCATACAGTTCATAGAAATCAGAGATGCCCCTAATATAAAGGCTTGTGGTACACATCTGGTTTCCTAGCTCTGAAACAGCTGCTGGTAAGCCACTTTTGCCCCCTGTGCATTGATTATACAGTTATGCTGGCCATACACTATACAGAAAAAAGGACAACGAAGGACAAGTTTGGAAAATGTCTGCCAAACAAACGATAACGTGAAAGGTTAATGCGTTTCCCGTCCGAACTGTCTGCACTAGGTATTTGGAAAAAACAAAACAAAAAAAAAAAAACAACAAAACAAACACACTCTGAAAAGTAACCAGTGTGAATGAAGCACAAGGCCTTGGGTTTAGATTCTCACCAAGGAAATTGTATGAAACTGATATGTTCTCCTAGTGTCTCTAGGAGCTTCCTCTGAGATTTCTAGCTTTCTTCCAGTCTGAAATCATACTGGTGGGCAAAAGGTCTAATGGCTTTTACCCCCCCCCCCCCAAAAAAAAAAGTGTATTAAAAAAGGCATGAATTCTGATTTTTTTTTTTTTTAGGGGGGGGGGGGGGGGACCATAAACCACTGAAATATATGCAAAGTTAGCATTAAACATATGCATGCCCGGCCTTATTGTATTAACGTGCTGTAAGAACTACAGCTCCCTTCTATAGCTTCCAGCCAGATTCAAGCACACTGATACATGAGTTGTTTAGGGGCAAATGTGGGAATCTTTGGTAAAAGTTGTGTAAGTTTTATAAATACTCCCTTTAGTGTCTCCCCCTCAAATAAAAAATAAATAAAATAAATCTCTACTATATATATATATATATATATATATATATATATATATATATATATATATATATATATATTCCACTTCTCTACTGTGCACGAAAACCCCCTTCCTGCCCAAGCCATTTTTCAGCTTTCAGCGCTGTCACACTTTGAATGACAATTGCGCGGTCGTGCGACGTGGCTCCCAAACGAAATTTGTGTCCTTTTTTTCCCACAAAGAGAGCTTTCTTTTGGTGGTATTTGATCACCTCTGCGGGTTTTATTTTTTGCGCTATAAACAAAAAGAAGAGCGTCCAGTTTGGAAAAAAAACACTATTTTTTACTTTTTGCTATAATAAAATACCCATTTTTTTTTTTTAAATAAAATTTTCCTCAGTTTAGGCCGATACGTATTCTTCTACATATTTTTGGTAAAAAAAAAAAAAAAAAAAAAATAATACGCAATAAGCGCGTATTGATTGGTTTGCGCAAAAGTTATAGCGTGTACAAAATAGGGGATAGATTTATAGCATTTTTATTTTTTTTATTTTTTTTATTAGTAATGGCGGCGATCTGCGATTTTTTATTGTGACTGCGATATTGCGGCGGACACATCGGACACTTTTGACACATTTTTGGGACCACTCACATTTATACAGCGATCCCTGCTATAAAAATGCATTGATTACTGTATAAATGTGATTGGCAGGGAAGGGGTTAACCACTAGGGGGCGGGAAGGGGTTAAATATGTTCCCTCAATGTGTTCTTACTGTGGGGGGAGGGGACTGACTGGGGGAGGTGACCAGTGGTTGTCCCTATGTACAAGGGACACACCATCTGTCCCCTCTCCCTCACAGGACGTGGATCTCTGTGTTTACACACACAGATCCACTTTCCTGCTCGTTTCCCGGGCAATCGCGGGTGCCCGGCGGCAATCGTGGCCGCCGGGCACGCGCACCGGGGGCGTGCGCGCCTCCTAGCTCGTTTTAAAGGGAGGACGTCATATGACGTCCTCCCAGAACGAGAGTATCCTCCGCCCGCCGTCAATTGACAGTGGGCGGGGGACAGAGACAGAGACAGAGATACATACATACACACACACACACACACACACACACACACACACACAGTGTATTTAGGTTTTGTGCTGCCCTAGGTCTGACTAAAATCGTGCACCCCTAATTTAAATATGACCCACCCCTTCCTGTCAAGGCCACACCCCTTTCTGTTTAAGACCTGCCCTGAAATTTTGGAGTGGGGACACTAGTTCTGAGAGCCTGAGGGGGGGGGAAATGGATTACCTTAATTTGCATAGATTTCCTCTCACTTCCTGTTTAGCTTCGGAGCAGGAAGTGAAGGGAAATCTCTGCAATGGGACAGGGATGGTAAACAAATAAACTGTTAGGGGCTATAACCCTCCCTTACTCTATCCAAAATGAAAAAAAAAAAAAAAAAGAAGAAGTGTTGCGTGTTTTTAACCACTTAAGCCCCGGACCATTTGGTAGCTAAAGGACCAGAGGTGAATTAAGAATTTTGCACTACGCTGCTTTACCTGTAAATTGCGCGGACATGCAATGTTGTACCCAAACAAAATTTGCGTCCTTTTCTTCCCACAAATAGAGCTTTCTTTTAAATGGTATTTGATTGCTTCAGCGATTTTTCTTTTTTGCGATATAAACGGAAAAAGACCGAAAATTTTGAAAAAAAATAATGATATTATCTACTTTTTGTTATAAGAAAAATCGAATAAACTCAATTTTAGTCATACATTTAGGCCAAAATGTATTCAGCCACATGTTTTTAGTAAAAAAAATGTCAATAAGCGTATATTTATTGGTTTGCGCAAAAGTTATAGAGTTTACAAACTAGGGTACATTTTCTGAAATTTACACAGCTTTAAATTTATGACTGCCTATCTCATTTCTTGAGGTGCTAAAATGACAGGGCAGTACAAAACCCCCCCAAAATGACCCCATTTTGGAAAGTAGACACCCCAAGGAAATTGCTGAGAGGCATGTTGAGCCCATTGAATTTTTTTTTTTTGTCTTAAGTGATTGAATAATGACTAAAAAAAAAAAAAAAAAAAAATTACAAAAAGTTGTCACTAAATGATATATTGCTCACACATGCCATGGTTATATGTGGAATTGCACCCCAAAATACATTTTGCTGCTTCTCCTGAGTACGGGGATACCACATGTGTGGGACTTTTTGGGAGCCTAGCCGCGTACGGGACCCCGGAAACCAATCACCGCCTTCAGGCTTTCTAAGGGCACAAATTTTTGATTTCACGCCTCACTACCTATCACAGTTTTGAAGGCCATAAAATGCCAAAATAGCACAAAACCCCCCCCAAATGACCCCATTTTGGAATATAGACACCCCAAGCTATTTGCTGAGAGGCATGGCGAGTATTTTACAGCTCTCATTTGTTTTTGAAAATGAAGAAAGAAAATATATATATATATATATATATATATATATATATATATATATATATATATATATATATATATATATATATTTAAAATTTTCAAAACTTTGTGACAAAAAGCGAGATCTGCAAAATACTCACAATACCTCTCAAATAGCTTGGGGGTGTCTACTTTCCAAAATGGGGTCATTTGTGGGGGTTTTGTGCCATCTGGGCATTCCATGGCCTCCGAAACTGTGATAGGCAGTGAGAAGTGAAATCAAAAATTTACACCCTTAGAAAGCCTGAAGGCGGTGCTTGGTTTTTGGGGTCCCGTACGCGGCTAGGCTCCCAAAAAGTCTCACACATGTGGTATCCCCGTACTCAGGAGAAGCAACAGAATGTATTTTGGGGTGTAATTCCACATATGCCCATGGCATGTTTGAGCAATATATCATTTAGTGACAACTTTGTGCAAAAAAAAAAAAAAGTCGTTTTTCCGCAACTTGTGTCAACATATAAAATATTCCATGGACTCGACATGCCTCTTAGTATATAGCTTGGGGTGTCTACTTTCCAAAACGGGGTCATTTGGGGGGGTTTTGAACTGTTCTGGCATTTTATACACAACATTAGGAAGCTTACATCCACTCTTCTAACCACTTGAAGACAAAGCCCTTTTTGACACTTTTTGTTACATGAAAAAATTTTTTTTTTTTTGCAAGAAAATTATGTTGAACCCCCAAACATTATATATATTTTTAAAGCAAAGGCCCTACAGATTAAAATGGTGGGTGTTGCATTTTTTTTTTCTACACAGTATTTGCGCAGCGATTTTTCAAACGCATTTTTTGGGTTAAAAAATACACTTTTTTTAATTTTAATGCACTAAAACACACTATATTGCCCAAATGTTTGATGAAATAAAAAAGATGATCTTAGGCCGAGTACATAGATACCAAACACGACATGCTTTAAAATTTCGCACAAACACGCATTGGCGACAAACTACATACATTTTTAAAAGCCTTTAAAAGCCTTTACAGGTTACCCCAGTAGATTTACAGAGGAGGTCTACTGCTAAAATGACTGCCCTCGATCTGACCTTCGCGGTGATACCTCACATGCATGGTGCAATTGCTGTTTACATATGACGCCAGACCGACGCTTGCGTTCGCCATTGGGCAAGAGCAGGGCAGGATAGGGGTGCTTTTTTTTTATTATTAATTTTGCTTTTTTATTTTATTTTTAAATTGTTCCTTCCAAGTATTTTTTTTTTTTTATCATTTTTATTGTTATCTCAGGGAATGTAAATATCCCCTATGATAGCAATAGGTAGTGACAGGTACTTTTTTTTTAAAAAAACTGGGGTCTATTGGACCCTAGATTTTTCCTCTGCCCTCAAAGCATCTGACCACACCAAGATCGGTGTGATAAAATGCTTTCCCAATTTCCCAATGGCGCTTTTTATATCCGGGGGGGGGGGCATTCCCTCCCACTGCTTGTAAAAGCAGTCCAGAGGCTAATTAGCCGCTAGGATTGCTTTTACATGAAAGCCGGCCGCAGACTGAAAAGAATGATACCAAGATGATACCTAAACCCGCAGGCATCATTCTGGTATAAACATTCAAAGTCCAGCAACATACCAGTACGTTGCTGGTCCTTGTTGGACATGTATTGTAATCTTTTTTTTTCATGCAGCCAGTTGGCTGAACGAAAAAAAGAGATTGATCGGTGGGTATGCCCACCATTAGAATACCGCCCTTCATCCACCCACTTCCAATGATGGGCATACACGCACCATTTATATATGCCGAAGCATGGGGGCATCCTCCCGCAAAAAAGTTATGCCGCACACACATGGTCAGACTTTTCCACGGGCAAGCCTCCGTCGGAATTTCGACCGTATGTACGCGGCATTAGGAGCAAAATCGCTCCTCCGCTCCTGCTGCCCCAATGCTTCGGCATATATGCTTTTTTTTATTTAACTGTGGTGGTGAAATCACCTCCTACAGCACTGGAGTCGCAGGGATCAGGCCTGTCTCTGCGAACGCTGCAGTTATGTGTGTTTTTATTTTGTAAGTGACAGTGATCGATCGATACTGCACTTGGGTGGCCTGGGCTGGACGGAGGGGCAAAACGCAGGTATCTAGGCTGATCCCGCCAACACTGCATTTTTGGGAACCCTAAACTGCTGGGGACGCTAGTATAGATCTGATCAGATCAGATATTGAGCTGTTCAGATACTATACCACTAAGGGGGGTGTATGCTTCACGCGTGGGTGTTAGCGTTACTGGCACTAACCTGACGCTGCCTGGGGTGTGACGCAGACCCTCTCTGACACTAAAACCTAATTGATATCACCCGCCGGGCAATCAGGGGGTTAAACCTTTATTGGGTTATATACGGCGGGTGCCCCGACACTATAAAAAGCAAACTAACTAACCAGCGTCACCCGTAACACTTATATGGTGATCACTGGTGAAAGGGTTAACTAGGGGCAATCAGGGTGTTAAAACCTTTATTAGATAATCTATGGGGCTACCTGACGTTATAAAAACCTGCGGCGAACCTAAAAAAAATTACTGGCTACCGATCTGCATCACCGACACTAAGACAGCGATCAGAAAAACGGTCGCTTAGCGACAGTGGTGATAGGGGGTGAAAGGGTTACCTGGGGGGCGATCAAGGGGGTTAAACCTTTATTAGATAATATATTGGGGTACCTGATGCTATAAAAACATGCGGCGAGCCTAAAAAAAATTACTGGCTGCCGATCGGCATCACTGACGCTAAGACAGCGATCAGAAAAATGATAGCTTAGCGACAGTGGTGATAGGCGGTGAAAGGGTTATCTGGGGGGTGATCAGGGGGTTAAACCTTTATTAGGGGGGGTTAGGGGGCTACACTGGACCTAAAACTGAATGTACTGACACTTTTACAGTCACAAATGTCACTGATTGCAGTGATCACTAAATAAATGGTCACTGCAATCAGTGACACTGTGACTGGGGGCTGGGGGGGTGATCTGGGGGTGTCTGGGGGGGCGATTTATGTCCCTATGTGTCCTGGTGTCAGTGTAGTGTTGTGTGCACTGACCTGATGTCTTCTCTTGTACGGCGCTCGGTATATGTGAGCGCCGCACCAGAGATGACATCACTTCCTCCTGCTTCCTCTGCCTGACACAGACAGAGGGGGCATTTCCATTCGCCGGGAGCGATCGCGAGGGGGTGGCCGGAAACGAATGGCTGCCCCCTCATCCCGGAACGCTCCCGAACACTTAGCCACCGCTCACTGTATAGGAGGGGGGTCCGATTGGACCCCCCAACTATGCAAAGGCAATCACGTACACTTTACGTGATTGTGCCTGTCGGTGCCATTCTGCCGACGTATATATACAGTGAGCGGTCGTTAAGTGGTTAAGCACAAATTTCTGATAATTTTATGGAGAGGACTAAGAAGATATAACCATGCCGATGGTGCAGCAGGAAATATATAGCACAGTGAGGAAGCTTTGTGATCCAGGATGCACAGTGAGGAAGCTTTGTGATCCAGGATGATAGGACAGTCAAAATTATAAGCAGCGCCTCCCCCTCCCACACAGTTGTGGAATGCTGGCCGCCCACATACGAGAAGCAGTGCGGCCGCTTTATTGGGGCTCTAGACTAATTTGCCCCTCAGCCCAGTCCGCCCCATATGACTGGCGCTACACTAATAGTGTAGCGCAAGCCGACAGGGACTCTTTCTGTGCTGCCCCCCTGCAAAGTGCTGCCCTAGGCCTGGGCCTTGTTGGCCTATGCCAGGATACAGCGTTGATATACACACACACACACACACACACACACATAGTGGTAGTGTGGTACCCCACCAGTGGAAGAATGCAGGATTCTCAACCAGGCAGGTTGAGGGGCTCCAGGGTATTTGCTTGTTTTGGAGGAAACTGGCTTTTCGGTTTCCTCATGATTTACTAAAGTCCACTTTGGGACCTGGAGCCTGGGGATTTCTTAGAGATCCGGGTGCGATGAAATCCCCAGTCCTGGATCAGGGTTTTGAGACTCACCGGCACACTGATTGTTCAGGTGTGTGTGTGGGCCTGATAGAGTCAGGACCAGCATTCTGGGCTCCACCCTCCCGACGAGTGCAGGTGTGAACAGTGGAAGCCAGAGACCCAAGTCTGAGGCTCAGAGCAGTGAGGGGGCTGCCATCTAAATGGACGGTGTTGCCAATGGAATAGTCTGTAGGAGACAGACGAGAGCCTGAAGTGGAAGGCCTGAGCAGCACTGCTGTATGTATAAGCTGAATGTCATTTTGTTGATGAAAAGGAGTGTTGAAACCCCTGCGAGGGAAACCTTTGAATTTGTTTGAACTTCTTTTAATAAAAATGGGCAAACAAAGCCCTTAAAAAGAAGTCCCAGCGAGTGGCGGTGTCCTTCACAATGTTAGATAGAGATAGAGCTAGAGATGATAGAGATAGAGATAGAGATGATAGAGATAGAGATAGAGATGATAGAGATAGAGATGATAGAGATAGAGATGATAGAGATAGAGCTAGAGCTAGAAATAGAAATAGAGATAGAGCTAGAGATAGAGATAGAGATATCTCTCATTCTTTTTCCTCATTAATGTACACACAACACCCCATATTGACAGAAAAACACATAATTGTTGACATTTTTGCAGATTAAAAAAGAAAAGCTGAAATATCACATGGTTAAGTATTCAGACCCTTTGCTGCGATACTCATATTATTTAAACTCAGGTGCTGTCCATTTCTTCTGATCATCCTTGATATGATTCTACACCTTCATTTGAGTCCAGTTGTGTTTGATTATACTGATTGGACTTTATTAGGAAAGCCACACACCTGTCTATATAAGACCTTACAGTGCATGTCAGAACAAATGAGAATCATGAGGTCAAAAGGAACTGCCTGAAGAGCTGAGACAGAATTGTCGCAAGGCACAGATCTGGCCAAGGTTACAAAAAAAAATTCTGCTGCACTTAAGGTTCCCAAGAGTACAGTGGCCTCCATAATCCTTAAATGGAAGACGTTTGGTACGACCAGAACCCTTCCTAGAGCTGGCCGTCTGGCCAAACTGAGCTATCGGGGGAGAAGAGCCTTGGTGAGAGAGGTAAAGAAGAACCCAAAAGATCACTGTGGCTGAGCTCCAGAGATGCAGTCGGGAGATGGGAGAAAGTTGTAGAAAGTCAACCATCACTGCAGCCCTCCACCAGTCGGGGCTTTATGGCAGAGTGGCCCGACGGAAGCCTCTCCTCAGTGCAAGACACATGAAAGCCCGCATAGAGTTTGCTAAAAAACACCAAAAGGACTCCAAGATGGTGAGAAATAAGATTCTCTGGTCTGATGAGACCAAGATAGAACTTTTTGGCCTTAATTCTAAGCGGTATGTGAGGAGAAAACCAGGCACTGCTAATCACCTGTTCAATACAGTCCCAACAGTGAAGCATGGTGGTGGCAGAATCATGCTGTGGGGGTGTTTTTCAGCTGCAGGGACAGGATGACTGGTTGCAATTGAGGGAAAGATGAATGCAACCAAGTACAAGAATATCCTGGATGAAAACCTTCTCTAGAGTGCTCAGGACTAGGGATGAGCTTCGTGTTCGAGTCGAACATACGTTCGACTCGAACATCGGCTGTTCGATCGTTCGACGAAGATCGAACGATTTGGGCCGTTCGCGCCAAATTCGAGTGACGCGAACGGCCCACAATGCACTACGCCATCGCAGTGTCATCCAGGCGCTGTGATTGGCCAAGCATGCACTGTGACCCCGCATGCTTGGCCAATCACAGCGCCGGCAGCGAGGAGAGCAATGATTGGCCACAGGCAGGATGCCTGTGGCCAATTATTGCTGAGGGTGTTTAGTACACGCCCCACACTATAAAAGGCCGCCAGCATGGCGGCCTAGTGTAGTGTGTTCCGGAGCAGGGATAGAGCAGCATAGGCAGGGACAGTGACTTTTATTTCTTTCTTGCTTAACCTGGATTCCTTTAGTTTAGGGAAAGAGAAGGATAGGTAGGGAGAGTGTCAGTGTGTTTTGTGCTTGTGCTATATTGTGCTTAAAAAAAACATTTTTTCTAGGGACAGAAAACTGTAGGTAGGGAGAGTGTGTCAGTTTCTTTCACTGTCAAAGTCCTTGTTTCCAGGGACCTGGAAGGACAGTGAGTGAATTCTCCTTGTGCTAAATTGTGCTTAAAAAAAACTTTTTCTAGGGACAGAAAACTGTAGGTAGGGAGAGTGTGTCAGTTTCTTTCACTGTCAAAGTCCTTGTTTCCAGGGACCTGGAAGGACAGTGAGTGAATTCTCCTTGTGCTAAATTGTGCTTAAAAAAAACATTTTTTCTAGGGACAGAAAACTGTAGGTAGGGAGAGTGTGTCAGTTTCTTTCACTGTCAAAGTCCTTGTTTCAAGGGACAGAGAAGGACACCTGAAGGTAGCCCTTATTGCTTTTTTCCCATCTCCCTGCAGGCCATCTATTAGAATGTCTGGAAGGCAAACAAGGAGAGGCAGACAGTCAGGAGGCAATAAAAGAGGGCAAGCAGGCTCTGTGTCTGGGGGCAACAGTGCTGGTCGTGGACGCGGTGCATTGTCATCAGCACATGGCCATGGGACACGCTTGTCCTTCTTTTCGGCAGCTGGACATGTTGAGCCACATCATGCCGAAGACTTGGTAGAGTGGATGACCAAGCCCTCCTCCTCCTCATCCTCTCTCACCCAGGCTCAGGGTACTGGAAAAGCAGCTGCCAAAGCGTCCTCTTCCCTGGTATCAATGTCAGACTCATCATCAGTCACTCCTTCCCTAGACCCACCATGTCCTCCTCCTGAGGAGTCCCCCGAACTGTTTCAGCACAGTGTTGGGTACATGCTCCAGGAGGATGCCCAGCGTTTCGAAGGGTCTGATGATGAAACCCAGCTAGAGGAAGGCAGTAGCGTGAGAGCAGACAGAGGGGATGCTCAAGAAGGACACCAATCTGGCAGTCATGTTCCAGCAGCTGCAGCATACTGCCAGATTGGCTCCAGTGATGAGGAGGGAGGTGATGATGAGGTCACTGACTCCACGTGGGTGCCTAATAGGAGAGAGGAGGAGGAGGAGGATGAGGAGGAGGCACATCTCCAACGAGGCAGGATGCCCTTTGGTGGCCAGCGTAAGGGCAGTACACCGACGGAATCACACCGCAGAGCTCCGCCTGTGCAGGGCGCTGCCTCTGCCCGTCATTCAAAAAGTTCTTTGGTGTGGGCCTTTTTTGAGGCTAGTGCATCAGATCGCACAGCTGCTGTTTGCAACATATGTCTCAAGCGTATATCGCGTGGCCAAAACATCAGCCGCTTGGGTACCACATGCCTGACCAGACATATGTTGACCTGCCATGCAGCTCGTTGGCAAGCCTACCTGAAAGACCCACACCAAAGAACAAAGCGGACCTCTCCTTGCACCGCATCAGCTGGGATCTCCAACCCCACTATAACTTCAGTCCTCTCTGAAACATGCACTGAGAGGAATGAAGGTGTAGAATTAGGTGTGTCACAGCCAAGTACTTGCGGCCACTCTGCTAGCAGTACACCGACGTCCGATTCTAGCAGGCAAATTTCCCTGCCCCAGCTGCTGGACCGTCGAAAGAAGTTCACTCCCAGCCATCCACATGCCCAGCGGTTGAATGCTAGCTTGGCTAAATTGCTAGCGCTTCAACTGCTGCCTTTTCAGTTGGTAGACTCGGCCCCCTTCCGTGAGTTTGTGCAATGTGCGGTTCCTCAGTGGCAGGTTCCCAAACGCCACTTTTTCTCACGGAAGGCTATTCCGGCTCTCTACCGGCATGTGGAAGGCAATGTCTTGGCCTCGCTGGACAGGGCGGTCAGCGGTAAGGTGCATATTACCGCTGACTCATGGTCCAGCAGGCATGGACAGGGACGTTACCTTTCTTTCACGGCCCATTGGGTCACTCTTTTGGCAGCTGGGAAGGATGCAGGACAAGGTGCAGTAGTGTTGGAGGTTGTCCCACCGCCACGCCTCCAAAATGCTACTACTGGTTGTGACACACCTCTCTCCTCCACCCCCTCCTCTTCTTCTTCCTCCATGGCCTCTTCCTGTGGTTTGTCCTATGAACCAGCGGTGCTCCGTAGCCGTTCACGGGGCTACGCAAGTACGCAGGCAAAAAGATGCCATGCCGTGCTTGCGCTGGTGTGTTTGGGGGACAGAAGCCACACTGGGGCAGAGGTCCTGTCTGCTCTGCAGGGCCAGGCCGAGAGGTGGTTGACGCCACGCCAGCTTAAGCCAGGAATGGTGGTTTGCGACAATGGCACCAACCTCCTCTCCGCCCTCCGACAGGGACAACTGACCCATGTGCCCTGTGTGGCTCACGTCCTTAACCTGGTGGTGCAGCGGTTCTTGGGCAGGTACCCGGGCTTACAGGATGTCCTGAGGCAGGCCAGGAAAGTCTGTGTGCATTTCCGCAGATCTTATAATGCCAGTGCTCGCCTGGCTGAGCTGCAAAAGGAGTTGAACCTGCCCAAGAACCGCCTTATATGTGACATGCCCACCAGGTGGAACTCAACGTTGGCCATGCTGCAGCGGCTGCACACGCAGCAGAGGGCCATCAATGAGTACCTGTGCGACTACGGCACCAGGACAGGGGAGCTTGGTTTTTTTTCTCCACGCCAGTGGGGCATGATCAGGGATGCATGCACTGTCCTGGCACCATTTGAGGAGGCCACGAGGATGGTGAGCAGTGACAGTGCATGCATCAGTGACACTGTACCTCTTGTCCACCTGTTGGAGCACACGCTGCGTGGAATAATGGACAGGGCACTTGAGGCAGAACAGAGGCAGGAAGAGGAGGACTTCCTTGCCTCTCAAGGCCCCCTTTACCCAGACAGTGTTCCTTCTGTCCCACCCATCGCACAGGAAGAGGAGGAGGAGGAGGAGGAGGATTGTGTCAGCATGGAGGTGGAGGCTGGCACTCAGCATCATCAGCAGCAGTCTTTTAGGGATGATTTACAGTCCCAAGAAACCAGTGGACTTGTACGTGGCTGGGAGGAGGTGGCTGCGGATCATGTCGTCCTTAGTGACCCAGAGGACTCCGGAGCGAATGCCTCAGCAAACCTACGCTGCATGGCCTCCCTGATCCTGCAAAGTCTGTGGAAGGATCCTCGTATTCTTCGGATCAAGGAGAGGGACCATTACTGGCTGGCCACTCTCCTTGATCCACGGTACAAGGGTAAGGTTGCGGACCTTATGTTACCGTCGCAGAGGGAGCAGAGGATGAGACAACTCCGGGAGGCCTTGCAGAAAGGTCTGTGCAACGCGTTCCCAGAGACTGGGAGGTTACAAACTCCTGGTCCTGGACAACGAGTTGCTGAGGCTTCGGCCAGTCAAAGAAGGAGCGGTGGGGAAGGTGGCCGTCTGACCGATGCGTTCAGACAATTCTTTAGTCCGCAGCCCCAAAGTATGATCGGTTCCAGCAACCATCGCCAGCGTCTGATAAACATGGTGCAGGAATATCTAGGGGCAAGGTCAGACTTGGACACCTTCCCCACCGAAAATCCTCTGGCTTACTGGGTCTTGAGGATGGATCACTGGCCAGAGCTTGCACAGTATGCAATTGAGCTACTGGCCTGTCCTGCATCCAGCGTTCTTTCGGAACGCACATTCAGTGCTGCTGGAGGATTTGTCACGGATCACAGGGTGCGCCTGTCCACCGACTCGGTTGATCGACTGACTTTCATCAAGATGAACCAGTCTTGGATCACCACCAGCTACCACACACCTGATGCTGATATAACAGACTAATTGATTTTAACATGTCACATCCCTTCAAGACTGATGCTGATGCTGAGTGCCTGTGCTGTTATGTTGACTGGCTATCCTCCTCCTCCGAGTCCTCAATGATACGATTGATGATGATAGCTTGGAAGATCATTTTTGTTTATGGGTGCCGCCACCAGTGCCTAACGCCCAATTTTTCAGCCCCTGTTTTACAGGGGCGTGTAATTACAATTTTTTTAGCAATAATTTGCCATAGGGCTCATTGCTGTGCTCCAAGTACAGTATCTGTGAGGGGTTGTAGTGTTGTGCCACCAGTGCCTAAGGCCCAATTTTTCAGCCCCTGTTCAACAGGGGCATGCAATTACAATTCTTGATCTAATAATTCACAGCAGGGTCCATTGCTGCACCCACCAAGAGTAACTCTGAGGGCTTACAGTCTTGTGGCAACGCCACCACCACGAAAGGCCCAATTTTTCAGCCCCTGTTCAAAAGGGGCATGTAATTACAATTCTTGATGTAATAATTCACAGCAGGGCCCATTGCTGCACCCACCAAGAGTAACTGTCAGGGCTTACAGTGTTGTGGCACCAGCACCACCATCAAAGCCCCAATTTTTACTACCACTGTTCAACAATTATATGTAATTAAAATTCCTGATATAATAGTTGACAGCAGGGCGTTCCAGCACCAACCAAGAGTAACTGAGTGCTTACAGTGTTGTGCCAACACCAACAACTAAGGGGCCTATTTCTGCAGAGTATATACGGCAGGTCCCTACTTTCAAACATCCAACTTACAAACGACTCCTACTTGCAAACGAAAGAAGACAACAGGAAGTGAGAGGAAATCTACCCCTAGAAAGGAAAATTCTCTCCTGTAAGAATAAATATGGGAGAAAGGTGTCTCCTCTGTACTGATGCTTTATCAGCAATCCTTGTTTCAAGAAAAACACCACATTTCAAAAACAGTTGTCATTGGGACGGAAAGTGAGGTGAAATGTTCTGAACAGGGGCACAGACAGCAAAACAAATGTTACAGGGGTGATAACCCTTACCTATGTTTCCCAAAAAGTTTAAAAATAGATTTTTGGGCTGGAGCTACACTTCAACAATGTACCTGTTCAAAATTACAAACAGATTCTACATAAGAACAAACCTACAGTCCCTGTCTTGTATGCACCGCCTGTATACGGCTGTTCAGAGTATATAGGGCCTTTTTTATTTTATGTGCGGGGTTCCCCTTAATATCCATACAAGACCCAAAGGGGCTGGTAATGGGCTGGGGTGGGCGGGGGGGTCATGGGGTAGCTATGCCATTTTTCTTAAAGAATTTCATCCATATTACCGGGACCAGACATTACATTAAAGCCGCAAGCAGTTTTAAATGGCTTTTTTTTCCTTTAGAAGTGTCATTTTGTGCAGGGACAGTTCTAAACACGGGAAACACGTGGCACTTCACAGGCATACTTTAGACACCCCCCAGGTACGATATTTAAAGGAATATTTGACTTTTTTTTTTCACTTTATGCATCATTAAAATGACTGCTCCCGAAAAACGACCGTTTTTAAAACTTCTTTTTGCATTGATACATGTCCCCTGGTGCAGAACCCGGGTTCCCAAACCCTATTTATGACAATAACATGCATAATAGTTGTTATAATTAGCACTTTAGAATTCGAACGTTCGCATCCATTGTATTTAATAGGGTTCTAATGTTCGTTCGAACTTTCGGTCCGTTCGCGGGTTCTGGTGCGAACCGAACCCGGGGGTGTTCGGCTCATCACTACTCAGGACCTCAGACTGGGCCAAAGGTTTACCTTCCAACAAGACAATGACCCTAAGCACACAGCTAAAATAACGGAGGAGTGGCTTCACAACAACTCCGTGACTGTTCTTGAATGGCCCAGCCAGAGTCCTGACTTAAACCCAATTGAGCATCTCTGGAGAGACCTAAAAATGGCTTGTCCACCAACGTTTACCATCCAACCTGACAGAACTGGAGAGGATCTGCAAGGAGGAATGGCAGAGGATCCCCAAATCCAGGTGAGAAAAACTTGTTGCATCTTTCCCAAAAAGACTCATGGCTGTATTAGATCAAAAGGGTGCAAATACTAAATACTGAGCAAAGGTCCTGAATACTTAGGACCATGTGATATTTCAGTTTCTTTAATAAATCTGCAAAAATGTCAAAAATTCTGTGTTTTTATGTCAATATGGGGTGCTGTGTGTACATTAATGAGGAAAAAAATGAACTTAAAAATGATTTTAGCAAATGGCTGCAATATAACAAAGTGAAAAATTTAAGAGGGTCTGAATACTTTCCGTACCCACTGTATACACACACACACACACACACACACACACACACACACACTAATATATATATATAAATTTAATTTTTATTTTATTACAAATGAAAGCGCTTTAATAAGCAATAACTGCACAATTAAAAGATTTGTGATTTTTTTTCCCCCTGCATCATCAGCCAATTTGCAGGAACAGATACAGATTTCTACAATCTGGAGTGGCTTCAACAAACAATCAGACTACAAGTCACCAAACAGGAAAGGAGCTGTAAAACGAAGACATTGCACAACAGAGGAAATTCCTGGGTGGCATCAGCCCTGGCTACTTTCTTGTCCATCTGCTCCCTCAGGAGGGGGAGCTGATGGATATGTCCCCGGGAAACATGTGGCAATCAATCAACATGTGATGAATGGTCACTAGAGTTAAGCCCTGACCTGACGCTGTGACCCTTCTTGCATCACTAAAGTGTTTTAATCCATCCCTCCTTCCAGCATAAGCTAGATAGCCAGGGGCGGAACAGGAAAAAGAAAAAAGCCAAAGGCCATCATATGCTGCCCTCTCAAGTGGATGGCAACAAAAGCGGAAGGCTTGGCACACCATTACACAGGCTGCTGTACTGTGTTTATAGCATAAAACACATTTTGTAGAAAACACAATATCAGGTCATCCCATCATAAAGGCTACTAAAAAGTACCGGTATATTGGAAAAAATTCTCTTTTGTTGCAAAACTACATACACTGCACAGCACGCTAAATATCATGCACCACAAAATAAATCTGATCTATTAAAATATGTACATTAATCATCCAGTATTTTCTGTTTTTCAATGCAGGAAACTTTAAAAGGTGTAAGTGCACATTAGTGAACACCAAGTCTCACCCCCTCCCCACTACTTACCTCTGGATGAGCTGTCAGTGCCGTCCCAGCCGCAGCAGATTTGAAATCTCTGCCCCACTATCGCTTTCCACAGGGCTTTCAGGATGGATCAGAGGGATTTACGATTGGTCAGCGCCAGCATAGAGCATCGCTCTGATCTGTCCCCGAAGAGAGAAGGGGGGGGCAGTGGGATTTTAAATCCTCCCCAAGAGCTGTGAACTGGCTGTGTGGGCACTGACAGCTCATCACCGAAAGAGGCAAGCACAGCACGGGCCACTCTTTCTGAAACGGTGAACTAACCCTTAAACAAATAAAAGAAAGGGGAGAAGTAGTGGTGTGCTTAAAGTAGAATAAATCCATAACTAGGTGGACATTTAAGCCCCATACACACGGGCCAAATGTCGGGCAGTGTACTGCAGCCGGGCAGGCTTCTGACGAAGGGGCATGACTAAGGTCCGCTGACCGGGTCCAAATCAGCACTCTCAGCCAAAAGGCAGTGGGCCATCTCCCTTTTAGAACACAATAGAACATCAGGGGGTGATTGCAGTACCAACAATGGATTGTTAGTACAGCAGCTCCAAACTGAGGTATAATATGAATAATAATAATAATAATAATAATAAATTACTACGCTTTAGTTTGTTAAATCACTGAGCATCAATTGATCGGTTTGCATAAAACACAGTTTGTAACTTCTAAACCATACTTTTTCTGCATTTCTGTGCTACATGCAGTTGCTTCCTGTCTACGTATTTATGCACCCGCTCCAGAATCTGGCTCAGGACCACCTTCCCGATAATGACAACGGTGTATCCTACCTGTGCAATGTGAATGCTTCTAATCTCCACCAGGGGTGCTAGTGATAGTGATAAAGGAAGGGAAGATCTTAACTGGGAGACAGGAGTGCTCAGACAAGGACATCCCTGGCAGGATCCCTAAGCAATATTTTAATCAAAGCTGCACGTTTAAATGATTGGAAAACTACTTTTGAAATGACATTAGGCTATTAAATGCATTCAATTTTAGTGATTGAGCTTGGACATACTTTAGGTTTTCTGGCATATAGTATAAAACACGAAAAATCTAAAATTCCATCTTTGCAGCATCTGGAACCAGACATAGATGTATAGCTCTTCCAAAATGTATGGTTATAAAATCATCCAGCTACACAAGTTAAACCAGTACAATCCCTGACCTTAGTCACGCAGTAATTGGTCTGACATAACATTGTACTCATTTGAAATTTGTTCCAAAGGCTAAAAAAGTTTTCCTTAATGCATTCTCTGCATAAAATTCATTTCAAATGTTGCTTCCCATCAACCCCCATACTTGCCTGAACGCGATCTTGATCCAGCGGTGTACCCAAGATTAGCGGCACTCTCCCCACTGGACATCAAATCCATTGAGGAGGTGGGGCCAAGCCTAGCAATGTGTGTCTATGCACATACACAGCCTGTCTCAGGAGCGAGCCCACAGCATCTGCCCCCATAGCAAGCAGCTTTCTGTGGCACAGACACAAAAGGAAGTCCGTACCGCCATACATGGAGTAAATTTCTTTCCTGCAACCATAGGGTGGAAGGAAAGAAATTCGCTCAATTCCCCTATCAACATAGATAGTGTTAATGCAGGAATCCCTCCTGCTGAGCCATGGTCTTCTCCCGGCGGGGGGGGGCAGGGAAAAATCACCCCTGCTGGGGGAAGACAGCGATTATCGCTAGCGTGTGTGTGCAGACTGCAGTTCCTCTCTAAGTGCAATAAGCCAATATGGATTGCAGTTCCAATGCTGCAAACATTTTAGAAAAAAATTATCCAATACTAAATTTAACAATAGGAGCTACAATCTCTTTAAAGCGGTTGTAAACCCTGTTTGACTACTTCTACCTATTGGTAAGCCTAGAATAAGGCTTATCTATAGATAGTGGAAATATCTCCTAAACGTGCGCCGTTTAGGAGATATTTCACTTGTAGTCTGCCGCAAATCCCAACGGCGCATGCTCGGGGAAGAAACGAAACCAAGTGGCGTTTCTTCCCCAGCCTGTGCCATGAATGGCGGCTCTCGTGCGCATGCGCGGGAGTGACGTTACACGGCTCTGGCGAATCAGAGCCGGAGTCCGCAGCTCGGAAGGGAGAGACAGAAGGACGCCGCCTGCACAGGGGACATCGCTGGATTCTTTTGCAGGTAAGAATGCGATGCATAGTAGCCCATTATGCTTTACATTTGCAGGCTTTTCAGGTAGAAAAAGAGGAAGTAAAAAACCCATCAGGGTTTACATCCTCTTTGATATTATGTCTACACCTAGATTATTCAAATTAAAGTAGATCAATACACTGTTAAATATTGTGCGTTGGTGATCTATGGCCAGCATTCTATACCATAACTTTATCTTTTACCAACAGACAAAGGCCCCTTTCACACGGGCGGACCGTATGTCCGTTTTTCATCCATGATGAAAAAAACGGACATACATGTATCCCTATGGGATAGCGGATGAGGCGGTCCGTTTTCATCCGATCCCCCCATAGAGGAGAGCGGCGATCTGACCGGTCCGTTTCTGCACAGTGTGCAGAGACAGACAAGTCATCTGCCGGCTCAGCGGGGGATCAACTGAGCGATCCCAGCTGAGCAAGTGGATGTTCATGGGGCGGATCATCACGGATCCGCCCGTGTGAAAGAGTCCAAAACCTTTTGATTTCATCCTATTTTCTATGCGTTTCTGAATGTTGAATGGAAGTCATAGGAACTTGCTACAGCAGTTCTTTTGCGACTTGCTAGCATGCACACTGAACCATAAACATAGGATGGGAGGAGTTCTGTTTTATGAATGAACTTCTGCTCAAAATGAATGTGTTCACAAGTAGTACACTCAATGCTAAATACATAGAAATTACTATTAAACAAAAAAAGGGAGGCTTAGCTAAAAGATCCCAAAAAAAAAATGACAAGAAACCCAAGTTCACATAGGCAGCAAAGGGGCAGTAAACAAACAGCAGTTGACCTGCGTTTTTCACGCCCACCTACAAAAAACATGGCGGACGCTCAGGTTTGTCCCTAGTTTAACTTGCATCACGTTTGCCAGGCAGTGCCCAGTTTGCATCATGTACCCAAAGTTTCTTTCCGAACAACTGAGCTGATTAACCAAGGAGGATTGGAAGATCCATTTCAGAGTTTCAATAATGTGTGGATGAAATGAGTGGCATTGAACATGTGAAGGATCTCGACTATTAGCAAATTAGTCACAATATATTTTCAAAATATTTTTTTTTTTAAATAAAATAATTGATGAGACAATCTGTGACCAGTTGGGTACTAAAAATCTTTTTAAAAAAAAAAGTAGCTTTGAAGCAAAAGCTGTACATGTTTAAAACAAGATGATTAATAGTTTTTATTTTTTTTTGGTTTTACTGTGCAGAATTTTGCCAATGGCAAGGAAAAATAAGAAAAAAAAAAAAAAAAAAAGAAGAAGAAGAAGAAGAAGAAGAAGAAGAAGAAGAAGAAGAAGAAGAAGAAGAAGAAGACTTGGGTTCCAAACCAATAAAAAAATTTAAATATTTTTCAACATATGCAGTTTCAGATCTGGTACTTTACAAAGTTGTTGGTAGGCCCTGATCTAAGTAAAACTGGTTTTAAAATTACTACAATTTTATATATGGTTTCTTTTTTACTTTGGGGATTTATATCATCTGTCACCTTTTTGACAACAGCATTACTGGTCTTTCAGGAAACAGTACACAGGTCAGATAGAGATTGACACGAGTAGGAAGGTCAAAGGTGATAGCAGTTTTAAATAATCAATAGGCCCAGCTGCTACAAAAGCATGAAACCAACCTGATTATGTAAGGAAGGCTTCATTTTATCATGTTGCAGGGGTAAAATGTAGGTCATTTGTCATTAGCCTAAAAAGCATGGGCAATGCATCCATTAAATGAAAACAGTCATTCTGTGTACCACAAGAAGCTAGGAGGTATGAGTTTCATCTGACCAGATTGTCTGAACAATACACGATGGAGCATAAGGCACTCTAGCAGAAGCTGAGCTCTTGACATCATCTCTCTCTGATCCTTAGCTAGAAATGACACAAAAAAGCCACATCTGCCTTACAGGATGACATAAAAACAACACATTGAATCCGTAGCTAAAAATAGTTCTGCTCCTAACGGATAAGTGCACTAGATTTAATGCATAGATGTTCTCCATTATTTTTTAAATGTAAAAATTCTCATTGTTTATCACGATATTTCACGTTTTTTGCCAGTCGCTCTTAATTTGCCTTGCATATCTATAAATAGGGCTACACCCATGTATTTGTACAGCCCCAATTCCAAAAAAAAAAAAAAAGAAGGATGGGACGCTGTGTAAAATCTACATAAAAAAAAACAAAAAATGCAAATGATTTGCAACTCTAAACACCATATTTTATACACAATAGAAAACATATCAAATGTTTAAAACTGAGAAAAATTTAAAAAAGGGGGGGGGATAATTATAGTAGCAACCCTTCTCCAAAAAGTTGGGGCATGGCAAACTAAAAGCTGGCACAATAAGTGGTACCAACAAGAAAAACATTTTAGGTGCCCCTGGAAGAAGAATGTTTTTTATGAAACGGACGTAGGGCGGAGCGACGCGCTGACGTCACCTCAAACGGTTCCTAGAAGGACGGGTGTCTGTTGTATGTGCACTGGTCGGCACACCAGACGTAAAGGCTATTAGGAACTGCATAATTGTAAGTGCATTCTTTTATTTTAAATAAAACAATTTACACTTTTAATGCAGGAGTGTGTATTATCTCTTCCATATCGTATGCATCTGCTGACACTGTCGGAAGCTGTTGCCTCAAGAATCTTATATGTGGTTGCTGGTCTGTGGGAAGAGCTGCCTGCTTTTATGCACTCACTTGTCCTGTCATGGGGGATCATGACTAGCTGGTAAGGAGGAATTCCTGCTGATTGGTGGTGGAACTTCACATTTCTTTGGACGCAACTTTTCACTTGTGGATTATATTTTTCACAGAGGGTGCTGTAATATGGACATTTGCACATTTATTTATGGACTATATGATTTTATTATCAAATTTATCAATTTCATTCTTTTTAATGTGGTTCACAGTCAGTGTGTTCTAAAAGGGGAACACAATTTTGCACTATTTGAGTCACATTATTAGGGTTTATTTTATTTAAATTTGTGGTTTCACATGACCAATTATTAAATTAGTATTCATGGGTCAGCGCGATTTTTCTCTTTTTCCATTACATGCTTCTGTACTGTTGCTTACATAGAAAATCGCAGCTCCCAACTAGCAACTGTGATATTAGCCCAAGATATCCAGTTTTTCTTACTTTGAATCTTTCAGCGCAGTTTTCTATATTTTTTTTCCAAGAAAAACATTTTGCAACTAATTAGGTTAATGGACAACGGGTCAGTGGTTCAATCAATCCAAAAAGCTGCGCCTGATATCCAGTATAGATCACTGGAGGGCCATTTTACATACAAGCATGTTGAAAAAAAAAAAAAAAGGGAGAAGGCCTTACCCTATTACAAAGCTGACATACGAGACTTGGGGGTGTCCAAACAAATTCTCTAAGACATGGGGGCCTTGGCTAGACACTCAAGACACTACTGTACTCTTTAGGCTCATTGGTCACAGATCCTACACCTTAGAATAAATCCTGCTATAAATCTCATTGGTTCTGTTGTGGAGTCTCAGGGCAGTACACAAAACACAGCAGTCAGATATAGGTTGTAAGACCTGCCTTTTAAAATGTTACCTGGCAAACGGGTGAACACATTAGAAATGATCTGTGTATTATGAAGCTGTATAGCACATTGTTTGATACAGGTTACTGAATGTTTGCAAGTATATTCAAAATCCTATGTTGCATTCGCCTTGTGTAGGGTAAGGGGTGCTTAACTGGCCTCCCTGCAGTCCAGACCTTTCACCACTTAAAAAAATTATTTGCCACATCTTGACATGAAAGATACTAAAAAAAAAAAAAAAAAAAAAAAAACACAACCCAGGACTTAAGCAGTTAGAATCCTATAGCAGGCAAGAATTGGGACAACCGTCTTCTCCCAAAATTCCAGCAACTGGTAACCTCAATTCCCAGACATTTATAGAGTGTTAAAAGAGGGGATGCTACACTGTGATAAATATGGCCCTGCCCCAACATTAAAAAGTGTTGCAACTAATGATTATTTTCATAATCGATTAGTTGGCCGATTATTTTTTCGATTAAATCGACTAATCGGTTAACCGTAAAAAGGAAAAAAATTTGCATTTTTTATATTTTTTGCCAATTTGTTGTTGGGCAGATTTTAAAAACACAAATTGCCGCAAAAACACATTACATGCTTTTCTGCAGCTTCTCCATTGAAGTATATTAAACCAAAAAAAGCACAGTTTCACGTTAAAAAAAGTCCTTGCCCTTTTCTAAATACGCAGCAGCTGAAAAAAAATCATAAATGTGAACGTGTCCCATAGGAAACCATGTAAATAAACTGTAGTGTGTTTCTGCAAAAAGCACCAAAAAACACAGAGGTGTGACCCAGGCCTGAGCTGTTTGGTAACATAATGGGGTTAAAAGAACTACAATTAGTACAAAAAGAGCAAATCGCTACTGTAAGGGGTTCATTTTTTTACTGTGGGACAGTGAAAGTAATATTTACAGTAGAAATATGCTCTTTTTGTACTATAAAGGGCTAATTTTTTTTTTAACCCCATTTTTTTACTGGCCGATTAATCGATTATGAAATTAATCGATTTACAATTTTCATAATCGATTGATAGTTGCAACTAGGGCCGAAACAACTAATTTCAAAATGAACTTTTTTTCCCCCTCAAAATGGTAAATTTTCTCAATTTAAAACACTTGATGTTTTCTATTGTATTGCTTTTTATTGTAAATAAACTTAAGGTTTTAGTAACTTTGCAAATCATTGCATTCGGTTTTATGCAAATTTTACACAACATCCATTTTTTTTGTAATTGGGGTTGTACTTTTGCAAAGGATATACTTTTAATGCAATAACGTGCACTCGCAGTGCTGCGCTATTAATTCTCTCTCCCAATGCAGGTCTATTGAGTAGATAACCCACATTGGCAAGCATCTGCTTGTGGTTTAATGATATGATCTTGGCAGTAGCTCAGACTGGATGTTAACCACACAGTTAATATACAGATAGTTACTCTACAATTAAAAAAAATACAATTATAAAAAAAAAAAAAAAAAAAAGTCAAGTAAAATGGAGCATTACGTATTTAACAAAAAAATAAAAATAAAAAAGAGAAAAGAAAATAAGAAAAAACACACACACACACACACTTACACACACACACTTATAGAGCACAAAGCTTTACAAACTGTACTCTCTCCACTTTGTAGCAATGAAAACTCCATTCATTTTAATGGAGGAAAAAAAAGCGTCTGTTAAAAGGAGAAAACTAGTCTCATAGCTTTCACAGGTCATGTGCCCTGGCTCTTCTCATATCAGTGCTTTGCAGAAAACAGGCTCCACACCACACTTTTTTTTAAAAATACATAACACAAGTATTTACTGCAATTTTAAACCGGCTCCTAAGAGCTAAAAATTTGCAAACAAATAAAAAAAAAAAATTACAAAAATTGTATCTTTGTTTTTGGTTTTCTGCTTCAACAGTGTGTGAGATACAGTGCTCTACCCCATCCAGGAGCTTAAGAACTGACCCCGAGCCCTGGTCCAGCTACCCGGGGGGCCAATCTTTCACTCTGAGTGAGACTTTTGTGTTGGCGGGTGCCAGCCTGTGTTGCCTTAGCGGGCAAGAAGAGCAGTGAAATGCGTGTGCATGGACAGGTGCATGTGCCGCAAATGGTGTTTGGCATCCGCCATGACGTATTATGCCTTTCCATCCCTTTGGACAGGAATTGGCAATGGCCAGCTTGCAGCCTGGAGGACACCTTAAATAGGGGTGAGAGAAAGCCAGGTGTGGCCAATAAGGGGCATATATAGGAGGGAGGTGTTCCTCCCCCTGACAGCACCCTACCTGGAACTTTCATAGCACCACTCAGTATCCATCATTGGGATTTCCAGCACCCCAAGGCATTTACTTTCTTTCTTATATCGGCTAGTTAGAATAAGTGTTAGGAGATGGGGGGGGGGCACAGTTTTAAGGCTAGTTGGGTGTACAGCCGTAATTGCACTTTAATAAATGTCAGGTTTTAATGTATGATTGACACGTTGGGCTACAGACAACTAGAAGTTCTTTAAAAAATAAAAAATATATAATAGGATTTTTGTACTCATCGTAAAATCCGTTTCTCTGACGTCCATGGACCGACGCAGCTCTCATACTGATTACATGTGGGTATATGTCCCTGCTCGCAGGAGAAGACCTTGGCAGAATGTTAGAGGTTAAAACATTCTAGAACAAGCCAGAGCTGAACAGCCCCGCCCAGGGGGGCGGTCCCTCCGGACATTACCCTCCCACCTGCAGCTAACAGCCTCAGTTCGTAACAAAGCAGTACAAACTTAAAAGGAAGGGTGGGTGCTGCGTCGGTCCATGGACGTCAGAGAAACGGATTTTACGGTGAGTACAAAAATCCTATTTTCTCTTATCGTCCATGGACCGACGCAGCTCTCATACTGATTACATGTGGGATGTCCCAAAGCAGTATAAGAAAAAAGGGTGGGAGCAAAAAAAGTAAGGAACAACCAAAACTTCACTCCAAACCAGCAGAGCCCCTCAACGGAGGAGTTGCAACATTAGACAGCGGCCTGCAACACTTTGCGCCCGAATGAAGCATCCGAAGATGCAGCCACATCAACCTTGTAGAACTTTGAGAAGGTATGAACGGACGACCAGGTCGCCGCCTTGCACACTTGTGCAACCGACGCTTGATGTCGGAAAGCCCAGGAAGCACCGATTGCCCTGGTGGAATGCGCCGTGACCGGAAAGGGAGGAGCCCGTCCCCTAATGGCATAAGCCTGAATAACAGTCTGTCTGATCCACCTAGAAATGGTGGCAGACGACACCGCTTGGCCCTGTTTCGGACCAGAGACAGACACAAACAGCGAGTCAGACTTCCGAATAGGAGCGGTAGCCGCCAGGTATACCCGTAAGGCACGCACTACATCCAAAAATTGTGAAGTGCAACCTCCCTAGGATGCGATGGTTGAGGGCACAAGGACGGAAGGACAATGTCCTCGTCAAGGTGAAAAGCCGACACCACCTTCGGAAGAAAAGACGGTCGCGGTCGCAATACCGCCTTGTCCTTATGAAGGACCAGGTAAGGCGACCTACATGACAGAGCCGCCAATTCAGACACCCGTCTAACAGAAGTGATGGCCACTAAAAAAAGCCACCTTCTGGGACAAAGTCTAAAGCAGAATCTCTTATATTCTCAAAAAGGAGATTCCTGAAGAACCGAAAGCACCAAGTTCAGATCCCAAGGAGGGAGCGGGGGCTTGGCAGGTGGAACCACATGGCGTACTCCCTGCACAAAAGTGCTAACCAAGGAATGACTAGCTAGGGGTCTTTGAAAGAAAACGGCCAAAGCGGAAATCTGACCCTTAATAGTGCTTAAAGCCAGCCTTTGAGCAACACCACGCTGCAAGAACCTCAGGATTCTGGTAACGGAGTACGTCCGTGGACGCCAGTCCAGCTCCTCGCACATAGCGATGTAAGCTCTCCAGGTACGGTGATAGATCTTCCTAGAAGAAGACTTCCGTGCCCTAAGCATGGTTGAAATTACCGAATCAGACAGACCTCGGTCTTTTAGCACCTGGCTCTCAATAGCCATGCCGTTAAAGCTAGAGACTGTAAAGCAGGATGAAAGATAGGACCTTGAGATAGAAGGTCCTCCCTCAAGGGCAGGCGCCAAGGGGCGTCCGCGATGAGACGTACCAGATCGGCGTACCAATGACGCCGAGGCCAGTCCGGGGCAATGAGGATCACCGGAATACCCTCGGCCGCTTCCCTGCGCAGCAGACGAGGAATCAACTGCAGCGGAGGGTAGACATATATCAGGCGATACCGACCCCACGGGGTCACTAACGCGTCCGAGGCATCCGCCCAGGGGTCCTTGGACCGGGCCACAAACCGACACCTTGCGATTGAGTCGAGATGCCATCAGGTCCACATCTGGAGTGCCCCATCGTTGACAAAGGAGGTGAAACACTTCCGGATGCAAGGACCACTCCCCCTGGTCCAGGGACTGGCGGCTCAGATAGTCTGCCTGCCAGTTTTCTACGCCCGGAATGTAAACGGCCGACAGCGCCGGCACGCTTCTTTCCGCCCATCTTAGAATGTGGGCGACCTCGGATGCCGCAGCCGGGCTCCGAGTGCCCCCCTGATGGTTGACATACGCCACGGCCGTGGCGTTGTCCGACTGGATCCTGACCGAGTGGCCCTGTAGCCTCTTTGACCAAGCGGAGAGACACAGTCTGATCGCCCGCAATTCCAGGACGTTGATCGGGAGACGAGATTCGGCTGGAGTCCAGAGCTCTTGAGCTCACAGGACTCCCCACACTCCCCCCCAGCCCGTCAGGCTGGCGTCCGTTGTGATCACCGTCCAGTGGATGGGGAGGAACGACTTCCCGACCTGAAGAGCCGGGGACCTCAGCCACCATATCAGGGACGCCTTGACAGAGTGACTCACCTGGATCTGAAGATCCAAAGAGAATGGGGACTTGTCCCAAACCGACAGAATTCCCTTCTGTAATGCCCAAGTGTGTGATTGGGCATACGGAACCGCCTCGAAGGAGGCCACCATCAGTCCCAGGACTCTCATGCAGAAGCGAATTGACAACCACTTTCGGGACGACAAAACCCGCACTGCTGACCGAAGGGTCAGTAGCTTCTCTGAGGGTAGAAACACCTTTGCTGCCGAAGTGTCCAGGATCAGACCCAGATACTCCAAGCGCTGAGTCGGAACTAGAGCTGACTTCTGCGTGTTCAGAACCCATCTGAAGTCCCGTAGGGTCTGACTGACTATCGTCACATTTTCCTCCAATTCTGAGCCATTTTCTGCTCTGAGAAGGAGATCGTCTAGGTAGCCCAAGATAACAATTCCTCGCTGTCTCAGCAAAGCTAGAACCGGGGCCAGCACCTTGGTGAAAACCCGTGGTGCTGATGCTAGGCCGAAGGGGAGGGCCACGAACTGATAGTTGACTTCGCCCATGGCAAAGCGCAGAAACTTCTGGTGGCCTGCGCAGATTGGGATGTGCAAGTAAGCGTCCTTGATATCCAAAGGACACCAAAAAATCCCCCTGTTGGAGGGTCGCAATCACCATGCGAATGGATTCCATCCTGAATTTTTGTACCCTCACATAGGTATTCAGGGCCTTGAGGTCCAGGATAGGCCGAACCCCGTCCTTTTTCGGGACAACAAACAGGTTTAAGTAAAACCCTTGAAACCTCTCGTGACGGAACCGGCACAATTACCCCGCGCCCGAGCAAATCCTGTACGGCCCCCAAGAGGGCCGCCCGGAAGGAGAGGGAGGTTCGAAGGAAAAAACCTGTTTGGGGGCCCCGAGCGGAACTCTATCCTGTATTCCGAGGTGACCACCTCGCACACCCACCGGTCGGAGATCCGGGAGGTCCACCGCACCGAGAACTTGCGAAGACGTCCCCCCACCCCAGAGTCGGGCAGGGGCAAGACTTCATGCGGAGGTGGACTTGGGAGCTTGCCTGGTAGGCTTACGCACCCAGGGACGTCTTTGTCCCCCAGCCGCACTTTTTTCAGTCTGGGTGGGCTTGCCCGCAGAATCTGACTGACGAAAAAACTTCTTCGCCGGAAAGGAAGGGCCCGGCCTGCGGTGGGGTTCCTTTCCCTTAATAGACTGGGGAAGGAAAGTGCTCTTACCCCCTGTGACGTTCTTAATAATGTCATCCAGGGCGGCTCCAAACAGTCTACCGCCCTTAAAAGGGCAAGTCAGCCAGGAGCTTTTTGGAAGCTAGGTCGGCTGACCAGCATTTCAGCCAGATAAGGCGACGCACCACCACAGCAGAAATGGAGGCCCCCATGATTAAAGGGGTCGCATCCACAGTGGCATCGCACACGAAGACCAAACCCTGCGCAAGCTGTTGAGCCAGGGCAATGGTCTCAGGAGGGAGATTATGCTCCTGCACCGTCTGGTGCAATATTCGTGCCCAGCCTGTGAGTGTCTGAGACACCAGCGTTGCCGCCACTATAGGGCGTAAGGCTGCCCCCAATAAGGTGAACATAGTTCTACACGCCACCTCTGACCTCCTGTCAGCGGGATCCTTAAATGCAGGAGTCCCTTCCATTGGGAGCATAGTGGCCTTATTTAAAACTGGCGACCGCGGGGGGTCGACCACCGGGGGTTGAGCCCACTTCTTAACCAGGTCCTCCTTAAAGGGGTACTGTAAGGCTATGCGCTGTGGGACCGTCAAAGTCTTCTGCGGCTTATCCCAGACTTGGTCAATGTATGTATCAAAAAAAAGGCACATAAGGAAAAACCTTTTTTGAAGATACGGCTTTTAAAGAACCAAAGGTCATAGTGTCAACCTGAGGTTCCTCAGCCTCAACATTCAGCTTGAGATCATCCCTCACAGCATCAATGAGTTCACTCACAAGCACCCTGTCAGTTGGTGGTTCAAGACTGGGGTCTTCCTCACAAGGAATGTCCTGACTAAACACATCAAAATCCTCAGAACTAGGGTCCTGAGCAGCAGTAGCTAGGCCCATATCTGACTCAGAGCACTCCCCATGTGGAGATTGCGTGGGGAGGGGGCGCTTTACAGCCCCCGTGCGTTCGCACACCGCTTCCAGCTTGACAAGGAATGATTCCAGGACTGCCGACAACTGGTCCATAGGGACCGCAGGTGCAGGAGCACTGCCAGTTGCCTCTGGCAAGTGGGGAGAAGCAGGTGAACCAGACTCTATTTTTGCCACCCTCTGAGACCCTATTCACTATAACAGTGAATAGTACAGTCCACCCACTGGCTGTGCTGAGGCTGAGGAGGGGATACCCGGAGGACTCACCACCCTTTAGGGACCGCTCGGTTCCGCTGTCTGCGCCGCGCTGTAGCGTGGTGTGAAGCCTGAGGAGAGTGAGGAATGAGGAAGCTGTGAGGAGAAAGTATTTCGCGCCGTTCAGCAGCGCCGCTAGAGTCCGAAACTAAAAGCGCCGTGGCTAAAAGAAAATGGCCGCCGGGCGCTTGTACCTGAGCTACGGCAAAATGGCCGCCGATGGCGCATTTTTTAAAATTTAAACAGCTCGCCAATGGCGCCCGCAAAAACACCACACAAGTCCTCCAGAACACTTTCCCTCAGAAAAAAACAGCAGAGAGCGGCCCCCCCCAGGGCAGAACGACCCCCCAAGCATCCCCACACAGCACAGCACCAGTACAGGGCACAGAGAGCAGCATAACAGGGGGAGACAGGGAGAACCCCCCACAAACAGAAACACAGCCAGCATGTACTCACCTTCTTTCCAGGAGAGACTACTTACCCGTCCCGCAAGCACCTTGGAGAACATCCTCGGTGCCATTAGAGGGAATAACTGGCTTGTTTCAGACAGACCCATCAGAGTCGTACTGCGTAGCTGTCGGCCCGGTCAACCGCGAGAGATACAGTAGGTACTGTTCAATCTTGAGAGGACCGCGGGAGCATGAAAGCAACCCGGCCACCCCTGGAGCCATGGGGTATGTCGTGAACTGAGTCTCACGCACGCAAGGCGAGGATCAGCACGCTCGATGGTCGGACAGGGAAGACTACGAGGATACTAGTGTACCCAACCTGTTGCCCAGCCGACAGTTGATTGAAGGTCTCAAAAATAAAATTCCCAAAAGGAATAAAATTGAAAAGTAAAATCTTCCAGGAGACTGGCTCCTGAGAGCCACGTCTTCTCCTTCTGCTAGGCAGAAAAAAACTGGAGGCTGTTAGCTGCAGGTGGGAGGGTAATGTCCGGAGGGACCGCCCCCCTGGGCGGGGCTGTTCAGCTCTGGCTTGTTCTAGAATGTTTTAACCTCTAACATTCTGCCTAGGTCTTCTCCTGCGAGCAGGGACATATACCCACATGTAATCAGTATGAGAGCTGCGTCGGTCCATGGACGATAAGAGAAAATTTAGTTTTAGCAACATTTGTCCAATTTTTCAAATGGTTAGTGAGGTCAAATTGATGCTCGCATTCAACATTAACAAGAAAATTCGAACAGGCAGGATGGAAAAATTTCCAAATTTCTAACATTTAATTTTGTTTTCGTGTGGTAAAGTCTATTTGCTCTAAGATGGAATTTTAAAATCAAATGAAGGAGGTACAGTCGAATAATATTTGTCACATTAAATATACTTTGTTCAGCCAAAAACCTTCCCTCAAACAAGGTGGATGAAGAAATCCTCATGCCCTCTACCAACCCTGTATTGACAGCTGCACCTGACCGAATACACTGTGTGAGAAACGTTTTACAGCACGTTTCTGCGACAAAAGTTAATCAAACTATCCGTTCTGTGAAGTGGGGACGGCCCATACACGGATCGAAATTTAGATGGTCCCTGCTGGCAACTGATTATCTTGGCCAAAACCCTAGAGCTGGGGTCTCAAACTGGCGGCCCTCCAGCTGTTGTGAAACTACAAGTCCCATGAGGCATTGCAAGGCTGACAGTTACAAGCATGACTCCCACAGGCAGAGGCATGATGGGACTTGTAGTTTTGCAACAGCTGGAGGGCCGCCAGTTTGAGACTCCTGCCCTAGAGCTTATGGAGTAGGCTACCCTCTATTCGAAAACCATTATGAAGTTCCCCAATCTTGGTAACACAGATTGGTAAATGATGGAATAATGCCACTAACACAAGCTCAAGCAGGTTCTCCTCGGGAAAGACTTTAGCAATGCTCCACTGCCTATAACACAAGTGTTAGAATACCGGTCCATGTCACAAATATGAATGTAGGATAAAAAACACTCAATGAGGTTACCCCAAATATACACGTTGCACTCAGGATTTTTGTGATCGTATAGACAGGAGGCTTCCCTGTTTATGTTGTGCATTTTCTGTTTTCCATGCACCAGTTCTAGCCCCTGCAGGGGCAGTCTATGTGCCTTTGACAATGTTGTATGTTTTAATGCTATCTCTGCAATAAAAATTATTGAACCATAATGTAGGATAAAAACACTGGCTTAACTTCCCAGACAACCAGTCAAAACACAGCTTTGGATCCAATTCTACAGAAACAGCCATCAGTGTGCCTCCATATCTATGTCATTAGCCACCAGTGGGCTCTCTGTGGTCTGTAAATACTTGCAAAATCCGTGCAAGTTAAAGCGGAAGTAAACCCATCGATTTAACAGTTTCAAAAAGCAGTTAAATTCCTGGCATGCCAACTGTCACATTGGTTGTGCTCTCAACCAAACTGTCAAACCATCCAATGGCTGGCGTCATAACTGATCACATGTGCAGCAACATGGCAGTTGAAGATTAAACAGAGGCCAAGATGGCAGCTTCCTTTCCTGAAAATTATAGGAGGGTTTACTTCCACTTTAATGGTGGAGAATTGCCATCCCTAATAAAGGAGGAGCAGAGCAGCAGCAGAATGATGTGATCATCTTTCCTTCTGTCAAAATGTCTTGGAGGCTCATTTCAAGACACAGTCAGGTACTGTCATGTATGAAACGTTTATTTTGTACAATAGTATTTATATATATATATATATATATATATATATATATATATATATATATATATATAAATATAAATAAAAAAAACACACAGCGACATGCAGACACTATAGTAAAACCTATGGTTTAGAACCCAGAATAAATCTGACTATAACCATTTGGTGTGAAAAAGTTTGGAAGCCTACAAAGTACTGTCCTTGTACTAAAGTTTGAACTGTCCCAGTAATGCACTTGGCCCAAATCAATGTTATTACAAGTACATCTTCCACTCTATGGAATTCTTTTTGGATGCATACTATAAAAAACGTACATGGAGTACAAGTCACAACAGAAATGGCCTCTGCATGTGCAGTCAAGGACCATGTGCAAAGGGAGGTGCAATACTTGCCTACTCTGGGATCTGTGTGCGGAAAAATGTATGTATATCATGCGCATAAGTTAGCGAGTATTAAAAATACATGGGTAGGCCAGGGTGGGATGTAAAAGCAATCCAAAATCATATTTTAACTAGCTGTGAAATCGTTTACCGTATATTAGACCTTTGATTTTTTGGAACATTACATTTTTACAAGCTTATTTGTGCCATTTGAAGAGGAATTTGCCACAATGATTAATGGTTGCCAGGCTCCATGGTGTCATCACGTGCCCTGCAGCTGGAAAGCCTTCCGGACACTACATGAGCTACAGAAGCACAAAGGAACCCATTGTCCTACAATAAAAGTAGCAAGTCTCTTATGAAACAAACATGAAAACTTGGAACGCAAACAGGATGGGGCCTTCCAAACGTTTTCTTTTTAAATAACTGTCCTGACAGCTGGTTTAAAGTTAAAGAGAAGATCTTTGAAATTCCACTGGGGTCAATAGTAGGTGGCAGAATGATTTGGGCATGACATTAAATGGGGCCATTAAAAAGAGATCTGAAAGATCACATATGGCATTTGCAAACCGTGTCCTAATTGATATCACAATACATTTGTAAACAGTTTTTTTCTTTCTAAAGCTCGATGACATCTAAAAATGACAAAAAGGTTAGATACACCATAAATAACTTTATTGGAGTAAAAATCTAAAGATGGTTTTCCATTTAAGATACATTAATAATTTAGTTTATTCCGTATGAAATGGAGTAGGGCCGAAACAACTAATCGATTAATCGACAACTAAGCGATTATGAAATTAATTTATTACCATTTTCATAATCGATTAATCGGCCAGTAACATAATGGGGTTAAAAAAAAATAATAGCCCTTTATAGTACAAAAAGAGCAAATAATCTCTACTGTAAATATTACTTTCACTGTAAAAAAAAGTGAACCCCTTACAGTAGCGATTATTTGCTCTTTGTACTATTAAGGGCTAATTATAGTTTTTTTAAACCCCATTATGTTACTAAACGTCTTAGGCCTGGTTCACACCTATGCGTTTTTTGCAGAAACGCACTACAGTTCATTTACCATTGTTTCCTATGGAACACTTTCACATCTATGCTTTTTTCAGCTGCTGCATATTAAGAAAGTGTCAAGGACTTTTTTCAAACACAAAACTATGCTTTTTTTGGTTCAATATACTTCAGTGGAGAAGCTGCAGAAAAGCATGTAATGCATTTTTGCAGCAATTTGGGTTTTTTAATCTGCCCAACAACAAAATGGACAAAAATAAATAAATAAATAAGCATAAAAAATGCAAACGCGCAAATCGCAGCAAAATCACGTGTGCAAAAATCAAAATGCACAGCAAAACACACTGCAGAAACGGATGAAAAGCAAACTGCATAGGTGTGTACTGAGCCTTATGCTGGCCACAAGGATCAATTTTCAGACGAGAATATTAAATGCAAAAAATCTTTGTACATTCGCTGAATGAAAGAATGTTGTTGGAAAATTTCACTTGCTTTTAACAATCAGTTTTAAAACTAATGTAATTTGTGAACAAAAACCACATACACTGTCTGAGAATTCCTTTCACCCAGAAGTTTTCTATTATTTCTACTAATGATATTTACCAGATTCACCCTCTAAGAGCCCATTCACACAGGGGCAACTTTGGATCCGACTTCAAATTCGCCCCAAGTCGCCCCTGGTGGCCTCAAGTTGCGCTGCATGAGAAAATCAATGTAAGTGAATGGAGCCGTCTTAATGCACACTACTGCAGTCGCTCCGACTTCAAAAAAGGTTCCTGTACTACTTCAATCCGACTCCTAGGCGACTGCTAGACGACCTGTACCCATTGAGTTCAATGGAAGTCGCCTCAGAAGTCGGATCACCGTCTTAACAGAAGCAACTTTCCAGGAAGAGAACATACATTTCTCAGGCAAACCCCTCCCTCCCCCCTCCCTCCGAGCTGATTCTTGTTTTATTGGCCACTGGAATGTCTCCTGTCCTGGAGGCAACTTAAAGTTGCCTTGTAAGTAGCTCCATGTCGTGCTGTGATTTATACTCAAGTCGTGTCCAAGTTGCCTTGTAAAGTCGCGCTGGAAGTCGTGTTGCCCCTGTGTGAATGGAGTCTAATAGTATATACAGTATATCTAGTATATCTAATCTGTCCGTTATTCTCAAAGAGGATTAGAGATTTTGCTCCCTAACCATTATAGTTGCTTTAGTTATATTTACCACTGCATAGAGATATTTAAGAATAAATTGCCCTTTTTTTTTTAAACTTTACATATTAACTAAATTATGCACTACACTTTTAAAAAAAAAAAAAAAAAAAGAAAAAAAAAGAAAAAAAAAGGTATTTAACCGATTAATCGAAACAATAAACCGGCCAACTAACCGATTATGAAAATAATCGTTAGTTGCAGCCCTAAAATGGAGCCTAGTTATGTAGCATGAGGCTTTTATATTCTGCAATATTTACATTTTTGGTAAACTCATTCAATGAATCCAAGCTCTGCAAGCTGAGATAACATGCACTGCATTGATGCATTCACACAATTTCACAGTAACCATGAGATAAAACAAAATTCAGGAATATTCCTTTATTCCATTGTTTTGCAAATCTATGTACACTACAAACTGTATGACTGAATCAGTTCTGATATTGTTGTTTTACTAACCTGACAGTTTATTCTAAATAGAATCTATAATATTTGCAAACAGACACAAGTCCATCCAGTTCAACCACAAATAATTTTTTACACACACACACACACACACACACACACACACATATATTAAGGCTGTGGAAATTAACTATTAATTCTTTGATTAATCGATTAATTGTTTTGATCGATCAAAATTCTTTGGGCTTGCCGTGTCCATCTGAAGGGCTCCTTTGCTGTGCCTTCATATCTGCATGCCGGCGGGACCTTACTATCTGCCACACGCAAGGGCTGTTACACTTCCCTCTATCACCTCCCTCTATCACTTCCCTCTATCAACCTGGGATTCTACAGCCATCCACTGGGAGCTGTGATAGTTCCCTTCACGGGACATCTACATGCCGACGGACTGATGTTAGCCCCTTCTCATCTGGATTCAGCAGTGGTATCGTTGTACACATTTTTATACCAGTATCATACTTCGCTACATGTTTTTATGACTGCTTTTGCTACCGTTTGGTATTACTCGCACCATTTTTACAGTTTATGTAGCTACATCGATTTTATCTCCAGTGCAATATTTATTTTGTTACCTACTTGAAGACTATAAAAGTTTTAATGCTATTCCCATCGAGCGCTGCCTTTTGTGTGTTTTTTGTATCCTATCGATTTTTCCAGTGGTTAGTAGCTGCACTGGGAATCGGCCTGCAAAGAGATCAGCTAAAAGTAGTTGGATCTATGTGCGTTATAATTAATCGAAATTAGTCGATTAATAAAAAAATCGATTAATCGAACACGAAAATTTTAATCAGTAACAGCCCTAATTATATATATATATATGAATAAAGGTGTGTTATATGAAGGCCTGACAGAACACACACTTAGCGCCAGTTCAAACTTGCAAAATACAAGGCAGCCTGAACAGTAAAATTCAAGGTATTTTTATACAAAACACATTAAATGGTAAAGCAGCTGTTTATCGTTTTACCACCCTTTATTTATTTACTAATTTTAAACAGGTAAAACTGTAAATAAGTTATACACAAAACAGCGCTAAAATAAAAATAACATAAAGGACCCGTGGATCATGCCACTGAAAAAGTCCAGCACGTATGAAGAAATGACCAGTTCAGCGTATTATGGTGAGTAATATCACAAAAAAAGTCCAAGTGTGCACTTTCCACCACCAAAGACAATTATTTGGAATCCACCGTGTGATGAAAAAAACCCCTTAGGGGTTCACACTTACCAGAGGTAAGATATAAATGAGCCTTAAATAGAAGGTAACATCAGCTACTCTGCATAAGCAAATCTTCTCCAATCAGGGTACACCAATAAGGATGGGCTCCAAAGCAGACCATAAAATAATAGGAAGATAACAGCACAATAGTGTAATCCTGTTTATTTCAAATCTGTTAACCCACCAGTAGGAAACCCCTTTAACCAAACTACGTACATCAAACAGCAGTAAAATAAGCAATGAATGGCCCAAGAGGGCGCTATCACCATTTCCAGCGTCCTAGGGAAAGTGTGTGTCCTCACGGATCCTGCAGACACTTCCGAATGGTAGCTGTGAGCGGTGGAACGCACGCTTGGAACGCAGACGTCACTTCCGGGTCGCGGGTAGTCGTTACCAGGCGTAACCACGACTACCCGCGACCCGGAAGTGACGTCTGCGTTCCAAGCGTGCGTTCCACCGCTCACAGCTACCATTCGGAAGTGTCTGCAGGATCTGTGAGAACACACACTTTCCCTAGGACGCTGGAAATGGTGATAGCGCCCTCTTGGGCCATTCATTGCTTATTTTACTGCTGTTTGATGTACGTAGTTTGGTTAAAGGGGTTTCCTACTGGTGGGTTAACAGATTTGAAATAAACAGGATTACACTATTGTGCTGTTATCTTCCTATTATTTTATGGTCTGCTTTGGAGCCCATCCTTATTGGTGTACCCTGATTGGAGAAGATTTGCTTATGCAGAGTAGCTGATGTTACCTTCTATTTAAGGCTCATTTATATCTTACCTCTGGTAAGTGTGAACCCCTAAGGGTTTTTTTTCATCACACGGTGGATTCCAAATAATTGTCTTTGGTGGTGGAAAGTGCACACTTGGACTTTTTTTGTGATATTACTCACCATAATACTCTGAACTGGTCATTTCTTCATACGTGCTGGACTTTTTCAGTGGCATGATCCACGGGTCCTTTATGTTGTTATTTTTATTTTAGCGCTGTTGTGTATAACTTATTTACAGTTTTACCTGTTTATCGTTTTACCACATATATATATATACATATATACATATATAAAATTGTTTAGTCCCCATATGTTTAGTCCCACTGATGCCAGGAAAATTTCCACCCCCCGCTGGCCAAAGTCCGGCCCTCCAAGAGTCTGATGGGACAATAAACTGGCCCTTTGTTTAGAATGTTTGGAGACCCCTGATCTAGAGGAAGGCGAAAAACCACAGCAGAGCACGATCCAATTTGCTACAGCAGGGGAAAAAATTCCTTCCTGATCCCCTGAGAGGCCGTCGGATTTTCCCTGGATCAACTTTACCTATAAAATGTTAGTACCCAGTTATATTATGTACATTTAGGAAAGAATCCAAGCCTTTCTTAAAGCAATCTACTGAGCTGGCCAGAACCACCTCTGGAGGGAGTCTGTTCCACATTTTCACAGCTCTTACTGTGAAGAAACCTTTCTGTATTTGGAGATGAATTCTCTTTTCCTCTAGACGTAAAGAGTGCCGCCTTGTCCTTTGTGTTGACCGTAAGTGAATAATTCAAAACACAAAGTTCACTATATGGACCCCTTATATATTTGTACATGTTGATCATATCCCCTCTTTTTTTTTAATGTCTTTATTAATTTTCATATCTCATAACATAATATCAAAATATACAATAGCCTAATATTTCACAGAGAGATAATAAAACATTACTCCCAACCCCGCCCCCCTCCCCGGATCTCCCCTCTATGGTTACCCACCCTTCTATTGCTCCCTCTTTAACCTTTTCTTTTTCTTCCCCTAATCTTGCCTCTCTCTCATATAAAATCAATATCATTTCTGTGTTAAATTTTTGTTATATGATTTATATAAACTATACAAATTTATAAAGCCTCGTATCTCTATATATATGTATGCCCATACAATACAATACGCGTCTACGCATACACACACACACACATATATACCCATTACGCTCCCAGCAACTCTGCATATCCCGTAGTATGTTTATAAGTTACCCATTCCCGCCATTTTTTATCGAACTGCTCCATTTCCTCCCCCTCCCTGAACTTCATATATTCCAATCTATAGATATCGTCGATTTTATGGCACCATCCTTTCAAGCTAGGTCGTTCCGGTTCTTGCCAGTGTATAGCAATTTGGTACTTTGCAGCATTTAAAAGTTGTGGAGTTAGTGTTCTCATATACTGTTTAGTTGGGATTCAAATCCCATGTAATATACAGCCCCAAGGCTCATCAGGGACTTCGAACTTGGTTATGTCTTTAATTGTTTGTCTGATCTCTCCCCAGTATATTTTAATTTTAGGGCACGTCCACCAAATGTGAGCCATAGTCCCTATTTCCTTACACCCCCTCCAACAAAACTTTGAATTTTTGTTTGAACATTTGTGTACCTTATCGGGGGTTAAGTACCAGCGGACTAGACATTTATAATTTAATTCCATTTCGTTATGGATTACTGCTGTGGAGTGCACTCTCTCTATAATTTGCCTAATCTCGAGGTCGTTGACCTGTGACCCCAACTCCTCCTCCCACTTTTTGATGAATGGCGGTATGCCCAGCTTTTTTGCATTACTTAATATTTTATAAATCTTAGAGATTACTCCCTTCTTAACCTTCTCCTCACATAATCTCTCTAAGGGCCGTAGTTTCTATAGATCTCTTAGGCCGAGGTAGTTTTTTTAAAGAAATTTTTTAACTGAGCGTACCGCCATTCATCTAGCAACAGCAGTTCCCGTTTGTTTTTTAATTCTTGATACTCTGGTAGAGGCTCCGGTAGAGGCCCAAGTCAAAGTCCAACCTCAAGGGGGGGGGGGGGGGAGTACCGTAGGGCCAGATAGAGAGGGTAGGCCACGGATCTCTGGGCCATGGGGAGGCCAAATGTCCCCATTCAGGAAGGGGAGGGTGGGATAGGAGAGGGAGGGTTGTGGGGGGGAGAGAGGGTAGGGGGGGAGAGGGTAGGGGGGGATCTCCAGGGAAACCACAAAAGATATTGCTCTGTTCTCTTACTGGGGCTCTTTCTCATGTGTAAAATGATAAATACAAAAATTATTTCATATAATGTCCGTGGGTTAAATGCCCCTATAAAAAGTGCAAATATAATTTGAGAATTTAGTTTCATGAAGGCTGAAGTAGTACTATTGCAGGAGACACACTTTTTTCAGGGTTCAAACCGGAGAATTATCTCAAAGGATTATCCCCTCTGGTACTATGGGGACTCACCGATAAGATGTGCTAAAGGGGTGGCTATAGGGTTTGCCAAGGGATCCCGATTCATATTGGGAGGAGAGGAAAACAGACCCGGAAAGGCGTTACTTATAAGGGGTAAATTAAATGAAGAAGAGGTATCATTGGCAAACGTATATGGCCCAAATAAAAAGTCAAATATATTCCTAATTAGGATTATGGATGATTTCATGGTTTTCAAGAAAGGGGTGGCTGTCATGGCAGGAGATTTTAATTTGTGTTTGGATCCAAAGATGGATAGCACGTCGCTTGTACCGGGGACTGGAATAGCCCAGAGGAATAAACTAAAAAAGAGAATGCATCAACATCAATTAGTGGATGTGTGGAGATCTCAACATCTAAAACAGCGGGATTTTACGTTTTATTCCCCGGTACATGGGACATACTCAAGATTGGATTTTTTCCTGGTAGAACATCAGTTATTAGAATCAGTGGAAGACACGGACATAGGTATAACAACATTTTCAGACCACGCGCCAATAATACTTCAATTAAAGATAGGAGAGTCCCCAAAGAGAAATAATAGCTGGAAACTAAACGAAGAGCTCTTACAGGATAAAAAAACAGTCCAAAGAATAAAACACGAACTAGTTCTATTTTTTAGAGAGAATGCTATAGAAGATATGTCAGAGGCAGTGATATGGGAAGCCCATAAGGCCTATATAAGGGGTATTCTGATTAAGGAGGGCGCAGAAAAAAAGAAAAAAACTAAGGAAAAAAAAAAAAAAACACATTAATAAAATAAATCTCCATCTTAGAACAGCTACACAAGAGTACTAGAAAAAAAAGAAATTATATTGATGCTGAGCGCGAAAAGAGAAGAGTTGAGAGAAGTAATAGAGCAAGAGACTAGAACTGTCTTTAACCAAATTAAGAATGAGAGATATCAACACGGTAATAAACCCGGGAAATATCTGGCAAAATTACTAAAAAAGAAAAAAAAAAAAATCAGTCAACTTCATAGAGAAAATACAATCAAGTACAGGGGAATTAAGATATAAAACAGAAATAGCAAAAAACTTTCAGGAATTTTATGGAAAACTTTACTCAATTAATGTAAAAGAGACAAAAGAAGAATCAAAAGAAGGAAAAAACAAAAGCTTTCTTAAATGAGATAAAATCCCGGAAGATAAAATTAGTTTCCTAGAGGCCCCAATAACAGAGGAGGAAATAATAAAAATAATACAAGATCTACCCAATGGGAAAAGCCCAGGACCAGACGGTTTTACGATACTTTATTATAAGAAATTCTCAGAAATTTTGACCCCGAAACTGTGTTCCTACTTGAACGGGGTAGGTGGGAAATGGGAGTTGAGGAAAGAAGCATTAGAAGCTACTATAACTATTATATTAAAAGAAGGTAAAGACAATACGCTTTGTTCTAGTTATAGACCAATCTCACTCTTGAACATAGATACCAAGATATTTTCAAAGGTACTCGCTTCCAGGATGAAAAAAATTATGAAGGAAATGGTCCATGCAGATCAAGTTGGTTTCATCCCAGGAAGAGAGAGAGTAGGGACAATGGTATCAGAACTCTTTTGGCTATACAGCAAATGAAAGAGAGCGGGACCCCAGGTCTACTCCTGTCAATAGACGCCAAAAAGGCGTTTGTATGAAGCCCCAGTCTACCCTGTCAGAGTACATTAAAGGCTAAAGGCTTGGGACCCAGAATGACCTCTTGGATAAAATCATTATATAATACACCAACGGCAAGAATAAAAGTAAACGGGTTTCTTTCAGCCCCTTTTGATATGAAGAATGGCACTCGACAGGGGTGCCCACTGTCACCGCTGCTGTTTGTCCTTACCTTAGAACCCTTGTTAAAAGGAATAAAAGGAGGAATGTAGATATAAGGGGGATAAAAGTAGGGGAAGAAGAGCATAAACTAGCAGCGTACGCTGATGACATAATATTTTACGTAACACATCCTAGAATAACCCTGCCTAACATAATGAAAGCCTTAAAAGATTTTGGAAAAATTTCTAACTTTAAAATAAACCCGGCAAAATCCGAAATTCTGAGTCTTAATATCCCTAAAGTAGAAAGGATTACCGTATTTATCGGCGTATAACACGCACTTTTTTCCCCTTAAAATCAGGGGAAAATCGCGGGTGCGTGTTATACGCCGATACTCCGTCGAATTCCCCTGCTGAAAACGAGCGAGAGGAGCGAGCGGAGCCGAAGCCGAAGTACAATCGGCTTTACTCGGCTCCTCTCGCAGTCCCGCCCATCTCTGACTGCGCCGCTGACGGAGAAAGCCGAGTGTACTTCGCCTAGTCTCGGCTCCTCTCGCAGTCCTGCCTGTGACTGTGAGCAGACACGAGTCTAGGCGAAGTACACTCGGCTTTCTCCGTCAGCGGCGCAGTCAGTGGAGATGGGCGGAACTGCGAGAGGAGCCGAGTCCAGTCGAAGTACACTCGGCCCCGCTCGCTCCTCTCCACAGAAATCGGCGCCAAATTTTAAAAACCGCCGGGACTGACACGATCGCAAAGGCACTGGGCACGGCTGCAGATGGACAGATGAACACTGGGCACGGCTACAGATGGACAGATGGACACTGGGCAAGGCTGCAGATGGACAGATGGACACTGGGCAAGGCTGCAGATGGACACTGGGCACGGCTGCAGATGGACAGATGGACACTGGGCACGGCTGCAGATGGACACTGGGCACGGCTGCAGATGGACACTGGGCACGGCTGCAGATGGACACTGGGCACGGCTGCAGATGGACACTGGGCACGGCTGCAGATGGACACTGGGCACGGCTGCAGATGGACACTGGGCACGGCTGCAGATGGACACTGGGCACGGCTGCAGATGGACACTGGGCACGGCTGCAGATGGACAGATGGACACTGGGCACGGCTGCAGATGGACAGATGGACACTGGGCACGGCTGCAGATGGACAGATGGACACTGGGCACGGCTGCAGATGGACAGATGGACACTGGGCACGGCTGCAGATGGACAGATGGACACTGGGCAAGGCTGCAGATGGACAGATGGACACTGGGCAAGGCTACAGATGGACAGATGGACACTGGGCAAGGCTACAGATGGACAGATGGACACTGGGCAAGGCTACAGATGGACAGATGGACACTGGGCAAGGCTACAGATGGACACTGGGCAAGGCTGCAGATGGACACTGGGCACGGCTGCAGATGGACACTGGGCACGGCTGCAGATGGACACTGGGCACGGCTGCAGATGGACACTGGGCACGGCTGCAGATGGACACTGGGCACGGCTGCAGATGGACACTGGGCACGGCTGCAGATGGACAGATGGACACTGGGCAAGGCTGCAGATGGACAGATGGACACTGGGCACGGCTGCAGATGGACAGATGGACACTGGGCACGGCTGCAGATGGACAGATGGACACTGGGCACGGCTGCAGATGGACAGATGGACACTGGGCAAGGCTACAGATGGACACTGGGCACGGCTGCAGATGGACAGATGGACACTGGGCAAGGCTACAGATGGACAGATGGACACTGGGCACGGCTGCAGATGGACAGATGGACACTGGGCAAGGCTGCATGCTGCATTTAAATGTAAGTTTTTTTTCCTTGAATTTCCCTCCTAAAAGTTTTTTTCCTTAAAATTCCCTCCTAAACTTGGGGTGCGTGTTATACGCCGGTGCGTGTTATACGCCGATAAATACGGTACTTATCAAAGAGATTTCCCATTTTGATGGGGAATAAAAGAACTGAAGTATCTCAGTGTCAAGATAACTACAAATGAGACAATATACAAAAGCCAACTATATCCCTTTATTAAACGACATCAAAGCTGAACTTAATAGAATAACACCGGGACAATTATCTTGGAGCGGCAGAATAAATATTTATAAAATGGTAATTCTGCCGAAAATAATGTATAAATGGCAAAGGTTACCAATCCCAATACCACAAGCATTCTTTAATAAATTACAGTCAATGTTCTTAAAATTTATATGGTGTGGGAAAAAACCACAAATTAAACTTACAATTTTGACCAAGGAAAAGGCACAAGGGGGATTAGGGGCACCTGATTTGAGAAATTATTATTTTGCAATTGTTTTATCACGAGTAATAGAATGGGCTAAAAATAACTTAGAAAAAAGATGGGTGAATATGGAAGCCACTATATGTAAAGCACCACTGGGAAAGGTAATTTGGATACCCGAACAATATCGGGAACTTAGCACTGACATACATAACATCACTAGAAATGCACTTAAAATATGGGACAAAAATTCACAAAAAAGAGAAATGGGAGTTCAATTCACCGTTAATACCATTAACCAACACAAAATATTTTACACCGGGAGTCGAAAAATTCTTTGGAAAATGGATTAAGCAAGATAATTTACAACTGAAAGATGTAATGGAGAAAGATAAACTACTAGAGGATCATATCCCCTCTTAACCTCCACTTCTCAATGGTGAATAAATTCAGGTCCTCCAATATTTCCTCATAGCTGAGCTCCTCCATGCCTCTGATCAGTTTGGTTGCCCTTCTCTGCACTTTTTCCAGTTCTCCATTTTTGAGAACTGGTGCCCAAAACTGAACTGCATATTCCAGATGAGGTCTTGCTAATGATTTGTACAGGGGCAAAATGATATCCCTCTCTGGAGTCCATACCTCTCTTATTACAAGAAAGGTCTTTGCGCGCTTTGGAAAAAACAACTTGGCATTGCATGCCATTATTGAGCTTATTCAGATCCATCATGGCAGTGCCTGTTAGCAGGCATCCACTTACCTGCTGCAGCCACATGCCTAACCTTTTTGCGTCACTGCCCCATCTCCAACAGTCCCATTAAAGTGAGTGGGACTATCGGAGAGTCAACATCGTAACAGAGATGACAGTTACTCTTTAAAAAATAGGATTTAAAATAAAGTTGATTTAAATCAAGCCTTTTTACTAGTGGATTTAAATCAAATCCACCCCGAGGCAAAGGCTCGACAAATTCCAGGCACCAGGTCACCATACCGACCATAAGGGTCAACCTGGCACCTGAATGCTGCACACCCCGCACGCACCCCCCCCCCACCTATGTAATCCGGGCTCTGCTTGCCCATCTGCGGGCCTGGGACCAGCATAGCGGGCGCCGCTGGGTAGAGAAGCAGGGGGGGGAGCAGACACACGCTCTCCTCCCTCTCGCTGTTGACCTGGAAGTGACCTAATTTCTGGGTCCCCGTAGACAGTTTAAACATGTGCAAAAACTCAAAAATGGCTCTGGCTGTAAAAGGGATAAATAGGTTCACCTTCGGGAACATGTAAATTCGTAAAATTTGTTTGTTTTTTAAAACTAACAAACAAAAAAAAAAAAAAACAACCCTGTCTAACTTTAGCTGGCTCCTAGATTCAAAGCAAAAATCGGTCAAGCCCTGTACAAGGCAAAGTGAGCAGCCCTGTGTTTTGTGCATCAATGCATTTTTATCTGCATTTTACAGTCGAGGGTGGACTTTTTACCATCTGCATGGTAGGACACTTGCAGGTAGGTTAAATGCCCAATGTCGAAATTTACCCCATTACCAGTATGTGCGTGCATATGTATGCAAATTAAGGGCCTTCAACAGGCTGAACGAGAGAAATCTACACATGTATAGCCAACTCCGGGTTGAAGTCTTCGAACCATGTATGGCCACCATTAAAACTGTAAGCTTCTGGATGGCAGGGCAACTTATAAGAATGTACAGTATTTTCTGCGTAAGGTTTTGGTGCTACATAAAGTACTTGTAATTAGGGCCGAAACAACTAATCGATTAATTTCATAATCGATTAATCGGCCAGTAACATAATGGGGTTAAAAAAAAAAATTAGCCCTTTATAGTACAAAAAGAGCAAATTGCTACTGTAAATATTACTTTCACTGTCCAACAGTAAATAATGAACCCCTTACAGCGATTATTTGCTCTTTTTGTACTAACTTTTTAACCCCATTATGTTACTAAACATCTCGGGCCTGGGTCACGCCTCTCTTTTTTGGTGCTTTTTGCAGAAACACACTACAGTTCATTTACAAGGTTTCCTACGGGACACGTTCACATCCATGATTTTTTCAGCTGCTGCGCATTTGGAAAGGGCAAGGACTTTTTTTTTTTAAACGCAAAACGGTGCTATTTTGGTTCAATAGACTTCAATGGAGAAGCTGCAGAAAAGCATGTAATGCGTTTTTGCAGCAATTTGTGTTTTTTAATCTGCCCAACAACAAATTGGCCAACATTTTTTTTTTTTAAGGTTATGAACCGATTAATCGAAACAATTAATCGGCCAACTAATCGATTATGAAAATAATCGTTAGTTGCAGCCCTACTTGTAATAAACACATTTGTGGTTTCCAGTGAAAAAAATGTACATGGACTGCACAAAAGAGCATAAACTTTAACATGCGAGAGTAAAAGCAACTTTAACAATATAAAAACAAAATCAGCTGTGTATATTCTAAGGCCACGCACACAAAAACAGAATTTCTGACAAACGTTCGATGGGAGCTTGTTGTCGGAAATTCCAACCGTGTGAAGGCTCCATCAGACATTTGCTGTCGGAATTTCCGACAACAAATGATTGAGAGCTGGTTCTCAAATTTTTCTGACAACAAAAGTTGTGGTCGGAAATTCCGATCGTGTGTATCCAATTCCGACGCACAAAAATCCTACGCATGCTCGGAATCATTGAACTTTGTTTTTCTCGGCTCGTTGTACGTCACCGCGTTCTTGACGTTTTGAATTTCCAACAACATTTGTGTGATCGTGTGTATGCAAGGCAAGTTTGAGCGAAAATCCGTCGGAAAAATATCCACGGGTTTTGTTGTTGGAATGTCCGATCGTGTGTACGCGGCATAAGAGATGCAAAAATTGCTTGAAAGAATTCCTTAACATTTATTTTTGGTTTGTACAACCTTGCTTTTGCAAAGCCCATTGAATTATAAAAAGCAAGGCACCTATAGCTGTGAAAAGGTTAAAGAGGACAAGTTTCTCCCTGGAAGCAAATTCCAGTGTTAGGCTAGTCTTTGGGTTAAAAGAATTTCTTGCTACCATTCTAAGCTTCCCCTGACATCCCCTTGTCTGCATATTTAAGTTCTGGGCTAACAAATCCCCATTTGTTCCCTGTATACGCTTCATTTATACTTGCACTCCAGAATCCAGTCCCCTTTCCACTACTGAAAACAATCGCCATCCCTTTGAAGGATCCCAATACTTCCAATGCCAAAAAAGCATTCCCCTCTTTCCTGTGCTCATTCAAGGCTGAGGTTCAAAAAGTGCCTCAAAAGAAATCTCAATATCTGCAAGAACATTTGTGATTCTTACAATATTTGAGCCAGTGCCAAAAAAATGAAAAACTAAAACATTTAACATCTTCAGGCAAAACGTTCAATTCATCAGTGGTTTAAAAACGTGAGGTGTTCGCATAGTTACGCAGGACACCTAGTCCATCAAGATTTTCAATAGTGTCCAGATCGTTGTTTTATACCATAAAATTGGTCTATTTCTCTGGTCAGTAGACATGTTATTTTATATGCCATTAATTGGCTTGTACATTATCCTCCCCCCAGGAAACAATGGTCTTAACATTAATACCTCTCTTTTCTTGTACAAAAGTTTTATTGAAAACACATCAGCAGAAAAGTACAAAAAAACTAATAAAAACAAACACAGTGGTGGACACATCATAGGTTAACAAGTATAAAACCGGAGGCGTCAGAAAAGTTAGTCCGTAGTCCTGAGATTTAGCCAGCCCTTAGAAATCCAAGGGCGGGCATAGAAGACCAGCAAGAGGATGTCCATCCCTCATACGTCCTGCTAAAGTGGCATAATGCTGGTCTAGATGACATACCAGCTATCACACCGGAGTATATGCAGAACTTAAAAAGCGAAATGGCCATTCAATATGCAACATTACAAATATGAAAAAAAAAAAAAAGAAGAATAAAAACCTTGAAAAGGCATATAACGGTGAACAACATTTGCCAATTTGCTAAATAAACAGCGGCACATCGTGTGTCCAAGACCAACAGGACCGAGCCTGTGGGCCCGAGCCATAAAGAGAGAGAAGAGAGAGAGGGTGAGGAGAAACAGAACCAGCTAGAAGAATAGCGTTGGCATGCAATACCAAAGAGAAAATAAAAAAAGAAATAAGGAAGAGCGGGATAGGAGAAGAGGGGAAGGTAGTCCATGGGGTGGGGGGGGGGGGGGGGGAACAGAGGCTCAAAGGGAAAGTAACATTGGATCAAAACGTGAAGGGTGATTGTGAGCCACCCAGGGTTGCCATACCCGGAGGAATTTATCGTGGGTGTCCATTAATACGGCAGTAAGTTTCTCATTAACCATAATATCATTCACACAGTTTTCAACTGCTATAAAGCTGAGGACCAGGGTCTTCCAGGCCCTTGCTATGGTCAGTTTAGTTGCAGTAAAAATATATGTGCCGTCAACTGGCGTTCAGGGCGAAGAAGCTCTGTGATTGGTTTTCACAAAAGGGCCTAAAAAGGGTAATACCTCTCTTTTCACATATTTAGGCACTCCCAATGTTAGAGCTGAATTCCAGCTTTTGATATACCTTTACATAGTTTGGGCCAGGTTGGCCCATACGGATTATGTCCCTCACCAACATGTGAGGCCGCTGGATGTGCGGTATAAACCGTATGTAAGCTGAGGCTACATACAGCAAACCACACGGTGTTCCGGGTTCAAGCCGAGACTTTCGGTCTCATACACGGAACACAATAGAGTCTGAATGGTGCTCAGCCATTCAGAGAAAGCAATATATTCTAGCATGTTCGTGAGGTACATAGTTTGTTTTGCCCAAAAGAGCTATGTAAAGTATATCAAAAAGTATATCAAAGCTTTAACTACAGCACTTTTACTAAATACCCAGCATTCCTTACACTTCAAAGCTCAACCTATTCGACAGACAACCAATACTGTAGACATTCGAGATCTAAGCACATACCATAAAGCTGGCCTCACACGGCTTGGGTTTCGACCGATAACTCTTAAAATCAACCAAAATGAGAGCCTTGGTGGCCCTGTCGGCACCACCCTGCTGTACAAAACGGCATTTAAATAATCTACGGGTGTGAAGATCGGCTGACGTCACTGCTCAAGGTATTCAGGCCACTGCAGGTGTTGATGTCTGAACAATAGTCGGCAGGGAAGATTACTCAATTTAGCATGGATTGGGAGAACGACCGATTTCTATGTGTGTATGGCTAGCCTTACTACGAAGGTTGCACTGATACCACTTTAAGTCCGAGTACAAGTAACTATTTTTTTTCCAAGTACTTGCCGATACAATTTTTTTTTGTTAAACGTCATGTGACTGTGGCACTAATATGCAACACTGATGATGTTGCGTGAACTGTCAGTTATTTTACAATGTGTCAGTGTTTATTTCCTTTATTTTATTTTTACAATTTTAACTTTAAATATTTTTTTTTTTAAATAAAAATACAAATTTTAATGATCAGTCCTGTTGGGGGGGGCTTTGGTGAGATATCAGGGGTCTAAAAACAGACCCCTGAAATCTCCCCTTTGAGACAGGGAAAGGTAGTGAGGACAGATTCCCCAGTCCCTTTCCTCAGCTGCACTGTAGATGAATAGACAGGAGACAGTCTCCTGTTCATTCATAAACTGAAACATCATAAAACACAGTTTACAATGCTCAGTCATGAAAAGCACAGTCAGAAATCATTGACTCTGTTCATTCAGAAAAGGAAGGAGCTGGTAAATGACATTGGCTGGCTCCTTCCTCCTCTCTCCATCCTGACAGATCTGGGACAGAGGAGAATGCGGAGGGGGACCCAGAAGAGCACCCGGGGTGCAGGGGTGACCGGTGTGGTGGGGTGAGTTACAAGCACAGATCTCCCTGTGTAGATTTCAATAAAGCAGCTGAAAGCCGCGGGAGGGAGAGGAGAAGAAGCGGCTGTCAGGCCACTTTAATGAAATCTATACAGGGAGATCGGTGCTTGCAACTTCCCCCACCAATCATACCTGACTTCCCAGGTATCGGATCAGACATCGGAGCATTTGCACAGTACTCGGAACTGTACAAGTCATTGTGCAAATGCTCGGCATCGGTGTAACCCTACTTACTACATTTACAGATTTATAATTGTCTGTTATGTGAAGCTAGTTCAATACTGCTAGTTACTCAATAGCAAAAGAGGCAAGCATATGTAAAATAAAGAGAAGTGTGGGATTCTAAAAAGATAAAAAAAACACACTCACCGGCTCTGAGACCGAGAGAACTGAGCGATCATATAACTGCTGATCACTCAGCTCTCGGCCCACTGAGCAAAGAGCAGTGACCATCAGTCCCCTTTCTCTGCTCCTCCACTAGGACTGTACAATTAATCGTTAAATTGTGATCGCGATTCAACTCCCCTCACGGTCTTAATGCAGCATTTCCCCGATTCATGTTAAACTAGTGCAGACTCCTATTTTCTGTTCAGAGCTGTCAAAAGGTTCTTTTAGATCAAAAGGGATGAACTTTGGTCTATAAATGAGGCCACTTTAACCACTTAAAAGGACTAAACTTTGACACTTGTTGCTTAAGTTGAAATCTGTATTTGTTGCTAGAAAACTACTTGGAACCCCAAAATATAAAAAACACATATTTTTTTTAGTAGAGACCCTAGAGAATAAAATGGAGATAATTGCAATATTTTATGTCACACTATTTGCGCAGCGGTCTTTCAAAAGCAATTTTTTTTTTGTAAAAAATATACTTCAATTAATAAAAAAAAAAAAAAAACACCACATTAAACAGTAAAGTTAGCCCAATTTTTTTTTTTGTATAATGTGAAAGAGGTTATGCCGAGAATCGTAATCAAAACCGGTACTAGATCAGTTCCCCCTCGTCCCTTTCCAGGATTGCTAGGAAATGCCAAAAACGTGAAATCATTTTCTTTACATACATTCTATGCAGAACAAAACAAACCACCATATTGGGAAACATTTCTGTACAATTCTAACACTTCAAGTGATAGTAAAACCTTGTTTTGTTCTATAAAAATAAAAAACAACATGTTATACTTACCTGCTCTGTTGCAGTGGATTTGCACAGAGCACCCCAGATCTTCCTCTTCTTGGGTCCCTCTTCTGTGATCCTGCACCTTCCCTCCTGTTCAGTGCCCCCACAGCAAGCAGCTTGCTATGGGGGCACCCGAACCAAGTCACAGCTCCCTGTGTCCCAATGTTCATTCAGACACAGAGCCCCGACCCGGACTCGCCACCTCTCTCCCCTGATTGGCTAGCCGACTCTGAGCCAGCCGACTCTGAGCCGAAAGGAGAATCTCGGATGGCTGAGACACTCATGGACATAGCTGGACAGAGGGGGACCCCAGGTAAGTGTAAAGCCACACACGGTCAGACTTCAAACAAACTTTTCTGTGGATTTTTTTTTTTGAAGGGCGTTGGCCATGAACTTGCTATGCATACACACGTCAGGACTTTTTCAGCCAACAAACATGAACGTAGGTGACGCAATTGACGTACTACGTGTTTTTTCTGCTCTTTAGTGCCACCCTTTGGGCAAATTCTGCTATTGCTGGTTTATCTTTTGCATTGGTTCTGAGCATGCATGTTTGTACTTTGGACTTAAGTCCGATGGATTTCTGTACACACACACACACACACACACACACACACACACACAATAGGACTTTGCTCCATCGGACTTTTGTTGGTGGAAAGTTTGTTTGCAGAGCGAACATTTGTCCGATCAAAACCGAAAAAGTTTGTCCGATGGAGCGTACACACGGTTGGATTTTTGGAAAAACCTGCTCATTTCTAAGTTTGTTGACAAAAAGTCTGACTGTGTGTATGGGGCTTTAGGGGGGCTGCAGTACACAAAAGGCTTTTTATCTTAATGCATCAAGATAAAAAAAAAAAAAATTCTGCCTTTACAACCCCTTTAAAGAAGGTCTGTGTGGACGAAGCAAAACGCTTTTTGCAGTAACAAAATAAATTATTATGTCTCGTCCCTTCTAAGAATGGAGGTAATCATGCACTTGGAATAAATGAATCTAACCAAATGATAACTAGAATTAGTAGAAAAAAATATATATGTAGCAGGGTCTCATTTAAGGCCCCAGGACTACGTTACCCAGAACCCCATTCGGCACCCAGAGTGCAATTAACTACCGCAGAGACTCATGGGAGGGGCTATTTAAGAAGGAGGCGAGGCGGAGCTCAGCCTCTTTGGACACCGCGCTGCAAGCAACAGTCTTCTTGTGCGGATCTGCTGCAGTGCAGGGCCTGAAGCCTTGCACAACTTCCAAAGAGCTTTCCACCCCACTGCGGAGCCCGAGTGGCATCTGACTTGAGTGAGGACATCAGTTGGATCGGGGACCCGATCGTGACGGACGCTGTGTGTGGAGACACAGCGGGTGGAAGTCCCGGACTGGGATCGTGTCCGGAGTGGTGAGCGAGCACTTGCTCAATCCAATAGACTGTACCGTGTTTAGGCCTATAGACTGCCTTGGCCCACCGATCGTTTGTTACTTCACTGGAGACCAGTAGCAGGACAGAGTTTAAAGGGTCTCCAGTATAGTGTTCTTTGTGACTGCCTACTTTGTGGATTACAAAAATACTGTTTCATCAAGTGCACCACCGAAAGTTTGCATGCGAAGAAATCCTTAATGAAAAGACTGAGATTTATTCTGTGTCAGGCCTGACCAGGGAGGGGAGATAGACTATTGTTTTAGTGCGCCACAGGGCACGTATACAATAATAGCTGCGCGTGGTGGATTACCGCGCTGCGCCATTATTGCGTGCTATACCTATTGCTGCAGGACTCTGTAAGCAAGTTGTATGCGTTATGTTCTGCCTATGCCTTTTTTAAACGAAAGTAAAACCGTTATATTTGATCTCTCACATCAGTGTGTTGTCTTATTGCAATACGGTTTGATTGTGATACAAGTATAATCCCTAGACTAGCTGTGCCAGAGTGGGTTGAGAAAGATTGCCGGGGGGTTGGCGGAGCTGTACACAGGGCCCGAAACAAAAAATCCAGCGGCTCTCTTAACTAGGGGTAGCGCTACATACACACACACACTCATTATATATATATATATATATATATATATATATATATATATATATATATATATATATATATATATATATATATGTCTAGACCAAGTTTTTTTTATTTTTTTTTAACTAAAGGAATTCCTTTATAGCCCCATAAGAGGACCTTGTAATAGTAGTATACTCAGAGTTTGAAAACAATGATCAATGCAGTAGGAGTGAAAACACAAAAAAGGAACAGATAGTAAATGTTTAAAATATACATATTTGTCGGGAACCGACCAAGGTTCTACTTGGGTACAACCAGCCTGCCGGATTCTCTTGCGATGATCGCCAGCGGCTCCTATAGCTGCTAGCAATAATCAGTGTGTTCTCCCGGGGGAGATGGTTCCCCCGCCGGGAGACAACTGACCATTACCCGGTCAACACTGTGTGTTAATGGTGATTGCAGGAAAAAGCCACACCGAGTATGGCCGGACTTCGTGTGTAAGCAAAGGCTGTCCCATGACCTTCGTGTATTTTTGTAGAAGATGGCTCCTTTGATTTTTACTGCTCCTTATACAGATGTAAATCAAACACCTTAGCTTTCCTAGCTTCTTGAAGAAACATCAAGCAAAAGAAGAATGAAAGCTGAAGACATTGAAAGGGTAGAGTTACAACCCCCATCGTAAACCACACACACACTTACTCATGGGGGATAAGAACCTGTGTCATACTGGAGATTACTGGAAGTTAGCCGGTTCTTTTCAAGTTGATCTCCCCCCTCCCCCCTGACAAGTGGCTTCCAGGAAACCCTGCAGTGAGTCACACTCCATGGCCTGATCTCACCAAAGCTGAGTGCCACAGAAGATCTGAATTAAAGCCACTCAGTCCTACATTTCCTGCACATTTATCCTGTTAGTTTACTCCTGATATTTAAACATTCATCCTATAAGCAACTACATGCGTTTCCTAAAACAGTATGGTCCCAAACAGACCGCTAAGCAGCATTAAAAAACTCAGATGTGGTCATCTTGTCATATTAATGCCCTGTCACCCACAACACTGTGCATGCAACATTTTCAAAAATCCCAAAAAAAAACAAACAAACAAAACAAACAACTCATCTATGAGAATATATTTGATTAAAATCAATAAGTACAGGAGTGTGGCCAGCCAGCATCCAAGATGGCTGCAAACTGATCCAGCTCTGTCCAAGCATAGCCTGTGTCCTGTCAGATATGGAGACCCGGCAGAATTGGTAACAGAAGTGACGTTCCATTGCCGCCATCTTGCTACACCCCGCACTCCTCCATAGTAATGATACACCGAGAAGGGGGCAAGCGGACATCTTGTTACACCCACTGGAGTTTTGCATTTCAGTTATTTTTTACAGGAAATGGAGCATATATGCTTAAATACAGTAAAACCTTGGTTTGCAAGCATAATTTGTTCCAGAAACATGCTCGTAATCCAAAGCACTTGTATAATCAAAGCATTTTTTTTTTTTACAGGGAATAAAAGAGAAGAGAGGCACCGCTAAGTGTAGCAATAAGTTGCTAAATGTTGTACCTTCATTAATTGTAACCATATTGCTACACTTAGAGGCTCCTCTCTTCTTTTTTATTCTCAGTTGTGACATGAAGCTACTCTTATATCAAGACATCGCTTGTATATCAAGGGAAAATTTATTAAAACATTTTGCTTGTCTTTCAAAACGCTCTCAAACCAAGGTTTTACTGTACTTGGAAATCTGGACGGACTGTTTACATGTTAAATTTTAAAAGCAGCGACAAACCTGCTGACTTCACAGGTTTGCTAATGTGACAGAACACCTCCGATTTTAAAATTCAACAAGTAAACAGTCTGTAAACAGTCCTGCATTTAAGTATATACCGTATATACTCGAGTATAAGCCGAGTTTTTCAGCACATTTTTTTGTGCTGAAAATGCCCCCCTCGGCTTATACTTGAGTCTGTGTCCACCTTCAACTTTGTGCACCTTTTTATGGCCAGCCCTAGGTCCTCTGGACCCTAAACTTGGCACACATGTAGCCCCACTCTTCCTCTACAAGTGTTCAAAGTTTGTTGTCCGGGGGACCTACGGCCGGTGAGCACCGATTTTTCAAACCTGGGAACGCCTTCCATAGACTCCCATGTTAAACGGTAATTTCTCCGGTGATTTTGGGACCCCAAACTTGGCACACATGTAGCCCCCCTCCCATGTTAAATGTCAATCTAGTCACACAGCGCCGGAGATCAGGTAAGGTGTGTGACAGTGAAGCATGGGCACAGTGAGGCGCGGGCACCCTAGGCTAATACTTGAGTCAATACGTTTTCCCAGTTTTTGTGGTAAAATTAGGTGCCTCGGCTTATATTCGGGTCGGCTTATATGGTAAGCTCCGTTTTGTGTTAAAAATAACTGAAATGCAGAACTCCGATGGTTGTAACAAGATGTCCGCTTGGCCCTTCTCGGTGTTTCATTACTGTGGAGGAGTGCGGGGTGTAGCAAGGTGGCGGCGACGGAACGTCACTTCCGTTACCAATTCTAATGGGTCACCTAATCTGACAGGACACCTGCAAGTGCCACTATGACATCGCTGTATCCTCGCTTACCAAGCCCAGCACCTCTGCTCGCTCTTAGCGGATAGAACAAAGAAATAAAAAATAAAAAAAACTTCTAAACTCTAGAAGTACAAGCAAAGTCTTATACAAAAGTAAAAATAGTTTGAAAATTGTTGCTTTCAGAACATTAATTGGGGACCTTTCACCCAGAACAAGCAAACAGGAAAAAAAAATTGAAGTACAAGGATTGGAAATTTTTTGTTGACTATTGGGAACAAAACTAATGTCTAATCGTTTAGGAACTTTTACACTTTAAGCCTGGTACACTGTTCTGGGTTGAATGAAGAAAAAAAAAAAAAAAAAAAAAAAAAACACACACAGCTCCCCAGTCCCCACTGAGCTGTTGTGTTCTGGTGGGGGGGGTCAGTACAGTGATCTCCCCCCGTCAGAACACTCCGACCAGCGCTCTCTGCCATATTGGCTGAGAGCACTGGACGGGAGCCGGTCAACTGCTCTGCGATGTTTTCCAGCATGCTCAATCAACTTTTGCCGGACCGACTGACATACACACAGGCTGAATGGCAGCTGTTTTTTATAGAACCGGCCTAGGTATTAGTCAGAACATACTAACAAAATTCTACAGGCATTAGGCCAGCATAAAAAAAAACTTCTAAATGACCCAAGCATCTTACTCCCAGTTTGCTAAAGTCTTGCAGCGTTTGCATAGACTTTCCATAGTGATGTCCACTGCATAGGACACAGGTTGGAAATACATGAACAACTTGGAAATGCAGCCAACCGGCAGATTTTACAGCTTAAAGTAATTGTAAAGGTTTGAAAAAAAAAAAAACACATAACATACATGTCATACTTATCTCCACTGTGCAGCTCGTTGTGCACAGAGTGGCCCAGATCCTCCTGTTCTGGGGTCCCACTGCGGCTGTCTCGGCTCCTCCCCGCATCAGATAACCCCCTTTGGGAAGCGCTTTCCCAAATGGGTTACCTTGCGGGCACGCTCCCGAGTCCAGCATTTGCGTCCATAGACACGAATGCCGACTCGGCCCCGCATCATTGGATTTGATTGACAGCAGCAGGAGCCAATGGCTGCGCTGCCATCAATCTATCCAATGAAGAGCCGGGAAGACCGGGCCGAGATCCAGCACGTTGTCGACGTGGGACTTTCAAGGGCTCAGGTAAGTAAAACTGGGGGGCCTGTAATTATCGGAGGTTTTTTCACCTTAATGCATAGGATACATTAAGGTGAAAAAAAACAGGAAGGTTTACAACCCCTTTAAGACAAGCAGAGTATTTATGAAGCCATTACAAGATGTAGCCTGCCATATACTGCAGGGCAATTTAGATCTGTTGGTTTGTTTAGCTGTCCTTTGGGGTTTTTATGTGCATTATGACAAGTCTTTCCCGAAGTAAATGAGAGAATGAATGGAGGAGGAAATATTCCAAAAAGTACAGTTCAGCTACTGCACAAAATAAAAAATACATCTGAGCAATATGAACTGCTCCAGACTTGTATAAGTACTGGTGAGTAAGGACGGCAGGAACTGCCATAGGGTCTCTTTTTTTACAAGCTTATGTCCAGCTGACATTTTAAACAATTGTCTTCAAACTGCACAGAAGAGTTTTTGGGAGGAAATATGAAAAGGAAACCCTTCAGATAATATATAAATCACTGGAGTGGATGTTGGCCACGGATATCTAGATCACAGCAATGGCTCTAAGGTTTCCATCTAAATTATTCAATTAACACAGATTCCTCAAACATCATTAAATACTACTAAAGTATTTGAATCTGAAAAGAGAAATCATACAAATCAGAGATTAAGGGAAAGAGGTCTCCACAATAAGAAAGATACCTCAGCTACTACCATAACATTGCCCATTTCTACTTCTATGGCAATCAAACCAACCCTTTAGGTGGTCTTACACTTTGTGGGGTCTCACCTTTTTCTTAGAAACCTGATGGCACAAACTGTAATGTGGTTTGCGACGGCCTAAACTAAGGGAATAGGCTAAAAATTGGAGCAGTTAAACACGTCCTTCCCTGGAAGGATTGGTCTACATCTGGGGTAGGCAACCTGGGGCCCTCCAGCTGTCGCAGAACTACAAGTGCCATCATGACTCTGGGAGTAATTGTAACTGCCAGCCTTGCAATGCCTCATGGGAAATGTAGTTCAACAGCTGGAGGGCCACAGGTTGCCTACCCCCGCTCTACATGAAATAAGTAGGAAAAACTCTGCATCAACATGTGCTTCTGGCAGTCTGAACCAGTAAATCACCCCCTTCGGGCAGCTTTCCATTGCCTGATCCTTGTCCAAATATCGCACAGTTAAGAAATTCATTATTGTAGACAATGCACAGGAATTTTGAAGTAGTAGTGACTGTGTATGGAGGAATGCTTTGAAGAGGGACATGCCACTGGCTGGTCTGACATGGCTGTTGGATCAACAAGTTTGTGGTAGTCTCCTGAGTTTGAGTGGTCTTCAAAAAGGGCATATTGCTTTATGAAGGAGGACAATGTAAACCGTAAACCTCACTTCTGTTTACCCTGGAAAGCATACACAATGGGAGATAAATTATTCCATACTAGGAAAACAAGGCTTTGTGCACACCTCAATATCTTAAGCCAGCCATACACTATACAATCCCCCCCCCCCCTCAACCACATGTTGCCCATAGATTGAAACGGGTGAATTTCAATCCGTCTATGGCCGGCCTAGGAATAGACAGACTACAGGGATTCTTTTTTTTTTTCTTCTTCTCAAAGATTTATTTAAAGAAAATTGACAACATTCCTTGAAATGTCTCTGTAATCGCGGCCGAAAGTGAGACGGGCAAGCGGGAGTGAAATCGTGCAAGTTCAGCTGAACTCGCACGGCTTCATTTCCGCAGCCCAGTGTGAATCTGGGCTTAATGCCGGTTTAAAAAAAAAAAAAAAAAAAAAAAAAAGGGGGTCAAAAGTAGTTCTAAACATTTATATGTATTATTGAAAATTAAATATTCCAAAGAAAAGCAAATGTTAAAAAACAACTCTGTATGTGAGGGGGTTTAAATATGCGCTCCCAAGAATTAACGTTCCTTATCTAAAGCAGGAGGGGTACAAGGAGGAGGTCAGAATAGGGCCACAACATTAAGCTACAGGTTTTTAATTGAATCAATATTTTAGGTCTGGGGGAGGGAAACATACTAATTTTAAAAGGGGAAATAGCTGCCATTTTTTTCCTTCTCTGTAAAGCCACCCCTTCTGTTATTTGTTAGAAAAGGAATCGCTAGCTTAGGGAAAAAAAAAAACTTTTGCAAGTATTCAGCTAAAGAATACATGCTTTCAGAGGGGGGTGATATGAAAAAAGAAGAAAAAAAAGAAAATTAAAATATGTTAATTTACAACACACTACTTGTACGAATCTATTACTAGCAACACAAACAATACATTTTTGACAAAAACACAGTAAAATAGTTACCCAAACACCCTAGAAGATAGCAACATACATACAAAAAAGGGAGGGAAAAAAAAACAAAAAAAAACAAAAAAAAAAAAACACACACTATAAAACTAGACAGAATAGGACAATCTTTTGCCCAACACAAAGATTCGCTAAACAAAACACTTAGGGGAGATTTACTAAAACTGCCGCAAACAGAATCTGGTGCAGCTGTGCATAGCAACCAATTGGCTTCAGGCCCTTTTCACACTGGGGCAGTTTGCAGGCGCTATTGTGCTAAAAATAGTGCCTGCAAACTGAGCCTAAACAGCGGCTGCTGTCCCTCCAATGTGAAAGCCCGAGGGCTTTCACACTGGAGCGGTGCGCTAACAGGACGTGAAAAAAAGTCCTCTGCTAGCCGCATTTTTGGAGCGGTGTGTTTACCGCTCCTACACCGCTCCTTCCCATTAAAAGCAATGGGAAACCGCGGTAATAGTATTAACCCTTTTTTTTCGGCCGCTAGCAGGGGTTAAAACCGCACCGCTAGCAGACGAATACCTCTGCAACTCCGACGGTATAGCGCCGCTAAAAATAGCGGCACTATACCGCCACCGCCCCAGTGTGAAACCAGCCTAACTTTAGCTCATTTAATTAAGCTTTTTGACAAAAACCTGGAAGCTGATTGGTTACTATGCACAGCTGCACCAGATTCTGTGCGCACCAGTTTTAGTAAATCTGCCCCTTTATTATTTTTAGTACAGGCATTTATACAGCACTGGTGCAATTTAAGCAGCGCTTTAAATACTCACATCAGTCTCTTCCCTCAAGGAGCCTACAATCCACATTTCCCATCTCGCATCAATATATCCAGGTATACACACACAAAATTATTAATAAATACAAACACTTAGAGCCGGTTCACACAGGGGCGACTCGTCAGGCGACTCAGCCGCCTGACAAGGCGCGCTCCGCTCTATTCAATGGAAACGTTCTAATAGGAGCGACGCAAGTCGCTCCGACTTAGAAAAAGGTTCTTGAAGGACTTTGGGGGCGACTTGCATTGACTTCAATACAGAAGTCATTTTCCAAGTCACCTCTCAAGTCGTCTTGAGATCGCCTTGCCGAGTCAGCCCCAGTGTGAACAGGCTCTTAATAAAGTGATTGTAAAGTGTCCTTTAAAAAATAAAAATAAAACGTTATACTTACCTGCTCTGTGCGGGTCCCTCTTTGCTGCTCCTGGCCCCGCCCTCCTGTCGAGTACACCTGTGCATAGCTGCAGCTCAGACACGGAACTGCCCTTCGGCCCCACCCCTCCATCTCCCGACTGGCTAACTGACTTTGACAGCCGTGGGAGCCAATGGCACCACTGCTGTGTCTCAGCCAATCAGGAGAAAGTCAGGGACAGTCGAGGGACTTGGACATAGAGGGGGCTCAGGCAAGTATTAGGGGGGTGCTGGGGAGATTGCTGCACACAGTTTTTTTTTGTATCTTAATGCATAGAATGCATTACGGTAAAAAACCTTCTGCCTTTAGAACGCCTTTAACCATTTAGATGAAAAAAGCTAGCCAATGACCAGCCTAAGGTTGGTCATACAAGAGTAGAATTTAGTTTTGAAGTTTTTAGTTTTCTGTTCGTTCAATTTCCTAAAAAGGTTAATGGCGTCAAAATCAAGTTATTTTCGACTGCAGTGGTAAAAAAAATAAAATAAAAAAAACACACGTTTTCCATCCTGCTTTCAATTTTTTTAACAAAATTCCATTGGTGAAGGTGTTTTTTGTTCAGAAATAAATTTAGAATATTGTGATGAAACCTGTTTAATACATCTGGGATTCCAATTAAATAGAAAGTCTGACACCTGCATCTTGGGCCCTAGTTAGTCAGCCTTTATGCTCTGGTGCTTTATGGGGTGCCCCATAAGGTCGCCCAGTTGACAGCCAATACCTACAAATCCTCATGCACACTGGACCGTTTTTGGCTTCAGATGTCTTTTTCTACAGTCATTTAAGAAATTGTTAAGCATTTTTTTTTTTTTAATTAACAAACATGTCATAATTACCTCCACTGTGCAGCTCATTTTGCACAGTGTGGCCCCGATGCGCGACTTCTGGGGTCCCCCCGGCGGCTCCTCCCCGCATCAGGCAATTCCCTAGGAGAAGCGCTCTCCCGGGCAGGTTACCTTGCAGGTGCACTCCCGAGGCAAAGCAGGGACTCGCCCATGAAAATTCAGGGCTCAGGTAAGTAAACCGGGGGGGGGGGCTGCCGGGCACTGCAAGGAGTTTTTTTACCTTAATGCATGTGATGCATTAAGGTGAAAAAAACACGTAGGTTTACAACCCCTTTAATGCATAGGATGCATTAAGGTGAAAAAAAAAAAAACACAAAGGTTTACAGCCCCTTTAAACTCCCCATCATGTTAACAGCCTATGTGTGCATGGACACATAGGTTCACAGCAGTTTTTGGCCAGGGCGTTTTTTTGGCTTTAAAAATACTAGAGGGTTTCGAGAGGAGTTTTTCAGCTGTAAAAACGCTCCATCATCAAAAAAACACTGATAAACACTCAAAAAACGCCGCTCCCCAGCATTTAATGTTTTCGATCCGTTTGTTTTTTAAATTAACGCTAAAAAACGCTATTGCAAAAACGTTTAAAAAATAAAGTCGACAAACTCACTGCAAAGCTACTACCATTTTGATAATGTTATTTTAATGTCTAGTGTGCATGAGGCCCAAGTTATTTGATTGTTCTGCTCACTGAACTACGATCCTGCGTGGGTGAATGTTTTTCAAGATATTATATTTATTTAAAAAAAAAAAAAAAAAAAAAAAAATTGTACCAGAAAATCTGGAAAAAGATTAAGGGGTTCCAAACAAAGTTAGTTGACTTAACGATCGCAAGAAAATAATAAAAAAAAAAAATTGGGTTCGTGAATGATTTTTGCATGCAGGTTGCATGGGGGATGTATATCTGACTGCGCCCAGGTTTGGACATGCGTCCCCCAACCGAAGGTAAATATTTTGTGTACAAACCCCCTACGAACAGCGACTTCATGGCTTAGGCAGGTATGGCTTAAGGTCTGTACACAGGATCAGAAAATCGCACGAAAAATACCGCTTTCCAAGTGATCGTATGATAATCTGGATTTTTAGTACACAGCTTTCGAGAGCCGATCATGACAATTCATGCAAAATTATCCGATGGGACAAACACGAAATATTTTTTACCAGGTTGTCCGATTTTCATTTAATCAGTACAATTGTCGTTCGAAATTATCCAAAATACACTACAAAACACATTACACATCATCCCCACATTTTTATTTCTGTTGTATGATAATTTCCGTAACTTTAGTAAACCTAAATTTTAGAAATGGCTAGCATGAAAAAAAAAAAAAAAAAAAAAAAAAAAAGAAGAAGAAGGGGGGGGGGGGGGCGATCATTTGTCCAAAAATCTAATCGTGTGTACCAGGCATTAGACATCACAAGATTGCTTCTTGATATCTTGAATTTAATTGACATTTATAATACCTACAGGTATTTTATTTTAGCAGACACCCCCATCCAACAGATTTTAAGGTATAGCTTGTGTCACAGATTTGTTAAGGAGAACCAGTTGCCAGACTCTCATTTCAACAAAAGTCTTCCCATAAGATTATAACGTTCGTGTAATGTCTTTTATGCATGTCATTTACCTTTAAAAAAGGCTCCCTGCTGCTGGGTACCACCAACCTGTGTTTGGTATCCACAGCACCAGCAGACACATAAAATGTCACTCAAGTATTCCGTTGCTCCTCTCCTTGCAGCTACATATAATAAAAAAAAAAAAAAAGACGAAGGGAGGTGAGGGAAGGGGCAGAGGAGCTGGGCCAGCACAGACAGTAGTTGGACACTCAGAAGAAAGAGACCTATGAGATGCAAGCAGGAAGGGAACTGTGCTACCCGCCTGAAGTAGTCACATTTTCTAGCAAGTTTAAAAGACACGTTGCAAGTAAATAGCTCATTAATGGAAATAAAAAAAATAAAATAAAAAAAAAAACACACTTGATTTTTCTTTTGCTTGCAGCTCTTTAGGTTGGTGACAGGATTTTTAAAGGTGGTGAATAAGAGACCTTACTGTTCTTAATGCATGGTATTACATGTTGCCTGCACTTTATCATGCATGTGCAATAAAAGCATGTATTTATGTACTTGCCCGGAAAAAAAAAAAAAAAAAAAAAAAAAAAAAAAATGCAAATTGACAAGCCATTAGGCTGGATTCACACCTATGCATTTTTTTGCACTACAGAATCTGGTCCAAATCTGAAAAATGCAAAAAGCACTAAAAATGCATAGGTGTTAATCCAGCCTTAGTGGCAATCATTTAAATACGTTTCGTGGACTTTTCCAGCTCACTTGTGGCATACATATCCCTTGAACCTGACTGGAGTTGATGTAACTTAGGAAAATATTAACCAAAATATATATTTTTTTGGCAAATCAGAACAAGGTATGCCAAAACGTCTCCTTTAACGGTTGGAACGTCACCATTGCTCATTCCTGTGTCATGTAACCATATGCCTACTACTATTTTCTTCTGTCTTGTCTCGGATCCTAAAGCCCCGTACACACGGTCGGACTTTTGGCCAACAAACTTCATTTTGAACAAGTTGGACCAACAATCCGACCGTGTGTACGCTCCATCGGACAAACTTTTTTTTGCCTTTTTCTTCGGACAAAAGTTGGGTCTGCAAACTGCCCAACAAAAGTCCGATGGAGCAAAGTCCGACCGTGTGTACAGAAAACCATCGGACTTTTGTCCGATGGACAAAACAACTAATGTTAAAATCAACCAACAATAGCAGAAGTTGACCAAAGGGTGGCGGTAAAGAGCAGAAAAAAAGCAGAAAAACCACGTGATGTTGCAAAAAGTTTTGGGAAAGTTTGCAGAAAAGTCCGAGCGTGTGTATGCTATGGGTGTTCGACCAACTCCGTTCGGACAAAAAAAATCACGGAAAAGTCGGATGGAAGTCCGACCGTGTGTACGGGGCTTAAGGCTCCATTTACAACTGAGCGTATCGTTTCAGGCGGAAATTCCAAGTACAGGTCAAAAAGGTCACCAATTAAAAGGAAAAATGCCTGTAATCTGCCCAAAAAGAGGCTCATGGACACCATTTTGAGCTTCAGCAGACAAAATGCTCAGATGTGAACAGGGACCATTAAAAATTAATGGAATTTTGCTGGTTGAGTGTTTTGAAACTTTTAAGATGAGCGTTTTCATCTCGTAAAACACTCAGGTGTGAATGGGCCCTTAAGGCTCTGTTCACACCTAGGCGTTTTGTTTTCAGGCAAAAAGCTGCGTGTTTTTACCTCGATTTTGTACAGGTCACCAATGTAAAACGCTGAAACGCCTGTAATCTGTCCCAAAAAGCTCATGTTCTTTTTTGAGCTTAAAGGGGTTGTAAAGGTTAGTTTTTTATTTTCTAAATAGGTTCCTTTAAGCTAGTGCATTGTTGGTTCACTTAACTTTTCCTTCCATTTCCCTTCTAAATGTTTTTTTTTCCCCTTGTCTGAATTTCTCACTTCCTGTTTCTCCTCACTAAACTTCACACCCATCATCAGAGCGGTGTTTAGTCAGCCTGAACAGCTTACTGAGGAGGAACAGGAAGTGAGAAATTCAGACAAAGAAAACATTTAGAAGGGAAATTGAAGGAAAAGGTAAGTGAACCAACAATGCACTAGCTTAAAAGGAACCTATTTAGAAAATAAAAACAAACCTTTACAACCCCTTTAAAAAGCGGAGTTCCACCCAAATATGGAACTTCTGCTTTAAGTGCAGGTGACCCCCTGACATGGCACATAATTTTTTTGGGGGAGGAGCGGGTAACCTGTTTTTTTTTTTTTTGTTTCTTTTTTACGGGCACCCAGCTCCCACTTCCTCCCCTGGCTCCACGGCACCAGAAGGAAGTTCACCTCCCCCCACCCCTGCAATCTTATGGGACACCTCACAGAAGATTGCTCAGCCAGTCACAGCGTGCGCCTGGCTGTGAAGCCACAACCGGGAGCCAACAGTTAGAATAGCGGAACCTCGGAGAGGAGCGAGGCTTCCTGCACCTGCATTGCTGGATTGAATGCAGTCGCTGTTTGGCCAAAAAATTTCCATCAGCCTCCTGGTTTATCAATTAAAGGAAGTCAGGCAGGAAGGGACAAAATCGTATGATTCATGCAGCAAATTCACATCATGTATGGCCAGCTTTACGTAAATCCTTCAAAATCTGTGAAATTACCTTGGAGCTACGTTATTGATTTTACAAGATTTAAAAAGTGATTCTATTAAAAGGATTCTGAAATTGAAAATTATTTTCACGCATTAACACTCTTTCAAAGTTCTGGTTATCATTAGGACACTTAGAGCTGCATTTATTTTGAAGAGCTTATTGATCACAACTGTGAATAACATAGGTGGGGGAAAAAAAAAAGCCTTACATTTTAAACCAGTTTTAGAATTGCTACAATACACAAACTAACACTTTCAAGGCATTCTCACAATAGACTAACCGAACCAAACAATAAATGTGATTTATAAACTTATACCTAGCACACAAGAGACACAATAAATATATGAAGAACTAAATTAACATCTGTGCAAAAAAAAAAAAAAAAAAAAAAATTATGGGATTATAAAAAAAAAAAAAAAAAAAAAAACACTCACAAAATCGCGAAGCTATAATAATCGAATGGGTTTGAAATAAAGTAAAAGAAATCATGCAAAATGAAAGTCGATGACAACATTTTATGTTAAGTGAACAGAAAAGGAATAAAATATTACCCAATTCTTAATCCTCACCAGATCCGCCAGGGTATACACTGTCTTGCGCTCTCCAGATTTGCAAATCTATTTAAAAAGGGGCCCCCACCAAAAAGAAAAAGGATTAAAAATAAAGTCAGGGAAAAAGAAAAAAAAAAAATATATAGCAAAAAAATAAATAAAAAAAAAAGTTATATAGCTGAGACTGCATCTTTCTTAAAGAGAACCTGTGCCCAGATGCACACTGAAGTATTTAAATATTCCGAACAAGCAGTAAAAAGCACTTTAAAAAATAAGCCTGTATTTATTTCATCTATAGGCAATATGGAAAAAATAGGATTTTTTACTCACCGTAAAATCCTTTTCTCTGAGTCCATGGACCGACACAGCTTCTCTATTGACAAAGTGGGTGTTATCCGTTAATTAGGAGTGACTAGGCAGAAAAACTTGTAAAAAGTGTTGCATCACACCTTCTACAGTACCGCCCAGAGGGCGGACCCTCTGGGTATACCCTCAGTCTGCATCTTCGCAGATCAGTTCGTCAAAAAGCAGTACAAACTTAAAAAGGAGGGGTGGGTGCTGTGTCGGTCCATGGACTCAGAGAAAAGGATTTTACGGTGAGTAAAAAATCCTATTTACTCTTTCGTCCATGGACCGACACAGCTTCTCTATTGACAAAGTGGGACGTCCCAAAGCAGTGTCAGAGAAAAAACGAGGGGTGGTAACAGCATAAAAATAAACTTCACCCCAAACACAAAACAGCACTCCTCCGAAAGAGGAGTTGCAACTCTAAACAGCCGCTTGCAAAACCTTGCGGCCAAAAGAGGCATCCGAAGATGCACCTACATCAATTTTGTAGAATTTTGTGAAAGTGTGAGCGGACGACCAAGTCGCCGCTTTACATAATTGGGAAACAGACGCTTGATGTCGGAAAGCCCAAGAGGCACCTATTGCCCTGGTCGAATGCGCCGTGACAGGAAAGGGGGGCGCCTGACCCTTTAAGGCGTAAGCCTGGATTACTATCTGTCGGATCCACCTAGAGATGGTGGCCGATGAGACTGCTTGGCCCTTCTTGGGACCAGCCACCGAAACAAACAGTGAGTCTGACTTCCGGAACAGGGAAGTAGCAGATAAGTATACTCTCAAAGCTCGGACAACGTCCAAGGAATGCAACGCCGACTCCTTAGGATTCGACGGCTGAGGACACAAGGATGGAAGTACAATGTCTTCATTGAGATGAAAAGCCGAAACGACTTTCGGAAGAAAGGAAGGCTGCGGCCGCAGCACCACCTTATCCTTGTGGAAAATCAAATAGGGAGCCTTGCAGGACAAGGCTGCCAGCTCAGAGACTCGTCTAACTGACGTAACAGCCACCAAAAAGACCACCTTCTGAGAAAGTGTCAACAGGGGAATATCTCTAATATTCTCAAACGGTGCCTTCTGAAGCACCGAGAGGACCAGGTTCAAGTCCCACGGAGGTAACGGGGGGACAGACCAGAGGGGCCACCTGTCGGACCCCCTGCACAAATGTACTCACGAGAGAGTGAGTCGCCAGGGGTCGCTGAAAAAAGACAGCCAGGGCAGATATCTGTCCCTTAAATCGTACTTAGGGCAAGCCCTTGGTCCACCCCATGCTGTAAAAACAGCAGGATTCTGGAAACCAAATAGGTACGCGGATGCCATTTCATTTCCTCACACCTGGAGATGTAGGCCCTCCAAGTGCGGTGATAGACCTTCCTAGAGGACGGTTTTCGAGCACTTCTCATAGTAGAGATTACTGAGTCTGACAGGCCCCGGTCTCTCGGAACCCGGTTCTCAACAGCCATGCCGTTAAAGCCAATGACTGTAAAGCAGGATGGAATATGGGACCTTGCGATAGCAGGTCCTTCCGTAGTGGTAGGCGCCAGGGGACGTCTGCTACCAGACGTACTAGATCGTCGTACCAAGGACGCTGAGGCCGATCTGGAGCGATTAGGATCATTGGAATTCCCTCTGCCTCCACTCTGCGGAGCAGAAGAGGAAGAAGCCTTAAGGGAGGGAAGGCATAGAGTAGCCGATACTGACCCCACGATGCTACCAACGCGTCCGTTGCGTCTGCCCATGGGTCTCTTGACCGGGCCACAAATCTCAATACCTTCCGATTGAGTCGGGAAGCCAGAAGATCTACGTCTGGTGTGCCCCATCTTTGGCAGAGGAGTTGGAACACCTCCGGGTGTAAGGACCATTCTCCCTGGTCCAGCATCTGGCGGCTCAGGTAGTCCGCCTGCCAGTTTTCCACACCCGGAATGTACACGGCCGACAGTGCCGGTACGCTCCTCTCTGCCCACTTCAGGATGCGAGCGATCTCCGATGCTGCAGCTGAGCTTCTTGTTCCTCCTAGATGATTGACATATGCCACTGCTGTGGCGTTGTCTGACTGGATCCTGACTGGACGCCCTTGCAGTCTCTGAGACCATTTGAAGAGGCACAGCTTGATCACCCGGATCTCCAGGAGGGCTTCCTCTGGGGTCCAGCGACCCTGCGCCGACTGGACACCCCAGACTCCCCCCCAACCTGTAAGGCTGGCGTCCGTCGTGATCACTATCCAGTAAACCGGAAGAAATGACTTCCCGGCCATTACAGCCGGTGCTGTCAGCCACCATACCAGGGATCTCCTGACTAGGTGGCTCACTCGGATTTGATAATCCCGAGATGAAGGGCATCTGTTTCATCTGGACAGAACTTCCTTCTGTAACACTCGAGTGTGGTATTGAACATATGGGACCGCCTCGAAGGAGGCTACCATGAGGCCCAACACTCGCATGCAAAAACGGAGTGACGACCAATTCCTGGAAGTCAGCTGCCGTACTGCAGCCCGGAGGGTCTGCAACTTCTCCACAGGGAGGAATACCTTTGCCTCTGAGGAATCCAGAATCAACCCCAGGTACACTAGGCGTTGAGTGGGCACCAATACTGACTTTTGCGTGTTTAGTATCCAACCACAGTCTCGAAGAGTCTGACAGGTAATGGACACGCTTACCTCTAATTCTGAGCTTGAAGGGGCCTTCAGCAGAAGGTCGTATAAGTAGCCTGTGATAGCGATACCCCGCTGTCTTAGAAGTGCCAGAATCGGAGCGAGCACCTTGGTGAACGTCCTGGGTGCTGAGGCAAGGCCCAACGGGAGGGCCACAAACTGGTAGTGGTCCTTCCCGATAGCAAATCGCAGAAACCTCTGGTGTCTGGAGTATATGGGGACATGCAGGTATGCGTCCTTGATGTCCAAGGAGGCCAGAAAGTCCCCCGGATGGAGAGCCGTGACTACAGATCGAACCGACTCCATCCGAAAACTTTGTACCTTCACAAAGCAATTGAGGGCTCTGAGATCCAAGCTTGGACGAACCCCCTCCTTCTTCGGCACAATGAACAGATTTGAGTAAAAACCCCGTTCCAGTTCTGGAACTGGAATAACTACCCCGCGTTCCAGTAGACCCTGGACCGCCCCATACAGGGCCTCCCGACGGGTCGGTAGTAGCTGGAGATTGGAGGTGTTGAATCTGTCCGGTGGACAAGAGAGAAACTCTATCTTGTAGCCTGAGGAGATTACTTCGCAAACCCACCTGTCGGAGATTAGTGCTGTCCACTGAGTCGCGAATTTGCGAAGACGTCTCCCCACCCGAGAGCTGGGTGGGGGCGGACCTTCATGCGGACGCAAATTTGTCCGCAGGCTTGTTGGGTATGCGGGACCAGGGACGCTTTTGTCCTTGGGCAGGCGCTTTATCGGCCTAGGGTCTTTTCCCTGTCGCCCTAGGGGGACGAAAAAACCACTTGTGTGCAGTAAAGGAGGGCCCTTGCCCTTGGCGTGGCCCCTTACCCTTGCTAATTTGGGGAAGCAAAGTACTTTTACCTCCTGTGGCATCCTTGATGAGGTCATCCAGAGAAGCCCCAAAAAGTCTGTCGCCCTTAAAAGGCAGATCCAACAGGACTTTCTTGGAAGTCTGGTCCGCAGACCAGCCTTTTAGCCAGATCAGGCGGCGTATTGCTACTGCATAAACCGAAGTTTTAGACAGCAGGGGAATAGTATTCATGTCTGACTCGCAGACAAACCTAAGGCCCTGGACCAACAGGTTGGCAATGTTATCTCATCAGGAGGAGCATCTCGCTCCTTAACCCCTGGAGTAGCAATCTTGCCCATTCAGTAAGTGTGTGAGACACTAGGGCCCCCGCCAATGCCGGGCGTACTGCCGAGCCTACCACTGAGTATAGGTAGCAAGCGAGTGCTTCAGCCTTCTTATCCACAGGGTCCTAGAAAACAGGAGCCCCTTCTACAGGAATTGTGGTGGCTCTATTAAGTCTGGACACCGGAGGGTCCACTATAGGGGGGAGAGGTCCATTTCTTCAGAAAACTCTCCTCAAAAGGGGTACCGTACCGCAAACCTCTTTGGGGCTGTAAAGACCCTCAGTGGGTTCTCCCATTCCTTGTATAAGAGTTTATCAAAAGACACACAAGGGAACACCTTAGCAGTGCGGGCAGGTCTATGAAACCCAAGTGGACCGGAGTCTCTGCTGCTTCTGCAGTATTTTCCAATTTTAGCATATCCCGCACTGCAGTAATAAGGTCAGATACCAAAGCCGTCTCGCGTACTGACCTGGACTTTGAGTCATTCTCACTGTCCGGTCACGGTCTGCAGTCTCTGATGCGTCAGAATCTGGGCCCCGAGCCGTAGCTGGACCTGGTTCTGCACCAGAATTATCCCCAGAAGCTTGCAGGGGATGGGGCGTTCACTACCCCCTGTATTCCTGTGTGCTGCTTCCACCCTGGCAGCAAACACCTCTAGGATTGCAGTCATAGCGTTCATAGACACCTCAGGGGCACCAGCTGCTAAATCTGGTGTTTCAGGGGAGAAGACATCTGGCTCTGATGCCATGCTGACCACACGCTGACACTCACAGGGCTCCAGGCAAGATATCAATAGGCCACCCTCCTGTGCTGCAGAGAGGCCGGGTCACCCAGAGGACTCACCACCCTGGATAGGTACTGCTATGCTGCGCCTGTGATGCTGTCCCCCTGCTGCTGTGTCAGTCTGCTTCTTTTATCAGCACTTCCTGTGTGAATTTTCGCGCCAGTGTAATGCACCCTAGAGGCCGGAGGCTCTCGAAAAATGGTTGCCAAAAACATCTGTATGGAAGATAATGTGGGCTCTAAGAAAATGGCCGCCGACAGAAGATAGAGGTCAAGCAGCCATAGCCCACAAAAAGATGGCCGCCGAACGGCAATATCTGCATACATGGTGGACAAACATGGCCGCCGATCAGCTGATAGGGGCCAGTGGGTGTGGCCGAACCACAGGAAGATGGCCGCCGGGCAGTCACAAGAGGCCAAACTTGGCATGGACCACCTCAAAATGGCCGCCGACAGCATGGAGGAGGAAGGACACAAACACAGGTAAGAAAAAATGACATTTCTTTTAAATGTTAGTTACAGCCAGCCCCGCTCCAGTGGGACCCCCTAGGTGACCCCCAGCACCCAGCAACCTTTAGCTAGAAGCCCAGGGAGGAGGGAAAGGCAGGGAGAGAGGGAAGAAAGGGGCCACAACCACTTATTTGATCTCTCCAGGAATGTCCAGCTAAATCACCCAGCCGAGGCAGGGGAGTTTTACTTACCTATCCTGCATGTATTCTGCTGGAAGACATTCCAAACAGATCATCATCCGCGCACGGAAGGTGACTGTTGGCCAGGCATGCTGTGATTGGACCCAGAAGGGACGATCATATGTATGCCCTGGAGCATGACGCTCACCGGCCAGGCTGCTGCGACTCAGCCGTAAGGTCAGCCGAAGCTGAGCGGTCCGATGCAAGCCTTGGAGCGTAAGCTCACCGGCCAGGCTGCTGCGACTCAGCCGTAAGGTCAGCCGAAGCTGAGCGGTCCGATGCAGGCCCTGGAGCGTAAGCTCACCGGCCACCCGTGGAGCGACGGGCATGTCGTGGAAAACCCAGCGCATAGCTAGGGTCGGCACACGCTCGATGGCCGAAACTGGGGAGACGACAAGGATCGAGGATCCAGCCTGTCACCCAGTCGGCAGTTGATCAAAGATCGCAGGAAACAACAAATGTAGCAAAAAAATATATATATATATATATATATATATATATATATATATATATATATATATATATATATATATATATATATATATATATCTTTTTTTCCCCCGGACCAATGGGCCTGAAGGGAGCCATGTCCTACTCCTTGCTAGACAGAAAAAACTGATCTGCGAAGATGCAGACTGAGAGGGTATACCCAGAGGGTCCGCCCCCTGGGCGGTACTGTAGAAGGTGTGATGCAACACTTTTTACAAGTTTTTCTGCCTAGTCACTCCTAATTAACGGATAATACCCACTTTGTCAATAGAGAAGCTGTGTCGGTCCATGGACGAAAGAGTAATACGATTTTCAAAGTTTACAACAAAGGCAATGAAATCTTGTTTTTTTTATAGTGAGAGCAGATTATGGCAGACTGCTGGCTCTCCAATATAGCAGCCAGCTAATACACAGAGCAGAATTTTCTACACTGCTAGAAACCAACTGAATCCCCTTTAGAGCCTTTGTTGTGATCTTTGAGCGCTCACTTACACCAGCACTGTTGGGATTTGATGGGCAGTGTCGCCCAATGCAAAAACAAGTCAAACTGCCCTCAAGTGCTATGGCTTCAAGGGTTTGTAAAGAAAAAAAAATGTTATACTTACCTCCACTGTGCAGCTCGTTTTGCACAGAGTGGCCCCGATCCACGTCTTCTGGGTTCCCTCGGCGGCTGTCTCGGCTCCTCCCCGCAATAACTCACACCTATATGCGAGCTCGCATGGTGGTAATTGATTGCGGGCGCGCTCCAGTGATACAGCCAGCGGCTATTGCCGCTCACTGTATCACTCGGCCCCGCCCCCGGGGCGCCACGTCATTGGATGCGATTGACAGCAGCGCCAGCCAATGGCTGCGCTGCTTTCAATCCATCCACTGTAGCCAATCAATGGTCAGGCTGAATGGCGAGGAGGATGACGGGGGCGAGCGTGGGACTTTCGAGGGCTCAGGCAAGTAAAATGGGGGCTTGGGGGGCGGTATTGTCGGAAGAAAAAAATAAAAAAAATTCCTTTACAACCCCTTTCAGTTCACGCCAATGCACTGGTTGGTGTGCGCTGAAGAGACTTTTTATGCAGCAGATTGCATTCCAACATGCTGTTACCACATCAAAAACACACTGCAGTTAAAAAGTGATTGTAAAGGTTTTTTTTTTTTTTATAATAAAAACAAACATGTCATACTTACCTGCTCTGTGCAAGGGTTTTGCACAGAGCGGCACCAATCCTTTTCTGGGGTCCCCCTGCAGCGATCCTGGCTGCTCCTCTTCATCGGGTACACCCACGGAGGGCCGATTTCCATGCGGGCGCGCTCCCGAGTCCTGCTGCTGCGCCCATTGACACATGAATTGGAGCACATACACACCACACATCAGCGCGTTTTATAAATGAGCCCCAACAATGACTCCAGAGTACACGCAGCTAGAGAGGCAAGTGAGGGCTTGTTTTAAAAGCTTTTTTTTTTTTTACTATTCGTTAGGAAAATAAACTATTTTATAAGTGCCAGTTCACACCACAAAAAGGCCCGCCAGATACATTTCTGCATGCAAGTTAACGCTTCGATGCGTTTTACCATGCAAGTACAGTCCTGATCAGGAAAGCAGCATGTTGTACTTTTCTGAAACTGAATAGCACTAGAATAAACGATGCCATTGGAACCCATATATAACCTACTTTTTAATGCAGAAGAAATAAAAAATGCACATGGTGTGAACAGGCCCTAATTCCATAGTCTGGGCACAGGTGCACTTTAGGATGCCAATACAAATCTTTAAAATGCAAAAAATATATGGCCTGCCATTATTTACACGCTTTTATACAGCCAGTCAAAATTAGTGCTACAACCCACAGCCATGTATGGAGAGATTTCCCCAACAACCGATTGGTTACAGGTTAGTACATAAAGGGTGAAAGTGTACCAGAAAATGTACAGCTGAAGGTCTCTATACATACACTCCCTGTCAACCCAGTCCAGGAATCTTGCAGTCCTGGAACTCTTCTTTAAAAAAAGCAGTAATAAACACCCAAAACTAAAAAAAATATTGCAGTTTACCAATGCTTAAATGCAGTGGCTGCATTAGTTTTCCCATTTAGGTTTTTGTCCCCGTTTTCACCCGTGATCTGGCCAGTAGCACACCTCAGCAGCATTGTTATTCTCTGGGGAGTTTTTTTTTTTTCCTCCTCCATGCAGTGGTGTATTTAGGTTTTGTGCTGCCCTAGGCCTGACTAAAATAGTGCACCCCCTAATTTAAATATGACCCACCCCTTCCTGGCAAGGCCACACCCCTTTCTGTTTAAGACCCGCCCTGAAATTTTCCAGTGGGGACACTAGTTCTGAGGGCCTTGGGGGGGGGGGGGGGGAATGGATTCCCTTAATTTGCATAGATTTTCTCTCACTTCCCGTTTGGCTATGGGGCAGGAAGTGAAGGGAAATCTCTGCAGTGGGACATGGATGGTAAAAAAATAAACTGTTAGGGGCTATAACCCTCCCTTACTCTATCCAAAATGGAAAAAAAAAAAAGTGTTGCCTATAGTTCTGTTTTTAAGCACAAATTTCTGATAATTTTATGGAGAGGACTAAGAAGATATAACCATGCCAATGGTGCAGCAGAAAATATATAGCACAGTGAGGAAGGTTTGTGATCCAGCTTGATAGGACACTCAAAATTATAAGCAGCGCCCCCCCACCCAGTTGCGGAATGCTGGCCGCCCGCATACTAGAAGCAGTGCGGCCGCTTTATTGGGGCTCTAGACTAATTTGCCTTTCAGCCCAGTCCGCCCCATATGACTGGCACTACACTAACAATGTAGCGCAAGCCGGCGGGGACTCTCTGTGCTGCCCCTCTGCAAAGTGCTGCCCTAGGCCTGGGCCTTGTTGGCCTAGGCCAGGATACAGCGTTGCCTCCATGTATGCATTTTGGTGTCGTATAACACTTATTGTTGCAGCTTCAGTTTAACCATGAAATAGCGCAGTTTTTTCTCGTTTACATTCTCTGGGGAGTGTTAGATGTATTATCAGATTTAGATACACTAACAAGCTGAAGCCAAAACTACAGCTCAGTGCAGTTAAAGAAACTCCCCCAGACTGCTGCAAGGTCATTGACAGAGTATGTAAACCCAACTTTTCATATTCCTGATATGTGCCTGCTGTACCATGTACTTGTATGAAAAAGTATCCTGTTCTCTTTGTATTGCTTCCTCTTATGTGAAACCCCTGGTGTCCCTGCCAGTCCATCTGCTTGCCTAAGACTGACTGCAGTAGGCATGAGATCACAGCGTAGTCAGTTTTCTAGCTGTGTTGGGAACTCAGCCTGCTCCCTCCAATAAATCAGACTTGTCCTGACACACCCCCATTCATTGACAAGACCAGTGCACTGCCGTTTTTCCTACCCCAGGGAATGTGATTGCTTATAGAGAAAAAAGAAAAAAAAAGAGAGAAGAAGAGAGAAGAGAGAAGAGAGAAGAGAGAAGAGAGAAGAGAGAAGAGAGAAGAGAGAAGAGAGAAGAGAGAAGAGAGAAGAGAGAAGAGAGAAGAGAGAAGAAGAGACACACACACACACACACACACACACACACACACACACACACACTTTCATTCAACCCGGGAAAAAAAAAAAAACACGCTCAAGTTGGAGCCGCTGTACTAACTATGCGGACCCCCAACCAGAATACTCTGGACAGCGCTCTCAGCCATGGCGCTGATTGGGAGCTGGTCGGCAGAATTTTTTTTCGTCATGAGCTATCGCCAGGAGCCAGCCAAATGACTGGCTTCTGTCAGGCGGGGAAAAAATCCCACCCGACATACACTTAAAGCAGTACTCACTAGGACGACATACCAGAGGTCAATATAGGATATCAAACTTGCTCAGTCTACTGTTTTTAGACCTCTTGCACATGGACGTGAAATAATTATGTTCTGTAAAGATACAGGTGGGTAAACTACATATACACACACATACATACATATATATATATATATATATATATATATATATATATATATATATAAAAAAACACCACACATAACATTCAGTCTCTTCTAGCTGCCAGCGATTCAGTTTAGGTGTATACACTCATAAGTGCATAAATTAATACTCTAAGGCCCCTTTCACACTGGGGCTGTTTGCAGGCGCTATTTTGCTAAAAATAGCGCCTGCAAACCGAGCCTAAACAGCGGCTCCTGTGTCTCCAATGTGAAAGCCCCGAGGGCTTTCACACTGGAGCGGTGCGCTAACAGGACTTTAAAAAAAGTCCTGCTAGCCGCATGTTTGGAGCGGTGAGTTTACCGCTCCTTCCCATTGAAATGAATGGGATACCGCGGTAATACCGCCCGCAAACCGCGGCTGTAGCCGCGGTTTGCGGGTGGTATTAACCCTTTTTCGGCCGCTAGCGGGGGTTAAAACCGCATCGCTAGTGGCCGAATACCTCTGCAACCCCAACGGTATAGCGCCGCTAAAAACAGCAGCGCTATACCACCACCGACCCAGTGTGAAACCAGCCAAAGTAAATGTAAAAAGGTCATAATAAAAAAACAAACAAACAAACACACACACACACACACACACACACACGGTCGGACCGTTCAGGTCCGCCTGTCAGTTTTTTCGGCGGACCTGAACGGGGCTCCATACATTTCTATGTGACATGTCCGCTGACATCCGACCCAATCCGATAAAAACAGACGTATGGGGATACGTCCCCATCCGTCCATGGCGAATCGGATGAGATCTGATGAAAACGGACATGCTGTCCGTTTTCGTCCGATCTCTCCATAGGAGACAGCGGCGCTCGACAAGCCCCTCCCCGCTCAATGAGCAGTAGGGGTGCAACGGATCAAAAAAACTCACGGATCGGATCATTTTCGGATCGGCAAAAAAATAAAAATAAAAAAATAAATTACTAATATCCACGTCATCCCCCCCCCACTGTAATATCCACAGTCTCCCCACCACAATCTCCCCCAGTAATATCCACAATCTTCCCCCAATAATATCCACAATCTTCCCCTGTATGTAATATCCACAATCTTCCCCCTGTATGTAATATCCACAGTCTCCCCCAGTAATATCCACAATCTTCCCCCAGTAATATCCACAATCTTCCCCCAGTAATATCCACAATCTTCCCCCAGTAATATCCACAATCTTCCCCCAGTAATATCCACAATCTTCCCCCAGTAATATCCACAATCTTCCCCCAGTAATATCCACAATCTTCCCCCAGTAATATCCACAATCTTCCCCCAGTAATATCCACAATCTTCCCCCAGTAATATCCACAATCTTCCCCCTGTATGTAATATCCACAATCTTCCCCCAGTAATATCCACAATCTCCCCCCGTATGTAATATCCACAATCTCCCCCCGTATGTAATATCCACAATCTCCCCCAGTAATGGGCATCTCCCCCACTTACCAGTCTCTCCCGCCGGCCAGTTCAAATCCACGAGCAGCGAGGGGTGATGACGTCACAAGGCGGCCGCCGCCCCCGGGTGTACCAAGATGGCCGCGGCTCCGGAGCTAGGCCGAAGCCGCGGCCTTTCCTAAGGCCGAGGCCGCGTATCGCGGTGTGTGCCGATCCGAACGGGGTGACCCGTTCGGATCGTCACCGATCCGTTGCACCACTAGTGAGCAGAGAGGGACCTGTCATCCGCCGGCTCAGCGGAGATAAACGTAGCGACGGAGTCCGCCTTGTGTGGAAGGGGCCTTAGACTCAACTGCTCTGGGTAATGGTTGTGCACAGAGCAGTCCAGATGATCCTCCCCTTCTGAGGTCCCCCACTGACACTCCCGACTCTTCCTCCCTTTCCAAATGCCCCAATAGCAAGTTGCTTATTATGGGGGTACGCATGTGTGTGGTGTTATAGCACACAGACCCCTCTTCCTTACCTTTGGCTCACTTGTAGGAAAAGGGGCACACCAATGCCACATGCCCGTACCCTCCTGTGTGAAGATGTTGAGCGGTGTAATGTACCCGGGTCTCTATGGCCAGGTTCTCCAGAGAATGGTTCCAGTCTTCACTGCAACAAAGACAAGTCTCTATTCCCCAATAACTCCAAGGTCCGCACCAATTGCAACTCCAACGTAGAGTTTATTTTCTCATATGCATAGTCATTAAATAGGAAAGGGTGGAGGAAGAACAGGACAGCAAAAAGGTGTTGGAGTAGGTCCAGGCACAAACGAATACATATTCACTACCCATATCTTCAGGTAGTCTCAGCTCATCCGGATAGTCTCCCTTTAGAGTGGATCCTAGCAGCCGGAGTGATGCTCGAATCAGATTACACACAGTCTAGTCTCTTCACAAACTCTGCCACAGATCTGGTGAACGTTAGTTCTGGTATTAGGCCTCTAACAGGAAGATGACATCCCTCCAGAGAGTTACCGGGCCCCTTCCTTCACTGTGATCTCTCACCAGTCCCTCAGGACGGTCCTCCCCGGCCTCCTCTTCTAGATACGGGTCTCCTCGCAAGGCAGCACCCTGGGATTCCTCTTCCCTCCGTGGGCTCCAGCCGAAGGTGCTGGACCCTAGGCCTTCAGTTGCAGCCCCAGGGCTAAAAGGTGCCTGGGACTGATTCGCCAGTGTACCGGGCCAGGAACTCCACCCCAGGGCTAAAAACGTGCCTGGGGTGGCCAAGAACAGAACACACTCCCGGGGTCAGACCCCCGAGAACTCACCACTTACAGACAGGGTCTGCCCCTTTTATATCCTCTCCCGGCATGCACAGCAGGCCAACACATCCACCATACCACCACCGAGAGGGGACATCCAAGGCACAGTACTGTACCAGCGGTTCAACCCTAGCCTCCGATGGCAGCGCCAGCAACAGGCAACTATACACCAGCATCCCACCTGTAGTATGTCTAGTGACCTCACCCTTTTCCTCCCGTCTCTTTGGCTCACTCGTGAGAGGAAAAGGCGCAAGGTGCCCCCTTGCCCGTTTCCTCTGGTTTGCAGAGGTTAAGCACACTTGTTTCACCTACGGGTCTTGCAGCGAAGTTCTCCTCAAAGTTGGTTTCTGTCCTCAGTGTGCAAGGACAGAGTCTCTATGCCCCAAGTAACGCCAAGGTCCACACAAGTATATTACTCCAACGTAGAGCTTTATTTTCTTTGCACAAAAAGAGAAAGGTATTAGAAGGATAGACAGCTTTCAGACACTTCTGGCTTCGTCGCCACTCAATTCCGAGTGGGTATAGCTCACCCGGATAGCCACCAATGGTGCTAGCAGCCGGCGTGCAGCTCAAACAGTCAATCTAGATCAGTGTTTCTCAACTCCAGTCCTCAAGGCCCCCCAACAGGTCATGTTTTCAGGATTTCCCTCAGATGAAACAGCTGTGGAAATAACCAAGGCAGTGAAACTGATCAAATCACCTGTGCAAAATAATGGAAAGCCTGAAAACATGACCTGTTGGGGCGCCTTGAAGACTGGAGTTGAGAAACACTGATCTAGATCCCTAATAGATGTGTCTAGGAGATCCTCTACCACAGGATCTAGTGTCCCAAACCTCCTGATGGTCCAGATGGTTAGGCCCATGGGTTCCGGATGGATGACATCCCCCTGGAGAGTTACTGGGCCCCTTCCTTCACTGTGATGGCTCACCAGTCCTTCGGAACGGTCCTCCCCCAGCCTCCTCATCCACAAACGGGTCTCCTCGCAAGGCAGCACCCGGAGATTCTTCCTTCCGAAGCGGGCTCCAGCTAAAGGTGCTGGGCCCAGGGCTGAAGTTGCAGTCCCAGGACTAAAAGGTGCCTGGGACTGAGGTGCATGTGGCCAAAAGGCCACGCACTTGACTCCCGAACCCGCTTGTTCCCTCGGGTACAAGTCCCCGGATCACTCTCCCCCGAACAATGGCGTCCGCCCCTTTTGCATCCTCTCCCAGCATGCACAGCAGGCCGACCCCACCCACCGCACGGCTGCCGAGAGAGGACACCAAAAAGCCACTCCAACCCCGAGTACAAGTGACAGCGCCACCCATACTTTTTAGGGGAACTGCAAGCCAGGTGAAGCAGCAGCAAGGCAGAGTCCAGTAATTGAAAGACTTGAGCCAACCATCACTCAAGTCACCCCTAAAAATTTGGCATAACATAACCTCAATTTAGGACCCCCGCTACATATAAAAATGGTTTTACAGAACCCTATCAAATAGTGTGTTTGAGTCCAACTACCACTCAAACATTCCCTTAGGATTTAAAGACCCCGCTACACATACATACTTTTTATATTCCTTGCTCCCGGCGGTTGAAGGGGAGCAAAAGGAAATGTAATGGGCTTTGTTTTACCAAGTACAGGTTTGCTTTAATCATGACTATTGCTAGAACTACAGCAGTGTTGGGAGTCAGATTTAAAAAAAAAAAAAAAAAAAAAAAAAAAAAGAGAAGGAAGGAGTAGGTAACGGCAAAGCCAGCAGAGGGTAACACCATAGGCAGGTCTTGTGTTCCAATTAACTCTGCAAACAGGGAAGGCAATGTAAAAACAAGATACGAGTTTAATTGGATTCTGCTTTACATTTCAAAGCTGCCACTCAGACAAAGCTTTCCCACCCATGTAACTTGGCGCAATCACAGGTAATTAAATTAAAACAAATGGCTGTGGCTGCTAATGTCACATATTTAAATATAATGAACAACATTTTATATATATTTTGCCCGACTCATCCCACAATTACTTGACTTTCAAAGTCCACTCCTTTCGGAGGTAATCCTTTTATCTCCTTTGTCTTCAGTAAAATGGTTAGACTTCGCCATAAACATAACAAACAACTAGACGCCGCCGTAGCTTGCTAGAGGGCCCACTGGCCACTTATCTACATTAGAATAGGGATTGCATCAGAGTCCTAGTAAAAATGGCTGAACCATATACGGATTCGGTTTAAGTGTGCATTTATTAGCAGTACAGCTTAAGTACATACGCATATTGTAAAACTATCATTTAAATGACATTTGTCACAAAAAAAAAAAAACACACCATACAATACAGTAGTATTTCTTGTGAAAAACACAATTTACTAACATTGCATCAATTTGTTGGTCAATGTACAAAGTGAACCTTAAAAATTAACTCCTAGAATCAGACCAGCCATATACGGTTTAAATCTTGGCCGGTTCAGCAGGAACTGGCTTAGATTGGAACCATTAATAGGCAAGGCAGGCTGAATGTACCAAGATGATCGATCAACTTGGAAATCCAGCAGGCTGGTTATATCTTTCCGATTATCGCAAGCGGCTGCTATAACCATTAGCGATAATCACAATTGCTCAGCAGGAGGGATTTCCCTGTCAGCACTGTCTGTTGATGGGGAATTACCCAGTGGGCCCTCTAGCTTGCTGTAGGCATCATCAAATAGTCCTTAATTTAGGTCAAATAGGTGGTTCATCAGCCACAGCTCAAGGAACCCCTAGCAACCTCTGGAGGAACCCCAGGGTTCCACAGAACCCTGGTTGAGAATGGCTGGTCTATTACCTGAAAAATGCATAGAACAAAGTCTTATGCCGGTTATAAAATGGAGAGATTCTTTCCTGGACCCCCATATCAACACAGTCAGTGGGGGATCATGCAATTTTCATTCCTGTGAAGAGATGGTGTTCCCTGGCGGGTAAGGGGGCATTCCCACCGGGAGAACAGTTATTACTGCTAGCGGCTATAATAGTTGCTCAGCCTGCCCATACATGGTTCGAATCTCAGCGGGTCCCTGATAAACCGGTCGAGATTCAAACTATGGCCGGCTTTAGTGGTTTGAGCTTCTGCCTTGCAGCACCAGGGTCATCAATGTCTAAATCATTCAATCAAGCTGCTTGTTGGGATATCTAACACACACACACACACACACACACTTTTCTGGGCACAACACAAAGTATTACACATGCTAAAGAAGGGGTGGTGTTCAGGTGACAATTTTAACAGCACACCCTAAAACCATTAAAACCCATGCTGCTCAAACACAATGCCATAGTGTAAACGGGCAAGAATGGGGGGGGGGCGGAATCATCCATGGGAATACCCTACCCTACCCCACCCACCAGGCTGCTCCGTGGCCCTCAACACGCACACTCAGTTGCTGGGTACAGTCTAACATCAGCTGTTAAAACATCCAAGAGCTCAGGTGTGTGCGTGCTTTGGGGGGGGGGGGGGGGGGAGTGTACCAACAGGAGACAGAGCAATAAAAGATCCCTCCCGACTCCGCCAGCAGGCGATGTTCGGGCGCAGCTTGTGTTTCTACTGGGTGGAACTGGAGGAGGGGGTGCGGCTGGCCTCACACCCAGCCTGCTGCCTTTTGCTCTGGTGCATACATGAGGCTAGGCACTGAAGACTGTGGGAGAGAGCAACAGAGGTAATATAAGTTAGTTTTGTGTGACAGGACACAAAGGGTGTCCATTTTTCTAGTAGTGGCTGCTGATCTGCTGGATGGCCAAAATGTTGCATAACGCGTCATGGTCAAATATCACTATACTATACTACCCTAGCGCAGTGGCATATCATCTATGGGTGCGTATTAACTGCACACAAGCCCTGAGGGGTGGGGGGGACCCTACTGTGCTAACACACACACACACACACACACACACGGACGCCCTACGGCACCAAGATAGAGGAGCAGTAACATGGTGGTAGGTTATATAAATTTTGCATATAGACAATGTACTGTTGCATGTAAATCTGACTTCCTGATAAAATTTGCATTTCATTCTTGGACCCAGGTAGCATGTCTTGGGCCAGACCTGCACATGAAATTCTGACCATGTGTGAACCACATATTGCCAAAATTATAAGGTTTAACATGGCCCTAATCTAAGATTAGTCTCAGCAACCCAACCGGCTCACGCAAACAAACTGCGTCAGAATGGCTCTCCTGGGCCAAATCCTGTATGGGTACGTCCTCTTTAGTGGCCGCCAGAGGGACCCGATGCTCGTGGCCAGTAGGCACGTTCGCCGCCAGCCACGAGTGCCAGCACGGGGATGTGTGTGTAAACACACACAAAATCCCTGTTGTTTTGTCAGGGCAGAGGAGACATTGTTTGTTCCCAACAAGTAGGAACAGCGATTTGTCTCCTCCCCTAGTAAGCCCTACAGTTAGAACACACATTTAACCCCTTGATCACCCCCGGCCCCTAGTGTCAACCAATTCCCTGTCTGACATTTACACAGTAATCAGTGCATTTTTATATCACTGATCACTGTATAAAATGTCAATTGTCCCAAAAATGTGCGATCCGTCCGTTGCAATACCGCAAAAAAAAAAAGTATATTTTTTTTTTTTTTTCGGGGATCACAGGATTCTCCCAGCTTGGCGAATCTTGCTAAAAATATGCCAAGTTTAAATTAAACGCAATGGGAATCATTTACGAAAGGCAAGTGAAAAGACAGTCGCTGTAAATCTGAAATGAGGGGAAGCTCTGCTGATTTTATCACCCAATCACGTGCAAGCTAAAATGCTGTTTATTTTCCTTGCATGTCCCTCGGATCTACAGCGACTGCACTTCCAAGTGCACTTGTAGTTCAAAGTGGATTTGCCTTTCGTAAATAAATAAGTGTGTGTGTGTGTGTGTGTGTGTGTGTGTGTGTGTGTGCGCACACACACACACAATCCGGTGATCGGCGAAGAAAAAAAACAAAAAAACACAACAACTTTCCTTTCTTGGCATCTGGTGCTGTAGCCTTGTTATAATGATAATATGCAAGTAACTGAGCGAAACCAAAGTTTTTCTTCATAAAGAATAACCTTTAATTCCACATTCTTTACTATTCAACTGCAATTTCAGCGTTTGTGGTTTCCTAAGATTAGTGGTCAAGTATTTGATCCTGTAAGAACAGTGATGACAGGATTTCCATTACAGGGTAGAAATCATTGAGCAGATCAAGTACGTTAGAGCTCTGCAGCTTAGGAGTAACCAGTTTAGTATTATTTTGATTAAGTGGCATAATAAACTCTTACAGCACAAGAGAACACATTTAAAAAAAAAATAAGGAAAAAACGCTGCTCTGATTAAAAAAAAAAAAACACACAACACACGATCAGAAAATCTTACGAAAAATACAGCTTTCGAAGCGATCGTACGACAATCGGATCGTTAGTACAGAGCTTTCGAGCGCCAACCATGGCAGTTCATCCAATATTATTTTATTTGACATGAATGTTAAAAAAAAAAAAAAAAAAAAAAAAAAAATTCTGTACGATGCCAGAGCGCACGATTTTCATTTAATCAATACAGCTGTCGTTCGAAAATGCTATACAAATGCATTACAATACACGACATCACTTCCGAATTTTTATTCTGTTGTACGAGAATTTGTGACTTTAGTAAACTCCAATTCGATCTGCAATTATCATTGAACTGTCAACCCACGCCTTGGTAACTGGCACACCCGCTCTTCCCAAGACACGTTGTGAAGTTAAGGGCAACACAACCACATCCTGAACTACAAGATTCATCCAGGGCAAGTGCTGCACACCTTAAAACCGGTACCAAAGGGCTTAGACCACTTTCACACGGAGGCGCTTTCACGCTAAAAATAGCGCCTAAAAAGCTCACGAAAACATATTTCCATTAAAAATCAAATAATGCTTTCACACTGGGGCAGTGTGCTAGCAGGGCTGTGAAAAACTTCCCTCTCCATTGAAATGAATGGAAAGCTCGTCAAAAGCGCCTGAAAAGCGTTTAGTGTTTTTACTGGCAGTTTAGAAGCGCCTCAGTGTGAAAGTGGTCTTAATGGTTTTTAGAACTACACAACGAATGTAGGAGAAAGTCACAGGCATTTTCTGTAGGGATGCACCGAAATTTCGCCCACCGAAACATATCGGCCAATAATGGCTCTTTCGGCAAAAAGCCGAAAGAGACATTAGGCCGATACTGGAGCCGAAAATGGGGCGGGGAACCGCCCCCCCACCCCTGATGCCGCCCATTACGGGGATGTCGTTGTGGGAGAGAAGAGCTGCTGCCGCCTGGTGATTACAGCGCCGAGAACATAACAGCTTTCATTTCAATAGCTGTGTGTTCCCTGCGGCGCGCCATCACATACATGCCCTCCTCTTTGGCCGGGCACTTTGATAGACAGATCACCCGTCCAATCCTGGGACGGGTGATCCATCAAAGTTCCCTGGACAAGGGGGAGGGGCTGTATGTGATGGCACACCGCAGGGAACACACAGCTATTGAAATGAAAGCGGTTATGTTCCCGGCGCTGTAATCACCAGGCGGCAGCGGCTCTCCTCTCTTCCCCTGCACAGGTAGGCTGAACTGGGAACACACAGGCTGGCTGAACTGGGGACACAGGTGAGGCTGTATTGATCTCCCGTACCGTGTCCCCAGTCTCTGGCCATCTCCCGTACCGTGTCCCCAGTCTCTGGCCATCTCCCGTACCGTGTCCCCAGTCTCTGGCCATCTCCTGTACCATGTCCCCAGTCTCTGGCCATCTCCTGTATAAAAATATTATTTAAAAAACAGTCACATTCGGTATCGTGCCGTTTTGGTATCGGCTTTCGGGATCAAGATTTGTTTTCGGTATCGGTTTCGGCACCAAACAATCCATTCGGTGCTTCCCTAATTTTCAGCATGCCATTAATAGACACTTTTTTTCTGTTTAGCACAATGCTGAAAACACTATTTTCGGACAATAACTTCCAGTGGTCAAAATTTCGGTGCATCACCAATTTTTAGCTGCAACCATCTGGCAGATGATTCATGTAGCAATTACTTCCTGGAATCCATCTGCCCTTGGTTCAGGCATGCAGCCCTCATCCTGGGACACAGAGTGTAACTGATGATGTTCCTTCCACTGTGTGAAGTCAGAAACCGGAAGCCATGATGATTTTGTCACTTTTGGTTTTAGTCTCATGTAAACAAGCAGTTACTGGCTTGTGAAAGCATCAGATCAAACGGATCTCGGTTTGATCAAATGCTTTGGAGGCTAGAGGAGAGATATGGGGTCTGATAGACCCCATATGTCTCCATAAAGAGGACGACCTGTCATAGCCATCACAAGGGATGAACAATTAAAGTGACAATTTTTTTTTTTTTTTTTAAAAAAGGGGCATAGTGAAAAGTTTTATTTTGCTTTTTTAAATGTGTCCCCGTTCACATATATGTAAATGCTGATCACACCACACGTGAGGCATCACCAGCAATACATTTTAGTGCCAGGCCTCCTGTATAACTCGAGACTGGTAACCTAAAGGCTTTTATAGCATCACCTATGGAGTTTTGTTTTTGGTACTGTAGTTTGGTGCCATTCCACAGGTGTACACAGTTAAAACACGCAACATCTTTGGTATCCATTTAGTCAGCATAACATCTTTTATATTTCACCAAACATCTAACCACTTCATGCCAAATCGTGTACCTGTATGTCATTTGGTTGAAGTGGTTGTACCGGGTGATGGAAATTTTATTTATTTTAGAGCCAGCGGTTGGCTCTCTCTCATAATAACAACCGACACGGCCAATGAGCCGCTCGGCCATTATAAGGAGTGGGAGGGGAGAGCATGCAGCCAGTTCCTGGAGGATGAAGAAATTGATACCATTGAATGGCCCCCACGCTCACCTGACCTAAATCCAGAAGAACACCTCTGGGACATTATGTTTCGGGCCATTAGGTACCGCCAGGTTGCACCTCAGTCTGTTCAGGAGCTCAGTGATGCTCTGGTCCAGATCTGGGAGGAAATACCCCAGGATACTATCCGTCGTCTCATTAGGAGTATGCCCTGATGTTGTCAGGCATGCATACAAGCACTTGGGGGGCATACAAACTACTGAGGACCATTTTGAGGTGTTGCAATGAAATTTCAGCAAAAATGGACTAGCTTGCTGCATAATTTTTTTGACTTTGTTTTTCGGGGTGTTTTTGAATTCAGTCCTCTGTAGGTTGATAATTTCCATCAAACGATTGGTATCCTTCCATTCCCAACACATTACCCAGTCCATCTCAGTATAGATATCTTTCCCCATTGAGATCTGATGCGGTTTTCAAAGTGTTCCTTTAATTTTTTTTGAGCAGCGTATGACATACATACAATATTTAAAAACTACTTGCTGTATAGAAAAAATAAAATAACTTTAAAAACCAAATCTTTACTAACAACCCATTATTAAAGATGGCAAGTAGCTGAGCACACAAATTCTCGCTCATCATCCATAATAAAAATTGCCATTAGTACCAAGAACCACAAGAATTATCCATATTCACAAGCCCTAAAATAGTCCTTGGAAGAACCTTCTTACTTCCAACTAGAATGCTGAATTTATATATATATATATATATATATATATATATATATATATATATATATATATATATATATATATATATATATATATATATATATATATATATATATATATATATATATATATATATATATATATATATTCTGGCTAACTAAGCCTATGATGAAAAATACAATGCACAGGCAATCGAATAACAATCAGTAGATCCAGGTGCACAGGTACTTTAAAAGGGGTTGTGAAAAAACTCGCATGGTGGCAAGTTCTTGCGGGCGCGCTCCCGTGATACAGCAGGCGGCTATAGCCGCTCACTGTATCACTCGGCCCCGCCCCCCGCGTCACTGGATGCGATTGACACAGGGCGAGCGAATGGCTGCGCTGCTTTCAATCAACCAACGAATGAGCCGAGAAGCCAGCGACTTCACGGCGCGGGACTTTCGAGGGGTCAGGTAGGTAGACGGGGGGGGGGCGCTAATCCTCAGATGTTTTTTCACCTTAAAAAGGGGAGTTTTTTTTATGTTTATTAAAAGTCAGCAGCTACAAAAAGTGTAGCTGCTGGCTTTTAACAAACATACACTTACCAGTTCCACTGTCCAGCGACGCTCTGCTCCTCCCCCCCCCCTTCTCCGCCAGCGCCTCCATTCATAGTGTGGGCACCCGGCCGTGACAGCTTTTGGCTTCACGGCCGGGCACTCACTGCGCATGCGCGAACGGCGCAGTGCTCTCTCAGTAGACAGGCGATCGCCTGGGACCTGTCACATCCCAGGTGATCGCCTACAGGTAGGGGCCGCCAAAAGGCGATATGACGTATCTCCTAGGCGGAAGGAAGAAGTGGGACAGGAAGTCCCACTCCTACTGAAGCCCCCACTCCCCCCAAAAAAAAATTACATGCCAAATGTGGCATGTAAGGGGGCAAGGAGTGGATTAAGCGGAAGTTCCAAATTTGGGTGGAACTCCGCTTTAATGCATTAAGGTGAAAAAACATGTACCTTTACAACCCCTTTAAGTAACATGCAAATTACACATTTACACACACACACGAAACAAAAAAAAAAAAAACACACACACACACACACACACACCGTACTTTAATAAATAGAATCATAATTAGGTCTACTGAATGTTGTAGTGTGAACTTTTATTCAATCGGGTCATGACAGGTTTATTTAAGGCTCCGTTCACATCTAGGCGTTGCTATTTTACAGGCGTTTTGTGGCCATTTTGGTACAGGCGTTATCAAGGTTAAAAAGGTCACCAATGTAAGAGCAGAAAAACGCCTGTAATCTACCAAAATATAAGCTTGTGTACTTTGAGCAACGGGCGTTTTGCTTTAGGCGACAGAATGCTCAGATATGAACAGGGGCCATTGAAATGAATGGGATTTGTCCCGTTAGGCGTTTTTGGGCAGCTCTAAAAACGCCCAGGTGTGAACAGAGCCTTAAGCCTCGTACACACGATCCGATTGTTTGCAGGGGATTGTCTGTTGACAGACCGTTGTCCTAAAATCTGACCGTTAGCACGCTCCTTCTGACAACAAATGTTAGATGGCAGGCTAGTAAAATGTTCGACAGACAACAGTCTGTTGTCGGATTTTCACGGTCAGATTTTAGGACAACGGTCACACAAAAGTCGAAAGTACAAACACGCACGCTCGGAATCAATGTTCACCAAACACGAAGTTAGCAGAAGGGGCCCCAAGGGTGGCGCTCAAGAGCTGAAATTCCTCGTAGAACGTCACTACGTTCGTGTATGTTGGCCGACACTTGTGTACCGTTAATATGCAAGACAAGATCCAGGCACACGCCCTTTGGACAAAAATCAGAAGCTCGGTTGGCCAACAATCGGATCATGTGTACGAGGCTTTAGAAGCAACTGGATCAGTTGGGAGGCTCGCTTACATCAAGGACAAAATACTACGGTATTAGGAAAGTCAACCATCCTTTGCAATAAAATGAAGCAACCCTACATTAAAAGAAGAAGTAAACCCTGATGGGTTATACTTATTTTTCCCCCCCCTGCAAAGTAAACGCATAATGGGCTAGTATGCATTGCATATACGTGCCACTTCCCTGCAAACAAAGCCTGCGCTGTCCCTGCTGGTGGCTGCATCCATCTTCGCCCCTATTCCTTCCGGAGCCGTGGACTCTGGCTCTGACTGGCCGGAGTTGCGCAACGTCACTCGCTAGAGCAGAAACGGCACAGAGGGCCATTTCTTCACAGCGCATGCGCCAATTACATCATCGGCGCACTACAAGGTAAATATCTCCTAAAACGACGCATGTTTACAGTACCCATTGGTAAGCCTTATTCTATAGGTACATCTTCCGCATTGGGGGTATACAACCACTTTAAAAAAAAGACCCTTCTAATAAAACTGATTCTTTACTTACATGGCAAAGATTTTAAAAACAAGTGTTCAAGTGTGAAGGATCCGAGTTCAGTAGTACCAAATAAATCCGCTTTTCTTTTGACAATAAAAGCCAATCTTTGTTCAGACATTTTCCAGGCTAAAGTATCAACTTCCTGGACGCAGATGCTGGCTCAAAAGATGATACAAGCCCTAGTACCTGTACAATTCTTGGCCATGTCCACAATCGTCCAACACAGATCAGCCCCAGCTGCAGCATTTGACCTTGTGACTTGCTGTAAAGTTACGAATATTACAAAAAAAAAAAAAAAAAAAAAAAAAAAAAATTGGAGAGAGGCATGGATTCCTCTGGCCTGCAGCCCACTGAACAAAGACAACGGGCTGGAGCTCTAGGACTGATATTTAATGCAAAAAATAAATAAAATAAGAAGTACATTTTTGAAAAATACTATTGTACAAAAAAAAATAAAAAAATAATTTTATATATATATATATATATATATATATATATATATATATATATATATATTTTATATTATGTACATGCGACCACTAGGGAGGTGGCTACAGTGCCTTGAAAAAGTATTTATACCCTTGAAATTTTTCACATTTTGTCATGTTACAACCAAAAACAAAGTATTTTATTGGGATTTTATGTGATAGGCCAACACAAAGTGGCACATAATTGTGAAGTCGAAGGAAAAATTATAAAATGTTTTTTTTTTTTTACAAATAAATATCTGAAACGTGTGGCATGCATTTGTATTCAGCTCCCTTTACTCTGACACTCCTACGCAAATGCAAAACCCAGTATGCAAACAAGTGCAAGGTTTTCTAGGCATGCGACCGACTGAAAGGAATTTATGCAACCCAACTCATTCCAAAAGAGGTTCAAATCTTCACATCTTTAAAAACCTGGTTAATAACCCCAAGGAAATGAAACCCTGCAGGAATTTATTGACTCTAGGACAATGGTGTTAGAGCTCATTACTCTAAATGCAGAGACACTGCCCATGGAATGTTTGGAAAACAGACACACTGGTGCCGACTATCACAACAATGAGGGCTATTCCTGGCCTTGAAAGAGATCCCACAACCTATGTAGCCTCCTCTAACAGATGTGAAATTAAAAAGTGTTGGCTGGTCTGTCCACTATATTAAAAAATACACAGGATTAGTAACCAATATCCATTAGAAAAATATGCATGGAATGAAGGGGTAAACAAGAGTAACACTAGATAAAAAAAAAATTAATTATTTTTATTATATATATATATATATATATATATATATATATATATATATATAAAAATAGTTACACAAAAAAAAAAAATGGGGATTAATAACAGCAAGGAAAAGAAAAATTAAAATATAAAATAAAATTACCACTGTCCCTACTATTGCAGGGCAAAAAAACAGCTCAAATAAAATATCCAATGTTGTAGGCCTGCAAAAGGAGAAATGTTCTAGAGTTAAAACCACCCAATGTTTCCTACTATATTTAAACATATGTGCAGTTTCCCTAAGCAGTACTGAAATGTGCATATTACATCGTGGTAGGAAATTGAAATGATTGGCTAAAATATATATTAGGGAGACTTCGGAAAACAAGCTTAGAACTTGATAGTTTTCACAAATTCATATCGTGATGAAGACATAAGGATGGGACCACGGACTGTCATGAAATGAAAATCTCTAAAATTACCTAAAAATGTTCCACGACAGCTCTGTGGACCACCAAGAGCTCCTGATCCCAACCTTTTGACCTTATGGGGGTGTAGCACTACCACACAAGGGTTGCAGGTGACTGGGTGCCCCACTCCTGCACAGCCAGGCAACAAATATTTCCCATACTTTCTCCAGACACAAGGAACAGTACTTATGGGATGTCCAACTTGATGGCAACAAAACCAGTTAGAACTTCCTCGCTACGTACAACGCTAGACTGATCTCACGCCTGACCGCTGACAGTCTCATTGAAAAGATGCAAAAGCCCCTTAAGGACTAGGAACTCTTGGTCCTTTAGAAAATAGCACCAAGTGTTGTAGACTGCATCCTGGAGTACCTCCAACTCCCTTGTAGACACTGGTCCCAGCTCTACCAACTGCAGGAAATGCCAGTCCACCCGGTTGCCTTCTCACCAGCCCACCCAGCTGCTCCAGAGATCTCCCAGGGCAAGGTTAACAAGAGATTTAGGCACAACGCTGCCTTTTAGAAAGACCTGCTACCCCTTCTCAGTCCCTGACCGTGCAGATGTATTCACATGGTCCTCCATGCTCCCGCTTAGGTAAAGATTCCTTTCCAACTGCAATACTATCAGGATCCACCCAAGCCAGCCCGAGGTGGAGCCCCCGGCCTGGCAGGGGTAACCCTCAAGGGCCACCAACAGTCTCCTCAGCACTCCATTTTCCACCCGACTCCCCAGCCAGCAGGACTCAACCATATTTAAGAGCTGACTCAAACCATGCCAGGCTCACTGCCTGGGGATTGGCTAAGCTTCCCCAAGTATGCCGATCAACCCTCTTGGCCTCCGCCCTCCCTCTAGTTTCTAGAAGTTTCTTCAAACTCCCAGAACCAGGGCGAGGCACCAGAGACCTGCCTGTACGAGTCAACCTGCCTCCATCCATCCAGTATGCGATGCATACTAGCACATTTTTTTGTACCTGCAAGGTAAAAGGCATAAACAAAAAAAAAAAAAAAAAAAAAAAGTCCAGCAGTTTACAACCACTTTTTTTTTTTTGATAATATTAAAGAAGACACTGAGCACTACAGGGGACACGGAAGATCGTCACGCGGTAGAATAGGTTTCTCAAGTCTAGTACACATGGGCCAAATGTCGGACGGCATCTGCCAGTTCAATAGAAACTTGCCGAAGGGGCAGGAGCCAAGAAAAAAAAAAAAAAAAAAATGGTGATCTGCTCCCGATCAGCACTCTCAACCAAATGGAGAGCACTGACCGGAGTGTTCTGGCATGGTGTCCGAAGACAGTAGCTCAGCAAGGGAGATACCTGTACCAATGTCAGATAGTACAGCGGCTCCTTCTAAGCGCTCAGTTTTTTTTTTTTCGTTCAACTCGCTGGGTTGGGAAAAAATAAAAAACACCACACACACACACACACACGTAGTGCGTATCAGGCTTTAGACTTTGGGAACAATTCCCCTGCAACAGAGCATTGTCATGGGCAGCAGGAAAGGGGAGTAGAATACTTCCCTCTTTACAGGTAACAACTTTCATTTTGAAATCCACGATTTTCTTCTAAGCCCCTTGTGGATGGACATTTTATGGTTACACAACCTATTACATTGCTATAATCTTTTTATATGGGACTATAAACTGAAGGACTTATGAATAAATGGTTGTGGAATGAATCAACTGAGTTTATTACTTATGAGGAAATTTGCTTTGATATACGAGTGCTTTGGATTACAAGCATGTTTCCAGAACGAATTATGCTCGCAATCCAAGGGCTTACTGTATATTTAAGCGACATTCACTTTAAAGCCTCGTACACACGGTCGGACTTCAACCAAACTTTTCCGTGGATTTTTGTCCGAAGGGAGTTGGTCGGGCACACCCATAGCATACACACGGCAGGACTTTTCTGCAAACTTTCCCAACATCACGTGGTTTTTCTGCTCTTTACCGCCACCATTTGGTCAACTTCTGCTATTGTTGGTTGATTTTAACATTGGTTCTGGGCATGCGTATTTGTACTTCGGACAAAAGTCCAATGGATTTCTGTACACATGGTCGGACTTTGCACCATCAGACTTTTGATGCCGAAAAGTTTGTTCGTTTGCAGAGAGAACTTTTGTCCGATGAAAACCAAAAAAAAAAAAAAAAAAAAAGTTTGTCCGATGGAGTGTACACACGGTTGGATTTTTTGGAAAACTTGCTCATTTTGAAGTTTGTTGGCAAAAAGTCTGACCGTGTGTACGGGCCTTAAGAATCCTTATATGGCCTGACCCTTGTAAAATCTTTACAAGTATGTATGTATGCATGTATGTATGTATGCACACACACACTATTCTCCATGGACTTTGCTTTTAGGGAATATATACTTTTTTTTATTTATAGAATGTATTTTGTTTTGCATATTTTTACATGTATGATTTTTTTAATCAAGCATGTTAGATTTGGCTCAGTTCTGAAGTGGAGTGGAGGGAGACCCGACCCCCCCCCCCCCCACACACACACACACACACACACACACACACACACACACACACACTATCCCAAGTGACTTTATTTACCTAGCAAAAGAGAAAGTTTTTCCTTAACTGTAAATCATATTTGATACACTTTTGCTAAAATAAAACCAAGTCAGAAATACTGTATAGAAAAACAAAGAAACTCTTTCAATAAACTTACTAAACTATATACTTTCCATACCCATCATATGAGAACAGCTGATGAGTATTAGGAGAAGATTGGATGATCACCCAAATCCTGTTTCTAAGTTAAAGTGCTTGCTGCCTGCTGGTCAGCCTCATTGACCTGGTGAGTGCAGTATTTATTGGAATGTGGTGGAGAACTTTTGGGGTGTAAGAGAAGAAATAGCCACCTTCATTCTTCTTAACTTATGGATATGGTGATCAGCAACATATCCATCTATGGACTTTTACAGGAGAATTTTCTGTAGAAAAAAGTTTAATAGTATTTATCCACTTTGCAGAAGGACAAAATATTTAGATTACTAGTAATTAATTGTTGTTACCATTCACTCAACTGTCGGGGGTCGTAGTTTATATATTTTAGATTTTTAATTTTTATTGTTCATTTATCCAATGGTTTATGTATGCAAGGCGAGCGCCCAGAAATACTGTTTATATGCAAGAGTACCAAATCGAATCAAAAAAAGTGATACAAAAGGCTTGATTTACCAAGGTCGACTGTCTTTCCCCAGACATTGACTGCTTGGTATGCAGCAAAAAAAAAAAAAAAAAAAAAAAAAACCACACACACACACGAGATACCTAGGACCATGTGCATGCAAACTCACTGACGGTAATCTTCCATCCCCATTCTGTCCCTACATTTTGCCTACCTCACAGAAGGCAGAAATAGGAAAGTTTAGCACTGAATTGCAAAATTACCTTTTTACATCATTTTATTTTTGTTTAGGCATGGTTTGTTAAAATTTTTAAATAAACCAATAGGGTTTTTATTTCATAACAAAATTGATGGTCTAATAAACACAAATAAGTATATTTATAAATAAGAGTTTTTGCTTAGATGCTCCAAATATAATTGGGGATTCAACAGATCAGAAAACCCTAACCTTTCCGGCACCTAAAATAGATCCGACAAGGAGTAAATATGTTTTTTTTTTTACAATGAAATACAATTTATTTTAGTTATAGACAAAAACTCTAGCCATTTTTTTTTTTTTAAACAAAAAAGAGCACTCTTTAATATTCAAGATACCACACTCCGCATGCACGTGCATGAAGCTAGAATTAAAGCCGCTCAGAACCAGCTACCTCTTGTCCAATGCTGTACATGATTAAAATAAGATTGGACACAAAAGGTTTTTAAATTTTATGTGAATCAACATTTGGAGTTTTAGTGATACTCTTTATTGGCCAACTTACGTTATTATTAAAGATGCAAGTTTTCAAGATGCCATAATTTAAGCATGTTCAGTTTATAACCCCTCTGCTGTCAACACCCTTCTATATGCATTTTATAAAAATATTCACTTTGTTACTGGATCATTTATGAAAACATTCATCACAGAGGTAGACTATAAAGTCTGGGCATTATCATGAAAATGCATGTGGTCAACGAGAAAGGAAACTGCTGTTTAACTAGGCAAATCAGTAAATACAACATTAGTAAATCATGCACAAAGACTTGTTAATTTTTTTTTTTTTAAATTTATATATATTATATATATATATATATATATATATATATATATATATATATATTCCCCTTTAACCATGCTGCCAAGTTACAAAATGATATGGATTAATTAGCATAACCAGAGTTTTATACTGCTGCTTATTTTGCAAGAATATGAATTGGCTCAGGAATTTTTTTGTTAAAGAATAAAAAACACACACACACACACACACACACACACACACGAGGAGTATATATTATTTCACAACCACTAGACAGTACAGCAGAAATTGCTGTCTTGAAGTCTGAGAAAATATATATTAATAATATATATTATCTCTCTAAGTTTTGTCTTCTTCCCTGAGTAGCACTGAATGATTAACATTCTCAGAAGATGATTCTATCACGTTGCAGTGAGATGTTTAGAACAGCATATATTAAACCAGGCGTTGTGGTAATGAGTCAATGTAGTTTCTCAGACTTCAAGACAGCAATTTCTGCTGTACTGTCTAGTGGTTGTGAAATAATATATACTCCTCATGTCAGTCAAGTGTGTGTGTGTGTGTGTGTGTGTGTGTGTTTTTTAATTCTTAAAAAAAAAAAAAAAAAAAAATTCCTGAGCCAATTCATATTCTTGCAAAATAAGCAGCAGTATAAAACTCTGGTTATGCTAATTAATCCATATCATTTTGTAACTTGGCAGCATGGTTAAAGGGGGAAATATATATATATATATAATAAATAAATAAATCTCTCAATCATATTGAGAAAAGGAAAAAAAAAAAAAAGTATAAATAAAAAAAGTGCAAGGAGGGCAAGCTTTCTCCCTTTGTCTTGACCACTATATGAAAAGCAGCTGAATCATCTTCATCTGGTAATCCCACATAGGTTTTGCAGAATTGGAACAGTACAAGATAACAACCACAAGTAAAAAGTAAATTTTAAAAATTATTTCATTTTGAAATTCAGGTAAAAATTAAAGTCACTTTGGTCTTCTTTAAAACAAACTTGAAATGCATTAGCAAAAAAGAGAAAAAAAAAAACTCTAACCAGCCAAATGCAATGAAAAAAAATAAAAAAAGAAGAAGGAGGGGGTATAAGGATGAAATTTGATGAAAGCACATTTAAAAAAAAATAAAAAAATAAGAGTGCTTTGTAATTCTCCACCAACCCAGATTACAGTAAATATTACTTTATAAGTAAATTAATCCCATGACAAAGTAGTGAGAAACAGTCCTGACTTTACGTTAATACACCATTTACATTGTACACAATGCAACATCCACTACCTTGTATAAGCTGATACAGCTAACAAAATAGTATTCCCTACAGAATGGTAATGAATACGTTGAGAGCTGCAATGTGTTATTGTGCTGGTAACTTGCACTGTTCTTAAATAGGATATGCTCATTCTGTGCAGCCTGATTTTATTATAAATGACATAACACCCACTTCTGATAGCAGATGTATTTTGTGAGTCAATAACTTCAGGGCCATCAAATATTTGCCGCTGATTTGCTTTCAACTAATCTTTAAATTCAGTCATATCTAATGTACAAAAGGTTCAGGACTCTCTAAATAATCTATATTTCTTATTAATTAGAGAGAAGAAAAAAAAAAAAAAAAGCAAACGTGTCTATACAGTATATAAATATATTACATTTTATATTAAACCTAGTTAGCACAATTATCCTCAAGAAATTTAATGAAAAAAGAAAAAATCAAAGTCAAACCAAAATAAATAAATAAAAAATCCCATAAACAAGAAAAATATCAGTATAGCCAGTATTTGTCCTTGTCCAACATTCTAAAAAAAACAAAAAAAAAAACAAAATAGGAAACACAAAATGTAAGCACTTATTTTAAAAGAACATACATTTTTTACTGCAATAGGTAACCTATGTGTGAACTGCAGCCTCCTTTAAAATAAAAGGAATAGATATTTGAGAGGCAAATATTTGTTGTAGCTAAATAAAGCTTGTGATTGATTGGGGAAAAGAGGGCTCAGCAAAGCCTGAAGACTCCACCAGCTAATTGTTTTCAGTATTGACTATAAAATAAGACAAAAAGGGGCAATGAAGAGTGAATTTTGATATAAATTAGGTTATATATGCTGTATAAAAAACAGGCAAACAGTGTTGCTGAAATAAAATTAAAAAAAAAAGTGTTCTGAACTATTAGAGAATGTCCAAACATAGATGAAGAACCTCTATTTTACTAATATTTTACTAATCAGCGAATGCCACTATGGGGGTTGATTTACTAAAACTGTAAAGTGCACAAATCTGGTGCAGCTCTGCATAGAAACCAAATCAGCTTCCAGGTTATTATTTTTTTTGGGTCAAACATTAATTTGAACAAGCTGAAGTTGAAAGCCGATTGGCTACCATGCACAGATGCAGCAGATTGTGCACTCTCCAGTTTTAGTAAATCAAGCCTTGTGGTTGCACTGGGTTTAATTTACTAAAAACTGGAGTGCGCAAAATTTATTACAGCTCTGCATAAAAACAGCTTTCAGTTTTTTTTTGTCAAAGCTTAAAATTGAACAACCTAAATTTAGAAGCTGATTGGCTACAATGCATGGTTTATGCACATCAGCTTCTATTTTTAGCTTGTTCAATTAATGTTTGACAAAAAAAAAAAAAAAAAAAAAGAAGGATTGATTTCTATGCACAGCTGCACCAGATTTTGCACTTTGTTCCCAATTTTTTTTTGGGAAAAATCATTGAGATTTGCGATATCATACATAACTAGCCCACGCAGGGGTCAAACAATTGTTCCCAATTTACTAAAACTGTAAAGTGCAAAATATGGTGCAACTGTGCATAGAAATCAATCCGTTTGCAGGTTTTTTTTTTTTGTTTGTTTTTTGTCAAACATTAAATTGAACAAGCTGAAGTTAGAAGCTGATTGGCTACCATGCACAGTTTATGCACATCAGCTTCTGACTTCAGGTTGTTCAATTAAGCTGACAAAAAAAAAAAAAAAAAAAAAAAAAAAAAAAACTGGAAATGGATTGATTTCTTTGCACAGCTGCACCATATTTTGCACTTTACAGTTTTAGTAAATAAATTGGGAACAAACAGATAGTATACACCCAAGAGCTGTATACTAGAGACATTTCCAGATGAATTTGACATTCACTGCCAGTCAAATTCCCGACTCCATCAAAGAACTATATAAAAAGGAAAACCATTTCTCTAAAGGATCAGGAGTGTTTTCCCTGGCAGACATTCATTTCTCATCGAGGTTCTAGTAGTCTCGCTGCGATAGGAAACATTGCTCTGGTAGCACAATTTCTAAATACACCCCAAATGACAAGCCGCATCACACGTCCTAGCAGGTGACAATCTGCAACACACCAGTCCCCCCATTTTCTTACGCAAGTGTCAAGACACAATATTTACTATGCAATTTAACATACCCACAACTTACGCTAAACGACATACAGTGCAGAAAGGAATGTAAGCACGTGGATGATGTAACAGGCAATCACGGATGGAGCAATAGTGCTTCAATCCATACGCACTGCAGGTTTGCTTTTCACCTTTTCAAAGGAACAGGTACTTGAGATAACAGGCTGCAGTGTACTAATGTAGTAACACAAACAGACCCGTTAATAAGCCAGTACAAAGAGCAACACCGATGTGCAGTAACTTATAGCAACCTGATGTTGGATTTACTACAGTCCCACCAGTGGAAGGTGTATCCTGGTTGCTATAGGCTACTGTGTGTTAAACACCGTTCTCTTAAAATTTTAGGCTCCATGCACACCAAAAAAAAAAAGCATTTTTTGTTCTGCCTCTAGAAGCAAATGGTGTTTATTCTATGTCCATGCACACGATTGTAGTCTGAAGTTTATGAAGTTTCAGCTTCTAGGAGCAGAATTTTTTGCCAGCAGAAAGAACTGAAAACTCCTGCTACTAAAGCTGGCACAAAAACGCCCATTATAAGCGTTTTTCATCCAGCGCTTTTCTGGCATTTGTTTAGCTTATATTGTGCTAAATTCAGAAGTTTTCTCTAGAACTACAGTTAAACAATTAAGTCTGCTTCAAAAATGCATTTTCTTACTAAAAAAAAAAAAAAAATTATTACAATCCAAAAACTTTGGCAACTGGGTGAAGTATATCTTCCTAATGTCACCAAACTGGATGGAAAGATGTCCTCCTAAAAAGGTCACAAAAGTGGATGGAAAGATGGTGTTGTCACCAAACTAGATAAAATTGTGTCTTCCTAATGGTCACCCAACTGAATGGAATTGTGTCTACCAAGTGCCACAAAAACTGGATGGAATCAGCTCTTCCTAATGTCACCAAATTAAATGGGGATGGGTCCTCCTAATGGTACCAAACTGGAGAAAATCATTTCTGCTTAATATCACAAAATCGAATGGGAATTAGTTTTCCAAGTGTCACAAACCTGGATGGAATAATGGTTTTCCAATGTCACACCTAGATGGAAAGGTGTCCACCTAATGTCCTAAACCTGGATGGAATAGTGGTTTTCCAATGTCACACCTAGATGGAAAGGTGTCCACCTAATGTCCTAAACCTGGATGGAATAGTGGTTTTCCAATGTCACACCTAGATGGAAAGGTGTCCACCTAATGTCCTAAACCTGGATGGAATAGTGGTTTTCCAATGTCACACCTAGATGGAAAAAAGGTGTCCACCTAATGTCCTAAAATTGGATTGATTTATCTCTTCCTGAGGTCAAGAAACTGGATGGAAAGGTATCCTCCTAGATTGACAAAACTGGATGAAATGTGTTCTACCAACGTCACATATTTTGAAACACCAGATTAGGTCTTAAAGAAGCATTAACCAGTTTTTTGCCGCGTTACTTTTTCAACAGTCCTATATATAAAAAAAAAAAAAAAAAAAAAAAAAAAGCTTTTTTTATACAAATACATCAAATCTGTTTTGTGAAATATAACACTATTCATAAACATCTGACTTCAAATTACATATATAATATAGTTTTTTTTTCCACAACAAACAAAACCCAGTTTATGGTTTCTTCCCCCACCCCCCCCCCCCCCACATTAATATAAAAAACGAAGAGGACAAGCTGTTACCAATATAGTCACATTACTGTATTAAAAACGACCAGTAAAAACTATGACATTCTAAATGTCAACATGGCTCCACTGGACCACACACACACACACACACACACACACACACAAAAACAATCTTTCACAAATCAGGTTGTTCAACAATCAAATCTCAAAACAGAGCTTGTCACTGAAAAACACACACCAAGATGTATAGAAAAGTTACACAAATGTCCCACAAAAAGCAAAAAATCGTCTGAAACCACATCTGGCTTTACAGAAAAAATAATGGAAGTGGACAATGCAGATTGAGAGATATATAAATTATATATATTTATTCTCAATATCATTTATTTTTTTTTTTTAAAAGATACTTTAACGTGGTAAAAATAAAGTACAAAAGACAAATATTCTGCAATAAAGTTGATCAATTGATTTTATGCAACGTATCAGATTTCCAGAAGTAAAAAACAAAAAATACCCTGCCCCACTAAGAAAGTGTCTGAACCACATTGACATGTTAAACTGGAAAACAAAAATTCCTTGCTAATGTAAGAATCTTCATGGGCACGTATTGACAGAAAACAGTGTTTTGTGCTCATCACAATATTATTATTATTATTATTATTAGCAACATGTACAAACAGAAATAAAATATTAACCACAGTTAATCTTAAACTTTCTAAACCCGTTTAAAACATTGAGGGGAATTTATAAAAATATATAATATTATTATTATTATTATTATAATATGGGAGCAGCTGTGCATAACAACCAATCATCTTCCATCTTCAGCTTGTTCAATTAAGCTGTAAAAATAAAAGCTATATTTTGATTCGTTGCCATGCACAGCTGCTCCGGTTTTGATAACAATTCCTTGACAACAACACCAACAAAAAATATTTGGACAGGGCACCTCTGTTTACATTACATAAGGGAAGGCCTTCTGATTGAGGAACTACATCACCCTTTGCTGAGACTTGTAGTTCACCAGTAAAAAAGCCAATTTACACAAAGCAAAAAAAAAATTAACCCTTTGCCTGCAAGCTGCATTAAATGCACCAAGGAAAAGAAAACGCTACTTTTTTTTTTTATTACGCCACACCAACATTGGTGAGGTTCTGAAGTACAACCAATCAAAATTCTGGTTTCATCTTTCAGTATTTTTAAAGAGAAACCCAATTCGGTTGCTATAGGCAACAGCCTAATTTTGTGCCATTTAATGAATCAGCCTGAGGGGAAGCAACATTGATAAATTAAGTGGCATCATGGACTCACCTCCTCATCGTGCTGCTGACAGTAGGCCAATCTCTCGGGGTACATGGGCAGAATGGGGAAGGCATTTCCCTGGAAGGGCGATGAGGAGGATGAGGTAGTGGCAGCGCTGGACGCCGCAGAGTTGCAGGGGGACGCTGTGCCGCTGATACACCCATGTCCTCTGCTTCCTGGTCCAGTGAAGCGCTCGATGAAGTGGTCCTTGGTGAGTCGCACCCTTTGGTGGGCCCGTAGGCAGTTGTCGCACAGGTTCTCCTGGCAGTCAAGGCAGTGTGAGTTCGCCCCGTTCCCCTCGTCGCAGGAGGAGCAGCGCGGTTCCGTCTGGTTGGGTGGCACTCGGCGCAGGAGGCTGGATGAGGAACACGAGGCCGAGCGCGGCCGCTGTTGGCGCCGGGGGCCGCTTCCGCCGCCCCTGCTTCCGTTGCTCTGCGGCTCCTCCGAGGCCCCCACCACCGCGTCCAGCAGGTTGCTGAGATGAAGGAAGGTCGAGGAAGGCAAGGCGTCCATGCCCGCCTCCGACATGAGCACCTTGTGGTCGCAAACGGGGCAATGCAGCTGCATGGAGTCGCCGGGGCTCCGGTGGCCCTCCAGGCACTGGCGGCAGAAGGCGTGAAGACACGGCAAGACGTGCAATCTTCGGGGGGGCGCGCCTAGGTTCCCGCTCCCTCCGGTGCTGCTGCTGGAGGTTTGAGAAGAGGATGAGGATGAGCTGGAGGAGGAGATGGGGGCAGAGGACACGCACATCTCCTTACACAGCGGGCACAGCTGGAAGTCGGACTCCGGGAATGAAGCCATTTACAGGAGGAAAGGGGGCGATGGATGGAAAGGACACAATCAGACCATTTACAGCGGGTGGCTCTCCTCCATTCACCTGGGGCTGGTGGGGCACAGCGGGGGCTTTGTTTACTCGGAAGAATCGGAAGAATGGACCTCCCAGGTGGGATCAATAACACAGCAGGAGCTCAGCATTGCACAAGTCAGCAGTCCTCCTAGAGCCTGTTCCCTACCATCAAAAGGGGTGGGGGGCAGTCCTCCTGGATCCTGATCCCTACAGTGGGGGGGGGGGCACAGTCCTCCTGGATCCTGATCCCTACAGTGGGGGGGGCACAGTCCTCCTGGATCCTGATCCCTACAGTGGGGGGGGGCACAGTCCTCCTGGATCCTGATCCCTACAGTGGGGGGGGGGCACAGTCCTCCTGGATCCTGATCCCTACAGTGGGGGGGGGGGCACAGTCCTCCTGGATCCTGATCCCTACAGTGGGGGGGGGGGGCACAGTCCTCCTGGATCCTGATCCCTACAGTGGGGGGGGGGGGGGCACAGTCCTCCTGGATCCTGATCCCTACAGTGGGGGGGGGAGGCACAGTCCTCCTGGATCCTGATCCCTACAGTGGGGGGGGGGGGCACAGTCCTCCTGGATCCTGATCCCTACAGTGGGGGGGGGGGGGGCACAGTCCTCCTGGATCCTGATCCCTACAGTGGGGGGGGGGGGCACAGTCCTCCTGGATCCTGATCCCTACAGTGGGGGGGGGGCACAGTCCTCCTGGATCCTGATCCCTACAGTGGGGGGGGGCACAGTCCTCCTGGATCCTGATCCCTACAGTGGGGGGGGGGCACAGTCCTCCTGGATCCTGATCCCTACAGTGGGGGGGGGCACAGTCCTCCTGGATCCTGATCCCTACAGTGGGGGGGGGGCACAGTCCTCCTGGATCCTGATCCCTACAGTGGGGGGGGGCACAGTCCTCCTGGATCCTGATCCCTACAGTGGGGGGGGGGCACAGTCCTCCTGGATCCTGATCCCTACAGTGGGGGGGGGGGGCACAGTCCTCCTGGATCCTGATCCCTACAGTGGGGGGGGGGGCACAGTCCTCCTGGATCCTGATCCCTACAGTGGGGGGGGGGGCACAGTCCTCCTGGATCCTGATCCCTACAGTGGGGGGGGGCACAGTCCTCCTGGATCCTGATCCCTACAGTGGGGGGGGGGCACAGTCCTCCTGGATCCTGATCCCTACAGTGGGGGGGGGGCACAGTCCTCCTGGATCCTGATCCCTACAGTGGGGGGGGGGCACAGTCCTCCTGGATCCTGATCCCTACAGTGGGGGGGGGCACAGTCCTCCTGGATCCTGATCCCTACAGTGGGGGGGGGCACAGTCCTCCTGGATCCTGATCCCTACAGTGGGGGGGGGGGCACAGTCCTCCTGGATCCTGATCCCTACAGTGGGGGGGGGGGCACAGTCCTCCTGGATCCTGATCCCTACAGTGGGGGGGGGGGCACAGTCCTCCTGGATCCTGATCCCTACAGTGGGGGGGGGCACAGTCCTCCTGGATCCTGATCCCTACAGTGGGGGGGGGGCACAGTCCTCCTGGATCCTGATCCCTACAGTGGGGGGGGGGGCACAGTCCTCCTGGATCCTGATCCCTACAGTGGGGGGGGGGGGGCACAGTCCTCCTGGATCCTGAACCCTACAATGGGGGGGCACAGTCCTCCTGGATCCTGAACCCTACAATGGAGGGGGGGCACAGTCCTCCTTGATCCTGATCCTTATAATGGGATGGTCCTCCTGAGCAGGGTGACAACTTGTACTACACAGCAGCACAGAGCTTCATGCCGGACACACCCCCCTCTGCCCGATCACACCATGCACAACACTGCAAGCCGCCTTCAATTATTCACCATCGGAGGATCACCTTTCCCCGGCCATCCTCCATGCAGTCATATCATCCCGGACCGGATTCCTGGACGAAACAACAGCGATCCACCAATAGAGACGATTAGCAGATCTACCAAGAGGAGCCACTCAGCACCGTGCAGGCAACGATCCGTCCATACAGCTCCCCCCTCCTCCCCATTTGTGGTGTCGCTCACATGTTGTCAGCGAGCGGCGATCCGCTTCTGTTCTTACACCCAGCTCTGCACGGCGCGTGCTGCCAATCTTCCCAGCCTGCCCCTAACACTGCACTTTAATGAGCAGCGCCGCACAGCGCACTTCCGCCAGAGCCTGGAGGAGAGGGGAGGGTCCTGGAGGAGAGGGGAGGAGCCTGGGGGAGAGGGGAGGGGCCTGGAGGAGAGGGGAGGGGCCTGAACGAGGGGGAGTGGTGGGAGCCAACTGGAGGAGGAGGAGGAGGGGGCAGCACAGAAAAACAGGAAACACTGCCATCTACTTTACACCACAAAGGGGACGATGTACTGGGAGAGGAGAGGAGTTCTTACCGGTCGCGTTACATAAAGCTAAAATCAATTGTTACATGTTTTTATTATTATGTAACTGACACGGACAATGCAAAATACTACTGAGAAGAGAACCAATCATTTTCTATATTTTTATTACTATTTTTCTTATTTAAATGTTTTCACAAGTTTTATTGTATTATTTTTATTTTACTATTTTATTTTGATCATTTTATTTGCATTTTTATTTTTCTTATTTAAATGTTTTCCTAAGATTTATTGTAACATTTTTTTTTCTTTTTATGTATATATTTTTTATTTATTTTTTGTATTATTCTAACTTCTATTATTTTGATAGTTTTTATCTTTTTATTACTATTTTTCTTGTTTAAATGTTTCCCCACGTTATTATTATTTCAGGTACTTATATAGCGCTGTCAATTTACGCAGCGCTTTACATATACATTGTACATTCACATCAGTTTTATTTTTATTTTACTATTTTATTTTAATCATTTTTATTTTCATTATTATTTTTCCTATTTAAATGCTTTCTTAAGATCTTAAGATTTATTGTACTTTTTTTTTTTTTTTACTATTATCGTAATTTCTATTATTTTGATAGTTTTTATCTTTTTATTACAATTTTTCTCATTTAAATGTTTCTCCAAGTTTTATTGTATTATTTTTATTTTACCATTATTTTATTTTCTTTTGATCATTTTTATTTGCATTCTTATTTAAATTCTTTCCTCAGTTTTATTGTATTTTTTTTTAATTATTGTATTTTCTATTATTTTGATCATCTTTATCTTCTTGTTACTATTTTTCTTATTTAAATGTTTTACCAGTTCTTATTGTATGCTTTTTTGTAATGTTTCAATGCTTTTAAAACTTGTTATTGTATTTTTCTATCATTTTAATTTAAATGTTTTCCCAAGTTTTATTGTATTTTACTATTATTGTATTTTCTTTTGATCATTATCATTTTATTGTATTATTTTTATGTTTTTTTTAAATATTATTGTATTTTCTATTGTTTTGATTATTTTTTTTTCTTATTATATTTGTCTTATTTAAATGTTTTTTAATCATTTTTATTGTGTGATTTTTTTTTAATGTTTCATTGCTTTTAAAAAAAAATATTAGTATTTTCTATTTTGATGATTTCCATTTTTATTTAAATGTTTTCCCAAGTTTTTTTATTGTATTAATTAATTTTACTATTATTGTATTTCCTTTTGGTCATTTTTATTAACATCACTATTTTTCTAAATTTAAATGTTTCCCCCAATTTTTATTGTTTCTTTTTTTGTTGCTTTTAAAACACGTTGCATTTTCTGTTGTTTTGATCTTTTTTTTTTGTTAGCTTATTATGTTTATTTTTCCTTTTTCTTTCTAATAAATCTTAACAATAGATGTATTAAAAAAAATGTTTTCAAAGCAACCAAAAACTAAAAAAATCATACAATAAAAATTGATAAAACATTTAAAAATATGATAATAGTAAAATAAAAACAATAAAATAAAACTTGGGGAGACATTTAAATAAGAAAAATAGTAATAAGAAGATAAAACTGATCAAATAACAGAAAATACAATAAAATAAAAAAAAACATAAAAATAATACAACAAAACTTGGGAAAACATTTTAAATAAGAAAAATAGCAATAAGAAGTTAAAAATTAAAATAATGAAAATAGAAAATACAATAACATTTAAAAAAAAAGCATAAGAAAAAAAAACTAAAAATAACAGTAAAACTTGGGAAAACATTTTAAATAAGAAAAATAAGAAGAAGAAGATAAAAATGATCAAATAACAGAAAATACAATATTTTTTTTTAAAAATAAAATAAAAATTATACAATAAAACTTGGAAAACATTTAAATAAGAAAAATACCAACAAAATAATAGAAAATACAATAACATATAAATAAACTAAAAATAACGCAGTAAAACTTGGGGAAACATTTAAATAAGAAAAATAATAATAATAAGATGAAAATGATCAAATAATAGATAATACAATAACACAAAAAAACATAAAAATAATACAATAAAACGTGGGAAAACATTTAAAAAAGAAAAATAGCAACAAGAAGATGAAAATTATCAAAATAGAAAATACAATATCATATTAAAAAAAAAACTAAAAATAACACAGTTAAACTTGGGGAAACATTTAAATAAGAAAAATAGTAATAAGAAGATAAAAATGATCAAATAATAGATAATACAATAACATAAAAATAAAACGTGGGAAAACATTTAAATAAGAAAAATAGTAATAAGAAGATAAAAATGACCAAATAATAGATAATACAATAACATGAAAAAAAAAACATAAAAATAATACAATAAACGTGGGAAAACATTTAAATAAGAAAAATAGCAATAAGAAGGTGAAAATAATCAAAATAATAGAAAATACAATAACATATAAAAAACTAAACTAAAAATAACACAATAAAACGTGGGAAAACATTTAAATAAGAAAAATAGCAATAAGAAGGTTAAATAATCAAAATAATAGAAAATACAATAACATCTAAAAAAAAAAAAAAATAACACAGTAAAACTTGGGGAAACATTTAAATAAGAAAAATAGTAGTAAGAAGATAAATATGACCAAATAACAGAAAATACAATAAAATTTAAAAAAAAAAACATAAAGATAATACAACAAAACTTGGGGAAACATTTTAAATAGGAAAAATAGCAATAAGAAGTTACAAATTAAAATAATGAAAATAGAAAATACAATAACCTTTAAAAAAAAAAAGCATAAAAAATAACTAAAAATAACACAGTAAAACTTGGGAAACATTTAAATAAGAAAAATAGTAGTAAGAAGATAAATATGACCAAATAACAGAAAATACAATAAAATTTAAATAAAAAAAAAACATAAAGATAATACAACAAAACTTGGGGAAACATTTTAAATAGGAAAAATAGCAATAAGAAGTTACAAATTAAAATAATGAAAATAGAAAATACAATAACCTTTAAAAAAAAAGCATAAAAAATAACTAAAAATAACACAGTAAAACCTGGGAAACATTTAAATAAGAAAAATAGTAGTAAGAAGATAAATATGACCAAATAACAGAAAATACAATAAAATTAAAATAAAAAAAAACATAAAGATAATACAACAAAACTTGGGGAAACATTTTAAATAGGAAAAATAGCAATAAGAAGTTACAAATTAAAATAATGAAAATAGAAAATACAATAACCTTTAAAAAAAAGCATAAAAAATAACTAAAAATAACACAGTAAAACTTGGGGAAACATTTAAATAAGAAAAATAGTAATAAGAAGATAAAAATGACTAGATAATACAATAACATAAAAAAAAAAAAAAAAAAACATAAAAATAATACAATAAATCTTTGGAAAACATTTAGGCTGGGTTCATGCCAGTGTGAATTGGATGCAGGTTCCCCGCATCCAATTCGCATGTCAGGAGAATGTGATCGGCTCTCTATGGAGCCGGTTCTCACATCTCCGGAGTGAATTGCACGGGAGTCCTGTGAGTTTTCTGGTCCGTTTCGGGTCCGAATTCAGCGAAAAAATTCAGTCTGAAATCGGACCTGAAAAGATGAATGGAGACGCACCGGACCCCGTGCTGTGAGCCGCTCCGTTCCTCAGTGGGAACCCAGCCTTAAAAAAGAGATGCCAATAAAAAGAGAAAAATAAAAAATGATAAACATAATGAAAAATACAATAACTTTTTTTAAAAAAAAAACAATAAAAATAATACAATTACAAATTGGTAAAACATTTAGACAAGAAAAATAACAAAATTTTTTTTTTTTAAATAATCAAAAGATTTTAAAAAGCTAATAACATTTTTTCAAACATTTAAAAAGAAAATAATACAATAAAAAATGATGAAAAGATAAAAAAAAGAAAATTATAGAAATAATATTAAAAAATACAATAAACAATATAAAAACAATTAACAATAATAAAATAAAAAATCTGAACACAAACAAAATAGGAAAAAAAGTACAAATGATAATATATATATTTCTGTGTTCTCTTTCCCCTATGACCCTAGTTAGCCCCTACATACAATCTCTAACATGGCTATGTAAGCCTCTAAACCAGGGGTCTCAAACTGGCGGCCCTCCAGCTGTTGCGAAACTACAAGTCCCATCATGCCTCTACCTGTGGGAGTCATGCTTGTAACTGTCAGCCTTGCAATGCCTCATGGGACTTGTAGTTTCGCAACAGCTGGAGGGCCACCAGTTTGAGACCCCTGCTCTAAACACTCTAAAGGGGGAATTTATTAAAACTGGAGAAGACAGAATCTGCAGCAGATGTGCATGGCAACCAATCAGCTTCTGTTTTTCATTTTTAAACCTGCAGAACTGAAGGTACAAAAAAAAAAAAAAAAACACATTGTGAACAGACAGGCTCTTTATAACAGATCTATGCAATGTCTCTTCTACAATAATATGAACCTACCTGACTGTTCTCAATCCTCTGAGGAATGTACACTGATCTGCACATGCACAGCTCTGTTTATATTTCCGGCACAATGCCAGGTTGCCAAGATGAATAACTCCTGCACGCGCACGGGTGTGACCCCTCCCCCTCTCTTCTACATTCAGTATACCCTATGTGTTAAAATATTATTTATTAAACTCAAAATTGAACCCCCCCCCCCCTTCCTCTTTACAATTGAGTTTCCAGAGGGTCAATCTGACGTTGTACTGTTGTTTCTGAAGTGGAGCTCTTCCCTGTCCATTCATCGTTTATCATTGCCTACCACTGCAATGCCTTCAATCTCATACTACTGATTACAAGTATTTTCTCGCCCTCGTATTTTTGTCTTACAAGGCTAACCTACTTTAAACCTCTGTCTCTGTGAGCCTTTTGTTACAAAAACAAACATAAAATAATAAAAAATAAAAACATGAACAAAAAATAAAAAACTTAAACGTAAAAAAAATGAAAAGTAGATAGTAAGGGATAGGAACTTTACATATTTGAACCAACATTGATCGTGTGCCAACAGGGGGTAATTACAGATATTAAATCTATGAAAAACCTCAGGACTGAAATCCTAGGTCAGTGATGGTGAACTTTGGCACCCCAGATGTTTTGGAACTACATTTCCCATGATGCTCAACGACACTGCAGAGTGCATGAGCCTCATGGGAAATGTAGTTCCAAAACATCTGGGGTGCCAAGGTTCGCCATCACTGTCCTAGGATATAGTGCACTCATGAACAATATTCATTGAACATCAAAATTCTTGAGGCCTGTTCTTCACACCTACAAGTGTCTCTATCCATTAATAATAAATTAACTCAATTATATAATATACACCCTCACACGGGTATGACTGCATGCTATGCAACGCATACCCACCTCCAATTGGACAAGATGGTAATACCACAAATGCTGATTTTATTGTTCAAATATTTTATTGAGTAAATTTCAGTTAGCATATCCATATATATGTGTGTGTTTGTATATATATATATATATATAAATAATCAGGAAATAAAAAGGACGTCTAAGGCTTCATGCCCACAGACGTTTTTAACAGCTGCGTTTTTTACAGCTTAAAAACGCCTGTCCTTGTTATTGTAAATTATTATTTATTTATTTTTTGGGGAAAAAAAACGTCGGAGCTAAAAAACGCAACCGTGCGTTAGTGCGCGTTAGTGCGCGTTTTTGAGCGTTTTTTGACGCTCGCGTTTTTTTCTGCCAAACTCTGACCCTGAGGAACGCACTGGTCCTGGTTTTTTTTTACAGCTTAAAAACGTCTATGCTGTTTGCAGCTCAAAAACGCCTAGGTGGGCATGAAGCTATAGACTAACATGGACAGGCGTTTTTAAGCTGTAAAAAACGCTCAAAAACGCGGCTGTAAAAACGTCCGTGGGCATGAGGCCTAATAAATAAAATTTGAAGAACATAGTATCAGTTCATCGTAAAACAAAACTTTAGGCAAAAGCAGTAAACAGGAGGTTAGCGTCAAACAACTAGTGCTAAGCAACATACAGTGGACCCTTGGATTACGAGCATAATCCGTTCCAGGAGAATGCTTGTAATCCAAAGCACTCGCATATCTAAACTAATTTCCCCATAGAAGTCAATGGAAACGAAGATAATTTGTCCCGCATTGACTTATATTGCATGCAATACCACATGGGGCCAGAGGTGGGGGGTGTCGGAGAGACTCGGAAATACTCAGAGACTGTTCGGCTGCACTCTGAAAGGCTCGGAAAACTGAGCGTTTGCGAGTATTTCCGAACGGCTCCGAACCAATCCGAGTGTCACTGGCGCCCCCGCATCTCTGGCCAAATGCAGTACTACACGCTGCAGAGGCTTGAATCCTGCTTGTTTTACGTGACAACAATTGCAAGCCGAGTTAGGATTTAAAAAAAAAAAGTTGCTCGTCTTTCAAAACGCTTGTTAACCGCGTTACTCATAAACCAAGGTTCCACTGTATTCGAAACTGAGGGTTAGTCCCTCATTGCTGCTTTTAAGTGGAATCTAAGTCAGACAGGGAATGGAAAGGAGGAGAAGGTCTAAGGCAGTGATGGCGAACCTGGGCACCCCAGATGTTTTGGAACTACATTTCCCATGATGCTCATGCACTCTGCAGTGTAGTTGAGCATCATGGGAAATGTAGTTCCAAAACATCTGGGGTGCCAAGTTTCGCCATCACTGGTCCAAGGGAATAGGGGTCCCTAGAGAGGGTCTTGTCTAATGGAAGAATCTGAATATTCAGTGGTTTAAGGTAGTAGAAGTGAGTCATCAAAGTCAGGGGGTAGGAAATGGGCTATCCAGGGTCTCAATAATTTTTCATAGGCGGACACTTTGTCCAGGAAGATTGCTCCTATCTTGGCATGGATCCAAATGCTGATTTTCTACATGTTATTTGGGTATGCCCTGCTATAGCTCGATACTGGACACAGGTGACGGATCTCTTGTCCTCTGTTCTGTCAGTGCCGGTACCATGTACTCCTAGAATATACCTCCTGGGTATTCTAGATGAGGAACGGTGGCAGAGATAGCAGCGAGTTTTGCTAAAAGAGACATTGTTTTTGGTCAGGAAGGCCATCGCACTCAACTGGATTCAGCCCAGTCCTCCGTCTGTCTGAACATGGATTCAGTTGGTGACCTTTGAGATACTAGTGTACGAAGAGGTTGGCCTAAGAAATATAATAAAATATGGGATGTATGGTGTTCCTCCACTCTTAGTAAATCTGGTACTTAAAGTGGAACTTCCGATTTTCGGATTCCTCGCCCCCCCTCCAGTGTCACATTTGGCACCTTTCGGGGGAGGGGGAAAAGATATCTGTCTAATACAGGTATTTGCTCCCACTTCCAGGCATAGATTGCCGCAGGCTCCGCGGCAATATATGCCATGGCCAGCCCCTCCTCCCCCTCCCCGCTGTCTTCTAGGAGACACACAAGTCCCAGAATACAACAGGGACCAGTGAGGACTCGCAGCGCGACTTAAGCATGTGCAGTAGGGAACCAGGCTGTGAAGCCGCAAGGCTTCACTTCCTGATTCCCTTACCGAAGATGGCGGCGCCTCCACCCGAGAGCCGAGGGACAGATCGGCTTCGGGTGAGGACATCACGGGCGCCCTGGACAGGTAAGTGTCCATATTTTCAAAGTCAAATTTAGACGGAACTCTGCTTTAAAGTACAACTAAAGGCAGCCTATATATTATTGGTGAACCATTAACAAAGCTCATGAAAATGACACACTTTATTAAATATAATGAATAAAATCATTGTTACCTAATTTTCCCCCTTCAATTTCTTTCTCTTGCCCCCCTCGCTGAGCCTGTGCTGCTGGGAGGAGTCTTGCAGAGATAGCACCTCATTGCCCTCCACTATACTAGCGTCTATATCTTGCACAGGGAACTACAGTTCCCATGATTCAGTGGGCAGAGGCAAAGGCGGGACATGGGAGGGGCATAGCGAGCTGAATGTGAGAAGAGTGGGTGGAGCCTTGGCGTGTCTTCTAAGTTAATTGACACGCTAGGGCTTTTTAAGCAAAGGAAGCAACATCCCCTAATGACGTCACGCCACCGCGCTGTAGTCTCCTCAATAACGGCATAACGCAAAAGGGGACAACGGAGACATTTGGAAAACGAGGAATACCTGTTGTCTCCACAATAAAGGAAACTGATAGGCTGGAGGGGGAGCAGGTACATTTCTCTATATACTTGCATTTGCATGACAAACCAAGATAGACATATTATACATTCTACTTAGTTTTATCACATATTGTTTTTTCGTTTTTGACCTTAGTTCTACTTTAAGATCATAAATGGCGCCAAGGCAATTGGTTTGAAGGCATGGTACACTGAACTCTAAGGAATCTAGTCCTCCAAACGTGATTTCTACTTGTTTTATGTTTCTTTTTGAGATCCAAGCGCAGCTGTATCTGTACTTCTAAACAACCTTTATCTGATTGTATACTTGAAACATGTATACTATGATGCTCACGTTGAGCATAATTGTTCAATATGTCCAAAGTTTTGCACACTTGTCAATAAAAAGTGTTTAACCACTTAAGCCCCGGACCATTTTGGCCGGTTAAAGACCAGGTCCCTTTTTGCGATTCGGCACTGCGCACTTTAACTGACAATTGCGCGGTCGTGAGACATGGCTCCCAAACAAAATTGACGTCCTTATTTTCAAACAAATAGAGCTTTCTTTTGGTGGTATTTGATCACCTCTGCGGTTTTTATTTTTTGCGTTATAAACAAAAATAGAGCGACAATTTTGAAAAAAATGCAATATTTTTACTTTTTGCTATAATAAATATCCCCAAAAAAATGTATAAAATATTTTTTTTCCTCAGTTTAGGCCGATACGTATTCTTCTACATATTTTTGGTTAAAAAAAAATCGCAATCGGCGTTTATTGATTGGTTTGCGCAAAAGTTATAGCGTTTACAAAATAGGGGATAGTTTTATGGCATTTTTATAAAAAAAAATTTTTTACTAGTAATGGCGGCGATCAGTGATTTTTTTCGTGACTGCGACATTATGGCGGACACATCAGACACTTTTGATACATTTTTGGGACCATTGTCATTTTTACAACAAAAAGTACTATAAAAATGCACTGATTACAGTGAAAATGACACTGGCAGTGAATGGGTTAACCACTAGGTGGCGCTGTAGGGGTTAAGTGTTCCCTGCATTGTGTTTCTAACTGTTGGGGGGATGGGCTCTGTGTTACATGACACTGATCTCCGCTCCGAGTACACGGAGCCGAGATCCGTGTCATTGTCACTAGGCAGATCAGGGAGATGCTTGTTTACACAGGCATCTCCCTGCTCTATACCTCCATGAGACGATCGCGGGGATCCCCGCGGCGATCGAGTCCACGGGACCCGCGGTCTGACTCACGGGGAAGGCAGCAGGGTCACGGGCGACCCCCACGTCAGGCAGTTAAAGGGGACATACAGGTACGTGGATGTGTCTGTACGTGCCATTCTGCCGACGTATATCTACAGGAGGCGGTCGGCAAGTGGTTAAAAAATAAATAAATCTAAATTCTTTATAGTAGAAACAGAAACCACATATTTGTCCCCCATACCATAAAAACTACACTTCTGTTTTAAAAAAAGTCAGCACACAAATTTGGATGACTCCCCAAATCAGTCAGCATATCCCCTATTCAAAATTACTCTGGGATCCAAGTCTCCTATCCCTATATTTTCTTCATGGATTATATCTGTATTGTCCTGCTGTATAATTATTATTATTTAAGGTACTTAAGGCTCCGTCAATTTATGCAGCGCTTTACATGTACATTCACATCAGTCCCTAGCCTCAAGGAGCTTACAATCTAAGGTCCCTAACTCATGTTCATATACTTGGGTTCGATTTTAGACAGAAGCCATTTAACCTACCAGCATGTCTTTGGAGTGATATGACCTTATATTGCAATTCTGTGTTAATAAAACTAGTTCTCTGCGTCCTATTTCTTCCACATGGCTAGAATCATGGGGACACTTAGGGCTCTTTCACACGGGGCGGATCCGTGAAGATCCGCCCCGTGAAGCTCCGCTTGCTCAGCGGGGATCGCTCCGTTGATCCCCGCTGAGCCGACGGATGACTGGGCGGTCCCCGCACACTGTGCAGGGACCGCCCTGTCAGAGCGCCGCTCTCCCCTATGGGGAATCGGATGACGACGGACCGTAGAGTCCGTTGTCATCCAATCCGCTCCGCCGACGGAAGGAAAAATAGGGGTTTCCTCCGTCACACTTTGGCGGAGCGGAGCGGAGCGGATGTCAGCGGACATGTCTCCGCTGACATCCGTGCTTCCATAGGGCTACATGGAGGATCCGTTTCAGGTCCGCCTAAAAAACTGACAGGCGGACCTGAACGGACCTCCGTGTGAAAGGGGCCTTACCTTTCTCTGATACATGAAGGTGACAGGTTTTTATATTTACATGGGCTTGTCAAACATGTAAATATCATATACTCTTCCTTATTTATAGAGGAATAATTGACTTCAACACTTTAAATCCCAAAAGATCCTTTTATATATATATTGTGGCAGAGCGAGGCTCTGTCCCAATGAAAGTGAAGATAAAAGGGACACAGGGTTTGCATATCTGCAGACTGCAGGACTACAGAGTGTAGAATTTAAATGGAGGAAAATGCTCTGTCAGTTTTCTCCAGGTTTTCCTACTTTAGTATGGGACTCTGTAGTTTGGAGATCCCTAAGAGACTTGGGTGGGATGGGATCTCCAACCCTGTGTCCGGACAGCCAGCATGGTGTGTTCTCAGGTGCACACAACCAATATAATGAGGGGCTGGTGAGAGCAGAGAGTGGAGGATGGTGGAGAGTGAGCAGCTTGCTATTGCTGTGTGAAGACAGACCTATGTCTGGAGAGTGGTCTGCCCTGTGGGAGACTGCAGCCCATGTAAAGGGAATTCTTTGCCCAGGGACTGGGTAAGGCTGGCCAGCCTTGAGAGTCGGGGAGACTGAGGAAGCCAATAAGTCCAGGGGGCTGGAAAGAATTGTGAAATCTGTTGAAAGCAAGCAGAGGAACTGCTGACAAGAGAGCCAGGTGGCTCGGTATGTTTTTCCTTATTCTTGGACAGCTAAATGAAGTTAAACCCCTGCGTGGGAATCCTGAATGGACATTTTGCTTTTGTTTTTCTGTTTTAATAAACGTGGGCTACCAGGCCCTTAACTAGAACGCCTGTCTAATACGGACTCACTGCATAAAAATGCATCTATCCACTTGAGCTAAAACACCCCAATATCACAATATATATATATATATATATACACACACACACACACACACACAATAAAACCTTGGACTGTGAGCATAATTTGTTCCAGAAACATGCTTGTAATCCAAAGCACTCCTATATCAAAGCAAATTTTCCCATAAGAAATAATGGAAACTCAAATGATTCGTTCCACAACCATGTATTCATAGGTCCTTCGGTTTATAGTCCATATAAAAAGATTATAGCAATGTGACCAGGTTATGTAACCATAAAATGTCCATCCACAAATGGAAGCCTCCAGAAAGGGAATAAGAAGCAAAATCCAGCAGGAGCTACAGAGTATAAAACAGAAGAGAGGAGCCTCTAAGTGTAGCAATATGTTTCTGAATGTTGTACCTTCATTAAATGTAACCATATTGCTACACTTAGAGGCGCCTCTCTTCTCTTTTATACTCAGTTGTGACATGACGCTACTTGTATATCAAGACATCGCTTGTATATCAAGTCAAAATGCATTAAAAATTTTTGCTTGTCTTGCAAAACGCTCTCAAACCAAGGTTTTACTGTGTGTATGTATATGTGTGTATATATATATATATATATATACATGTATATATATATATATATATATGTGTGTGTGTGTATATATATATATATATATATATATATATATATATATATATATAAATTTATAATAGAACAGTAAAACTAAAATAAATGATTGTAAGGGATGTGAACCAAAATGACATTGATCATGTACTACTAGAAGGAGATATAATCAGTTATGACATTGTAAGAAATTTAGGGAAATGCCTAAAAAATCAAAGCTGACAATCTAAGCATCCCTGTCAATGTTAAATGGTTTGTCACAACTCTCTAACTGCCACTTTTGCTGGACAGTTTGGTCTGTTAAAGGGGGGGAAAGAAATAACAGACTTACTGGTCGGATCACCAATTGAAAATAAGGGGGGAAAAAAGCCTAAAAAGGAAGCTAATGCAGCCAACATATCGAAGAATTGGTAAGCTGCAATATAACATTTTTATTTTTGGTTTAAATTAGAATTATAGGCAAAACTTTTTGTTTTGTTTTGGATAGAGGGGAGATGGATTAGAACAACTGACAGTTATTGCTCTCTGTGCCCCTGCTAGGGAGACCCACCCTTTCTATTTGTCCCGTTTGTCAGTATCATTGAAAGTAAAAGAAAAGCCCACAGTTTGGGTTGTCCCCAGAAAAGTAATAATGGGGAAATCTTCCAATGGGGACAGTAGTTCTGGTGACCTGGGGGTCCCCAAGGAATTCCTTAAATGTGCAAGGATTTCCTCCCACTTCCTATTTTATCTATGGGACAGGAAGTGAAGGGAAAGCTCCCCAATGGGGAACAAATAGCAAAAAAATAAACCAACAGGGGTTATAACTCTCCATTACTCTATCCAAAAAAAATGTAAAAAAAGTTTTGCCTATAGTTCTACTTTAAAATCACTTTAAAAATAATATAGATCTAAACATGGTGGATTTTTTTTTCAGATTGGTTTCTCCAAGTTTACAAAGGTTTATCAACTTTATAAATAAGTAAAACATTTAATGACCTAATATCATCTGCATATTACATGCAATTAGTTTAGCTAGCAAATCAATGGAACATTTAAATGTGGTTTTAAAGGGTCAGTCTATTCTAGGCAGAATGTATTTTCCCAAAAAATGCAGAAACCTAAATTCCCGTAAAGAAAAAGTATAGCAAGCAAAAATACACTACATGCTATAATCAAACTTTAATCTAGGGAATTTCTAGTTCAGGAAACTTCATATGAAAGTAAATGGAAGACAGGTGCAAGAGATTCACGAAAATCACACAAGTATTAAATACAGTGCAAAGCTTGGAAAACATTTAAATATGAAAAATAGCAACAAGAAGGTAAAAATAAAAATGATCAAAATAATAGAAAATACAATAACATTTAAAAAAACGAAAAAACATTAAAAAAAACGAAAAATAACACAGTAAAACTTATGAATCAGCTTTAGGGACACATATACAGTAGGTGTTAACAATCTCCAGTTTTCTACGTTCCCTATTTCGACTGATGTCCGCAATGTATATTGCAGTACTGAGTTTTTATATTTTTGATCATCTGTAGGTTTTTTAAACAATAACTATTTATTACAGATTTATCTTCAGATTATATTGTACTTTTGTAGAACTTATGTTCTTCCGTACCATTAAGACAATCATTGATTGATTAAGTATGAACCATGGAGAAGGGCGTGGCCTGACGCAGCATGTGAGCGGACGTCTTTCTTAGCAGCTCCGAGATCCCTCTGAACAATCCTGTGCAATCCTCGTAGCCTGCCTCTCCAAAACAGCTAAAAACCTTATAGCTCCCTCGGGGAAGACCCTGTGCTTTTTTTCCAGGGACTCTGGTGGATGGGAAAACGAAAAGGGAGAAAACAACCCGTGGTCAGGATGAGTATCGCCCAAACGCTCCTGCCAAGATGGCCACCGCGCCACTCTCATCTCTGGCATCCACCCCGGAGCTCTTTGCAGATAACCCTGATCCATCTCTGCCCCCCTCTCACTGGACCTCTGCCACACCAGCGCCGCCGGCCCCTGCGTCTCCCAGCGAGGATGGTCTGGAGGACGGCCCGGAACCGGAACCCACGCTGCTGGAGGTCCTCAAAATCATTAAGGTAACTCACTCAGACATTATGGGGAAAGTGGAGGAGCTCAAGCTAGACAATACAATAATGTGCCAAGATAGGCATAAAGTGAGGGACCGGATCTCTGACACGGAACGCCGCATCAGTGATCTGGAAGACAATGTGGGCCCGGTCCTTCCTGCTCTTAAAACCCAGGGCACTAAAATTCGATTGTTGGAGGACAAGCTGGATGATTTAGAGAACCGTCTACGCAGGAACAACCTGCACCTGGTGGGTCTGCCTGAGCGAGTCGAGGGTTCCGACCCGGTCTGTTTCCTGGAGAGCTGGTTTGCCCAGGAATTTGGGAAGGACTGCTTATCCCCCTGATTTGTTCTGGAACGTTCTTCCTACAGGCGGCCCTCCCCGCACCATGATAATGCGCCTCCTTAACTACAGAGACTGGGATTCTATCCTGCGTGCAGCCCGCATAAAAGGGAGCCTGAAGATTAACAACGCATCCGTGTCTCTTTTTCCTGATTACTCCCCTGCTGTCCGTGCCTCGAGAGCCAAGTACCAGCATGTCAAGCAAAAGTTGAGGGAGAAGACCATCCAATACTCCATGTTGTTTCCTGCGATGCTGAGAGTTGTGCATCAAGGCCAGGTGCACATTTTCCAAACCCCTGCAAATGTCCTGGTTTGAGTCCATACACCAACCTGGTCGTGTGTCTGACCGGGCACCCGACACTTGATTTGCTTTTTATTTTTTTCCTGTGTTCTAATTTTTTTCATCCCACTCACTGGGATTGTACCTGGGGCAGGTGCATTCAGTTAATTGCTGTGTCAAAAGGATACAGATCTCCACTGGATGACTATGCTGCTACCGTATTTTCAAACCCTTTTTAATTTTCTTCTCATTTGTTGATCACTGACTGATCCAACTTAGTTCGCTGGCTTGCCTGTACAGGCCATGTTCCTAGTATGTACTTGCAGTTCGGGGTCAAAGCCAGCCCCTTGTTTTTGGGGTCTGGCAGGGGATAATTTTGGGCTGTTGCCTATACTACATGTGTATTGGTTTGTTGTTGTTTTACTGTATGCTGGGATGAGTGTTGTGTGTATGTGTGATTTTGGCCTTGCCTCCACCCCCACCTATACCTTGCCTAAGTAATGTTGATTCATAATCTGCTATTGTTTTACTAAATTTTTACTACTTCACCATGTCTAAGGTCAGGTGTATCTCCTGGAATGTCAGGGGGTTAAACTCCAAATTTAAGAGGGCCTCTCTGTTTGATTTCCTTAAGGTGCACAATCCTCATTTATTGTGCTTACAGGAAACACACCTTATGGGATCAAAGGTGTTGGCTTTAAAAAAATACTGGGTTATGGATATCATTCCACCTACTCTAATTATGCAACGCCACTATTGTTGGTGGTTGTGTATGCTCCCCCCCGTCACGGCTGAAATCTTTACAGATTTAAGTGTACAATTTTCCACCTTTCCAGCGCTAGCTACTCTTATAGTGGGGGACTTCAACTCGGTACTTGACCCTGACCGGGATCGCTTGAAGCCACTCCAATATGACTCTAAATTGTTTGGTCAATGGTGTGCCTCCTTTGGTTATGTTGATCTCTGGAGGCACTGCCATTCTGTGGACCGGCAATACACATGCCAATCTCAGACATACCATACTCTTTCCAGGCTGGACTATGCTCTGGGGACTCCTGACTTGGTCCCCAGTATTCAGGCAGTATCTCACTTATCTCAGACGTTATCTGACCATTCAGCCCTACCTGTAGATATGCTATTAGACCACAGACCCTTCTTTCGGTTGTGGTGGCTCAGTCCTCTCTGGGTTTCCACCTCTGAATTTCAAGAGCCAGTATGGCAGGATATGTCCCACTATTGGGGGGACAATGCCGAGTCTGCCTCCTTTGGCCCCAAGTGGGATGCCTTTAAGGTGTCGGTGCGGGGTTCCTACATTTCCAACATTGTCCAGCATCGAAAGTCCTCTCAGGCTGCCATTCTGGCCTTGGAGTCCTCCCTGGAGAATGCCAGGGCCCAATATTCTGCGCGTCCCACCCCAGACTCCCATGGGGTCCTGGTGGGGGCGCATAGGGCTCTGGACCTCCATAGGGTGGAAGTGACGCGGAAGCAGCAACTATATTTATCGACCAGGTTACATGAACACAGTGGCAAGAATGGTAAGATGTTGGCCTATCTCTCTCGTACGGACTACGTGGACAGGACTATACCGCACATTCAGTTACCAGACGGTTCTCTCACATCCGACCCCCTGCTTATAAACCAGACGTTAAAGTCCTTTTATAAGAACCTATACACCGCCCCGTCCCCCCCGACCGAGCTTGAGACGCTGGGATTCTTTGAATCTCTCCAATTCCCTGTCCTGAAAGAATCACATAACCTGATCCTAGACAAGCCCCTGACAGTGGAGGAGGTCACTGAGGCCATTTGCTCACTCCCCCCTAATAAAGCCCCTGGATTGGATGGTTTGCCCGCAGAATAGTACAGAAACTATGTTGAAGAACTGTCACAGAAACTACACTCTTTGTTTGGGCGTGCACTGCAGGAGGGCGAACTCCCCTCCTCCATGTGTGAAGCCCTGATTGTAGTGCTCCCTAAACCTGACAAAGATAAACTATTGTGTGGGTCTTACCATCCAACCTCACTACTAAATAGTGATGTTAAGATGCTTGCTATAATTTTAGCTTTAAGATTACAAAAAGTCATTCTGCATATTATTCACATGGACCAGACAGGGTTTATGCCTGGGAAGAATACGTATGACAACATTCGCCGGCTTTATCTGCACATTCATAGGGCTGCCACCGACAAAAAAGGTGGCCTGGTGCTATCCTTTGGATGTGCTCAAGGCCTTCGATACTGTTAATTGGTCCTTCCTTGGGAAACAATGCATTGTATGGGCTTCAGCTCTCAATTCATTCAGTGGGTCAGTTTACTCTATACCAACCCTAGGGCTAGGATAAGCACTAATAAGGATGTCTCTGATGTTTTTACTTTGCAGAGAGGAACCAGGTAGGGCTGCCCGCTCTCACCGCTTCTGTTCGCTCTGGCCATAGAGCCTCTGGCTCTGGCGGTGCAGCAGACGGCGACAGTGGGTGGCATCTGTTATGGGGCCCTCTCTGAAAAGACTTCCCTTTATGCAGATGATGCCCTAATTTACCTGGACGGATCTGAGCAGTCTTTTGTCTCCCTAATGGGTGTTGTGGAGGAGTTTGGGAAGGTCTCCGGGTTACGGGTAGGCTGGGACAAATCAGTGGCATTCCCTATAGGCCCTACACTTGACTATGCCTACCTCTCTACATCTAAATTGTCCATCCAACACACGTTTAAGTATTTGGGGATACACATTAATGCGGACCTGTCTTCCTTCGAAACTCTCAATGTTTCCCCAATTATAACACATATGGAGACCAGGCTACGTACTTGGGCCTCTTTACCACTTAATCTGATTGGTCGCGTAAATATTTTTAAGATGATATACTTACCCAAATTTTTATATGTTTTTCGGCATCCCCTATTTTTTTTGTTTAAAAAACTTCTTAACAAAATTAATTCACTCCTCTACACCTTTCTCCGGCGGGGGTCGAACCCACGAATTGCCAGGGCCTCTCTTCAGGCTGCTAAACTTGATGGAGGACTAGCATGTCCTAATCTGAGACAGTATTTTATAGCGTCTCAGCTTGCGCATGTCTATGACTGGTTCCTGGAGGCCCCCTCATCCTGCTCCACCACTCTATTGACTGCACTGGTAGGCTCTAGGGACTCGCTTGTTGATGACCTACACAGGTCTGTACCCAGGAGCTTCTCCCGTAGCTCCCCGATAGAAATCAGTTGGTTAGCCTGGCATGAGGGTAACGGAGTGCTCACGAATTCGGATGAGATGTCTCCCAAAGCTCCCCTGTGGCAAAACCCCAACTTCTATGAGCTCCTGGGTCACACAGATTCTCTGTGGTGGACCCGACCACTTGTAAATAATACGTTTATCTCCTTTGAGGATCTAAAGGTACGGTGTGGGGTGACGGATACATTTTTATACCAGTATCTATTATTACGCCATGCAGTTCGGGCACAATTCAATGGTCTAACCCAGGAGCTCACTGAATCACCTCAGGAGGTGCTCATGTCGTACCCGGATATTGAAAAGCTGGTTACGACTATTTATTCCCACCTGCAGTCGGCTGGGGTCAAACCCTTCCAGATTGCTCAGCGGAAATGGGAGTTGGACATTCCGGGGCTGTCCGGGGAGGGGTGGAAGGAGGCCTCGGAAGTCTGCTTCCACGATCTTATCGGGTCTAACGATCAGTATGTACAATTTAAATTTATACACCAGTTACACTATACTCCTGCCAGGCTGGCCCACATAGGAATAAATTCTGCTGCTTCTGGTTCTAGGTGTGGCTCCACTGAGGCCAGTTACATACATATGTTTTGGTCTTGTCCAGCTTTATCAACATTTTGGAAGGACTTGTTTTCTTTCTTTAAGGACACCTTACATTTACCCATTCCTCACACACCTGAGGTCGGGTTGCTGGGAGTGCTCAATGAATTCATACCTACAATCTATGCTCAAACTCTGATACGCACAATCTTATTTTGTGCCAGGAAATTGGTTCTGTTACAATGGAAAAGTGCCTCTGCTCCGGATATCCAAATTTTGTATTGTATGGTGAATAAGGTTATACCCATCTTTAAATGCATCTATAAGGGCAGGGCCTGTCCCAAAAAGTTTACCAAGATTTGGCAGCCCTGGCTTGATATTGCAGATTCCTTCTGGAAAGACACCTCGCTCTCCCAGCCATAGTGGGCTATAGTCATGAGTTACCAGGGTTTGTCTGTGGGTCGATGGGTGGTTGGTTATGGTGTGTTTTGGAACTGGGTGGGGGTGTGGGAGGGTGGCAAGGCGAGAATGACTGCGTGAATGCGTGTGAGTGTGGGTCAGTATGAGTGTGACTGTAACTGTTGGATACTTCTGCTGCCTAATATGCAATGACAAACTGTGTGGGGCCCTAGGTGGTCCACGTTGATTACCCTGTCTCACTTGTTGTTTTGGATTTCCTCCGTTGAGGATCCAGGGAAAATAATATTCTCAGGATAACGTATAACTCTGTTGTGATACTCTTATTCTGCACTACTCTATGCACGAGGTGTAATGGTTTATGTGCCTCCCTGATAATTGTATTTGCAGAAAACAAATAAACAAAGTTTAAAAAAAAAAAGTATGAACCATGGAAAGATGGCCACATTGAATTTTTGCTGTGTTGGTCATCTATGTTATTCATTCAAAGAAAATGGCCGTGATGTCTATGTGGACATTGTCTTCAAGAAAATGGCCACTGATCAACTTCCTGTCCCATTATATAAATACGTTCACTTGAGATCCAATCCGGTTCCCCTGATCAAGTCACGTGACGCAATGCGTAGGGCGTGGCCAGAGTGAGACGCGGATCGGAAGTGATGTGAGGAGCGTTCTGACGCTGTTGTTTTTATTCCATTGCGCTTTTAATTATTGTTTGATGTAAGCTTCCAATTGTCTTTTAATAAACCATCGCTTGTTTGAAACTATCTACACTATGGGAGGCATTTAATTCATGTTTACATGTAATCTGGAACCCTGAGTGATACAACAAGAGCAGATAGCTTGGAGCCTGGAGGTTGGAGATCACCAACACCTATATGTGTCCCTAAAGCTGATTCATCACTGGATAGAGGTGAGAGTTCTGTGAGCACTGAGCAGTTGTGTGAAGGCACGGGATCATTGTTATTGTTTGGTGGAAGTTCAGTTTATGAGGACTTTATAATCCTTTATTGACACTTGGATAGTCGTTTTTGGACTTATTGATTTTGCACTGTGCTTTTTATGTGCAAGTGATAGGTGGTCGCTAGGAGAAATTAATTTAAATAAATAAATAATAATAAATAGTAGTGCAAACTATAAACCTATATCAGAGCATTGAATCACAAATTCCATTCAAGCAGCAGTGATTGATGACAACAACAGTGATAAGTGATAAAACAAATAAACCTGGTTTAGCCTGGTCACGTGATCTATGCTCCACGTCCCATCCGGTATCCTTGAATAGAGGAAGCTGACGCTGGAACGCACGCCGCCACGGAGGTGGAATAGCCTGTGTAACAATCCAAGTCTACAGCCCCAGTGCCGGGATGGGCACTTTTTAATGTAAGCGGCCAATTGGCCTACGTTTTTTACTCTATATTTTATTTCAATAAATCGGGTTGCACTATGGAAGTTGTCTATTTATATTTCATGTCCTATACTTGATCATCGGAGGGGAGAGGTACTACATTTCGTCCAGTATATCGTATGTGTGCAGGCACAATCCTGCTCAAGCGATGGTGACTTTCTTTTTAATTAAAGAAGTCCATACTTTGTGGTAAGCACATTTCAATTACCAGTGCACTTTGGGTGTCGCAAGTCAGAGGATTTTGGTGAAGGAATACCAATTCACGTTTTTGTTGAAGGAATCATCTGTTGCAGCAAGGCTTCTGTGTTTTGTGAATTTTCTGCCAATTGGTGACTCTTCACATTGGATCTGAAACATCTCATTTTGTTTCTTGGGACAATTTTTTTGAACAATTCTGACATTTATTTTTTGTTTTTGATCAGTATTTGTCCATTCATTCAGGTTTATTTGTTTTATCACTTATCACTGTTGTTGTCATCAATCACTATTGTTTGATTGGAATTTGTGATTCAATGCTCTGATATAGGTTTATAGTTTGCACTACTATTTATTATTAATTATTTATTTAAATGAATCTCTCCTAGCACCCCTATCACTTGCACAATAAATAGATAGAAGATTTACACTTCATCATCTAGGGGAGCAGCTTAGTATTGTTTATTTAATTCACTTAATCAATTATTGTTGGCGCGGAAATTCTCTTTATTTATCCACTGTGCTTTTTATATTTACTGTATATCGAGATATTTAGGAATCTGATTTGCTACTTCATTCAGCAACATTTAGATGTTCGTTTTTGGATTTATTTACAGCTAGCACTTTATATATGTGATAATTGAGAAATTGTGCTGATCACTTTTTTTTTTTTATTGTTATTACGCGTATTGTGAACACTTCAGATTCAGCAGCAGTTTCACATTTCATTCTGTTTATCACCTTCAACCAATTTATTTATCTATTATTGACCTGGCAGCGCGGTATTGAGCTTCGAGTTTGAGTCGAACTCATGTTCGACTCGAACATCGGCTGTTCGACCGTTCGTCGAATTTCGTACATTATGGGCCGTTCGCGCCAAATTCGAGTAGCGCGTCACAGCCCATAAATCACTGCAGCATCGCAGTGCATTGCTGGCTGATGATTGGCCCAGCATGCACTATGACCCGCATGCTTTGGCCAATCACAGCGCTGTAAGAATGGAGAGCCATAATTGGCCAAAGCCAGGGTGGCTTTGGCCAATTATGTCTCAGGGGGTTTAGTACACGCCCCACACTATATATGGCCACCTGCGTGGTGGCCTTGTGTAGTGTGTTGCGACAGCGGTGAAAGAAAGAGAGAGAGAGAGAGATAGTGTCATTTCATTTGAGTTAGATAGAGCAGGCAGGCGAGTCAGTTAGCTGCAGTTACAGTGTGTAGAGGATATATATGCATCCCAGGTGTTGTGTGTATATACTGTATATATATATATATATATATATATATATATATATATATATATATACACTGTATTCAGTTTAGCTAGATCCATTCCTGTTATTCTCTTCCTAATATACTGACAGGCAGGCAGGTGATTGTGGTAGCTGCAGTATTTTCAGTTACTGTACTGTGTCCTTTGCACAGTGTGCACCTAAAGCTACCTGAATACAATTGTTGGTGTTCTCATACTAATACCACAGGCAGGGAGCTGCAGTATTTTCAGATAGTGTACTGTGTCCTCTGCACAGTGTGCAACTAAAGATAACAGAAAACAATTGCTGGTGTTCTCTTACTAATAATACTACAGGCAGGCAGTTGATTCTGCTAGCTGCAGTATAATCAGTATATATACATCCCAGCTTTGTGCAGCTACATCTCACTGCAGGCCATTAGTATGTCTGGAAGGACAACAAGAATAGGCAGACAGTCACGAACCAAGAAAAGAGGACAAGCAGGCTCTGTGTCTAGAGGCAACAGTGCTGGTCATGGACACGATGCATCCTCATCAGCACGTGGCCATGGGACACGCTTGTCCTTTTTTTCGGCAGCTGGCCGTGTTGAGCCGCAACATTCCAAAAGACTTGGTAGAGTGGATGACCAAGCCGTCCTCCTCCTCCTCATCCTCTCTCACCCAGGCTCAGGGTACTTTGTCTGGCAAAGCAGATGCCAAAGCGGCCTCTTCCCTCGGCTCAATGGCATCAGTCACTCCTTCCCTAGCCCCACCATGTCCTCCTCAGGAGTCTCCCGAACTGTTTGACCACAGTGTTGGGTACATGCTGCAGGAGGATGCGCAGCGTTTTGAAGGCTCCGATGATGGTACCCAGCTAGAGGAAGGCAGTAACGTGAGCCCAGAGAGAGGGGGTGCCCAAGAAGGACAGCAATCTGGCAGTCATGTTCCCCCAGCTGCAGCATACTGCCAGGTTTGCTACAGTGATGAGGAGGGAGGGGATGATGAGGTCACGGACTCTAGGTGGGTGCCTGATAGGAGAGAGGAGGCAGAGGAGGAGGAGGCACATCTCCCACGAGGCAGGATGCCCTCCAGGGGCCAGCTTAAGGGCAGCACACCGACAGCATCACATCGCAGAGCTCCGCATGTGCAGGGCACTGCTGTCTCTGCGCGTTATTCCAAAAGTTCTTTGGTGTGGGACTTTTTTGAGACGAGTGCATCAGATCGCAGCGCTGCTATTTGCAACATATGTCTCAGGCGTATCTCACGTGGCCAAAACATCACCCGCTTGGGCACCACATGCTTGATCAGACATATGTCGACCTGCCATGCAGTTCGTTGGCAACCATGCCTAAAAGACCCACACCAAAGAACAAAGCGGACCTCTCCTTGCTCCTCATGAGCTGGGATCTCCAACCAAACTATACCTTCAGTCCTCTCTGAAACCTGCACTGAGAGGAATGAAGGTGTAGAATTAAGTGTGTCACAGCCAAGTACTTGCGGGCAATCTGCTATCGGTACATCAGCATCAGATTGTACCAGGCAAATTTCCCTGCCCCAGCTGCTGCACTGCCGAAAGAAGTACACTCCCAGCCATCCACATGCCCAGCGGTTGAATGCTAGCTTGGCTAAATTGCTAGCACTTCAACTGCTGCCTTTTCGGTTGGTAAACTCTGCCCCCTTCCGTGAGTTTGTGGAATGTGCGGTTCCTCAGTGGCAGGTTCCCAAACGCCACTTTTTCTCACAGAAGGCAATTCCGGCTCTCTACCGGCATGTGGAAAGCAATGTCTTGGCCTCGCTGGACAGGGCGGTCAGCGGTAAGGTGGATATTACCGCTGACTCATGGTCCAGCAGGCATGGACAGGGACGTTACCTTTCTTTCACGGCGCATTGGGTGACTCTGCTGGCAGCTGGGAAGGATGCAGAACAAGGTGCAGTAGTGTTGGAGGTTGTTCCACCACCACGCCTCCAAAATGCTACTACTGGTGATTCTAACACACCTCTCTCCTCCACCCCCTCCTCTTCTTCTTCCTCCATGGCCTCTTCCTGTGCTGATTTGTCCTCTGAACCAGCGGTGCTCTGTAGGCTTTCAAGGGGCTACGCAAGTACGCAGGCAAAAAGATGCCATGCGGTGCTTGAGCTGGTGTGCTTGGGGGACAGGATCCACACTGGGGAAGAGATTCTGTCAGCTCTGCAGGGGCAGGCTCAGAGGTGGTTGATGCCACTCCAGCTTAAGCCAGGAATGGTGGTTTACAACAATGGCACCAACCTCCTCTCTGCCCTCTGACAGGGACAACTGACCCATGTGCCCTGTTTGGCTCACATCCTTAACTTGGTGGTGCAGTGGTTCTTGGGCAGGTACCCGGGCTTACAGGATGTCCTGAGGCAGGCCAGGAAACTCTGTGTGCATTTCCGCCGGTCATATATTGCCAGTGCTCGGCTGGCTGACCTCCAAAAGGAATACAACCTGCCCAAGAACCGCCTAATCTGTGACATGCCCACCAGGTGGAACTCAATGTTGGCCATGCTGCAGCGGCTGCACACGCAGCAGAGGGCCATTAATGAGTATCTGTGCCAATATGGCACGAGGACAGGGTCAGGGGAGCTTGTTTTTTATTGCCACGCCAGTGGGTCATGATCAGGGATGCATGCACTGTCCTGGCACCATTTGAGGAGGCCACGAGGATGGTGAGCAGTGACAGTGCATGCATCAGTGACACTGTCCCTCTTGTCCACCTGTTGGAGCACACGCTGCGTGGAATAATGGACAGGGCACTTGAGGCAGAACAGAGGGAGGAAGACTTCCTTACCTCTCAAGGCCCCCTTTATCCAGACAGTGTTCCTGCTGGCTCGTCTATCACACAGAAAGTGGAGGAGGAGGAGGATTGTGTCAGCATGGAGGTGGAGCCTAGCACTCAGCATCAGCAGCAGTCTTCAAGGGATCAATTACAGTCCCAAGAAAGCCATGGACTTGTACGTGGCTGGGAGGAGGTGGCTGCGGATCATGTCGTCCTGAGTGACCCAGAGGACTCCGGACCGAATGCCTCAGCAAACCTGTGCTGCATGGCCTCCCTGATCCTGCAAAGCCTGCGGAAGGATCCTCGTATTCGTGTGATCAAGGAGGGATCATTACTGGCTCGCAACCCTCCTTGATCCACGTTACAAGGGTAAGGTTGCGGACCTTATCTTGCCATCGCAGAGGATGAAACATCTTGGGGAGGCCTTGCAGAAAGGTCTGTGCAACGCGTTCCCAGAGACTGGGAGGTTACAAAATCCTGGTCCTGGACAACGTGTTGCTGAGGCTTCGGTCAGTCAAAGAAGGAGTGGTGGAGAAGGTGGCCGTCTGACCGATGCGTTCAGACAATTTTTTAGTCCGCAGCCCCAAGGTATGATCGGTTCTCCAGCAACCATCGCCAGCGTCTGGTTTACATGGTGCAGGAATACCTAGGGGCAAGATCAGACTTGGACACCTTTCCCACCGAAAATCCTCTGGGTTACTGGGTCTTGAGGATGGATCACTGGCCAGAGCTTGCACAGTATGCAATTGAGCTACTGGCCTGTCCTGCATCCAGCGTTCTTTCGGAACGCACATTCAGTGCTGCTGGAGGCTTTGTAACCGATCGGTCGATCGGCTGACCTTTAAAAAAATAAATCAGTCTTGGATCACCAGCTACCAAGCACCTGATGCTGATGTAACCAAATATATTTTTGTTAATGGGAGATCCCTTCAAGACTGCCTATGCCGATGCTGAGTGACTATCCTCTTCCTCCTCAATGTCCATGCTGATAGCTTGTAAGAACATTTTTGGTTCTGGGCACCTCCACCAGTGGCTAAGGCCCAATTTTTCAGCCCCTGTTTAACAGGGGCGTGTAATTACAATTTGTGATGCAATACTTTGCAGCAGGGCTCATTCCTGCGCTCCAACTATAGTATCTGAGAGGGGTTGCAGCGTTGTGGCACCAGTGCCTAAGGCCAAATTTTTCTGCCCCTGCTTAACAGGGGCGTGTAATTACAATTTTTGATGCAATAATTTGCAGCAGGGCTCATTCCTGCGCTCCAACTATAGTATCTGTGAGGGGTTGCAGTTTTGTGGCACCAGTGCCTAAGGTCAAGTTTCACTAAAAACCTCAAATTTTCAAAACTTTTATCATTGGGACAAAAAGTGAGGTGAAATGTTCTGAACAGATGCACAGACAGTAAAACAAATGTTACAGGGGTAATAACCCTTCTCTATGTTTTCCAAAAAGCTTAAAAATTGATTTTTTGGCTGGAGCTACACTTTAACCACTTAAGCCCCGGACCATTTGGTAGCTAGAGGACCAGAGGTGAATTCAGAATTTTGCACTGCGCTGCTTTAACTGTAAATTGTGCGGACATGCAATGTTGTACCCAAACGAAATTTGCGTCCTTTTCTTCCCACAAATAGAGCTTTCTTTTAATGGTATTTGATTGCCTCTGCGATTTTTATTTTTTGCGATATAAACGGAAAAAGACCGAAAATTTTGAAAAAAAATGATATTTTCTACTTTTTGTTATAAGAAAAATCGAATAAACTCAATTGTAGTCATACATTTAGGCCAAAATGTATTCAGCCACATGTTTTTAGTAAAAAAAATGTCAATAAGCGTATATTTATTGGTTTGCGCAAAAGTTATAGCGTTTACAAACTAGGGTACATTTTCTGAAATTTACACAGCTTTAAATTTATGACTGCCTATCTCATTTCTTGAGGTGCTAAAATGACAGGGCAGTACAAAACCCCCCCAAATGACCCCATTTTGGAAAGTAGACACCCCAAGGAAATTGCTGAGAGGCATGTTGAGCCCATTGAATTTTTTATTTTTTTGTCCCAAGTGATTGAATAATGACTAAAAAAAAAAAAAAATTACAAAAAGTTGTCACTAAATGATATATTGCTCACACATGCCATGGTTATATGTGGAATTTCACCCCAAAATACATTTTGCTGCTTCTCCTGAGTACGGGGATACCACATGTGTGGGACTTTTTGGGAGCCTAGCCGCGTACGGGACCCCGGAAACCAAGCACCGCCTTCAGGATTTCTAAGGGCGCAAATTTTTGATTTCACTCCTCACTACCTATCACAGTTTCGAAGGCCATAAAATGCCAAAATAGTACAAAACCCCCCCAAATGACCCCATTTTAGAAAGTAGACACCCGAAGGAAATTGCTGAGAGGCCTGTTGAGCCCATTGAATATAATTTTTTTGTCCCAAGTGATTGAATAATGACAAAAAAAAAAAAAAAAAAATTACAAAAAGTTGTCACTAAATGATATATTGCTCACACATGCCATGGTTATATGTGGAATTACACCCCAAAATACATTTTTCTGCTTCTCCTGAGTACGGGGATACCACATGTGTGGGACTTTTTAGGAGCCTAGCCGCATACGGGACCCCGAAAACCAAGCACCGCCTTCAGGATTTCTGGGCACAAATTTTTGATTTCACTCCTCACTACCTATCACAGTTTCGAAGGCCATAAAATGCCAAAATCGCACAAAACCCCCCAAATGACCCCATTTTGGAATATAGACACCCCAAGCTATTTGCTGAGAGGAATGGCGAGTATTTTACAGCTCTCATTTGTTTTTGAAAATGAAGAAAGAAAATATATATATATATATATATATTTTTATTTTTTTTTCAATTTTCAAAACTTTGTGACAAAAAGCGAGATCTGCAAAATACTCACAATACCTCTCAGCAAATAGCTTGGGGTGTCTACTTTCCAAAATGGGGTCATTTGGGGGGGTTTTGTGCTATCTGGGCATTCCATGGCCTCCGAAACTGTGATAGGCAGTGAGAAGTGAAATCAAAAATTTACACCCTTAGAAAGCCTGAAGGCGGTGCTTGGTTTTTGGGGTCCCGTACATGGCTAGGCTCCCAAAAAGTCTCACACATGTGGTATTCCCGTACTCAGGAGAAGCAACAGAATGTATTTTGGGGTGTAATTCCACATATGCCCATGGCATGTTTGAGCAATATATCATTTAGTGACAACTTTGTGCAAAAAAAAAAAAAAATTGTAGTTTTTCCGCAACTTGTGTCAACATATAAAATATTCCATGGACTCGACATGCCTCTCAGTATATAGCTTGGGGTGTCTACTTTCCAAAATGGGGTCATTTGGGGGGGGTTTTGAACTGTTCTGGCATTTTATACACAACATTAGGAAGCTTACATCCACTCTTCTAACCACTTGAAGACAAAGCCCTTTTTGACACTTTTTGTTTACATGAAAACATTTTTTTTTTTGCAAGAAAATTATGTTGAACCCCCAAACATTATATATATATTTTTAAAGCAAAGGCCCTACAGATTAAAATGGTGGGTGTTGCATTTTTTTTTTCTACACAGTATTTGCGCAGCGATTTTTCAAACGCATTTTTTGGGTTAAAAAATACACTTTTTTTAATTTTAATGCACTAAAACACACTATATTGCCCAAATGTTTGATGAAATAAAAAAGATGATCTTAGGCCGAGTACATAGATACCAAACACGACATGCTTTAAAATTTCGCACAAACGCGCATTGGCGACAAACTACATACATTTTTAAAAGCCTTTAAAAGCCTTTACAGGTTACCCCAGTAGATTTACAGAGGAGGTCTACTGCTAAAATGATTGCCCTCGATCTGACCTTCGCGGTGATACCTCACATGCATGGTGCAATTGCTGTTTACATATGACGCCAGACCGACGCTTGCGTTCGCCATTGGGCAAGAGCAGGGCAGGACAGGGGTGCTTTTTTTTTTTTTTTTTTTTATTATTAATTTTGCTTTTTTATTTTATTTTTAAATTGTTCCTTCCAAGTATTTTTTTTTTTTTATCATTTTTATTGTTATCTCAGGGAATGTAAATATCCCCTATGATAGCAATAGGTAGTGACAGGTACTCTTTTTTTGAAAAAACTGGGGTCTTCTAGACCCTAGATTTTTCCTCTGCCCTCAAAGCATCTGACCACACCAAGATCGGTGTGATAAAATGCTTTCCCAATTTCCCAATGGCGCTTTTTATATCTGGGGGGGGCATTCCCTCCCACTGCTTGTAAAAGCAGTCCAGAGGCTAATTAGCCGCTAGGATTGCTTTTACATGAAAGCCGGCCGCAGGCTGAAAAGAATGATACCAAGATGATACCTAAACCCGCAGGCATCATTCTGGTATAAACATTCAAAGTCCAGCAACATACCAGTACGTTGCTGGTCCTTGTTGGACATGTATTGTAATCTTTTTATTTCATGCAGCCAGTTGGCTGAACGAAAAAAGAGATTGATCGGTGGGTATGCCCACCATTAGAATACCGCCCTTCATCCACCCACTTCCAATGATGGGCATACACGCACCATTTATATATGCCGAAGCATGGGGGCATCCTCCCGCAAAAAAGTTATGCCGCACACACATGGTCGGACTTTTCCACGGGCAAGCCTCCGTCGGAATTTCGACCGTATGTACGCGGCATTAGGAGCAAAATCGCTCCTCCGCCCCTGCTGCCCCAATGCTTCGGCATATTTGCTTTTTTTTTTAAACTGTGGTGGTGAAATCACCTCCTACAGCACTGGAGTCGCAGGGATCAGGCCTGTCTCTGCGAACGCTGCAGTTATGTGTGTTGTGTTTTGTAAGTGACAGTGATCGATCGATACTGCACTTGGGTGGCCTGGGCTGGACGGAGGGGCAAAACGCAGGTGCCAGCAGGTATCTGGGCTGATCCCGCTAACACTGCGTTTTTGGGAACCCTAAACTGCTGGGGACGCTAGTATAGATCTGATCAGATCAGATATTGATCTGTTCAGATACTATACCACTAAGGGGGGTGTATGCTTCACGCGTGGGTGTTAGCGTTACTGGCACTAACCTGACGCTGCCTGGGGTGTGACTCAGACCCTCTCTGACGCTAAAACCTAATTGATATCACCCGCCGGGCGATCAGGGGGTTAAACCTTTATTGGGTTATATACACGGCGGGTGCCCTGACACTATAAAAAGTGAACTAACTAACCAGCGTCACCCGTAACACTTATATGGTGATCACTGGTGAAAGGGTTACCTGGGGGGCGATCAAGGGGGTTAAAACCTTTATTAGATAATATATGGGGGTACCTGACGCTATAAAAACCTGCGGCGAACCTAAAAAAAATTACCAGCTACCGATCTGCATCACCGACACTAAGACAGCGTTTAGAAAAACGATTGCTTAGCGACAGTGGTGATGGGGGTGAAAGGGTTACCTGGGGGGGCGATCAAGGGGGTTAAACCTTTATTAGATAATATATTGGGGTACCTGACGCTATAAAAACCTGCGGCGAACCTAAAAAAAAATACTGGCTACGATCTGCATGACCGACACTAAGACAGCGTTTAGAAAAACAATTGCTTAGCGACAGTGGTGATAGGGGGTGAAAGGGTTACCTGGGGGGCGATCAAGGGGGTTAAACCTTTATTAGATAATATATTGGGGTACCTGACGCTATAAAAACCTGCGGCGAACCTAAAAAAAATTACCGGCTACCGATCTGCATCACAGACACTAAGACAGCGTTTAGAAAAACGATCGCTTAGTGACAGTGGTGATAGGGGGTGAAAGGGTTACCTGGGGGGCGATCAAGGGGGTTAAACCTTTATTAGATAATATATTGGGGTACCTGACGCTATAAAAACATGCGGCGAACCTAAAAAAAATTACTGGCTACGATCTGCATCACCGACACTAAGACAGCGTTTAGAAAAACAATTGCTTAGCGACAGTGGTGATAGGGGGTGAAAGGGTTACCTGGGGGGCGATCAAGGGGGTTAAACCTTTATTAGATAATATATTGGGGTACCTGACGCTATAAAAACCTGCGGCGAACCTAAAAAAAATTACCGGCTACCGATCTGCATCACAGACACTAAGACAGCATTTAGAAAAACGATCGCTTAGTGATAGTGGTGATAGGGGGTGAAAGGGTTACCTGGGGGGCGATCAAGGGGGTTAAACCTTTATTAGATAATATATTGGGGTACCCGACGCTATAAAAACCTGCGGCGAACCTAAAAAAAATTACTGGCTACCGATCGGCATCACTGACGCTAAGACAGCGGTCAGAAAAATGATCGCTAAGCGACAGTGGTGATAGGGGGTGAAAGGGTTATCTGGGGGGTGATCAGGGGGTTAAACCTTTATTAGGGGGGGTTAGGGGGCTACACTGGACCTAAGACTAAACTTTGGTGACACTTTTACAGTCACAAATGTCACTGATTGCAGTGATCACTAAATAAATGGTCACTGCAATCAGTGACACTGTGACTGGGGGCTGGGGGGGTGATCTGGGGGGTGATCTGGGGTGTCTGGGGGGGCCTGGGGGGCGATTTATGTCCCTATGTGTCCTGGTGTCAGTGTAGTGTTGTGTGCACTGACCTGATATCTTCTCTTGTACGGCGCTCGGTATATGTGAGCGCCGCACCAGAGATGACATCACTTCCTCCTGCTCCCTCTGTCTGACACAGACAGAGGGGGCATTTCTATTCGCCGGGAGCGATCGCGAGGGGGTGGCCAGAAACTAATGGCTGCCCCCTCATCCCGGAACGCTCCCGGACACTTAGCCACCGCTCACTGTATAGAAGGGGGGTCCGATTGGACCCCCCAACTGTACAAAGGCAATCACGTACACTCTACGTGATTGTGCCTGTCGGTGCCATTCTGCCGACGTATATATACAGTGAGCGGTCGTTAAGTGGTTAAAAATGTACCAGTTCAAAATTACAAACAGATTCTACTTAAGAAGTCTCTGTCTTTGTTTGCACCGCCTGTATACTGCTGTACAGAGTATATAGGGCCTGGGGGCCCCACGCCTTTCCTTTTTTTTATTTGGGTGCGGGGTTCCCCTTAATATCCATACAAGACCCAAATGGGCTGGGGGGGAGGGCTACCAATGCCGATTTTCTCAATGATTTTCATCCATATTGCCGGGACCACACATTACATTAAAGCCGCAAGCAGTTTTAAATGACTTTTTTTCCTTTAGAAATGTCATTTTGTGCAGGGACAGTTCTAAACACGGGAAACACGTGCCACTTCACAGGCATACTATAGCCATCCCCCATGTACGATATTTAAAGGAATATTTCACACTTTTTTTTCACTTTAAGCATCATTAAAATCACTGCTCCCGAAATAACGGTTGTTTTTAAAACTTTTTTTTGCATTGATACATGTCCCCTGGGGCAGGACCCGGGTCCCCAAACCCTTTTTAGGACAATAACTTGCATATTAGCCTTTAAAATTAGCACTTTTGATTCCGAACGTTCGAGTCCCATAGACTTTAACGGGGTTCGATAGTTTGCGCGAACTTTCGGTCCGTTCGCAGGTTCTGGTGCAAACCGAACCAGGGGGTGTTCGCTCATCCCTACTTGCAATTATGAGAAAATGTCTGTCTCATAAGAAGCTTTTTTTGTAATGATTCACTGTACAGTATGTAGCTGACAACATGTGAGACTTTTACTTAATAAGATTTTGTTGAATGTTCTGGAAACATCAAAGATCAGACTGCAAAGCTTAAGCATCACTTAGAAGAGTCTGGGATGCAACACATCTATGGCACTAGCCAATGGCCCATACACACGATCCGAAAATCGGATGAAAAATACCACTTTGCAGTCGATCATACGATAATCGGATCATTAGTACAGAGCTTTCGAGAGCTCATCACGACAGTTCATCCAATATTATCTATACACATATGCTAGTGCTCAGGATATCAGTAAAAGGAATCAGTTAAAAAAGTGGAACGATGGATAAAGCTAATAAGTCCAGGGATGATAATTAGAGAAGAGTCCAAGTAGATTTGAGACAATCTGTCTTCAAAGGAAGATGTTTGACATCTAGGGGATGAGACCAGCACTAAGGGCACAGCTTTTTAAAAGAACGAAGCCAACTCTGGTAATCAAGATAAGAAAAAAGCAGAAAAGCGCCTCTGAGTGCAAGGTTTCATCAAAGAAAGTTTATGCACCAAGTGCATTGGAGGATGCCCCCATGAGCTTTATATGGCAGAGATAGATATTATCAAAAGTCAAATTGGGTAAAAAATTGGCACACAGGTGCCTACTTTATTAATATAGAGAGAATAAAAAAGTGCACTAAATAGGACACAAAGTATTTTTGAATATACAGTAGGACAATACAGTACATACATCATCATATATAGAACATATTCAAATGGCCCAAAATACTAAATCCAATTTATTGCTCAAAGTGTATTTGAGATCAGCTGGTTGGATTCACATACAAATACCCAACATATTTCGGAATTTTACTGCACTGATGTGTCTTTTCCTTCATCAGGGGTGGTATTGTAGTTTTAGGAGGCTAATGTTCATGTCTGTAAATATAAGTACAATTGTATAATATGTGTGGGAAAAACAACCTCATCACAATACAAACAAACTTATTTTTAACAATTGCAATAGTAACCAAAGGTACTCACATATGTTACATTCAGAGGAGATTAATTAAGGATAAAAGCAAAAATACAAAAATGCAGAGTCCATGGTGCTTCTCAGACAGAGCATAAGTATAAATCCACAAGAAAGGTATCTGCAAAGCAGAACAGTGTATGGAAAAGAGATCTGAATGTGCAGTGACGCCAGCTTTCTGGACCCTTCATAGCCAGCTGCCTGTGCACGGATCCATACGGCCAACATGCTCTGCATTTTTTTTTTTTTTGCTTTCATCCTTAATTAATCTCCTCTGAATCTAACATATGTGAGTACCTTTGGTTACTATTGCAATTGTTAAAAATAAGTTTGTTTGTATTGTGATGAGGTTGTTTTTCCCACACATATTATACAATTGTACTTATATTTACAGACATGAACATTAGCCTCCTAAAACTACAATACCACCCCTGATGAAGGAAAAGACGCACATCAGTGCAGTAAAATTCCGAAACATGTTGTGTATTTGTATGTGAATCCAACCAGCTGATCTCAAATACACTTTAAACAACAAATTGGATTTAGTATTTTGGGCTATTTGAATATGTTCTATATATGATGATGTATGTATTGTCCTATTGTATATTCAAAAATACTTTGTGTCCTATTTAGTGCACTTTTTTATTCTCTCTAAATTAATAAAGTAGGCACCTGTGTGCCAATTTTTTTACCCAATTTGACTTTTGATACTATCTATCTCTGCCATATAAAGTCCATAGGGGCATCCTCCAATGCACTTGGTGCATAAACTTTCTTTGATACATAGGATGTTGGCAGATCTAGTACACCCATCAATTCTCAGTTTTTCTATATTTTGAGTGCAAGGTTTAATTGCGTACAATAATATGTATCCAACACTTACATAAAAGTATGAAGCCACGATAGTAAGTGTTGGATACATATTATTGTACAATTTTCATTTAATCAGTACAGTTGTCGTCCAAAAATACAATACAAATACACTACAACACTCATAACTTTAGTAACCTCTACACTTGTGATATGCGACTAGCATGCAAAAAAAAAAAACGGACAATCTGTCGTCTGATTTTCAGATCATGTGTACGGGACATTAGCAGCAACATGTGTAGGCAGAAATGTTGGTGTTTGAATAAAATGTGTATCTCAGCATCTTTATCAGGGTAGCTGATGCCACGTTAAATCCCATCAATGCCTCTGCTAGATCTGTTGCATTATTACTTACTGCTAAAAGAGCTATTTGGCTGAAATTTTGGAATGGAGATTTAATCTCAAAATCCAAATTATGCAGGGTCCCTATAAAGGCTTCTGCTCTGAAGGACTGCATAGACACCAGTCTAATTTACTTCCACATGTTTATTGTTCATAAGCATTTGAGAAAGTACCAAATAATTATACATTTAAAGAAACTAAACAAGTTCCTGGTATACAAAAATTCGGGATGGAGAATCTCTACACAGAGCATAAAACCTTCTCAAAGGTAGTGTTCACCTTAGATTTACAGGATGCATGCTTTTGTCAAATCATCCAACACGTCCAAAAGTTCATACATTTTGCTGTAATGACAAAACAAGGGATTTTTCATTGACAGTTCCATGCCTTACAATGTGTTCTCTCAGCAGCACTAAGAATCTTCACCAACACTCTGGCAAAAGTGATGTCTCACCTTCTTCAAGGAATTTCTCTCATTCCTTGCTTAGACAACATTCTTCTCTATGCATCAATAGAAGAGAAGGTCATGGAAGACCTCCAAAAAGTCCTCCCTATTTTAAAGAACCTGAGATAACTGATCAACAAAAAAAAAATCTTATCCAGCCCAGACCAGATTTTTCTTTGGTTGCTATATCAACTTGGGGGCTTAAATGATTTTTCTATTAGAGATAAAAAATCTTGGCTTTCCTCTCCTTTCCTCCATTCTTCTTTTCCTCCCCCCAACATTGAGCTCATCTTCAGACTCCAGAGCATTTTCACATTTTCTCCACCTTTACTGAGGTGAATGCCTTCACTGGCAGCATTTGTTGCCATGAGAACATCTTCTGAGTTATACTATGTTGGAAAAGTGCACTTCTCTGTACCTTTTATACCCCGAGAAGCAATATTAAGTTGATCTCCACATGCCTTGTGTACAGTATTTGCTCTTATGTTCTTGCCTCTGTTGTTACTTTTATGCTGTAAAAAACCCAATTAAAATGTTATGAAATAAAAATATTACATTAAAAGAAAATCTTGGGTCTCATGACCGCCTCTATCTGGGCATTAAAATGGGTAAAACTGCACTTGAGAGCTCTGACAACATTACTTGTCAACATGGGATCAGAAAAAGTGTTTTTTAGACTTCTTCCTCCTCTAGAAGCCCACCAGAGTTTAAGTTGGTGGATGAATCTGTTAAATCTGGCAGAGGGCAGACATCGGGATACATTAAAAAGATAACTACAGACATCCCTTTTTTTATTTTTTATAAAAATAACTTACCCTGTCTTATGAGGAAAAAGAGTGTGAAACGGAAGAGTAGTCTACTAATCGGGAAATCTCTTGGCTATTTGCCTGTAGCTAACACAAGCAGTCAACAGTTTCCTCAGCAGAAATCCCATCATTACAAAACTGAATCTTCTCACAAGCACAAAATTTGCATCATTGCCATGGGCATTTAAAGTCATTAGTCTGGGATGGGTCTTCTCACCCGGATTCAGAGGGTCAGTAACATTGCCTAGTCAGGCAAATTGGTATGTCAATCCTGTTTAATGAAAACTTATACAAAGGAAGCTGTAGTTGACACCATGTACACATTTGCTAAAAAATAAGTATGGTAGGTTTAAAAGACACATTTCAGACTTGTCAGATGAAGCTTGTTCCTCATCTCAAGGACCTCACCTGGTTGCCCAGTTTGTCAAAGTAGCCAAGGAGGCGATTGAGCCACAACTCCAGTGGTCCCATGAGCCAGGTGCAGATGCCAGATTTTTCAGTACAATTTTCTTTGCCAGTGGAATTGCCAGTCGTTGTTGCAGCAAATATATTTTCCTTATCCAGTATCAAAGTCCTTACAATTGTTAGTGAGATCAAGTGATTTGTCTCCAGACAGGCTTTTTCAGTCACCCTAACAATCATTCTAAAAACAGATGTTAGTCAGATTGTCTGGGAAGCACACTGTTTAGGACATCAGATTCAGGGCCATAGGCAACATGAAACTTCAGCTTATTCATAGCAGATAGAGATAACAGAGATTCTGGAGATTTTGAGATAAATTCAGAGACTGTGGGCAACCAGTGAAAATTCAAGACAATAGAACATAGGTTGCCTTTATTGCAAAAGAAGAAGGTACCAAGATTTTGCCACTTCTACAGATAACACCACATATATGCATTCCCTGATAGCATCTTATCGTCTAGGCTCAATGTCACTGTGGAAAGGCTGAGTTGAAGCTTTCAAGATCATAATGAATGATCTCTGAACTAGTGTTACAGAGGATACATCTGGGGAGTCCCAGAGGTGGGCCTAATGGCTTTGATGGCCAACACATGGCTTTTGCTCTACGGTCTGGGCTAGGGCACTCTGGCAATGCCATGGAAGTTTCAATCAGTGTACATTTTTCCGCTGATCTCTATGATTCTCTAAGTGTGCCTGAGATCCATCACAAATTATATAGGTGATAACTAGTAATGGTGCACATTGATTTGAACTTAAAACTCCAGCAAATGCCTCATTAGAAGAAAAACAGAACACAGCATATATACTGTATACACATGCATACTGATAAAGTCAATATGAGATTTGAAGGACCATGCAAATATCTAGTAGAACTGATTGAATATTGGCCAGATATTTAAAGCTGACTTTTAATCTGCTTATATTTTCCCTTCCCAGTCCCCCCCCCCCCATTTCCCCCCATTTCCCCCTCATCACTGTGCGAATTACATTTTTAAATAAAAACTTTGAGTCTTTATAACATACCTTGTTTTAGATCCAGTGATGTCATCATTGCTTCTCAATGTAATGCTGGGAAAAAATGTCTGGTGGGATGGGCTGGCAGGGTGTTATACATCTTTCTGATATCATCACTGCACTTTACCTTGGTACACCTCTCAATACTGTAGCCCTTAGCCCTGATGTAAGCAGTGGGCTGGTTCTTGTGTGGAGTTATGTAAACTATATAAGTGCCTTGGTATTAGTCTGGAGAAGTGAGTGTTCCTAGGCAGGTAGCATTTGCATGCAGACTGCCCTAAATAATGCCCACATGTGACGCTGAGCGTTTAAGAATGAAAAAAAATACATGCAATTATTAAAAGGGGCAGGTCAGTAACATTAACCACTTGCTTACTGGGCACTTAAACCCACCTCTTGTCCAGACCAATTTTCAGCTTTCAGCGCTAACGCACTTTGAATGACAATTGCGCGGTCATACAACACTGTACCCAAATGAAATTTTTATAATTCTTTTCACACAAATAGAGCTTTCTTTTGGTGGTATTTAATCACTATCTGGGGTTTTTATTTTTTGCTAAACAAACAAAAAAAGAAGGAAAATATGTTTCATATTTTGTTTTTAAAATTTTGCAAACAGGTAATTTTTCTCCTTCATTAATATGCGCTGATGAGGTGGCACTGATAGGCTGAACTGGTGGGCACTGATAGGCTGCACTGATAGGCACAGATAAGGCGGCACTGATGGCCACTGATAAGGTGGCCCTGATGGGTGGCACTGATAGGTGTTACTGATAGGCACTGATAAATGGCACTGGTAGGGGATACTGATGGGTGACAATGATGGGCAGCACTGCTTATGAGGCACTGATTGGTGACATTGATAGGTGGCACTGTGGGCACTGATAGATGGCACTGTGGGTACTGATGGGTGGCACTGTGGGCACTGGTAGGTGGCGCTGGTGGGCACTGGTAGGCGGCACTGTGGTGCGGCAGCTCTCCCTGATTGGGACCGATGTCTCTCTGTCAGCCGCCGGTGATCGGCTTTTTTTTTCTCCTCGCTATCAGTGCGAGGAGAAAAAATTGCCGATTACCGGCTCTGTTTACATCACATGATCAGCTGTCATTGGCTGACAGCTGATCACGTGGTAAGGGATCGGGATCGACCCCTTACTCCGATCTGTGGTCCAAACGAGTCTCAGACTCGCTGATCACAGAGCAGGGGGCACGCAGGCCGCTCGAGCGTGGGAGGATGTCTATTGACTGCCTCCCGGCAAAGTAGGTCCGCTCTGTAGCCATCATTCGGCTATAGCGCGGACGCAAAGTGGTTAAGGCTGGGGAGAAAATGATTAGATGGTGTTGGATGTCCCCCAACTTGGAAATGAGACAGACTCTATCTGACTTGCTGCAGCTTCTAAGCTGTGAAAATATGTGAAAAATAAGCAATTTTAGTTCATGAGAGGAGGCTGTACAACTGTTCAAGACTTAAGGTAAGGCTGGAGTTCTTTAAATTGTAACCTACATAAAGTTTTAAGTTTCTTTAAAGTTAAGGATTATTAATCCAATGTGTAGCCTTGCTTGCACAAATATGATGTGCGAGAAGAAGAAACATTACCTGCAATTTCATGACATATAAATCTGAAGCATGCAATGCAACAAAAGCATTTGAAACCAATAAAACATAAATCTTTAACTATACGAAGAAAAGGTAAAATTGGAGAAAAATAAAAGCTCTCACATGTTTTCAGGTTATGTGGCAGGTTACAGAAAAGAATTATGCAATGAAGGGAAAGAATAATGTTACCAATAGTCAACAAATCCCAGAGATGTCCAAAAATGTATTGTGACAGAATGCAGGTAAAATCACCAGGTTGCGTCCAGAATGGAAGGTATATATGTCCTAGATTCAGGCTTTATGCCGATTTATACCACTAGGGGGAGTGCGGGGAGTCTTGCAGGGGAAGAGTTAATGAGCCCAGCTGAAGTAAGTGGGCTCGTTAGGGCCTCTACAAGAACTCCCAGCATGCTAAGGGAGATGCTCCCTCCTGGAACCAGATCTGTGTTGTGCAAGACTGGGGAGCGTGTTTCTGTCCTGTGCGGTAAGACAAAGCCTGTGTGGCTAAAACCTTTAAAAAACAGGGAGATAGGGGCTGGGGCAGCACAAGGCTGCACCTAGTTGTCAGACAGGGAACCTACGTGTGTAGTAAGCGGTCAAGCTGACCAGGATTTCTTTTTTTATGTTTCTTTTTGTTTTGCTGTTTTTCCCCTGTAAATAGTTTAAATAAACCGCACCTTTTTGTTTTTGCAACTATAAACTCTGTCTGCTGTGCCTGTTTTTGTGTGGTGAACCCATCCAGGGGGTCACACACACCCGCTGCCGAGCTAACCCCCTCACAGTTGGTGGAGAATGCAGGCAGTTTTTTTTAAGGCCAGCATGGAGGAGATACTGAAACAGCTGGCTCTAGCAAATGCCAATCAGCAGCAGACAAATGCAGGTTTGCAAAAGAGCCTTGCAGCTCAACAACAGAGCTTTGCAGCCTACCAGCAAGCTTATCAACAGAGCCTGGCAGCCCAGCAGCAAGCTCACCAACAGAGTCTGGAAGCTCAGCAACAAGCCCTGCAGCAATCGGAGGCCCGTTTCATAGACCTGTTGCAGAAGCAAGAGCAGAGACTACAACAAATGGAGACATTAATGCAGCAACGTCCGCAGACCAGTGAGGAAAGTCGTTCCACTAATACCGCGTCATTTGGGGTGAGTCGTTTATTGACAAAAATGACTGGAGAGGATGATCCAGAGGTGTTTTTGACCACATTTGAAAGGACTGCTGAAAGAGAAAAGTGGCCTAAGGATCAGTGGGCTGGACTAGTGGCTCCTCTGTTAACTGGTGAATCGCAGAAAGCTTACTATGACCTAGAGCCTGACCAAGCAAAAGACTATGTGATGCTAAAAACTGAAATATTGGCACGGCTGAGTGTCACCCTGGCTGTCCGGGCTCAGCGTGTGCATAACTGGACTTTCCGGCTTGGAAAACCCCCCAGGTCTCAAATGTATGATCTCATTCACCTGAGCAGGAAGTGGCTACAGCCAGAGACTTTGTCCGCACCAAAGATTGTGGAACGTGTTGTGATAGATCATTTCTTGAGAGCTCTTCCTACTGCCATCCAAAAGTGGGTAAGCCATGGAGACTCAGAAACGGCCGATAATCTTGTGGATCGAGTAGAGAAGTACTTGGCTACAGAGAACCTGACTGCCTCTTCCAGAGACTCACAGACTTTCCACCCTAAGACCAGACCATCCCCAGTGGCGGGTAAGATGATTCCAAGGGGTGAGGGTGGAGAGAGTGAGCGGGTGGGAGTTCTACCCAAGGTTTGGCGAGAACAGCCTGGGAAGTCAGGGGCTCAAGAGGCAGCAAGAAGGATTGTTTGTTACCGCTGCCGACAAGAGGGACATATTGCAGCAAATTGCCCGGTTGTGGATAAACCCATGCAATGTGACTTTCTAAGGGACAGACGTCAGTCGCTGTTTGCGACAGTCGCATGCACTGCCATTCGGGGAACTGAGAAACATTTATGCAAAATGTGTATTGATGGTAGAAATGTTGTTGTGTTGCTGGATTCAGGTAGCCTGGTGACACTGATAAAGGCTGAATTAGTTACTACAGAGGTCTCTGGGAATAACAAGGTAGCTGTTATTTGTGTGCATGGGGACACCCGAGAATATCCGATGACTATAGTGTGTTTTGAGACCCCCAAAGGTACCCTCTCTCATCGGGTGGGACTAGTGTCTCACTTGTCTCATAATGCCATTGTGGGAAGGGATTTTCCAAAGTTCTGGGAACTATGGGATTGTCCTGAGCCCCCCACTGGTTCCCCTATATACCAGGAAAATGATAGCTAGAATTCCTCTGAGAGTGGTGAGGACTCTCCAGAATTTCCCTTGTCGGTATTGGCAGGGGAGACTCGAGAAACTGGGGAGGAGCCAACATCCTCAGACGAAAACATGCCGTCTGTGGAGTTTTCTGATCTCGAGGTTCACAAGGAAAATTTTGCCACAGAACAGTTAAAAGACCCCACCCTAATAAAAGCACGGGAAAACGTAGTGGAGATAGATGGCGAGTTAGTGAACCCAGGTGAGACCTGCACTTACCCATACTTCATCGTGGAAAAGGACCTACTGTATCGGGTGGCTAAAAGGGCAGAATTAACCATTGAGCAGCTTGTGGTGCCCAAACCTTACAGGAAGTTGGTGTTAGAGTTGGCCCATGGGCACATTCTTGGAGGTCATCTGGGGACAGAGAAAACCCGAAAGAGAGTATTGCAGAGGTTCTATTGGCCTGGGGTCATAAAGGAAACAGAAAATTATTGTTCCTCCTGCCCTGTGTGTCAGAGGTCGGCACCGATGCCACATTTCCGTAACCCGCTGGTACCTCTTCCCATCATTGAGGTCCCCTTTGAGAGGATCGCAATGGATTTGGTAGGTCCGATAATGAAGTCCGCTAGGGGGCACCAGTACATCTTGGTTATAATGGACTATGCCACCCGTTATCCGGAAGCGATTCCTCTTCGAAATACCTCGGTCAAAACCATAGCCAAAGAGCCATCACTTGTTTTTAGCCGTGTGGGTATTTGTAAAGAACTGCTTACGGACCAAGGTACACCCTTTATGTCCCGGGTTATGAAAGAGCTGTGTAAGTTGTTCAAAGTGACACAATTGCGTACATCTATGTATCACCCCCAAACAGATGGGTTGGTTGAAAGATTCAACAAAACCCTAAAACAAATGTTAAAGAAAGTGGTGGATAGAGATGGAAAGGATTGGGACTGTCTAATTCCCTATTTAATGTTTGCTATTAGGGAGGTACCCCAATCCTCTACGGGTTTCTCACCCTTTGAGTTACTTTATGGGAGACACCCCAGAAGGCTGTTGGATATCGCCAAGGAAACCTGGGAAAGTGAGAGTTCTCCCCACAGGAGTGTGATTGAGCATGTCGCCCTGATGCAAGATAGAATTGCACAGGTAATGCCAATCGTAAAGGAACATTTGGCCCAAGCGCAGTTGGCACAGCAGAGAGTGTACAACCGTGGAGCCAGGACCCGTACCTTTTCCCCGGGGGATAGGGTATTGGTACTTGTCCCTACGGTTGAAAGCAAATTCCTCGCCAAATGGCAAGGCCCCTATGAGATAATGGAAAAAGTGAGCGAAGTGAATTACAAGGTCAGACAACCAGGAAGGCGAAAGCCCGAACAGATCTATCACGTTAATCTGTTGAAAGCCTGGAGGGATAGGGAATCCCTAGTCGCGGAAACTTTGTCACCAGCTCACTCTGATTGCGGGATTCCTGAGGTTGGAATAGCAGTCACCTTGTCAAACCCCCAACAACAGGAGGTTTTCTCTGAGCTGCCGGGACAAACGTCTGGCGTAGAGCATGATATTATTACCCCGCCCGGTGAAAGGGTGAAACTAAAACCCTATCGGATCCCAGAGGCCCGACGGGAGGCAATACGTGAGGAAGTACAGAAAATGCTTAAGTTAGGGGTGATAGAGGAGTCCCAAAGTGATTGGTCAAGTCCCATTGTGTTAGTGCCTAAACCGGATGGGAGCTGGCGATTTTGTAACGATTTTCGACAACTGAACAAAGTTACAAAATTTGACACCTACCCCATGCCAGGTATAGATGAGTTGATCGACCGGCTGGGAACAGCCCGATACATGACAACTCTTGATCTCACAAAAGGGTATTGGCAAATTCCCCTGGCCAAGTCGGCCAAGGAGAAAACCGCATTTGTAACCCCAGACGGGGCGTTCCAATATAAAAGAATGCCGTTTGGGTTACAGAATGCGCCGGCCACTTTCCAGCGGAAAATGGACCAGATACTGAGGCCCCATCAGAAGTATGCTGCGGCTTACCTAGATTATGTAATTATCTATAGCACAGATTGGGCCTCACATCTGCCAAAAGTGCAAGCAGTCCTAGACTCTATCCGGGAAGCTGGGTTTACGGCCAACCCCAAGAAATGTACCATTGGGCAGGAGGAGGCCAAATATCTTGGGTACACCATTGGGAGGGGAGTAATAAAACCCCAGGTCAATAAAGTTGAGGCCATACAGAATTGGCCACGTCCCAACAGCAAGAAGCAGGTACGAGCCTTTCTGGGAATCGCTGGTTATTATCGGCGATTCATTCCCCACTTTGCTTCTCAGGCTGTGCCCCTAACCAGACCAGTCATAGATGAGGGCAGTGACATTTTTGTTATATGTATTGTTGTCATTGTGGTCAGGCAACGCACTAGCACCTTTGCTTCCATGTGCTGGGTGTTTAGTGTGCTCCTGCCCCTTTAATGGAGGGTGGGCTCCCCCCAGTCACCTGCCCTATATCTATCCATCAGCATACATGTGCTTCCATTGAGGAGACCTTAAATTTTAGAGTTAGGACTGCAGCATACAGGGAGCCTTGACGCGGCCTGCAGCTTACACATGTATTTGCAAATGCGTGCAACTAAACCCCTGTTTTTAAACGCACTGTTAGACAGGTGAATTCGTTTTGTTGCTGATTGGTTGGTAAGTTGAGCTTGGATATTCTGTGTGTTTTTTATTGACATGCGTCCGCCCATCCAGTGCTCCTTGCTGTGAAGACCAGTCATAGATGAGGGCAGTGACATTTTTGTTATATGTATTGTTGTCATTGTGGTCAGGCAACGCACTAGCACCTTTGCTTCCATGTGCTGGGTGTTTAGTGTGCTCCTGCCCCTTTAATGGAGGGTGGGCTCCCCCCAGTCACCTGCCCTATATCTATCCATCAGCATACATGTGCTTCCATTGAGGAGACCTTAAATTTTAGAGTTAGGACTGCAGCATACAGGGAGCCTTGACGCGGCCTGCAGCTTACACATGTATTTGCAAATGCGTGCAACTAAACCCCTGTTTTTAAACGCACTGTTAGACAGATGAATTTGTTTTGTTGCTGATTGGTTGGTAAGTTGAGCTTGGACATTCTGTGTGTTTTTTATTGACATGCGTCCGCCCATCCAGTGCTCCTTGCTGTGAAGACCAGTCATAGATGAGGGCAGTGACATTTTTGTTATATGTATTGTTGTCATTGTGGTCAGGCAACGCACTAGCACCTTTGCTTCCATGTGCTGGGTGTTTAGTGTGCTCCTGCCCCTTTAATGGAGGGTGGGCTCCCCCCAGTCACCTGCCCTATGTCTATCCATCAGCATACATGTGCTTCCATTGAGGAGACCTTAAATTTTAGAGTTAGGACTGCAGCATACAGGGAGCCTTGACGCGGCCTGCAGCTTACACATGTATTTGCAAATGCGTGCAACTAAACCCCTGTTTTTAAACGCACTGTTAGACAGGTGAATTTGTTTTGTTGCTGATTGGTTGGTAAGTTGAGCTTGGATATTCTGTGTGTTTTTTATTGACATGCGTCCGCCCATCCAGTGCTCCTTGCTGTGAAGACCAGTCATAGATGAGGGCAGTGACATTTTTGTTATATGTATTGTTGTCATTGTGGTCAGGCAACGCACTAGCACCTTTGCTTCCATGTGCTGGGTGTTTAGTGTGCTCCTGCCCCTTTAATGGAGGGTGGGCTCCCCCCAGTCACCTGCCCTATATCTATCCATCAGCATACATGTGCTTCCATTGAGGAGACCTTAAATTTTAGAGTTAGGACTGCAGCATACAGGGAGCCTTGACGCGGCCTGCAGCTTACACATGTATTTGCAAATGCGTGCAACTAAACCCCTGTTTTTAAACGCACTGTTAGACAGGTGAATTCGTTTTGTTGCTGATTGGTTGGTAAGTTGAGCTTGGATATCCTGTGTGTTTTTTATTGACATGCATCCGCCCATCCAGTGCTCCTTGCTGTGAAGACCAGTCATAGATGAGGGCAGTGACATTTTTGTTATATGTATTGTTGTCATTGTGGTCAGGCAACGCACTAGCACCTTTGCTTCCATGTGCTGGGTGTTTAGTGTGCTCCTGCCCCTTTAATGAAGGGTGGGCTCTCCCCAGTCACCTGCCCTATATCTATCCATCAGCATACATGTGCTTCCATTGAGGAGACCTTAAATTTTAGAGTTAGGACTGCAGCATACAGGGAGCCTTGACGCGGCCTGCAGCTTACACATGTATTTGCAAATGCGTGCAACTAAACCCCTGTTTTTAAACGCACTGTTAGACAGGTGAATTCGTTTTGTTGCTGATTGGTTGGTAAGTTGAGCTTGGATATTCTGTGTGTTTTTTATTGACATGCGTCCGCCCATCCAGTGCTCCTTGCTGTGAAGACCAGTCATAGATGAGGGCAGTGACATTTTTGTTATATGTATTGTTGTCATTGTGGTCAGGCAACGCACTAGCACCTTTGCTTCCATGTGCTGGGTGTTTAGTGTGCTCCTGCCCCTTTAATGGAGGGTGGGCTCCCCCCAGTTACCTGCCCTATATCTATCCATCAGCATACATGTGCTTCCATTGAGGAGACCTTAAATTTTAGAGTTAGGACTGCAGCATACAGGGAGCCTTGACGAGGCCTGCAGCTTACACATGTATTTGCAAATGCGTGCAACTAAACCCCTGTTTTTAAACGCACTGTTAGACAGGTGAATTCGTTTTGTTGCTGATTGGTTGGTAAGTTGAGCTTGGATATTCTGTGTGTTTTTTATTGACATGCGTCCGCCCATCCAGTGCTCCTTGCTGTGAAGACCAGTCATAGATGAGGGCAGTGACATTTTTGTTATATGTATTGTTGTCATTGTGGTCAGGCAACGCACTAGCACCTTTGCTTCCATGTGCTGGGTGTTTAGTGTGCTCCTGCCCCTTTAATGGAGGGTGGGCTCCCCCCAGTCTCCTGCCCTATATCTATCCATCAGCATACATGTGCTTCCATTGAGGAGACCTTAAATTTTAGAGTTAGGACTGCAGCATACAGGGAGCCTTGACGCGGCCTGCAGCTTACACATGTATTTGCAAATGCGTGCAACTAAACCCCTGTTTTTAAACGCACTGTTAGACAGGTGAATTCGTTTTGTTGCTGATTGGTTGGTAAGTTGAGCTTGGATATTCTGTGTGTTTTTTATTGACATGCGTCCGCCCATCCAGTGCTCCTTGCTGTGAAGACCAGTCATAGATGAGGGCAGTGACATTTTTGTTATATGTATTGTTGTCATTGTGGTCAGGCAACGCACTAGCACCTTTGCTTCCATGTGCTGGGTGTTTAGTGTGCTCCTGCCCCTTTAATGGAGGGTGGGCTCCCCCCAGTCACCTGCCCTATATCTATCCATCAGCATACATGTGCTTCCATTGAGGAGACCTTAAATTTTAGAGTTAGGACTGCAGCATACAGGGAGCCTTGACGCGGCCTGCAGCTTACACATGTATTTGCAAATGCGTGCAACTAAACCCCTGTTTTTAAACGCACTGTTAGACAGGTGAATTCGTTTTGTTGCTGATTGGTTGGTAAGTTGAGCTTGGATATTCTGTGTGTTTTTTATTGACATGAGTCCGCCCATCCAGTGCTCCTTGCTGTGAAGACCAGTCATAGATAAGGGCAGTGACATTTTTGTTATATATATTGTGTTATGTGCCCCTAACCAACCTGACAAAAGGGAAAGAGTCGGTCATGGTTAAATGGACCCCAGAGGCTGAGGCAGCATTCCAATTCTTAAAAAAAGCCTTATGTAGCCAGCCAGTGTTGTACTCACCAGACTTCTCTAGGGACTTTGTCGTACAAAGTGATGCATCAGACGTTGGGTTAGGAGCAGTATTGTCCCAGGTCTGGAACGGGGAAGAGCACCCAGTCATTTACCTCAGCAGGAAATTGAAGTCCCATGAGGTAAATTACGCCACGATTGAGAAGGAGTGTTTAGCGGTGAAGTGGGCTCTAGATTCCCTTCGGTACTATCTGCTAGGTAGGCACTTTGACATGATTAATGATCACGCTCCTTTAAAGTGGATGGCTCAAAACAAAGAGACAAATAGAAGAGTGACAAGGTGGTTCCTGGCCCTACAGGAATTCAACTTTACGGTAAAGCATCGCCCTGGCGTTCAAATGGGGAATGTGGATGCTTTGTCTCGAGTACATGCATGCCTGATTGCTTGTGTTCCAACCCCAAGGTTAAAACAAGAGGGGGGGGGTATGTGACAGAATGCAGGTAAAATCACCAGGTTGCGTCCAGAATGGAAGGTATATATGTCCTAGATTCAGGCTTTATGCCGATTTATACCACTAGGGGGAGTGCGGGGAGTCTTGCAGGGGAAGAGTTAATGAGCCCAGCTGAAGTAAGTGGGCTCGTTAGGGCCTCTACAAGAACTCCCAGCATGTTAAGGGAGATGCTCCCTCCTGGAACCAGATCTGTGTTGTGCAAGACTGGGGAGCGTGTTTCTGTCCTGTGCGGTAAGACAAAGCCTGTGTGGCTAAAACCTTTAAAAAACAGGGAGATAGGGGCTGGGGCAGCACAAGGCTGCACCTAGTTGTCAGACAGGGAACCTACGTGTGTAGTAAGCGGTCAAGCTGACCAGGATTTCTTTTTTTATGTTTCTTTTTGTTTTGCTGTTTTTCCCCTGTAAATAGTTTAAATAAACCGCACCTTTTTGTTTTTGCAACTATAAACTCTGTCTGCTGTGCCTGTTTTTGTGTGGTGAACCCATCCAGGGGGTCACACACACCCGCTGCCGAGCTAACCCCCTCACAGTATATAAACTGATGTTATACAGAGGCTGGACATAACAACAAGACAGTGATCCAACACACCTAATGCCTCGTACACACGATCGGAGTTTCCGATGAAAATAGTCAGACGGAATTTTTTAATCGGGTATTCCGACCGTGTGTATGCCCCATCGGACATTTTCCCTCGGAAATTCTGAACGATTTAGACAGAGAACATGTTCTCTTTTTCTCTGACGAAAAAAATTCAGATCGGAAATTCCTATAGTCTGTATGGAACTCCGACGGAGGAAAAACCATGCATGCTCAGATTCAAGTCGACGCATGCTTGGAAGCATTGAACTTCATTTTTCTCGGCTCATCGTAGTGTTGTACGTCATGGTGTTCTTGACGGTCGGAATTTGGTGTGACAGTGTGTATGCAAGACAGCTTGAACGAAATTCCATCTGAAAAATCCGTCTGAGTTTATCCCGACGGAAAATCCGATCGTGTGTACAAGGCATAAGAATCAACACTGAGTTCCTTCAATCAACAAAAGCCAATGATTTTGGGTTGGCCTTCACAGTTCCCAGATACATTTAATAGGGAATATCTGTGGGAAGATCTAAAACACACAGTGCACGCTGTTTTAGATACTAGGTAACCTAAGAATAATTCTGAAGCAAAAAATCTTTTGATAAGGAGTGAGAAAACGAATAGAAAGTATTACTATTAGCTGGTTACAAGAAACATTTGGAGGCAGAGATTTCCATTAAAAATAATAATTCTAAGGCCCCTCAACACAAACCCTTCCTGTAACCCTAACACAAACCCTCCTCATAAGCCCAGCCTTATAACCCTATACTTCAAAATGTAACCTCCTGTTTGCATATTCACCTCTCAATCACCAAGATCTACTATGCTGAAGAAGAACTTTCCTGTTCTGAAGTCCCAGCAGTGGGTCTCTAGCTTAGTTAGTACATACAGTGGGGCAAGAAAGTATTTAGTCAGCCACCAATTGTGCAAGTTCTCCCACTTAAAAAGATGAGAGAGGCCTGTAATTGTCATCATAGGTATACCTCAACTATGAGAGACAAAATGTGGAAACAAATCCACACAATCACATTGTCTGATTTGGAAATAATTTATTTGGAAATTATGGTGGAAAATAAGTATTTGGTCACCTACAAACAAGCAAGATTTGTGGCTCTCACAGACCTGTATCTTCTTCTTTAAGAGGCTCCTCTGTCCTTCACTCATTACCTGTTTTAATGGCACCTGTTTGAACTTGTTATCAGTATAAAAGACACCTGTCCACAACCTCAAACAGTCACTTTCCAAACTCCACTATGGTGAAGACCAAAGAGCTGTCGAAGGACACCAGAAACAAAATTGTAGACCTGCACCAGTATGAGAAGACTGAATCTGCAATAGGCAAGCAGCTTGGTGTGAAGAAATCAACTATAGGAACAATAATTAGAAAATGGAAGACATACAAGACCACTGATAATCTCCCTCGATCTGGGGCTTCATGCAAGATCTCACCCCGTGGGGTTAAAATGATCACAAGAACGGTGAGCAAAAATCCGAGAACCACACAGGGGGACCTAGTGAATGACCTGCAGAGAGCTGGGACCAACGTAATAAAGGCTACCATCAGTAACACACTACGCCGCCAGGGACTCAGATCCTGCAGTGCCAGACGTGTCCCCCTGCTTAAGCAAGTACATGTCTGGGCCCATCTGAGGTTTGTTAGAGAGCATTTGGATGATCCAGAAGAGGATTGGGAGAATGTCATATGGTCAGATGAAACCAAAGTAGAACTGTTTGGTAGAAACACAACGGGTCAAGTTTGGAGGAGAGAGAATGCTGAGTTGCAACTAAAGAACACCATACCTAGTGTGAGGAATGGGGGTGGCAAAATCATGCCTAGGGCTGTTTCTCTGCAAAGGGAACAGGACGGCTGATCCGTGTACATGAAAGAATGAATGGGGCCATGTATCGTGAGATTTTGAGTGCAAACCTCCTCCAATCAGCAAGGGCATTGAAGATGAAACGTGGCTGGGTCTTTCAGCATGACAATGATCCCAAACACACCGCTGGGGCAACAAAGGAGTGGCTTCGTAAGAAGCATTTCAAGGTTCTGGAGTGGCCTAGCCAGTCCCCAGATCTCAACCCCATAGAAAACCTTTTGGAGAGAGTTGAAAGTCCGTGTTGCCCAGCGTTAGCCCCAAAACATCACTGCTCTAGAGGAGATCTGCATGGAGGAATGGGCCAACATACCAGCAGCAGTGTGTGACAACCTTGTGAAAACTTACAAAAAAGGTTTGACATCTGTCATTGCCAACAAAGGATATATAACAAAGTATTGAGATTAACTTTTGATATTGACCAAATACTTATTTTCCACCATAATTTGCAAATAAATTCTTTCCAAACAGCTCTTTGGTCTTCACCATAGTGGAGTTTGGAGTGTGACTGTTTGAGGTGGTGGACAGGTGTCTTTTATACTGATAACAAGTTCAAACAGGTGCCATTAATACAGGTAATGAGTGGAGGACAGAGGAGCCTCTTAAAAAAGAAGACACAGGTCTGTGAGAGCCAGAAATCTTGCTTGTTTGTAGGTGACCAAATAGCGTATATACTCGAGTATAAGCAGAGTTTTTCAGCCCTGTTTTTAGGGCTGAAAGTACTCTCCTCGGCTTATACTCGAGTCAGTACCTGAAAATCTTCTTATACTGCGGCCAGCGTCCATTGTTTAAATATTGCGGCTTTCTCCTGGTCCCTTCTGTGATAGGCGTTTCCAGCAAACACTGTGTTGAGGGTTCTGCATATCACGGAGGTCCTCACATTCTCGGACTCCGTTTCCCAGCAGACACTGTGTTCAGTGTTTCGCCTATCATGGATGTTCTCTTGTCCGCGGATGAAAAGACGTCCGTGATTGCCGACACTGAACACAGTGCCTGCTGGGAAACGGAGTCCGAGAATGAGAGGATCTCCGTGATAGGCGGAACACTCAACACAGTGTTTGCTGGAAACGCCTACCACGGAAGGGACCAGGAGAAAGCCACGATATTTAAACAATGGACGCCGGCCGCAGTATAAGAAGATTTTCAGGTACACTGACTCGGGCACAGGGAGGCTGCAATGGACACAGTGAGGTTGGGCACAGTAAGCTGGAAATGGGCACAGTAAGGTGGCGCAGTGAGGTGGCAATGGGCACAGTGAGGTGGCAATGGGCACAGTAAGGTTGGGCAATTGGCACAGTGAGGTGGCAATGGGCACATTTCCCCCCTAGGCTAATACTCGAGTCAATACGTTTTCCCAGTTTATTGGGGTAATATTAGGTACCTCGGCTTATATTCGGGTCGGCTTATACTCAAGTATATACGGTACTTATTTTCCACCATAATTTGCAAATAAATTCTTTCCAAATCAGACAATGTGATTGTGTGGATTTGTTTCCACATTTTGTCTCTCATAGTTGAGGTATGCCTATGATGACAATTACAGGCCTCTCTCATCTTTTTAAGTGGGAGAACTTGCACAACTGGTGGCTGACTAAATACTTTTTTGCCCCACTTTATTTTATATTTTAGTTTTTCTAGACTTTTTAGCATGGATTTATGCTTGAATGTGAATGTTTTTTGATTTTGAAGTATCTTTGCACTTTTTTTCAGCCATTTTCAGGCTTGAGTTTTTTTTAAATTATTTTCTCCACTGCAGGTGCCGTTTATCCGCAGCGGCAATGCAGATGGGGGATGAAGTTGAGAGAAACCTTGTTCCTCTATGATTTACTTGGCTACAGGGAGGCAGCTATCCGATTGTATGCTGGCACACCATGTGACTTTGGTGACAATCTTGGGTCAGGCAGAGTCTATATTAGACCCTCGCTCTCGGGTTGGCACACATTTTACACGTGGCTAGTGTAGGGACAGGTCACCTGTCTGACAGGGACAGTAATTAAAGCAAAGGGAAAGGTTCTGGAGGAGTAGGGAAAGCGCAGGGACCACGCCAACTCTCTGGAAAGCTTCCCTCTTTGGGTATGAATGGGCCAGGCTACATTCCGCTCCTCATGGCAGATGCTGTCGGCATCTCCGGGTCTCCAGTTTACTGCCCAATCACTGTTGCATGTTGCAAGTTTTCCTGGCTGGGTTTCCTCCCTGTTGGGCCTGTTGTGGACTGCTGAACTTTTGTTACAATAAATTCCTGTTACTTGGATTCGGTGGGGTGCATGGTAGCCAATCAGCTTCTAACTTCAGCTTGTTCAATTAAGCTTTGACAAAAAAATCTGGAAACTCATTGGTTTCTGTGCACCAAATGTTTCACTCTCCAGTTTTAACAAATCGACCTGCCACATCACGCTGCATCTACCTACATGTGCATTTTTGAGGTGCTCCTATTGAAGTCAATTGGGACCTAAAACACGCAATCATACCCTGAAGAATCTCCTGTATTTTCGCTAAGGTTCCATTCACACCTAAGCGATGTGCAGGGACAGCTGCAGCCGCAGTTTTTTTTTTGTTTTTTGTTTTTTACTTGAGCGTTTTTGGAGCGGCATCATTCATTTGCATGTGTTTACCTCTTCTCCAAAAATGCTCAAAAAGAAGCTCAGGAACCAAATCTTGGCACAGAGCCAGGAGCGTTTGTGGTCGCGACCCCACGTTTGGGGAGCCATTAAGAAATACTGGCATTGCAAACGCATTCCGCGTTTTCACCACGATTCTGCCCACAATCCAGAACGCCCAGCTGTGAATGGAGCCCTAAGCCCCATACAAAATATTTAATTGGTCTAAAAGTTTAGACCAAGAAGGTAACGGTAAACACAAGATTCTACCTATGTCAGCAAATGTTCTGCTATTCTGCATTGCAAATGTAAATACAGTGACAAAGAGTAGCCAAACATTGTCTGACATTTAATAGAGATGAAATATAATGCGTACCTTCCTAGTCTGCCAAGATGCCTCTACAGAAACCTCTACAGCCCATTAGTCAATCTTTCTTCTCATGCCACATGCATCAAAGGTAACATCAATCTAATAGTGTAAATTCTGCACAGATATAAAAATGTTTGTGCTAAGAATAGGCACAATGGAGTTGATTTACTGATTGAGAAGATTATATTCACTTAGCGAGGGTCCCCTCTGAATACCCAATTGTGTGCAGGAAAATTTACAAAAATAGGATTTTGGCTCACTCATGATTGAACTGAACGTAGTGAACATTCTCTGTTCTATTAGTAAATTAACCCCAGTGATTTCCACTGAATAGTTGGGATCGCTATAGCTTATAACTACAGAAACTTGTATCTTTATAATACTTTTAGTTTACAACTAATGTTATCAATGTGACAACACTTTTTGTCTTCTATGTCTCTGCACTGAATAGCATGTTTTATTAAAATGACTGTAATGCTATACAAAAGAAAGTCAAAAGCTGTCATCTGTCAGAAATAAAAATTTGCATCTAAAAACAGTAACTGACCAACAAACGAAAAAAAACCTCTTATTATTGCTTGGAGTTTTTTTCAGTAGAATGCAGCTCAAACCATTCAAGAGGGTTTGAATACTGGAAATGCTTAGAGCTGCTCTAAAACATCTGTTTGGCACGTGATTGAGGTGACCCTTGCCACCAGGCCTAACTTCCTCAGTTAAGAGGGTTCCCGTTTTTTTTCCTGCTTGGTTTGTTACACAACCTTTAAAAAAAAAAAAAAAAGAACAACTCACTGCACCACAAGCACTGCAACCCTTTAGATGGCTGTTCACACAACCAACTGAGTTTGCAAATGCCCTTTATTTTTTTGTTTTATTTAGGTTGGCTTAAGGTTCATTGATAAATTTAATGCTGGCTACATATGTACCAATCAAAATGTTGAATGACATAATTTACAAACCTCTGCTCAAATTTGGCAGTTATTTGTAGTTTTTTAATATCATTGATCATTTTTCAATACCGTTTTTTTTTTTATTTCATTTGAAAAATTGTGGATCGTTTTCAAAGCAAATTTTTATTGATTCTGAAAACAGTTGGTTTAGATTACCGGTATTTTATTTTTTTACACAAAAAGCCTTCGACATTAAAAGTGATTGAATTGATGAAGGCAAATATGTGTTGTATCTGATGACTGTTTCAAACATCAATCTATTAAAATGATCAAATAGGGTCGGAAATTATATGTTTCCTCCTTTTATACGCACTAGAACACAGGACATTGTTTATTTTCATGTGAAAATGACTTAAAAACATGTTTTTATTTTTTAGAAAATGTTTTGGCATCCATAAGTCACTCGCATATCCATACAAAACAGACCACAAAATCACTTCCTCCTGTGATCGCAAGAAACACATGCTTGATTTGCAATCATTTTACAATGTAACTGCCAAGCTTGACAAATCTCAGACATAAGGTCGCTAATGTCCCTATAATGTCCAAACATACAAATGCATCAAGTCATGAAAGAAAGTGCATGCACTATTCGTATTCTTATGCGCTATTTGCTAAATATCAAACTATATTACCGTTAAGAATTTAACCACTTAAATTACTTCCTGAATGCAATATTATTTTTCTATTTTTTTAAAACAATTAAAATGATCACAACCTGAAGTGGGTGTTTTTGGGAATAGATTTTCTGTATTATAGACAGGAATTCCCAGATCATCAGATTATCAACAAAATAGGAGTGGGACAGACTACAGTTGTCAATAGCACCCTAGTACATTACCCAATGCGCCTCTGATGTCCCTAAGTTGTAGAATACCACAACGTATGATAACAAACAACCGTGCATTTTGGTGGGTTGCATCAGAAAAAAAGGTGCATGCCTGATTTTTTTGTGTCCGCTCTGATATGTTGGCAGCCCAAACATTCGGATAAGCTGCCTTAACAAGATGCATGTAAACAAAAAGCACTGGACAGGTGTGATTGGTCCCTTAAAGAGACCAAGCTTGTCCAAATGAGCTGTTACCTTCACTACTAGATGTGCCTGCTGTGACCAGCTTGGTCCAAGCAAACTATTTAATGAGATGGAGATCAGCTTTATTAACACCCATTTGTAAAATTATTCATACACACAAACAAATAAAAGATGCCAGGTTCCAAAGGGCCACTTTCACAAACGTTTGGGCAGGGGAGTACACGTCCCAGGCATGTGTCAAGCGCTGTTCAGAAAGGACAGCACAGGCACATGGAGGAGGGATGTGGGAAGGCTAGACTTTTTGTGGATCAGAAGCATACACCTAAAGGTGGCTCTATGGGTCCCTGTAAGGCAGTGGTTCTCAACCCCTGTCCTTGGGACCCACTAACAGGCTGTCAGAGACCCAGCGCTGCTGACACTCATTTCCGGGTGTCAGCAAGGAATTCCCATTCTGCAGGTGCTAATGCGCGTGCGTGGACACTTAGAATGGGCCGTATAGGACTCAGACCGTGCACGCACAATGCGTGCGCCCATGCGCATGCGCGCGCCTCTTCCAATCCCGGCGCACAGCGCCCTATTTAAACCTGGATCACCTGAGTGTCAGTGCTGGATTGTCTTTTCAGCTAGTACCTGTATCCTTGTCTGAAAACCTTATTATTGGATTGATCTGCTCCTGAAGATACCTGGCTTGTTTGACTAACCTTCTCGGATCTCCCTTACCTGCTCTCCTGCCTTTGGCTGTTTACTGACCACGGCCTTGCCTCCCGTTTTTGTACCTCTCCGCTAGCCCACTGCTGAACCTCTGCCTTCACCTGTTTACTCTTCTGGATCTTCCCTGAACGGATCTGACGCCTGGTTTCTGCAGCATCTGTGCTTAAAGAGGGTTCCAGTGCCTTACAGTGACTCTATCTGAATTAACAGGCACCTGCACCTTCTTGTTCTCACCTCCAGGGGTACGGGGACCGGGATCATGCGAGAGGCCGCCCCCACTTCCTCGGTTTCGCTGTAAGGTACGTGACACAGGCCAGGTTTGCAAGATAACTGAAATACATCACAGCTGATATAATTTGCTGCTCAGTGATTGTATAATTCTAGTCTGCATCTCCCCAAGGTAATACTTAAAACCTGGCCTGTTAGTGGGTCCTGAGGACAGGAGTTGAGAACCACTGCTGTAAGGAGATGGAGCCACCTAAAAACTGGATCCAGCGAGAAGAGAATTTGGAGGGATTGAATTGCAAAGCACAGAAATGCTCAAAAAGAAAAAACACACATTAGCGATAGTAAGTGCTGAGGTCTGCAACATGGTTTTTACATTCATGGGTTTAATAACACTTTAAGTACAAAATCCATGTACTTGAAACCATAATTTGTTCTGGTCCACAGTAGAAATCCAATGAAGCTAAAGCAGGGAATGGATTCAACTAAATCTGCCACACCACAGAGTTTTTATAGCAAGCTTTGAATTGCAATACCTTTAAATTTAGCATCTCTTTGTGTCAATTAGGTGACCATAGAGTTTACAGCATGTGTCAAGCCTATTTGTGTCCTCATAGTGAACATTTCATTTCCGAGATCTAAGATCCAATTACAGGTTGTGCAGACGTCAGAGTATTATTAACAGGGTTTGCTTCTTCACATGGCTTACTTTTTTTATTTTCTTGTACACATGCCGCTGGACTGAGGTTTCCCTTGCCAAATACTGTTTCAGGCTACAACCAATGATTTGACTTTAGCGAGGAGAAGCTGGCAGGATAGTTCTGTATTTTTGGACTTTCGTATTGAATGTACTACGTGAGTGATATAAGAGAGAGGAAGATACCGTAATAGGCATACATTTGCTGTGCTACACATGTTAACTAATAATAGCATGTGACGTTGCTAAACAGAACATCTTAGAATAGCCTTTACGTACAGAAAAGCTTTTGTAGGATGTTGTGCCAGAGGGGACTTGTACTAGAACTGGGTCACACAGAAATAGAGTAAAAATAAATCTCTTCTGTTATAGGTAGTAAACATTAAAAGCAGGCTGGATTGCAATTGTGTATATCATAAATTACCAGTTACTTAAATAGGCATGCATAAACAGCTGTGGGCATAAAAATCAAGAATATTTTTAATAAGACAAATATTTACATTTATATATTAATGTCTTTCAGGAAACCTAGAAAAAGAGATCTACAACTTATAAATGTTATCTGCAGCACCGTCTACTGGTAAAATCTGGTATAACATTGTGACCATGCATAAATTCCTGCCAACGTAATACATATTGACTTTACTGTTCCTCGTTGTAGATCTAACAATGCCCCTACCATGGTCATACAAGCACACACCCCATATTGTTATGCCAGGTAACATAAGGCAGGTCACAGATGGTGCGGATTTCCTTCCTGCAACCATAGGTTGCAGGAAAGAAATTCCCACGATTTCCCAACAACACAGACCACGCTGACAGGGGAATCCCTCCTGTTGAGACACTGCATTCTGCTAGTGGGGTGGGGGCAGACAGGAGAAGCTGTCCCCGCTGGGAGAAGACAGTGATTATTGCTAGCAGCTATACTAGCCCCTAGTGATAATTGCAAGTAAATCTGGCAGGCTGGTTGTACCCAATTTTATTGATCGACCAACTTGGTACATTCAGCCTGTTCATACATGGTTAGAATCTCGGCCGGTTCCTGCTGAACCGGCCAAGATTTGAACCTTCTATGGCCGGCTTTACTGTATATTTTTTTTAAATAGTTTTGTTTTAGGGCGAAAAAAATACATATGCAAACAACCCTAATGGGAACTAAACCAGGGAGCCCAATAATGTAACACAAGTGGGATTCTACTGACTTTTGCTGGAGGAGGGGGTCTGAGGAACATTGCACTATAAAATAACACAGAGGGGCACAAATAAAATAATTTATTCCTGCAAATTCCCCATAAAGCGGAGTTCCACCCACATTTACATCTTTACACCATCCGCAAAATAAACCTTTATTGGCCGTTTTATTTTTTTTAGCTGGATTTACCTTGTTTTTATGGAGTAATCTTTTTTATTCCTGATAAGGCTACCGCAGCGAGGTACGTCATTTCCGCAATGGGATCGTGCCCTCCTCCCCCCCCCCCCCCCCTGCTGCCTTCTGTGTCCTGTGTGTGTCTATGAAGATAACGAGAAAATTCAGAAAGTGCTGCACGATTCGGGCATGAGCAGTAGGAAACCAGCAGTGAAGCCTGAAGGCTTCACTGCTGGTTTCCCTTACTAGCAATGCTAGCGCCTGCACCCAAAGCCGATGGACAAATCGGCTTGGAGTGTCAACATCGCAGGCTCTCTGGACAGGTAAGTGTCCTTATATTAAAAGTCAGCAGCTACAGTATTTGTAGCTGGTGACTTATTTTTTTTTCCCCCCAGGCTGGAACTCCGCTTTAAAACTGGTTCTTTATCTTGTGTAAAGTGCAGCAAGCTTCAACTGGATTATGCCAAAGATTATAAGAAGGTTCATTTTAGGAAGTCTATACAGCTTCAGTACTTTCTGAGCCACTGACAAGGAACAAGTATAGAGATCAGGAGAGACAGAACTCCTAAATTTGGGTGGTTGCACCAGGTCCCAAAGACAATGGATTAGAATTAGTATATTTCGATGGGCGATAAGCAATGGGAGGTCAGTAATGGCAGTCACTTTACTTCCTCTGGTTTCTTTAAAAAATACAGTTAAGGAGATAGAATGGTAAATGTTAACAGCAGCTCAGCATTATCTGTAGAACATTCAATAAACCAAAGTATATCCGAAGTATCACATTTCCAACAGGCTGGCTGTGCACAGGTCGATTGATAGATTGACTTGTGTACAACCAGCCTGCTCATACATGGATCGAAATTCGGCAGCTCCCTTCTGAAGCAACCAAATTTCGATTCATGTATGGCCAGCTTAAAGCTTCATATATTCAAAGACATTCTTCCACAAACTAAGATATGGCTCTCAGCATTACAGCCTGCGCTTATGTTTTGTACTCACAGAAAAACAAGAGCATTACTTAGTTCATAGAACCATTCACAACAAGATCTGCCCCTGAAGGAGTTTACAATTGAAATTCCTTATGACACACTCGGACCTGTTTGGTTAGACACTAATTAACTTGCCAGTATTTTTCTTTCGTATGAGAGGAAACCTGAGCTCCAGGAATGAGCCCACGTAAACATAGGAACAACATGCAATTTGCATTCAAATAGGATACTTGCTTGGAATTAAATTCAGGGCTCCAGTACAGCAAAAATGGCAACCATTGTGCTGTCTATGTGCTCTGTACATGTAGAAAGGCTCACATATTGGGTTGCAATAGGACATGCTCATAAGGGCATGTTTTTGTCCCTTTTTGCAGCCCGTTATTTTGAATGGGCTGGCAGTGTACATTAACATACAAAAAAAATCACATTCAACACACTACAGTACATTAGCAATTACTTCATGTGTGCATTGGCGTAACATTTTAAATGAATGGCAACACATTTTATTGTGTCGCAATAATGTGCATTTTACCATGCAATACATTGCATGCTTGTTAATTATCCCTGAGGCCATGTTCACACTGGTGCGACACGACAGCCATCTTTCTTTGGATCCGACTTTGCCCGCCGACATACGTCCGACTTTCAATAAACGGGGATCCGACTTGGATCCCCGCCAATATCAGGCACTGTTTGGTATGAATCTTGAGGGGTAACTCCACGCCAAATTTTAAATAAAAAAGGGGAACCCCTACGCCGAAAAAACAGCGTGGGGGGTCCCCCCAAAATCCATACCAGACCCTTAATCCGAACACGCAGCTCGGCCGGTCAGGAAAGGGGGTGGGGACGACCGAGCGCCCTCCCTCCTGAACTGTACTAGGCAGCATGCCCTCAAAATGGGGGGTGGGTGCTTTGGGGCAGGGGGCACCCTGCGGCCTCCCCACCCCAAAGCACCCTGTCCCCATATTGATGAGGACAAGGGCCTCTTCCCGACAACCCTGGCCGTTGGTTGTCGGGGTCTGCGGGCGGGGGCTTATCAGAATCCAGGTGCCCCCTTTAATAAGGGGGCCCCCAGGTCCCGGCCCCCCTATGTGAATGAGTATGGGGTACATCGTACCCCTACCCATTCACCGGGGGGGAAAAGTGTCAAGAAAAAAAAACACACTAGACAGGTTTTCAAAGTCATTTATAAGGCAGCTCCGGGGGTCTTCTTCCGACTTCGGGGGTCTCTTCTGACTCTCTGGCCTCTTCTCCTGCTCTCCGGTGCCTTCTCCGCGCTCTCCGGTTCTTCTCCCGCTCTCCGGTGCTTTCTGCCGTGCTCCTTCGCCAGCTCTTTTACTAGTGTTGGCCCGGTCTTCTCCGTCGCCTTCTTCCCTCTTTTCTTCCGATGTTGACTCGACGATCTCTCTCGCTGTAATGCCGTGTGCGAGGTGCGCAACGATTTATATAGGCATGGGGCGTGGTCACCGGGTGATGTCACCGGTGACCGCGCCCCGTATGACGTCACAGTCCCATCATCTCCCGGGACTGTGACGTCATACGGGCGGGGTCACCGGAGAGTGGGAAAAGAGGCCGGAGAGTCGGAAGAGACCCCCGAAGTCGGAAAAGCTGCCTACCCCATACTCATTCACATAGGGTGGGGGCGGGATCTGGGGGCCCTCTTATTAAAGGATTTCGCCCGCAGACTCCGACAACCAACGGCCAGGGTTGTCGGGAAGAGGCCCTTGTCCTCATCAACATGGGGACAGGGTGCTTTGGGGTGGGGGGGCCGCAGGGTGCCCCCCTGCCCCAAAGCACCCACCCTCCTATGTTGAGGGCATGCGGCCTGGTACGGTTCAGAAGGGGGGCACTCGCTCGTCCACACCACCTTTCCTGACCGGCCGGGCTGCATGCTCGGATAAGGGTCTGGTATGAATTTTGGGGGGACCCCCACGCCGTTTTTCTGGCGTAGGGGGTTCCCCTTTAAATCTATACCAGACCGAAGGGCCTGGTATGCTCCTGGAGGGGGAACCCATGCCGGTTTTTATTTAAAATTTGGCGAGGAGTTCCCCCTCAAGAACAGCAGAGCACAAGTCGGAGCATGCAAGACAGTGTTCCGACTTTGATCCGACTTCAATGATATTCTAAAGTAGGATCAAAGTCAGACCAAAGTAGTACAGGGAGCATTTTCAAAGTCGGACCGACATGTGTCGGACCAGTTAAGATGGCTCCTATAGGGAAACATTCATTTTCACACGTCATGCGAAATGAGCTTCCAATGTCGGAGCATTCCTCCTTGCAAAACTGCTCCAGCTCCTTCAAGTTGGATGGTTTGCGCTTGTGAACAGCAATCTTTAAGTCTGACCACAGATTTTCTATTGGATTGAGGTTTGGGCTTTGGCTAGGCCATTAAAACACATTTACATGTTTCCCCTTAAAGTGTTGCTTTAGCAGTGTGTTTGGGGTCATTGTCCTCCTGGAAGGTGAACCTCTGTCCTAGCCTCAAATCACACACAGAGTGGTTCAGGTTTTGCTCAAGAATATCCCTGTATTTAGCATCATCCATCTTTCTGGATCTTTCCCTCAACTCTGACCATTTTCCCAGTCCCGACTGGTGAAAAACAACCTCACAGCATGATGCTGCCACCACCATGTTTCACTGTGGGGATGGTGTTCTTTGGGTGATGTGATGTGTTGGGTTTGCGCCAGACATAGTGTTTTCTTTGATTGCCAAAAAGTAAAATTTTAGTCTCATCAGTCTCATCAGACCAGAGCACCTTCCTCCATACATTTTAGGAGTCTCCACATGCCTTTTCGCAAACTCAAAATGTGCCATTTTGTTTTTTGCTGAAAGTAATGGCTTTCTGCTGGCCACTATGCCATAAAGTCCAACTCTATGGAGCGTACGGCTTATTGTCATCCTATGTACAGATACTGCAGTCTCTGCTGTGGAACTCTGCAGCTCCTCCAGGGTTACCTTAGGTCTCTGTGCTGCCTCTCTGATTTATGCCCTCCTTGCCGTGAGTTTTGGTGTGTGGCTGTCTCTTGGCAGGTTTGCTGTTGTGCCATGTTCTTTCCATTTGGTTATGATAGATTTGATGGTGCTCCTAAGGCTCATCAAAGATTTGGATATTTTTTTATAACCTAACCCTGACTTGTACTTCTCAACAACATTGTCCTTTACTTGTTTGGAGAGTTCCTTGGTCTTCATGGCAGTGTTTGGTTAGTGGTGCCTCTTGCTTAGGTGTTGCAGCCTCTGGGGTCTTTCAAAAAGGTTGGTAAATTTAATGACAGATCATGTGACACATTTAGATGGCACACAGGTGGACATCATTTCACTAATTATGTGACTTCTGAAGGTAATTGGTTGCACTAGAGCTTTTTATGGGGCTTCATAACAAAGGGGGAAAATACTAGACTTGTGCACAACGGAAAAATTTGTTTAGTTTCGGTTCGTTTCTTTTCGGTCCTGTTGATTCGTAATCATTCGTAATTTTGCTAGACGGGATTTTTCGTGTTCGGACTAATTCGTATTTTCGCAAGCGACATTTTTCGTTGAATTTTTAGTTGATTTATAATTCGTACTTTCGGTAGGGTAAATTGTTTTTCGTTGATTCTGGACACAACTCCTACTTTCGTAACTTTTTTTGGGTTTGTTGATTCGTAATTTTCCGTGTCTCTCTCACAACGACGCTGCCTATTATGCCTAATGTGCTTTGAATGGATTTGTACTTTTCTAAATACATAGCGGTTATTTGTAACGATTCAAAATCTCATATTTTACTTTCGTTTTTTACATGCGACTATAGCCTCCGCCCCTGTACACCATTTTGAGAGGGTTCAGCACGGTGAGGGAGAAGCAGAGAGCAGAGCAGAGTGTTATTGTGCTTCGAATGGATTAGAAATCTCGTATTTTACTTTCGTTTTTTACATGCGGCTATAGCCTCCGCCCCTGTACACCATTTTGAGAGGGAGTTCAGCACGGTGAGGGAGAAGCAGAGAGCAGAGCAGAGTGAGTGTTATTGTGCTTCGAATGGATTCGTACATTTGTAACTTTTTTCATAACGAATTATGCTGAAGACATTCGAGCATTCGCTATTTGCGGTATAATTTATTTCGGATTCGGTTTTATTCGTAATTGCTTTGTTCGGAAATTTGAATGCTTCCGAATGTCCGAAAGTTGCTAAATTCGGACAAATTTCGATTCGTTACAAAACGAATTGCACAAGCCTAGTAAATACATATGTACATGCCAATTATAATTTTTTTATTTCTGAAAAATTGTTTTATGTATCTATTTTTCTAATTTTACTTCACCAACTTAGATTATTGTGTTCTGATCCATCACATATAAGTCAGATTAAAAAAAACATTGAACTAAAGGCTGTAATGTAACAAAATAGGTAAAAGGGGGGTTAATACTTTTGCAAGGCACTGTATATGTAGCTATTGTTTTTATGGGAGTAAGAAGGGCTGGATATCATTTATGATTTTGTTTATTGTCATTTGATTGGAGCAATTATTCACTTCTGTAGATTTTTTACCTATATTGGGGCAGCTCTACACTATTGTTTTGGTTATTATCTGTCAGGGTGTGGGGACACATTGAGTTGTCAGCAGCAGCCAATATTGGGCTATTGAAGTCAGGCAGCACCTGAGAATTTACTTGTTATAATAAAATCCTGACAGGTGTTCTAATACCTCTCTACTCCATCCAAAAAAAAGTTTTGCTTCAGTTAAACTTTAAATTAGCTTAAAAAGGAGTTGCTTGCAGTTTTAACAGTATGATAACGTAGGACTAAATCAGATAATTAGGGTGCAACACAGGTTCAAAGATTCCTGCTAACTCCTGATTTTGCATGCTAATTGCACATTAATTTTTACTCAGCTGCTTTAATAAACCTCCCCCATCATCCATGCATGTGCTTGTATCCTCCCCAGTGACTTCCACTGGCATCAGAGGACTACACAGCAAGGCCTGCTCTTTCTCCACCCATGTGACTGCTCATTTATAATAAAATATCGAACAATAGCTGTGTCTGGGGTCACCTTAAGAATTACAGAATGGAGCTCAAACTTTATTGTTGAAGTTATTAATCAAGTACATTTCTATATGAGCTCTTGTTATGCAGTTACCAAGCTAATCAAATCTTCTTAGGAGGTAATGTTGCACTTTTATGCTGTTATTGATATAAAACATTAATTTATATGTTAGTATCATACATTTAGAATGTCACGCTTATAATTTATGGATATTTGCGTAAGAAAAGGAACCTAAAGCTTAGCATTTTTAATATACTTAAACATGCAAAAGTCATCCATTCATTAAGCCCAACTCCAAGAAAGTATCAACCCCCCTCCCTATTTATAACTAACCACTGGTATGAAAAAAATAATTATTCAAATGCCAGATTTACTTAAATGAGGCAACAGTCACAGTTCCCTCTTCTTCTGTTTATATCCTGGGGTCCTTTTTCAGTTGTCCATGACACTGCCTGCGTGATGTGGACACATCCTATTGGTGGAGGCAGCACTTTCAGAGACCTGGTTCTCTCTCATAGGAGGCAGGAGAACTCAAATGTGGTGAGGGAATCAGGGGCCAAGAAGAGAAGTGGGGGAAAATGTGTAGGCAGGGCTTGGGGCTGAGTTACCCAACCTCCGAGAGATCACACACACAAGTCCAGGAAGTTGTATAAAATCCTGTATACTTTTGTAGCGGGTATACACTTTCAGTGTATTTAAAACTGGCAGAGACACCAGTAATGTGCAGTTCCCTACAGCCCAGCAGGTGGCGCTGTCGCCTTGGGCTGGGGTTGAACCATTGCTGTGTGCTGTGTTCCCTTTTTGTCCTCCCTCGGCAGCGGTATGGTGGGGCGGGGAACCCGCCGTGCTTGCTGGGAGAGGGTATAAAGGGGCCGGCCATCTTTGTCACGAGGTCGAGTCCCAGGCACCTTCAGCCTGTGGGCGGTGGTTCGTGTCGGTCCTCGAGGCGGCCTAGGCCTAGAGGACGTTCGGAGGTCGTGTTCCATCCCAGGCACCTTTAGCCTGGAGTGGGGTTCTCGGATGGAGGTCTGGAGCTCAGTGCCCACCACTGAGTTCCACGAGGGAAGGAGGTCCTAGGGAACCCTGGGAGTGGGTACCCGAATCCGGAAGGCGTAATGGACCGGTGGGAGTCAATTACTTGAAGACCCGGTGCAGCATATTGCTGGTGACAGGTGAGCTTCCCATTGGAGTCCGCCTGGAAGGAAATCCCCCCTCGCTCGGAGACCGCAACCCACTTTCAGGAAGGAAAGTGGAGAGTTCATTGTGTCTGGGCCTACTCGCATCCACACCTCCTTGTCTGTTCTGTTCTCTAAGGGAGTCCAACTGATTGTGTTCACTTTTGCATTGAGAAGAATAAAGGAGTGTTGGACTTTAATGGTGTGGGGCTCATTTTCTGGCAGATATTGTTCAAGGTAACTCTCTTTGGAGACTCTAGGTGCAGGACAACGACCCGAAGGTAAAATAAGAACTCTGCTTACACCACACAACTATCTGCGGTGAAGGCTTGGCGTGGTGACCCCGCACTCTCTCCTCTAAGGTACCCCTAGACATGAGACAGACGAGCTGATAGAGAGGAGAGAGAGGAGGCCGCTACACTTTAATAAGCTTAAAGTGTAACTTTACCCATAAGAACTTGATACAAAAATATAATGTCCTTTAGCAAGGAAAATACATTCCATATTAACCACTTCAGTCCCGGAAGAATTTACCCCCTTCCTGACCAGAGCACTTTTTGCGATTCAGCACTGCGTCGTTTTAACTGACAATTGCGCGGTCGTGTGACGTTACACCCAAACAAAATTTACATCCTTTTTTCCCCCACAAATAAAGCTTTCTTTTGGTGGTATTTGATCACCTGTGCGGTTTTTATTTTTTGCGCTATAAACAAAAAAAGAGCGACAATTTTGAAAAAAAAACAACAATATTTTTTACTTTTTGCTATAATAAATATCCCAAAAAAATACATAAAAAATATATTTTTTTCTCAGTTTAGTCAGATATGTATTCTTCTACATATTTTTGGTAAAAAAAAAAAATCGCAATAAGCGTGTATTGATTGGTTTATGCAAAAGTTATAGCGTCTACAAAATAGGGGATAGTTTTAGTTTTATGGCATTTTATTATTATTATTATTTTTGCTAGTAATGGCGGCGATCTGCGATTTTTATTGTGACTGCAACATTATGGCAGACACATCAGACACTTTTGACGCTATTTTGGGACCACTGTCATTTATACAGCGATCAGTGCTATAAAAATCTAAACGTCTGTGAAAAAACGCGTAGAGGGGGCTACAGAACATCTTTACATCACTTTAGTTTGAGGCCGCAGACAGTTTTTTCCTCGGCGCTTGTGTCAGCAATTTATGTCTAATCTTGTTTAAACAAATGTGAGTATATCTCAACAGCTTTTGTATCAAAATGAATGTTTTTTTAAGCGGTAATACGCTATGGGCACCCTTCTCTTCTTTACATACTAAACCTTGGAGGAACTCCAATACCACAAATAAGGATCGATCTCCCAGAGTGCTGCACAGTGGCAAATACTGTGGCTGCATAGCACCCCAGGTGGGGTAAGAAGCATCCAGTGAGTACATTCACAATAAGAGCACGGATTAACCACCTGCACTGCAAGCACTTTTGAGAGGAGAAGAAACAGCTTTATCTGTGGATAATTAGCACTGGACACTTTATTAAGAGCACTTTTTCACTTTAATAATTATTAGTACTATTGAGTGCATAATACGTTTTTTTCTCACGGACTTTACTCATATGTTCATTGTGGTTGCTAATTTGTATGGTTTATGAATCAAGTGTGGTACCATTGGGAGCACATTTAATAGCTCATACTATAATAAAGCATCATTCACACAGGCAGGGGATCAAACCTCTTATAGCACCCTGTATAGTTTACCACTAAATGGATCTAAGAAACACATTAAACAACATATAATTTAAATATCACTATTAAATAGGAAGTACTTAACCTATAGGAAGATCAATTACTTTAGATCAGTATCACATCAAATAATTTTTTCCTCAGCACTTGTCACTTTATATTTTATTATTTATTTTCATATAAAACATAATTTTTATTAAATGTTTTACACCTATTAAATTACATTGCCTAAAAGGTTCATGAAAGAGGAACAGCGCCACACCTACACCCTCTATTTTTACCTATACTTGTACTTCACCTAGGTCAGGGATATGCAATTAGCGGACCTCCAGCTGTTGCAAAACTACAAGTCCCATCATGCCTCTGCCTCTGGGTGTCATGCTTGTGGCTGTCAGAGTCTTGCTATGCCTCATGGGAATTGTAGTTCTGCAACAGCTGGAGGTCCGCTAATTGCATATCCCTGACCTAGGTGTTAGTATATTGTATGGGCAGCAGTTCTCTCTCCTTACCATCTGCCTTGTACTTTCTCTGTTGCGCGTAAGCACATCTAACCCTTTTACTTTGGGCTTTAGTCCGATGGACTTGTGTACATTAGCCGACGTAGGACATTTGTTGCCGGAAAGTTTGTCTGTTCTCACAGCGAACATTTGTCCGATGAAAAAGAAAAAAAAGTTTGTCCGAAGAAGCGTACACACGGTCGAATTGTCTGCTAAAACAGGTCCGTCGGACATTTGTTGTCAAAAAGTCCGATTGTGTCTATGGGCCTTAAATTCTGTACCATAGAGAGGATCCTGTGATCATCCACCACTGTTGACTTCCATCAACGTCCAGGCCTTTTTATGTTGCTGAGCTCACCAGTGCATTCCTCTTTCCTCAGACTGTACCAAACTGTTGATTTGTCCACTCCTAATGTTGCTGCTATCTCTCTAATGTATGCGTTTCATTTTTGAAGCCTTACAATGGCTTGTTTAATTTACATGGACAGCTCCTTTGAACACATGATGTAGGTTCACAGCAATAGATTCCAAATGCAAATTACCACACTTAGCATCAACTCCAGACCTTTTACCTGCTTTAATGATGAATAAATAATGAAGGAGTAGCCCACACTTGGCCATGAAACAGCTTTTGATCCAATTGTCCAATTACTTTTGGTCCCTTGCAAAAGGGGGTGGCTATTCTTAAGAGCTGTAATTCTTAAACCCTTCCTCCAATTTGGATGTACATACCCTCAAATTAAACCTGAGAGTGTGCACTTTCAGACCATATCCATTATATAACTATAGCTTGAAAATAACTTGGTAAATACCTGAAAAATCTAAAATTGTGCTTGTGTCCAAATATATATGGACCTAACTGTATCTTTGGAAAATCATGCATACTATCAACTATCCATAATTTATGGGAACAGTTCCAAAATTTGCCCTTTTTCCAATATTAATTGTAAAAAATCAGAAAATGCTAAAGTGGCTTCCTTGCTGCCATGCCTAATCTAATGACAAAATCTACATCTGTATGGCCAGCTTTAGATACCTTGTATTATCAGCATTATCATTTAATTGCACAAAATATAGTTATGTGCATATTATTTAGTGGCCATTGTCACCTATTTATCACCAGCATTGTTTCTTTTGATTAAACTGCAAATATCAGGCTAAATATGACTTCCTTTTCAAAAAAAAGTTACAAGAACCATGTTCATACTATTACTGAACAATGGGCTAAACATCAGTGACAGGAACGGCTGCAGCGCCTCTGGCTTGTCTCATCCATGGGTGCAGAGCATAGTGGGCCCCATCCCCCTTGGGGTCAGAGTGCACTGCATACTTTGCACCCATGGATGATACGTCACTGCACTACAATTAGAGAAATTTTATTTTCTTTTTCACTCCATCTGCACAAAAATGTCCTACCCTAGATTGCAGGAAGCAACTTTCCCCATGCAAGCCTGTGCTTTGCCCATGTAGGGCAATCAACAGTTTTTCTTTAATGCCTAGTTTTCCAGCAGTACCCAATCACCTTCCCTTCAGTCCCCCTTCACTCTGTTTAGCCTCTGAATGTTCTTTGCAGGTTCAGAGTCTCTATAGTCAGAGTTTACACAGGGCTCTCTTACTGGTCCATGTGACAGTACTGGGTCAATCGCAAGGCACCACCCATCACTGACACATGAGATGAAGGGGAGTGAATAACAAGCTCCTCCATACTTGAAAGTACCATGTTAATTCCACGCTCCAGACTGAATGGAGTAGTTGGGAGAGGGGGAGGATGATGCAAAGGGAAAGTGACTATTTGCTCATGGGGAGGGTAGCATTACAGCAAGCAAGCCTGTTGCATGGGCAATCACATTTTTTAAGCTTGCCACACCCTACTATTGTATGTGCATGTGACTTCATGCACAGATGTCTATGCAAGTCGTACCCGACCTTGCAAAAAGTAGTGCAAAAACGACTTTAAAAATCGGTGCGACTTTGTTAACCGCTTCCATTGCAGACAATAGAGTGTGACTTGTCATACGATTTGAAACATCAAATCACATGACAAGTCGCACCGGCGTGACCGGGGGCTTAGCGCTTTAGAGAGAGACAAGTAAACACTACAGATATGTGCTCTGTTCAGATTTCATGACTGGGGTTTACAACGATGGACTGTTTTCATCAGACGAACTGATCGTGGATGGGCCCCATCGGTGTGAAAAAATAGAACATGTTTTAAATTTTTCCGATGGGAAAAAAAACGATAGCAAATTCCGATCGTCTGTGTGGAACTCCATCAGATAAAAAACCCACGCATGCTCAGACAGAATTATGAGACGGGAGCGCTCGTTCTGGTAAAACTAACGTTCGTAATGGAGATGGCACATTCGTCATGCTGTAATGGACTAAAAAGCACGGAGACTGAAAAGCGCGAATCGGCTCTCACCAAACTTTTACTAACACGCGGTAACACAAAATCAGCAAAAGCAGCCCAAAGGGTGGCGCCATTGGATTTAAACTTCCCCTTTATAGTGCCGTTGTACGTCACGGCGTTTGGGACGATCGTTTTTTTGACTGATGGTGTGTAGGCAAGACTGATGGAAGTCAGCTTCATCGGGTTTCTGATGGAAAAATCCATCGGATTAGAATCCATAGGAAATCCGATCGTGTGTACAGGGCTTTAGAGTCATTAATATGTTAAATCAAAGTTTATTTACCTAGATAATGCTAATGGGATCTCCCAAAAGAGTTAGTGCAATTTTTGCATAGTAGGCCTTAGCATGGTCCATAAACTAGATTTGTAAACAATGTTATGGTCACTGCTGGAACAAGACCACCACCAGTGGATGGTAGACATTTTGACTCACTAGCCTCACTGGCTTGGTGCTGGTAGATCTGGTACATTTTCCTATGGTCATTGGTTGAAGTCTCCTATTTTATTGTTTTTTGGAAAATAACCCCAAATAATCAGATTCAATTTGTATTCAATCTATCTTTATTTTTAATACATACAAAATAACACATTTAAACCTAATTAAAAACATATACATTACATTCCATTTACCCTTGCTTATCCTCCTATATATCTTATGTATCATCTAAATTCCTTGAAGTCCATTAAAAGGGACAGTTTATCCGTTTTATCTTCCATGTCCTTTTCCTATATTCCCCTAACCTTCCTCAGGGATTCTATATTCTATTCATCCATCCTCGCACACAAAAAAAAAAAGGGGTTCCTTCTTCCCTCTATCTCTCACCTCCCTTCCCCCTTAGGGTTATATTTCGCTCTCCTTTATAAATATTCTATTATTCTCATTGAGGACCGAAACTCAGATTCAATTTGAAGACTCTCTTTAGCATCTGGTAGATCTGGTACATTTTTCTAGCGTCATAGGTTGAAGTATCCTATTTTATTGTACTTTGGTGAAGAACCCAAAATTATCAGATTCAATTTGAAGGCACTCATCAGTATCAGGTAGATCTGGTATGTTTTCTTATGCCTCGTACACACGACTGGTTTTCCCGTCGAAAAAAAAAAACTATGGTTTTCCCGACAGAATTCCTCTCAAGCCTGCCTTGCATACACACGGTCACACAAAAGTCCGGTGAACTTTTGACTGCCAAGAATGCGGTGACGTAAAAGACTACGACGAGCCGAAAAAATTAAGTTCTATGCTTCCGAGCATTCATGTTTTTTTTCCCGTCGGAAAAGCATACAGACGAACGGTTTTCCCGCTAGGATTTTTTCCTGACGGGAAAAAAGAGATCCTGCTCCCGTCAGAAAAACTCCAATGAAGCATACACACGGCCGGGATTCCCGACCAAAAGCTCTCATCGCAGTTTTTCAGACGGGAAAACTGGTCATGTGTACGAGGCATTAGGGTCATTGGTTGAAGATCCCATTTTAAAGAAACGCCGCATCAGGTAGATGCAAGCAGCTCGGGAGTGTTCTGAATATTACCAGAAATATCATTAGTCGGTCAGTTTAAACAATAACATGAATAAAATGAATCATACTTTTTGACAAAATTCCTGCTGAGAACAGATCAGCAAGAGGTACTGCAGTAATGTCAGCTGGCCAGTGATATAACTAATTAAAGTACAGCTCTCATTAGAGTGATTAGCTGATGAGCCCAAGATGTCATTCTCTCAATCACTAGGAAAGCCTCCTGCCAACAATTTCAGAGCAGGAAGGAGACAAATAGCAGGGAGCTTGTATTCCAGTACATGTGATGAGTCACACTGAGTCACTGAGACCATGAGCATGTGAATCAGACCTGAAGGAAGACTATCAGCCTTCTACCTGGAAATTTAAACACTCACATTGTAAATCTAGACGCTGCTTTTATTATGTGTCACTTTGTGACTTCCATCTGCTTTGTGTTCATTTTGCTTCTGGTTACATATTGCAAACTGTGGCACTGAGCAGATTGATAGACGTATGACGAGCCTCTGAGAAATGCCATAAATTTGTACGGGAATCACTTTGTGTTTTACTGTAAGTGTTATAAACCTGGATAATTAAAAGCAGCCACTAATCCCTTTAATGTGCTGGCCGGGGATTTAAACTATTTCATAAAAAACTAAGGCTGCGCAGCTAAGTACTAAATGTGAAAAAAACAAAAATGATTAATTGTGAAAACACAATGTGACATCACCTGTGAGTACCGTAACTAAACAATATAACTTATGGAATACAGGATATTGTTCTATGCGTCTCTAGGTAATAGATGGTACTTAAACTATATTCCTTAGTATTGAAACACAAGAGAGTTCAAAGATAGTCCATAGGTAACTTAAAGTCCCCAGAAAGAAGAAAAAAGATTCCGAACTCTTCAGAACTGTATTAGTGACTTCCAAAATGAAACACCAAAGAAGGAGTGATGATATGACAGGAAAGGACTCCACCACCTTGTCCCTCTCAGGCTACTTACCAGAATTTCTGATCCCTGAGAGAGATCGGTCTGAATAGGTGGCTGTTATCCCCGCCAAGGGCTCTAATTGGCTCTCTCTGTGCTCTCTATTCATCCAGGTTCCAGTCTGTAGTCCCCAGGTAGCTCCGTGGGTCACATTTAGGGTAAAAGAGAAAACCCCATAGCGTAATCCAATATATATAAAAAATGTTTATTATAATAAAAATGCACTTACAGCATGTGGAAATATAAACAGCGATGGTTTGGTATAAGGCCGGCCGGCTCTCACTACCCGTTGCTTCCGGGATTCGTATCGTGGTGACGTCAGCACGCCGCTCCTCCCTACGTCGTTTCGACAAACCTGTCGTCATCCAGGGGCACGGGCGGCGTGCTGATCCACCACCATTATATGTGCTGTGAACAATAGCTAGGGACCGCCCAGAACCAGGTTCCTAGCGTCCCAGCTACGGGCGTCGCCATCTTGAAAGTGGGAAAAATGCCCTTACGTTAAAAATCCTTTATCCTTGATCTCGCTGTCGGATCCCACTCCGACATGGAGATACATAAGATCACGGCCAGAATGTCATCTCACTGTAAGTGGGACCCATTCAGTGAATTACATAGTGCTATGTCAGTGACACCAGCGAAATCCGCCCGGGTCTGAGCTCTCGGCATCTCCGTTGCGCAAGTCACCATGTTGGAAATGGGCAAACTGCCCTTACCTCCAAATCACTGACTGACGTCAGTAATTTCGAGCATAGATCAGACATGCACACGAGAAAGGGATCCAACTCTAATCAGTTAGATCCCTATGAATGAGGCTTGCATTCGAATAACACGCACGCTCCACTTATATGTATCATACATGTACAGACACATATGGTGTGAGATTACCGAAGTGCTGTACACTAATTTAATATACAGAGGTTCACTCCCCTATTCAACCTTTATAGAATGCATCCTAACATATAAATGTAATAATAGCTATTAAAAATTAATTAATTCTTATTAAAAAATGATATTTAAACTAAACTGATACAGGTTTATAGAAGGAGTGTGAAGGAAAGCTCCCTCCCATAGAGAACCTAATAAGCATTGGAATTATTAAAAATCTCCAGGCTAAAACTCAAATCTCTGTTTCGTATGTGTTAATGGAAAAGTTTCATACTAGGGTCAGCTGCCTTTGACTGCTGAATGTAACATTACGATTTATATATTTTGGAGCCTGTAGCAAAAGGAGAAGCTTGTCTCAGGAAATATGTAGCTTATGAGCATTAAGGACAACCAGCTACTTTGCCACACTCACCCAAGTATAAACTACTATAGTGCAAGAATATTGTGTCCTGATAACCGTTTGGGGTAAAGGGGTTGTAAAGGAAAACGTTTTTTCACCTTAATTCATCCTGTGCATTAAAGTGAAAAAACATCCGACAATACCGCCCGAGCCCCCCTTTTACTTACCTGAGCCCTCTAAAGTCCCGCGCTCGCCCCCAGCCATCCTGCTCTTTTCTCTGCCTGGCCGTTGATTGGCTACACTGGATGGATTGAAAGCAGCGCAGCCATAGGCTCACGCTGCTGTCAATCACATCCAATGACGCGGCGCGCCGGGGAGCGGGGCCGAGTGATACAGTGAGCGGCAATAGCCGCTGGCTGTATCACAGGAGCGTGCCCGCAAGAACTCATCACCATGCAAACTCGCTCGCATGAAGGTGGTGAGTGCTTGCGGGGAGAAGCTCAGACAGCCGCCGAGGGACCCCAGAAGACTCCGTTCGGAGACACTCTATGCAAAACGAGATGCAAAGTGGAGGTACGTATAACATGTTTGTTATTTAAGAAAAAAAAAAAAATTCTTTACAACCTCTTTAATGCAGAACAGGCTTTTTTTTTCCTCAGAGAATAGGTGCCAGTACTCCCATTTCTAAGCCATCTCTGGTCTCCACCACTACCCACCTCTGAGCATGATCCGCTGCAGCCAGCAACAATAAATCCTCCAGAAACAACAGACCCATCAGCAACAATAGATCATCCAAGGTAACGATAGATCCCCCAGCAACAACAGACCCCCCCCCACACACATCAAAATATTCAAACAACAATATATCCTCCCAGCAACAATAGACCCCTGATGTAACATTGCAGTAGATCTACCAGCAGCCATCAATAGACCCTCTGACAGCCATTAACAATAGACTCTTCCCTCAACAGTAGATCCCCACCAGCAACAATAGGATCCACCACAAGTAACAATAGATCCCCCATCAGCAACAACAGACCTCCAGAGGGACAATAGATCCTCCAGCAGTCAGCATAAATAGCAGTAACCCATTCAGTGTTGGAGGTGCCAAAACTGCATTCCCCCTCGTTCCTGCTGAAAAAAAAAAAAGCCCCAATGTAGAACTGAAGGCAAAGCTTTTTTTTTTTTTCATTTTGGATAGAGTAAGGGAGGGTTATAAACCCAAAGGGCTATATTGCCTTGTGTCTCATAGGGTAAAAATTTCCCTTCACTTCCTGTTCCATAATAAAAACAGGAAGTGAGAGGAAATTTCTTCAAAGTGAGGGAATACCTGGTTGTCACAAGAGTTATCAGAACTAGTGTCCACATTAAAAGATTTCCCCTCTCCTGTTTGGATATTCTTTCAATTTCAGTGATAACCGTAAACAGGACGAATAGGGAGGGTGAATCTATTTAACCAGGACACAGACAATAAAAAACTGTCCAGTGTTCTTTTTTTTTGCATACAAAGTATTAACACAGAAAAAAAAAAGTGCACTTAGTGCAAAAAGAGGTAATGCAGCAACCCATATTTCGAACACAAAGGAATTAAAAAAATAATTAATTGAAAAGTTGCACAAAACCAGTATCTCTGTAGTGATCAATACAAAAATATGTGGGCGAAAAAATAAAGTTAACTCATATTAAACCACAATGAACAATGTGCATCAAATAAATAGTGAAATAACAGTCCCATAAAATATAAATCACTTATATATAACAAAGAAATAAACTTCGACGATAAATATATAAAAGTCCAAATGTGAAATCTTGAAAATGATCAAAGTTGTAAGAATTACAAACCACCTCACAGACAAGTGAGCCAGTTCTCTTACCAAACAGTAATGATCTATAAATAAGAGATCAACAGTGCAGAAATCATTCAATTGGGGGCCACCACTCAGGATACCACTGACTCCACCACCTCCATTGTACTTCACTGGTTATGCAAGGCCAGCACCTCAAAGTAATAATGGGTAGGAGAAAGGGGAAAACATCTGTTGCACCAGACGAAACACGCGTAGGGTGAGACCAGTGGCACATAATGTTGTACACCCGCTGTTGATCCCTGGTGTGGTGCATTTTGCATGTGTTACTCTGTAACTTTTATGGGTATATCCATTTTTAATAAATCATGTGGCTTTAGCACACTACTCTATGGTCCTTTGTTTTTTCTCCTAACCATTACTATGTTGAGGTGTAGTGAGTGTGAATGTAGTGAGTAAATTCAATTTGAGATATCATGGCGATCTGACAATGGCAAGTTAAATCAGCCATAAATGGATCGAAATGAGGCTGGTTCAGCAGGTGACTGGCTTACATTTCGATCCATGTGTGGGCAGTCTGGATGTATACAAGTCGATCTATTGATCAACTTGTATACAACCAGCCTGTTGGTTCTTTCCCAAATGACCAGTGCTGCTGGTTATAGACCAACAACACTGATCAGAATTTAATACCACAGTGGGAGGGATTCAACCATCCATCGAATGTGTGGATGGGGGAGTCAAAGCATTTTTTTTTTATTCAAAACTGCTAAATAAAAAAATAAATAAAAAAAAACACAATGTATGGGCTTCCTTACTGAATTGGAAAAGGAGAGGCAGCACAGAGGCAGATACAAGGCACAGACAGGGGAGATATTTACACACTCATTATCCCAGCTCACTGAAGCACTCTTGTCATGGTCTCTTTGAAAATGACATAACAGCTTCATAGCATTTACAGTTTGAAGAACAACAATTAGCTTTTGCCCACTACCGATCATTAAGATTTTCTTTAACTTCAGCAACGCAAGGAATATCAGTTTCTGTTAATGAGATCAACACAGCTTATGTTATAAAAACATACATAAAAACAGCAATACTATTTTTGTTAAAAGTTTATCCAGGCAATTAATTAGATCTATATGCTAGGGAAAAATATAAGAATACTAAATATAAAAAATCACATTTACCTGTTTTTCTTAAAATGATTGGGATGGTCTCTACAGTCTACAATATAGACATAAAGCTGAGCTCTAATAAAATTATTGTATTTTGGCTATACTTCTCCTGTAGATCACAGGACTGCAGTTCGATCTGCACTCCTCTGACCAGTTTTCAGCCGACAGTGGGTGTCACTCAGCCACCCAGGCTCAAGAAAGTCAGGATCCACCCAGATGCCTAGACCGTCAGCTGGCTCATCCCCTTAAGAGTCTAAGCCTGCCGCTCTCACCCCCTCTATAGCCCAGAGCTCCAGTGAGTGCTGGAGGGGCAGAGCAGAGAGCCAGTGAGTGACAGTCACTGCTCTCTGCAGGCTGAAGGCTAGAAACTGAGGGATCAGCAGTGTTTGATTGCTTAGTTCTCAGTCTTAGAGGCAGCAGGGGACAGCTGCAGCTGGGATCAGTGTTGCAGCCATCTACATAAATATTATTTGTTTTTTGGTTTTTGGTTTTTTTAAAGCAATACTCCTCTTTTAACAGATAAGCTAAGACCAACACAAAAGTGAGCTTGACTAACATGCTCTTTTTATTAGGGTAAACAATCTTACCCATTCTGATTTGGTTTTAGGACAGTACTGTTGGAGCTGGCCATACACATTAAAATTTCTATTATTCAGCCTTAAAGGCTGAATAAGAAAAATCACTTGATTAGCCCATCTACGCTAAACAGCAGGAATGGATGACTTGGCAGTGCCAACTATGCACGTGGCTGTTAGACTTCCTATCTGATTGGATGCAGGCACTGTTAACATAAGAATTTTAAGCCTGACTCCTTTGAGAAAAATCTATCTAAAAATCAACTTTTGGTGAGCAAACTGGTGCCAACAGGATTTACATTTTGGCCGATTCAGTAGGGATCAGCTAAAATTTGATCCATGTAAGGTCAGCTTTGCTCTCTGAAAGAGTGTAGGAGAGCATCGCCAACTTCAAATGTTTACAAAGATCTGGTATAGGATTGTAAATTTGTGGTACAAAAGCTTTTAAATGTTAAAGCGGAGTTCTGCCTTGGGAAAAAAAAAAGTAAAAGTCAGCCGCTACAAAACAGCAACTGCTGACTTTTATTAAAAGGACACCTACCTGTCCAGGGAGCCCGCAATGTCCTCACCCGAAGCCGACCCATCCCTCGGCTCCGGGTGCAGGCCCAGACATCCTTACTAGGGGAAACAGGAAGTGAAGCCTTGCGAGTCGCGCTGCGCGATCTGAGTGGTCCCTGCTGTATTCTGGGACCTGTCTGTCTCCCAGAAGACAGCGGAGGGGAAGGAGAAGGGGCTGGACAAAGTGCGGCGATCTATCCCCGGAAGTGGGAGCAGATACCTGATTTGACAGGCATCTGCTCCCCCCTGAAAGGTGCCAAATGTGGCTCCAGAGAGGGGGAGGAATCATTTCAGCAGAAGTTCCATTTCTGGGTGGAACTCCGCTTTAAGTAAGAGTTTTCTCATCTTATTCAAACCTGTCTAAATATCATGCAGGTTACATTTTTCAAATATTACACCTTTAATGAAATACTTGAGATAAAAAAGGCAATGCGTGAGAGAAGCAAACACAGGTAGTGCTCTTAGATAAACCAGCCTAATGGCTCGTACACACAATCCTATAATCGTACGAAAAATACCACTTTCTAAGTGATCATACGATAATCAGATCGTTAGTACAGAGCTTTCGATAGCTGATCATGACAGTTCATCCAATATTATCTGATCAGACAAGCACGAAAATGATTCTCGTACAATACCAGATCGTACGATTTTCGTTTAATCAGTACAGTTGTCATCGAAAATACAATACAAATACACTACAACACATGACATCACTTTCGATTTTTTATTCTGTCATACGAGAATTTTTCGTAACTTTAGTAAACTCTTCAGGTTCGATAAACGACTAGCATGCAAAAAAAACGGACGATCTGTCCTCTGATTTTCGGATCGTGTGTGCGGGGCATTAGGAAATGAGTCTTAAGCTAGCCATACACTAGTAGATGTTTATATGAACATTCAAATGAACACAATATTAGAAGTTTGTTCCATCCTTCTGCTTTAAATGTTTTATTCACTACAATAGTAAATTAATGTTGATTTGACCCCACCAACCAATAGAAAATTGAACAAACGTTCTCAAAATGAAAAATTTTCATACAAAATTCTACTAGTGGCTTTATTAACAAAAAGGAGAGACGCTGAAAAAAAAAGAAAACCTTAAATAACTAATGCCCTGTATACACGATAGGAATTTCCTATGGGCTAAAATCTGATGGAATTTTCTGTAAAGCCCTGTACACACGATCGGATATCCTATGGATTTTCGTCCGATGGATTCTTTTCATCAGACAAACCGATCGTGTATGGGACCCATCGGTCTTTTTTCCATCGGTTTTAAAAAATAGAACATGTTTTAAATTTTTCCGATGGATAAAAAACCGTTCGAAAACTCCGATCGTCTATGGGCAAGTCCATCAGATCAAAAACCCACGCATGCTCAGAATCAAGTCGACGCATGCTCAGAAGCATTAAACTTAATTTTTCTCGGCTCATCGGAGTGTTTTACGTCACCGCGTTTGGAACGGTCGGTTTTTTGACTGATGGTGTGTGGGCAAGACTGATGGAAAACAGTTTCATCGGATATCCGATGGACAAATCCATCGGACTAGAATCCATAGGAAATCTGATCGTGTGTACAGGGCTTTAGAAATTCGGTTCAAGCTGTCTTCCATCAGTCTTGCATACACACTGTCAGACTAAATTCTGACCGTCCAAAGCGCGGTGCCGTAAAACACTACGATGAGCTGAGAAAAATTAAGTTCAATGCTTCTGAGCATGCGTCGACTTGATTCTGAGCATGCGTGGGTTTTTTCTCCGACGGAGTTCCACACAGACGATCGGAATTTCCCATAGGATTTTTTTCCATCAGAAAAATTTTAAACATGTTCTATTTCTAAAATCCTACGGAAAAAAGTCTGATGGGCCCACACACGATAGGAATTTCTGATGAAAATATTCCATCAAACTTTTTTCATCAGAAATTCCTATCGTGTGTACAAGGCATAATAGTTCATATGACTAAAACTGGGTATACACTAGTAGATTTACATTTGTCGTTTTTCATTTTAAGAATGTTTGTTTGATTTTCTAATTGTTAGTGGGGTCAAATCGATGTTTGTTTTTGAGAGTAACAAGAAAATTAAAAGGAGCAGGATGGAAAAACTCTCAAACAAATTTCGAACAGTGTACGTGATTTTGTTAAGTAAAGTCCATTTGTGTCAAAATCTTATGTTAAAAGCAAGTGAAATTTTAAACTACTTTCAAACAACATTTGTCAAGCCACTGAGAATCTTTGTACGCAGGTTTGTACAAATATTCATACGAACGTTTGTGTATACCCAACTTAACATTTTAGGCACAATTAATCAAACTCAAAACGTATATATAAAACACTAACTATTACTTAATGAATTCTTGTAAGTCTATAGGAAAAAAAAATTTTTTTGCTGTCCTATTTTGGTAAATTTCCTTTAAATTAGGAAGGAAGTGGGAGAAAATATGAAAAATCAGGGGAATTCCTCTTTTAGGCAGTTGTTACTGGAACATATTCCTCTATTAGAAGATCTTCTCTAACCTCTTTTTCCAGTGATAATAGTAAAATTTTGGATTTCCCATTACTTTCTGATTTATTAACAATGGACCACTTTAATTTAAAAATGGGTAGGGTTCATGTTGATGGGTGTTGTTTTGCAGAGTTTAATGTTAACAGGATTTTTTTTGATTTTCATTGAAATGTACAAATGACAGTTCAGAGGCTGCGTCTGACCTGATTTTTACTGTGCTTCTGTGGACACATGTCAAATGTCAAACGCAACATTTTCCAATTTAACACAGCTGCTTGAATGGAAAATGCAACATTTGACTAAAACACCCATCAACTTGAACCCTAAGGCCCCATGCACACGAGCCGCTGTTATTTGCTGTTGAACGCGCGTTCAGAGGCAGTTGGACGCTTTTTTCAACTGCTCCTGAACCCATTCAATGTTATCCTATGTGTCCATGCACACAGTCTCGTTTTTTGGCGTTTACAAGCAGTTGCGTTTAACCTCGTTTTTCCAGAAGCAAAAAAATGGGTTCAGACGCAAACGTTTTCCACGTTTCAGACGCTAAACGCTGCTAAACGCTGCTAAACGCGGCTAAACGCGGTACCGGCGTTTTGCCGCGTTTGCGTTTATAAGCGTTTTTAAAGGTGACCTATTTTTTAACATTAGAAATCTCAAAAATGATGGCAAATGATGAAAAACTATTAAAAAATATAAAAGAAAACTGTAATTGCTTGCATTGCATTGTGGACAATCCACAACTTGTGGCAGGTAACGTGGCAAGTGGACAATCCACAGCTTGTGTCAGGTGATGTGGCCAGGTGACGTGGCCAGGTGACGTGGCAAGTGGACAATCCACAGCTTGTGGCAGGTGACGTGGCCAGGTGACGTGGCAGGTGACGTGGCAGGTGACGTGGCAAGTGGACAATTCACAACTTGTGGCAGGTGACGTGGCACGTGATGTGGCCAGGTGACGTGGAAAGTGGACAATCCACAACTTGTGGCAGGTGACGTGGCTAGATGACGTGGCAGGTAATGTGGGCAGGTAACAATACTAGGTGACGTGGCCAGGTGACGTGGCAAGTGGACAATCCACAACTTGTGGCAGGTGACGTGGCCAGGTGACGTGGCAGGTGACGTGGCAAGTGGACAATTCACAACTTGTGGCAGGTGACGTGGCCAGGTGACGTGGCACGTGATGTGGCCAGGTGACATGGCAAGTGGACAATCCACAACTTGTGGCAGGTGACGTGGCAAGTGGACAATCCACAACTTGTGGCAGGTGATGTGGCCAGCTGACGTGGCAGGTAACGTGGCCAGGTGACGTGGCAGGTAACATGGCCAGGTGACGTGGCCAGGTAACGTGGCAAGTGGACAATCCACAACTTGTGGCAGGTGACGTGGCACGTGATGTGGCCAGGTGACGTGGCAAGTGGACAATCCACAACTTGTGGCAGGTGACGTGGCCAGGTGACGTGGCAGGTGACGTGGCAAGTGGACAATCCACAACTTGTGGCAGATGATGTGGCAAGTGATACGCTAAATACAAGTACACTGCTGCTCTCTCAGCTGCTGCTACTCACTCTGGTCTCACAAACTGGCTGAAATGGTTAAAATTTACTGTTTTTTGAGCTTAGGGAGGGTCTATGATGAAACGCTTATAAACGCAAATGCGGTAAAACGCCGCTAAACGCGGCCGCAAACGCGGCAAAACGCGCGTTTATAAACGCCGGTTTCAGCGTTTAAAAACGTGTGTTCAGCAGAGTTTGCACCTGCGTCTCGTGTGCATGGGGCCTAAATCTAGCTATGAAGGCATAGATGGCAATAAAAATGTGACAGAAGTGCTAATCCTTCCCTACTATACCTACTCTAATCAAAAACAAAAAAAAAAAGGCCGGACCTTCCTCAATGGTGTATTGTACTTCTCTAGGCACATTTTTGTTACCTCTGTACTTATTGGTTTCTCAAAGTACCATGTACGTCTCTTCCTTTCTTCATGTGCATATTGTTAATTTATACTTCCATTTAGCCTGCACTCTGTGCTTTGTATTGTTGTACTCTTATTAAAAAACTTGATAAACAATTAAAAATTTTAATTTAAAAAAGGTTTGGTGATACATAAACTTTAAAACTGAGTTCCTCCTAAATGGGAAATTGTTTGCACCCTATCCCCTCCACATGGTGCGGCTCTTGTTCTGGGATGCCGTCATTGCCCCTCATTGCCCACCAGTGCCCACCAGTGTGAGCAAACAGTGCCCACCAGTGCCACCAATCAGTGCCCATTAGTGATGCCAGTCAGTGCCGCCCATCAATGCCCGTTACTGCTGTCCATCAATGCCCACCAGTGCCGCCTATCAGTGCCCACCAGTGCCACCTATCAGTGCCCATAAGTGCGGCATATTAGTGCCTCCTCATCAGTGTCACCTCATCAATGCCCACCAGTTTAGCCTATCAGTGCCTTTTTAGTGCACATCGGTGAAGGAAAACATTTACTGACAGAAACTTTTTTTCAAGTTTTGGTCTTTTTTTTTTAAAATAAAAAACCCAGCAGCGATTAAATACCACCAAAAGAAAGCTCTATTTGTGTGAAGAAAATTATAAAAAGTTAATTTGGGTACAGTGTAGCATGTCCGCGCAATTGTCATTCAAAGTGTGACAGGGCTGAAAGCTGAAAAATGGCCTGGGCAGGAAGGGGGTTTAAGTGCTCTGTAGGCAAGTGGTTAAAGGGGGCCCCCCTGTCCGCAGACCCTGACAACCACAGCCCAGGGTTGCCGGGAAGAGGCTCTTGTCCCCATCAACTTTGGGACAAGGTGTTTTGGGGTGGGGGGGGCGCAGAGACCCCCCTGCTTCAAAGCACCCACCCCTCCATGTTGAGGGCATATGGCCTGGTATGGTTCAGGAGGGGGGGTATGGATTTTGGGGGGAACCCAACCCCGTTTTTTTTCCTTGATTTTTTATCTATTGCCGGGAGCCAGCAATACATTACAGCCGCAAGCTTTAGAAATGTCATTATTGCTGTGGCACTGTTCTACACATCGCACAGATGTACCACTTTACAGGCAGACTAAGGGGACCCCCCAGGCATGATATTTAAAGGAATATTTCATTTTTATTGTTTCACTTTAACCACTTCAGCCACGGAAGGTTTTACCCCCTTCCTGACCAGAGCACTTTTTACAGTTTGACACTGTAGAACTTTTTGCCTGTTCGAGATGTTCTGATGCGAACTGAACCAGGGGGTGTTCGGCCCATCCCTAGCCAGCATTAATTATAAATAGCTTACTTAGAAAAACGTTATCAGGATCATATTTAATGTACAAGATAGTTTTAGAAGGAGCAGCCCTTTGTATGGTCAAAGGAAACATTAGCAAACAGCCAAGCTTTTTATTAATTAACATTGCTAAGAATTCCATTTTCCGACTGTTAATGTCCATAGAAAGCTCTTGGGAATGGCTATTCACTAAAGGTTAATTGTAGGCTGTGAACAATTAATGTACACAAATGAATTACCCCCTGTGATTTTCCTGCCTACAGACAGGGAACAGGCAGTAGCAGCATCTCAGTGTTGGCTTGTGGAGTGGTGTGCATTGCATGCTATACAGTCATTATAAAATGAGACTAATCTGTAGCATTCTAATTAATTTTTATTAGTGGAAGAAACTCTGACATGCAGCACAAGCCTATGTCTTATATAAACAGACTGCATTCATGTTATGTAATCAATTCTTTTTAAATAATATGTTCAATCGTTTTATACTTTTAAAGCCTGTTAATCATTTTATTATTACTAAATGGATTAAGGCCTGGTTCCCACCTATTCAAGTTGTAGTTTGCATATTCCGTGTGCAGTTTGTGTTTTTCAACACACGTTTTTGATCCACTGAAGTCTAAAAAAACAAAAACCAGAAAATAAAGTCCCTGGCCCTTTCCATAAAATGCATAGATGTGAACATGACCCATAGGGAACCATGTTAAATGGACTGTAGTGTGTTTCTGCAAAAATGAAAACGCACTAAAAAATGCATAGGTGTGAACCAGGTCTAAAAAAGGAGGACCTAATGACATAATATAACATGAAAATATTTTTCTGAAAGCTTGAAATATAGAAAGGAGCAAATATATTTGTAGTTTTATTGATCACACTTTGATTTTCTCTTAATTGATCAACTAAATAAAAACAGGTAGTAAAAACGAATTTTAAAATATCTACAATGCAAAGTCAAATTGATTACCGGTAGTTTCAATTCACAAAACGAACACACCAGGATTATTTAACTACATAAGAACCCAGCCTTTTTCTGACATTTCTTTGTATTGTTTGCTAGAAAATCACTTAGAACCCCCAAACATTATATTATATATAATCCCTAGACCCTATAGAATAAAATGGCGGTATTGCAATTTTTTATGTCGCATGGTTTTTGCACAGCCGTTTTTCAAACACAATTTGCTTGAAAAAAATACACTTTAATTAATAAAAAGAAAAAAAAGCATAATATATACCCCATTTTTTTGTGTACAATACGAAAGATGATGTTATGCCGAGTAAATAGATATCTAACATGTCATGCTTTAAAATTGGGTGCGCTCGTGGAATGGCGCCAAATTACAGTACTTAAGAATATCCATAGGCGATGCTTGAAAAATTTCTACAGGTTGCCAGTTTAGAGTTACAGAGGACGACCAGTGCTAAAATTAATTCTCAGACGTTTGCGGCGATACCCCACATGTGTGGTGCATTCCCATTTTTACACTGTCCCTTTAAAAAAAATATGTATTGCTATTGCAAAGGATGTATAACAATACAGCATGGCAGGTCCTCTCTATAGAGAGATCTGGGGTCTAAAAGACCCCAAATCTCTCCTCTACCCTTAAAAGCAAAAGATCAAAAAAATAATTGTTATCTTTTACTTTATTTTTTTTTTCAAATAACTTTTTATTAAAGGTTTTGTCATTTTACAGAAAACATAAAAAAAAAAAAGGGAGGAGTACAAATAAAATGCAATACAATAACTAGTACATATGTCCTTACATAATTCTGGTTGTTTATAATACACAATATCTTTTTCTTTAAAAAAAAAACAAAAAGCATGTTTACATGGCCCAAGATCTGGAAATGATGTAATGACGTCGCTCTGGTCCACCAAGGGCATAGAGATGGGCAGTGGCAATGACACTGCCGATGCCAGATGGTTCCCAAGCTCAGTGATCTTTAACATAAGCCCGGGAACCCCCGGGAAGTGGTGGGAGGGGGGGCACCTCTCCCACCACTTCTAAAAGTGATCAGAGGCAAATCTGGTGTCTAGCTGCAGCCATAACCCTGGTATTTAGGGCTACTTTCACACTGTGGTGCTTTACAGGAGTTTTAGCACTAAAAATTGCACCTGCAAGGCCCCCCTCCAGTCACTCCAGTGTGAAAGCCCGAGTGCTTTCACACTGGGGCGTGCGCTTGTGGGACGTTAAAAAAAAGTCCTGCAAGCAGCATCTTTGGGGTGGTTTAGGAGCGGTGTATTCAACGCTCCTAAAACGCCCTGCCCATTGAAATTTGGCAGTGGCACTTTGCGGGCGTTTTTAACCCCTTTTTAACCCCTTTCCGGGGAGGTTGAAATTACACCGCTAGCGGCGGCAAAGCGCCGCTTTACTGATACCTCCCCCACCTTCTCAGTGTGAAAGTGCCCTCAGAGTTGCAGTTTAGAGGAATGATGTCAACAGCCTCCTGCAGGCAAAATAAGTATTTCCTCATTATCCTCTTCCCCCAGTGATTACTGCAACATTGTAACAAATCAAGTGAAACGCTGTCCGGTTCAATCAGCAAGGGGTCTGTAAAAAGATTTTTTTTTTGGTGATATCTGCGCCCATTCTGTTTTTACAAACCAGAGCTTTTCGGACCCAAGTTGGATCTAGGTAGCTGGATGAAAATTGACATGTACATCAGAACATTTTCCATCACACTTACCAGCTAGCCTGCAAAAAACAAACTGACCCTAAATATATATTATATAAAAAATAGGGTTTAAGTTACACACATTTGCAAATATATGTGGACGCCACACTTCCTCGCCAAGGCTTCTCTGTAAAGTTCGGTCCTAACTCCAAAAATTTTATAAACTCTAAGATATATAGCAGTGGATAAATTAGGAGTAGGTATGCCTGGAGGGAGCCCATTACACTTTAAAGGCACAGGGACACATTAGAAGCCCAGCAAGAGCACAATGGCAGCTAGAGGCATACCTCCCAACTTTTTAAGATGGGAATGAAAGATGCCTTTTATCAAAATAATGTAGGCATAGGACACACCGCTCAAAAGGAGAGTAAAAAAAAAGAAGAGAAGATTAGTTAAACCCACAAGTGCTTTTTTTTTACCAGTACTATTACTTTATACTGGCTTTTTAAATATTTAAATGCAGCTATTTAGAATTTGGATGAAAGGTTTATCACTGGGAAACACTTTTTGAAAGATAACGAGTGCATTTTATATACAATTGTATAGATCAGACCAAAATGAGGGACAAATGAGGAGGAAAGAGGGACTTTGTTCCAAATTAGAGATAGCGATATCACACAAGTTCCTGCATCACATAAGTGTGAATGGGGCCAAATGCCCCATACACACAATCATTTTTCATGCCGTTAAAAATGCCATTAAAAAAAATGGCCATTAAAAATGATCGTGTGTTTGCTCCAGAGCATTTTTAACGACGTGAAAAACGGGCATTAAAAATTTCGAACATGCTCTCTTTTTTCACGTCGTTTTTCATGTCGTTTTTTTTAACGACGTGAAAAACGATAGTGTGTATGCTTTAACGACATGAAAAAAAAATGCGCATGCTCAGAATCAAGTATGAGACGGGAGCGCTCGTTCTGGTAAAACTAGCGTTCGTAATGGAGATAGCACATTCGTCATGCTGTAACGGACTGAAAAGCACTAGACTGAAAAGAGCGAATCGTCTCTCAACAAACTTTACTAACATGAAGGGTGGCGCCATTCGAACGGAACTTCCCCTTTATAGTGCCGTCGTACGTGGTGTACGTCACTGCGCTTTTCTTGAACATTTTTTAAAATGATGGTGTGTACGCAAGAAAGGCTTGAGAGGAAACAAGAAAAAAAAATGACGAGAAAAACGTCAGTTTTAAAAATGACATTAAAAATGATCGTGTGTATGGGGCATTAGACTAAGTTCCTTGAGTGCAGACACTGATGTGAATGTACAATATGCAATATGCTGTCACATGTGGTTAAAAGAAAAGTTTGGGGTAAATAAAAAACTAAAAAACAGTGGAGGCTGGTGCTCAATTTTTTTTTGGGGGGGGGGGGCTGAGGCTCTAATTGGCTGTAAAAAAGGGTGGACCTGATTGGCCGGGAGGGTTCCCCACTGCTTTTCTCCTAACGGCCAATCCAGTCGCTTCTCCTACCGGCCAATCTCTTCCTGATTGGCTGGGAGGAGAAGCAGTAAGCCAATAGCCCACCCATTTTTAAGCCAATTAGAGCCTCAGGCTCTGATCATGTGCTTCTAAAAAGAGCCCTGCAAGGAGATTAGGGGGGTGGCAGCCCTGCGTCCTTTATGAGCGGCTGTTCTCTTGTTATCTGCAATCTAATCCAGCCCACTCCAGCTCTCATTGGCCCTCTTATGTCTCACCCCCCTCCACTCTCCTGATCCCGCCCCCCCCCACCCGCTGGCAAACTCTCACAAGAGTTAGAGAGAGAGCTGTGCATGATGTCATAAGCCTAGGCTAATCACACAATTTCTTGACATCAGTGTTCATCAACTGATAAGGAAAATCCATTCCAAATAGGGAGAAACGCCTGATGCCAACAATACCTCGATGAGTTTCCAAAGTTTTTATATCATTATGTTACTCAAATATAAACAGAGGGTCATAACCACTGGCAGAGTGTCCTCCTACTTCTGCTTCTTTGGGATGGAGTCCTAAAACACTGTTTATGACACTTTAGTTGTCAGGAATCAGCGGCAAGGAGACCAGACACATAGCTACACCCAGAAACTGAGACCAAAAAACTTTTATATGCTTAAAAGTGATATTTATTATTAGTGAACACACACCAATAAACATACACAGAAACCAGTGAAAACATAAACCACTCAAGCAAACAAGAACAAAAATAACTGATAAACCTAACTACTAACTATATACAATATATGTACAATATAAGGGACAAAAGGTAACGGGGATGCAAAGAAGGGAATCACGACTGGGTACAAGAGCAGGGAGCAGGAGCAAGGCAGAGGGGTGCAGGAAGGATCAGGAAGCACAAGGATCTGGCAGCAAGGGAGCAATCAGCAGGATAGTGACAAGCTGGGGGAAGGGAGGAGCAACCTTAAATATCCATCTTGCAGCTAAACCCTGGTGTCAATGATCATTCCAGCCTGCTGGCTCTTGGGAGACACCTGCTGGTGGACACTGGAGCTGCAGAAAACAGCCCAGAGCAGCACAGTGCCACCAGCAGGTGAACTCCTTAGGAAGCGAATGTGGAAGTATGGAATGCTCAGATCTATACATCTTTAATTGAAGTTCAGATATAGAAACCAGTCAACCAAGTTTTTTGGCCACCAGAGGGCACGCGCGCCCGCTATACGGCGGCGGACCCGATGCGCGTGGCCGGCGGGCACGATCACTGCAGGCCACCCGCGATCATGTGCACGAGCGCCAGCTCTGGGATTTCCTGTGCTGTCAGGGAAGAGAAGCGATATCGTTTGTTCCTACCAAGTAGGAAAAATTATATGATATCTCCTCTCCTAGTCAATGCCATCCCCCCACTGTTAGAACACTCTGAGGGAACACACAATTTACCCCTTAATCGCCCCCTAGTGTTAACCCCTTCCCTGCCAGTGACATTTACACAGTAATCAGTGCATTTTTATAGCACCGATCGCTGTATAGTTGCCAATGGTCCAAAAAAAGTGTCAAGTCTCCGATCTGTCTGTCACAATGTCACAGTACCGCTAAAAAATCGCAGATCACGCCATTACTAGTACAAAAAAAAATGCCATAAATCTTTCCCATAGTTTGTAGACACTATAACTTTTGCGCAAACCAATCTATATACGCTTATTGCAATTTTTTTTTACCAAAAATTGGGCGATTATTATAGCAAAAAGTAAAAAAAAAAATTATTTTTTAATTGTCACACTATTTTTGTTTCTAGCGCAAAAAAAAATAAAAACCGCAGAGGTGATCAAATACCACTGAAAGAAAGCTCTATTTGTGGGAAAAAAAGGACGCCATTTTCACTTGGGTACAGCGTCAAATGACCGTGCAACTTTCAGTTAAAGCGACAGTGCCAAATTGTAAAGAGTGCTCTGGTCAGGAAAGGGGTAAAATCTTCCGGGGCTGAAGTAGTTAAACACTGTCTATGTGCTCTATTCAAGTAATTTTGCCAAGGCGTCAACGTCATGACGTAAATTCCCAGTTAGGCGGTCGGCAAGTGGTTAAAAAAAGAGATGACATTTATTTTTAGCCGAGTCAAATGGTATGAGAAAGTTAGTCACATGGCTAAAATAAAGTTACTTATCCTTGTTTTAAAGCTTTGTGTATTGAGCCTATGGGCTGTCTTTCATCCCAACGTATACATTATGGGGATATGCTACAGACATGAACTGCTAAAGCCTTTCTAAACCCAAAAAACAAAAGTGTACAGTAATATATTCCAGTTTACCAATCCTTAGATATGGTGGCTGCATTAGTCCCCCCCCCCCCCCCTTTATTTTGACCTGGTGTACCAGCCAATAAATCTGGTATTTTTTAACTTCCTTTTACAGACTAAGTTGTCCACCAAAAATGGTAGTTAGAAATAACATTACACACAGAAGTACTTACAACGTTCAGCTTTCTTTCATTTACATAAAACCTTAATCCCAAAAGAAAAATAAACTGTTGCTGTAAATGCTTAAAAAGTCCTTATGCGGAGTTCACCTTCAATTTGTTAGTCAAGTCCATCTAAATCTTCTAGTGCACCTAATACTACCGTCCCCCAAGATTGACAATGCTCCTGTCCAAACGAGTCTCCTTTACTCCTCCATGCAGAAAACAGGAAAGGTGTTACTGGCCAAATCACCAGGTAAAAGTCAAGAAAAAAAAAAAAAAGAGAAAAAAATCAGATGCAGTGCCCAAATTTAAAGATTAGTAAATTGTAATACGGTATATTCCATTTCTGTTTTGGGGTTTAATAGCATTTAAACTTCATGCTTTTTCTCTAGCACAGGCATTAGTGACTGAAGGCATTTGCCGGACCTGTTAAAATTGGCAACTTATTTATTCGGCACAGTGGTCATTAAAAATCAGCCTCTAAATTGTATTTTCTAATACCGTAGTTAGTTGGACATCTGCATATACTGTAGCTCAGCAGTGCCATCATCTGGGCATTTTGCATAAATAGAGCTAAACAATGGCCAGATCTGAATCATTCATTTTTGTTGCTGCTGCTGCTTCAACTGTAGGATTGCTCTAAGTACCAGTAGGGCAAGTACTGGTATCGCAGGCCCAGACTCATTGGAAAGCCAAATCTTTAGCTATGTGTGGCACTCCTGGCTTGACAAAACTTGATTGAAAAATGAAAGAGGTTGCAGCGAACAGTGACTACATTGAGTCCAATGCAGCCACTGTTTATATATTCAGGCAGCTGCAAGTGCTGCAGCTGCTTAAATATAATATTGTTTATGGTCGTGGCCCTCTGACCGAGAGAGATGTGGATCACATAAACACGTGACAAGACTTACAACATAAAATAGACCTGAAGTGTGCCTTGGTGGTCTGGTCAGTATGCCAAGAAAAGGGGGCAAAAGACCAAGATAGGTAAATAGCTTTTATTGATTTCTTGTATTTATTGAGCCAGCTTGGTAAAGGCTTGTGCCATTTCTTTCTGAGGATTTGGGATGTATGTGGCAAAACAAGCAGACTTCCATTGGCCTAGTTTCTTGATTACGTGGTCTGGTACTCCTTGTTGGGAGGCAGCTGAGGCTGCTCTAATTCGGAAGGAATGTCCAGAGAACTGACTGGGGTTTGAAGCCCAAGTTGCTTAGGAGGATTCTGACATGCTTAACAAATTGCCTGCCACTCAGGGAGCTGGTTTAGAAAGGGTAGCAATGAGCTACCATCAGATTGGCTGGGTAGATGGAGTAGTAGTCACTGGGCGTCAGGCGTTGTTAGTCTGAAACAAGTTGATGTCAACCCCGGGGCTGGTTTGTTGCGTTTGCAGACTGTGAGAGTGTAGTGGTTCGAAAGCGAGTCGGGTAGCGTCAGAGCAGTGTCTGACTGCCAGAGCCGCTGACTGTAAATTCACTAGGTCGTAGGGAACCGTAGAAGGCCTGGTAGATTGCTGTCTGGATGACTAGGCTGGGCAAAGCCCCAAACGAAGAACGAGTAAGGATTTCAGACATGTCCCTAAAGAGGGCACTCTTGAAAGGTAGGCGCTTGCCACTGACTACGGGTTGGTGCTTCTGTATGCCCTGTAGGAGGGACTTGACTGCATGGGCTCGGGAAAACTGACGGTTTACTGGGGTCCTGCAAGGACAGGAAATGTTGGACGCCATCTAGGTATAGCATGATAATATTGTGAGAAAGGGTCAGCTGTGTGTGGCAATACGATATGAAGGCTAGGATGTGTCTAATGTCGCTCCGGGGCAAGGGGCCAAAAATTTGCGGTTAGTGTTCCAAGCAGTGCGATAGGCCTTCAGTGTGTTGCGCGCCAAGGGGTGGTTAATAAGCTGGGTTGCGTTGGCGAGATGCGACTTCAGTCCATCGTCAGCAATGACCAGGGTGGGACAGGGATAGTTGTTGGGTCGGCTCCAGGCTCTTGCTGGAAAAAACAAAGTAAGGTTGGAACGGGACAGTGCATCAGCTGCGATTTTGTATTTGCCTGGAATATGTCTACAGAAGATGACGGAGACGGAGACGGAGTGACAGCTGCGCGAGCCTGTGCAGGAAGGACGTGATGGGGAGTGACTTAGATCTACCTTAATTGATGATGTCAGCTGTGGCCTGATTGTCAGTGGTGAAGAACACCGTCTGTCCTGTTCAAGTTTGGCCCAGACCTGGGCAGCTGCCACAATGGGGTATAGCACGAAGAGTGATGAAGACTGGGTGAAGCAGAAATTTAAGAGAATTTCTGGGGGCCAAGGTTTGGCGAACGAGTGGCAGCCGAAAAATGGCCGCGAAGCCCGTGGTGGCTTGGCTGACACTGCCGGGATGAACATTGGAATGCTGTTCTATCACGTGGGGAAGTTGTCCCACATAGCTAAGCCTGCTACTGATGCTTGGTCTAGTTTGAGAACTTGGACTGGATCTTGCATTGGTGTGAGAAAATCAACACAATACACAGGTGCTCAACAAGACGATATACGTGCACTCGCAGACCAACGTGCACTCGCAGACCAACGTGCACTCGCTGGTGCCAGATGGAAACCTAAACTAACCTCAGGGAGAAAGACAGAGAAGGATAAGTGGCCCGCGTGCCACTGGAGATGAATGGCCAACTGGGTGCCGCTGCGTGTTTGTGTGGCTGATTGTTTGTCACTGAGGTGTTTGCAAGTTAGTTTATATGCGGGTTTGCACGTAGGTGCGTGCCGCAAAGTGTTTTATACTACTGGAGACAATTTTGCGTGGTTGCAAGGGTGTCAGCGAGTGTCAGGTGGTTGCAGGGGCCTCGATGAGTACGAAGGTTTGTTTTCTGAGATGACATTGCGTGGTTGTAAGGGTCTCGGTCTGGTTTGCTGAGACAATATTGCATGGTTGCAAGGGTCTCGATGAGTATGACTTTTTTTTTTATGATGACATTGCGTGGTTGCATGGGTGAGGAGTTGCGGAGACGACATTGCGTTTTGCAATGGTCTCAAATGAGTGTCAGGCTGCTGAGACGACTTTGTATGGCTGCAAGGGTCTGAACGGGTGTCAGGTTGCTGAGACGATAGTGTGGTTGCAAAGGTCTAGACGAGTGTGAGGTAGCGGAGATGATATTACATTTTGCAAGGGTCTCAAATGAGTGTCAAGCTGCCGAGACAATATTTCCTGACTTTTTTTTTGTTAAAATGAAAACGACTGTAAACGAAACGCTGTCTGGCAGCGTTTACAAACTGTTACAGGCATTGGCGTTTCGAATGCCTCTGAACATCCGTCTGAACCCATTTTTTTTTTTCAGAAAGGTTTCTAAACTCAACTGCCAGAAACGACTATAAACGATCCTGTGTACATGTACTGATAAGAAAACAGAGGAGAGCTCAGGGGCAGCTGAAAAACGCCCAACTGTTCCTAAACGTCCGTTTACCAACAGCAGTGTATATGAGGCCTAAAACGATTTGTCTGGCTGCAAGGGTCTCAATGAATGTCAGGTTGCTGGGGCAAGACTGCGTGGTCACAATGGTCTTGACGAGTGGAAGGTTGTTTGAGACAGTATTGCGTGGTTGTAAGGGTCTCGATGAGTGTGGGGCTGCCGAGACGGTATTGCGTTTGCAAGGGTCTCAACAAGGGTGTCAGGCTGCTGAGACGATTTTGCGTGGTTGCAAGGGTCTCAACAGGTGTCGGGTTGCTGGGCCGAGATTGCGTGGTGACAAAGGGGGTATTTATTTATTGTTATACATATACATATATATATATATATATATATATTGTGACAGCAGGAAGGTAAAGTCACCTGGTTGCATCCAGGGGGGTAGATATATTTCTCCCAGATTCAGGCTTTATGCCGACTTATACAACTAGGGAGTTGATGAAGCCCAGCTGAGGCTAGTGGGCTCATGAATGACTCATACCTCTAGGGAGAGTGCTGGGCGTCGTGAGGCAGGGAGTTGATGAGACCAGCTGAAGCTTGTCAGCTCATTTAGGCCTCTATAAGAACTCCCAGATTCATTAGGTGTTAGCTCATGCCTGGAACCAGACCTGTGTGGACTGTCTAGGGAGAGTGAACCCCTGTGCGGTGAGGCAAAGCCTGTGTGGCTATTTGTTTGGACTTTTACTAAACCAGGGACTTAGGGACTAGGACAGCAGCAGGCTGATCCCAGTTGTTAGTTTAGGAAACCTGCATGTTTAGTCAGAGGTCAAACTGACCAGGATTTATTTTGTTTATGTTTCTTTTTGGCTTTGCTGTGTTTTTGTCACTGTACATAGAGAAATAAACCGCACCTTTTGATTTTGAAAACCACAACCTCCGTCTGCTGGCCCTGTTTTTGTGTGGGGAGCCCAACCAGGGGGTCACACACACCCGCTACCGAGTTAACCCCCTCACAGTTGGTGGAGAACCAGTGGCAGTTTTTTTTAAGCCAGCATGGAGGAGATACTGAAACAGCTGGCTCTAGCAAATGCCAATCAACAGCAGACAAATGCAGGTTTGCAAAGGAGCCTTGCAGCCCAGCAGCAAGCTCATCAACAAGCCCAGCAGCAATCTGAGGCCCGCTTCATAGACCTGTTACAGAAGCAAGAGCAGAGACTACAACAAATGGAAGCAGTAATGCAGCAACGTCCGCAGACCAGTGAGGAAAGCCGTCCCACTAATACCGCGTCCTTTGGGGTGAGTCGTTTATTGACAAAAATGACTGGAGAGGATGATCCAGAGGTATTTTTGACCACATTTGAAAGGACTGCTGAAAGAGAAAAGTGGCCTGAGGAGCAGTGGGCTGGACTGGTGGCTCCTCTGTTAACTGGTGAATCGCAGAAGGCTTACTATGACCTAGAGCCTGACCAAGCAAAAGACTATGTGATGCTAAAAGCTGAAATATTGGCAAGGCTGGGTGTCACCCTGGCTGTCCGGGCTCAGCGTGTGCATAACTGGACTTTCCAGCTTGGAAAACCCCCCAGGTCTCAAATGTATGATCTCATTCACCTGAGCAGGAAGTGGCTACAGCCAGAGACTTTGTCCGCACCAGAGATTGTGGAACGTGTTGTAATGGATCGGTTTTTGAGAGCTCTTCCTACTGCCATCCAAAAGTGGGTAAGCCATGGAGACCCAGAGACGGCCGGTGGTCTTGTGGATCGTGTAGAGAAATACTTGGCTACAGAGAACCTGACGGCCTCTTCCAGAGACTCTCGGACTTTCCACCCTAAGACCAGACCATCCCCAGGGGCGGATAAGAGGATTCCAAGGGGTGAGGGTGGAGAGAGTGAGAGGGTGGGAGCTCTACCCAAAGTTTGGCGAGAACAGCCTGGGAAGGCAGGGGCTCAAGAGGCAGCCAAATGGATTGTTTGCTACCGCTGCCGGCAAGCGGGACATATTGCAGCAAATTGCCCGGTTGTGGAGGAACCCATGCAATGTGACTTTCTGATGGACAGACGTCAGTCGCTGTGTGCGACAGTCGCATGCACTGCCATTCGGGGAACTGAGAAACATTTATGCAAAATGTGTATTAATGGTAGAAATGTTGTGGTATTACTGGATTCAGGTAGCCTTGTGACCCTGATAAAGGCTGAATTAGTTAAAACAGAGGTCTCTGGGAATAGCAAGGTAGCTGTTATTTGTGTGCATGGGGACACCCGAGAGTATCCAGTGACTACAGTGTGTTTCGAGACCCCCAAAGGTACCCTCTCTCATCCAGTGGGGTTAGTATCTCAATTACCGCATGATGCCATTGTGGGAAGGGATTTTCCGAAGTTCTGGGAACTGTGGGATGATCCTGAGCCCCCCACTGGTGCCCCTATGTACCAGGAATGTGATAGCCAGAACTCCTCTGAGAGTGGTGAGGACTCTCCAGAATTTCCCTTGTCAGTATTGGCAGGGGAGACTCAAGAAACTGGAGAGGAGCCCACCTCCTCAGACGAAAACCTACCGTCTGTGGAGTTTTCTGATCTGGAGGTTCACAGGGAAAATTTTGCCACAGAACAGTTAAAAGACCCCGCCCTAATAAAGGCACGGGAAAACGTAGTGGAAATAGATGGCGAGTTAGTGAACCCAGATAATACCTGCACTTACCCATACTTCAGCGTAGAGAAGGACCTACTGTATCGGGTGGCAAAAAGGGCAGAAGAAACCGTTGAGCAGCTTGTGGTGCCCAAACCTTACAGGAAGTTGGTGTTGGAGTTGGCCCATGGGCACATTCTTGGAGGTCATCTGGGGACAGAGAAAACCCGAGAGAGGGTATTACAGAGATTCTATTGGCCTGGGGTGATGAAGGACATAGAAAATTATTGTTCCTCCTGCCCTGTGTGTCAGAGGTCGGCCCCGATGCCACATTTCCGTAGCCCGCTGGTCCCTCTACCCATCATTGAGGTCCCGTTTGAGAGAATCGCAATGGATTTGGTAGGTCCTATAATCAAGTCCGCTAGGGGGCACCAGTACATATTGGTTATAATGGACTATGCCACCCGTTATCCAGAAGCGATCCCTCTCAGAAATACCTCGGCCAAAACCATAGCCAAAGAGCTATCTCTTGTTTTTAGCCGGGTGGGTATTTGTAAAGAACTGCTTACGGACCAAGGTACACCCTTTATGTCCCGGGTTATGAAAGAGCTGTGTAAATTGCTCAAAGTGACGCAATTGCGTACATCTGTGTATCACCCCCAAACCGATGGGCTGGTTGAAAGATTCAACAAAACCCTAAAACAAATGTTGAAGAAAGTGGTGGATAGAGATGGAAAGGATTGGGACTGTCTACTTCCTTATTTGATGTTTGCTATTAGGGAGGTGCCCCAATCCTCTACGGGATTCTCCCCCTTTGAGTTACTGTATGGGAGACACCCAAGAGGGCTGTTGGATATTGCCAAGGAAACTTGGGAAAGTGAGAGTTCTCCCCACAGGAGTGTGATTGAGCATGTCGCCCTGATGCAAGATCGAATTGCACAGGTAATGCCCATCGTGAAGGAACATTTGGCCCAAGCGCAGTTGGCACAGCAGAGAGTGTACAACCGTGGAGCAAAGACCCGTACCTTTTCCCCGGGGGATAGGATATTGGTACTTGTCCCTACGGTTGAAAGTAAATTCCTTACCAAATGGCAAGGCCCCTACGAGATAATGGAAAAAGTGAGCGAAGTGAATTACAAGGTCAGACAACCAGGAAGGCGAAAGCCCGAAAAAATATATCACGTTAATCTGTTGAAAGCCTGGAGGGATAGAGAGTCCCTAGTCGCAGAAACTTGGTCACCAGCTCAAACTGGTTGCGTGATTCCGGAGGTTGGAATAGCAGCCACCTTGTCACAACCCCAACAACAGGAGGTTAAGGAGTTTGTGCTTCGCAACAAGGAGGTGTTCTCTGAGCTGCCGGGACAAACATCTGGGGTAGAGCATGATATTATTACCCCGCCCGGTGAAAGGGTGAAGTTAAAACCCTATCGGATCCCAGAGGCCCGACGGGAGGCAATACGGGAGGAAGTACAGAAAATGCTGAACTTAGGGGTGATAGAGGAGTCCCAAAGTGATTGGTCTAGTCCCATTGTGTTGGTGCCTAAACCGGATGGGAGCTGGCGATTTTGTAACGATTTTCGTCAGTTGAACAAAGTTACAAAATTTGACACCTACCCCATGCCACGTATAGATGAGTTGATCGACCGGCTGGGAACAGCCCGATACATGACGACTCTTGACCTCACAAAAGGGTATTGGCAAATTCCCCTGGCCAAGTCGGCCAAAGAGAAAACCGCATTTGTAACCCCAGACGGGGCGTTCCAATATAAGAGAATGCCGTTCGGGTTACAGAATGCGCCGGCCACATTCCAGCGGAAAATGGACCAGATACTGAGGCCCCATCGGAAGTATGCTGCGGCTTACCTGGATGACGTAATTGTCCATAGCACAGATTGGGCCTCACATCTGCCAAAAGTGCAAGCAGTCCTAGACTCTATCCGGGAAGCGGGGTTTACGGCTAACCCCAAGAAGTGTACCATTGGGCAGGAGGAGGCCAAATATCTTGGGTACACCATTGGCAGGGGAGTAATAAAACCCCAACTCAACAAAGTCGAGGCCATCCAGAGTTGGCCACGTCCCAACAGCAAGAAGCAGGTACGAGCCTTTCTGGGAATCGCGGGTTATTATCGGCGCTTCATTCCCCACTTTGCTTCTAAGGCTGTGCCCCTAACCAACCTGACGAAAGGGAAAGGGTCGGTCATGATTAAATGGACCCCCGAGGCGGAGGCAGCATTCCAATTCTTGAAACAAGCCTTATGTAGCCAGCCAGTGTTGTACTCACCCGACTTCTCTAAAGACTTTGTCGTACAAAGTGATGCGTCAGATGTGGGGTTAGGAGCAGTATTGTCCAGGTCTGGAACGGGGAAGAGCACCCAGTCATTTACCTCAGCAGGAAGTTGAAGTCCCATGAGGTAAATTACGCCACGGTTGAAAAGGAGTGTTTAGCGGTGAAGTGGGCTCTAGATTCCCTTCGGTACTATCTGCTAGGTAGGCACTTTGACATGGTTACGGATCACGCTCCGTTAAAGTGGATGGCTCAAAACAAGGAGACAAATAGAAGAGTGAATAGGTGGTTCCTGGCCCTACAGGAATTCAACTTCACAGTAAAGCATCGCCCTGGCGTTCAAATGGGGAATGTGGATGCTTTGTCTCGAGTACATGAATGCCTGATTGCTGGTGTTCCAACCCCAAGGTTAAAACAAGAGGGGGGGGTATGTGACAGCAGGAAGGTAAAGTCACCTGGTTGCATCCAGGGGGGTAGATATATTTCTCCCAGATTCAGGCTTTATGCCGACTTATACAACTAGGGAGTTGATGAAGCCCAGCTGAGGCTAGTGGGCTCATGAATGACTCATACTTCTAGGGAGAGTGCTGGGCGTCGTGAGGCAGGGAGTTGATGAGACCAGCTGAAGCTTGTCAGCTCATTTAGGCCTCTATAAGAACTCCCAGATTCATTAGGTGTTAGCTCATGCCTGGAACCAGACCTGTGTGGACTGTCTAGGGAGAGTGAACCCCTGTGCGGTGAGGCAAAGCCTGTGTGGCTATTTGTTTGGACTTTTACTAAACCAGGGACTTAGGGACTAGGACAGCACCAGGCTGATCCCAGTTGTTAGTTTAGGAAACCTGCATGTTTAGTCAGAGGTCAAACTGACCAGGATTTATTTTGTTTATGTTTCTTTTTGGCTTTGCTGTGTTTTTGTCACTGTACATAGAGAAATAAACCGCACCTTTTGATTTTGAAAACCACAACCTCCGTCTGCTGGCCCTGTTTTTGTGTGGGGAGCCCAACCAGGGGGTCACACACACCCGCTACCGAGTTAACCCCCTCACAATATATATATATTTTTTTTTTTTTGATAAGTGAGAGGTTGCTAAAACAATGTTGCGTTTTGCAAGGGTCTTAACCAGGGTGTCTGGCTGCTGAGATGATTTGCATGGTTGCAAGAGTCTCAACAGGTGTCTGATTGCTAGGCCGAGATTGCGTGGTGGCAAAGGGGTATTTTTTTATTTATTTTTTGCATTTTGCAAGGGTCATGAGTTGCGTTTTGCAAGGGTCTTAGCAAGGGTGTCAGGCTGCTGAGATGATTTGCATGGTTGCAAGGGTCTCAACAGGTGTCAGGTCGCTGTGCCGAGATTGCGTGGTAACAAAGGGGGTGTTTATCTATTTTTATATGTGTATATTATATATATATGTAAATGTTACCATGTTTTTATTGAACACACCATGTAAACATTCACAGTGCAGGTGGAAAAAGTATTTGAACCCTTGGATTTAATAACTGGTTGAACCTCCTTTGGCAGCAATAACTTATACCAAACGTTTCCTGTAGTTGCAGATCAGACGTGCACAACGGTCAGGAGTAATTCTTGACCATTCCTCTTTACAGAACTGTTTCAGTTCAGCAAAATTCTTGGGATGTCTGGTGTAAATCGCTTTCTTGAGGTCATGCCACAGTATCTCAATCGGGTTGAGGTCAGGACTCTGACTGGGCCACTCCAGAAGGCGTATTTTCTTCTGTTTAAGCCATTCTGTTGATTTACTTCTATGCTTTGGGTCGTTGTCCTGTTGCAACACCCATCTTGTGCTGAGCTTCAGCTGGTGGACAGATGGCCTTAAGTCCTCCTGCAAAATGTCTTGATAAACTTGGGAATTCATTTTTCCTTCGATGATAGCAATCTGTCCAGGCCCTGATGCAGCAAAGCAGCCCCAAACCATGATGCCCCCACCACCATACTTCACAGTTGGGATGAGGTTTTGATGTTGGTGTGCTGTGCCTCTTTTTCTCCACACATAGTGTTGTGTGTTTCTTCCAAACAACTCAACTTTGGTTTCATCTGTCCACAGAATATTTTAACAGTACTGCTGTGGAACATCCAGGTGCTCTTGTGCAAACTGTAAACGTGCAGCAATGTTTTTTTTGGACAGCAGTGGCTTCCTCTGTGGTATCCTCCCATGAAATCCATTCTTGTTTAGTGTTTTACGTATCGTAGATTCGCTAACAGGGATGTTAGCATCTGTCAGAGACTTTTTTAAGTCTTTAGCTGACACTCTAGGATTCTTCTTCACCTCATTGAGCAGTCTGCACTGTGCTCTTGCAGTCATCTTTACAGGACGCCCACTCCTAGGGAGAGTAGCAGCAGTGCTGAATTTTCTCCATTTATAGACAATTTGTCTTACTATGGACTGATGAACAGCAAGGCTTTTGGAGATACTTTTATAACCCTTTCCAGCTTTATGCAAGTCAACAATTCTTAATCATAGGTCTTCTGAGAGCTCTTTTGTGCGAGGCATCATTCACATCAGGCAATGCTTCTTGTGAGAAGCAAACCCAGAACTGGTGTGTGTTTTTTATAGGGCGGGACAGCTGTAACCAACACCTCCAATCTCATCTCATTGATTGGACTCCAGTTGGCTGACACCTCTCTCCAATTAGCTCTTGGAGATCTCATTAGTCTAGGGCATGGATATGCAATTAGCGGACCTCCAGCTGTTGCAAAACTACAAGTCCCATCATGCTTCTGCCTCTGGGTGTCATGCTTGCTGATGTCAGAGTCTCGCTATGCCTCATGGGACTTGTAGTTTGGCAACAGCTGGAGGTCCGCTAATTGCATATCCCTGGTCTAGGGGTTCACATACTTTTCCCACCTGCACTGTGAATGTTTACATGGTGTGTTCAATAAAAACATGGTAACATTTAATTCTGTGTGTGTTATTAGTTTAAGCAGACTGATTGTCTATTGTTGTGACTTAGATGAAGATCAGATCACATTTTATGACCAATTTGTGCAGAAATCTATATCATTCCAAAAGGCTTCACATACTTTTTTTGCAACTGTGGGTATATATATATATATATATATATATATATATATATATATTATTATTATTATATATATATTGTGACAGCAGGCAAGTAAAATCACCAGGTTTCATCCAGGATGGTAGGTATGTGTGCCCTAGGTTCAGGCTTTATGCAGATTCATACCACTAGGGGGAGTGCTGGGAGTCTTGCGGGGGAAGAGTCAATGAGCCCAGCTGAATCAAGTGGCTCATTAAGGTCTCTACAAGACCTCCTAGCATGCTAAGGGAGATGCTCCATCCTGGAAGATAGGGACCGGGTCAGCACAAGGCTGCACCTAGTTGTCAGACAGGGAACCTACGTGTGTAGTAAGCGGTCAAGCTGACCAGGATTTCTTTGTTTATGTTTATTTTTGTTTTGCTGTTTTTCCCCTGTAAATAGTTTAAATAAACCGCACCTTTTGTTTTTGCAACTACAAACTCTGTCTGCTTTGCCTGTTTTTGTGTGGTGAACCCATCCAGGGGGTCACACACACCCGCTGCCGAGCTAACCCCCTCACAGTTGGTGGAGAACCAGTGGCAGTTTTTTTTTTAAGGCCAGCATGGAGGAGATATTGAAACAGCTGGCTCTAGCAAATGCCAATCAGCAGCAGACAAATGCAGGTTTGCAAAAGAGCCTTGAAGCTTATCAACAGAGCCTTGCAGCCCAGCAGCAAGCTCACCAACAGAGTCTGGAAGCTCAGCAACATGCCCTGCAGCAATCGGAGGCCCGTTTCATAGACCTGTTGCAGAAGCAAGAGCAGAGACTACAACAAATGGAAACAGTAATGCAGCAACGTCCGCAGACCAGTGAGGAAAGTCGTTCCACTAATACCGCGTCCTTTGGGGTGAGTCGTTTATTGACCAAAATGACTGGAGAGGATGATCCAGAGGTGTTTTTGACCACATTTGAAAGGACTGCTGAAAGAGAAAAGTGGCCTAAGGAGCAGTGGGCTGGACTGATGGCTCCTCTGTTAACTGGTGAATAGCAGAAAGCTTACTATGACCTAGAGCCTGACCAAGCAAAAGACTATGTGATGCTAAAAACTGAAATATTGGCACGGCTGGGTGTCACCCTGGCTGTCCGGGCTCAGCGTGTTCATAACTGAACTTTCCGGCTTGGAAAACCCCCCAGGTCTCAAATGTATGATCTCATTCACCTGAGCAGGAAGTGGCTACAGCCAGAGACTTTGTCCGCACCAAAGATTGTGGAACGTGTTGTGATGGATCGTTTGAGAGCTCTTCCTACTGCCATCCAAAAGTGGGTAAACCATGGAGACCCAGAAACGGCCGATAATCTTGTGGATCGTGTAGAGAAGTACTTGGCTACAGAGAACCTGACTGCCTCTTCCAGAGACTCACGGACTTTCCACCCTAAGACCAGACCATCCCCAGTGGCGGGTAAGATGATTCCAAGGGGTGAGGGTGGAGAGAGTGAGAGGGTGGGAGTTCTACCCAAGGTTTGGCGAGAACAGCCTGGGAAGTCAGGGGTTCAAGAGGCAGCAAGAAGGATTGTTTGTTACCGCTGCCGACAAGACGGACATATTGCAGAAAATTGCCCGGTTGTGGATGAACACATGCAATGTGACTTTCTAACGGACAGACGTCAGTCGCTGTTTGCGACAGTCGCATGCACTGCCATTCGGGGAACTGAGAAACATTTATGCAAAATGTGTGTTAATGGTAGAAATGTTGTTGTATTGCTGGATTCAGGTAAAGGCTGAATTAGTTACTACAGAGGTTTCTGGGAATAGCAAGGTCGCGGCTATTTGTGTGCATGGGGACACCCGAGAGTATCCGGTGACTACAGTGTGTTTTGAGACCCCCAAAGGTACCCTCTCTCATCGGGTGGGATTAGTGTCTCACTTGCCTCATGATGCCATTGTGGGAAGGGATTTTCCAAAGTTCTGGGAACTATGGGATGGTCCTGAGCCCCCCACTGGTGCCCCTATATACCAGGAATGTGAAAGCCAGAATTCCTCGGAGAGTGGTGAGGACTCTCCAGAATTTCCCTTGTCGGTATTGGCAGGGGAGACTCGAGAAACTGGGGAGGAGCCAACATCCTCAGACGAAAATATGCCGTCTGTGGAGTTTTCTGATCTCGAGGTTCACAAGGAAAATTTTGCCACAGAACAGTTAAAAGACCCCACCCTAATAAAGGCACGGGAAAACGTAGTGGAAATAGATGGCGAGTTAGTGAACCCAGATGAGACCTGCACTTACCCATACTTCATCGTGGAAAAGGACCTACTGTATCGGGTGGCTAAAAGGGCAGAAGAAACCATTGAGCAGCTTGTGGTGCCCAAACCTTACAGGAAGTTGGTGTTAGAGTTGGCCCATGGGCACATTGTTGGAGGTCATCTGGGGACAGAGAAAACCAGAGAGAGAGTATTGCAGAGATTCTATTGGCCTGGGGTCATAAAGGAAACAGAAAATTATTGTTCCTCCTGCCCTGTGTGTCAGAGGTCGGCACCGATGCCACATTTCCGTAACCCGCTGGTACCTCTTCCCATCATTGATGTCCCCTTTGAGAGGATCGCAATGGAGTTGGTAGGTCCGATAATGAAGTCCGCTAGGGGGCACCAGTACATCTTGGTTATAATGGACTATGCCACCCGTTATCCGGAAGCGATTCCTCTCCGAAATACCTCGGCCAAAACCATAGCCAAAGAGCTATCTCTTGTTTTTAGCCGTGTGGGTATTTGTGAAGAACTGCTTACGGACCAAGGTACACCCTTTATGTCCCGGGTTATGAAAGAGCTGTGTAAGTTGTTCAAAGTGACACAATTGCGTACATCTGTGTATCACCCCCAAACAGATGGGTTGGTTGAAAGATTCAACAAAACCCTAAAACAAATGTTAAAGAAGGTGGTGGATAAAGATGGAAAGGATTGGGACTGTCTAATTCCCTATTTAATGTTTGCTATTAGGGGGGTACCGCAATCCTCTACGGGTTTCTCACCCTTTGAGTTACTTTATGGGAGACACCCCAGAGGGCTGTTGGATATCGCCAAGGAAACCTGGGAAAGTGAGAGTTCTCCCCACAGGAGTGTGATTGAGCATGTCGCCCTGATGCAAGATAGAATTGCACAGGTAATGCCAATCGTAAAGGAACATTTGGCCCAAGCGCAGTTGGCACAGCAGAGAGTGTACAACCGTGGAGCCAAGACCCGTACCTTTTCCCCGGGGGATAGGGTATTGGTACTTGTCCCTACGGTTGAAAGCAAATTCCTCGCCAAATGGCAAGGCCCCTATGAGATATTGGAAAAAGTGAGCAAAGTGAAATACAAGGTCAGACAACCAGGAAGGCGAAAGCCCGAACAGATCTATCACGTTAATCTGTTGAAAACCTGGAGGGATAGGGAATCCCTAGTCGTGGAAACTTTGTCACCAGCTCACTCTGATTGCGTGATTCCTGAGGTTGGAATAGCAGTCACCTTGTCAAACCCCCAACAACAGGAGGTTAAGGAGTTTGTGCTTCGCAACAAGGAGGTTTTCTCTGAGCTGCCGGGACAAACGTCTGGGGTAGAGCATGATATTATTACCCCACCCGGTGAAAGGGTGAAACTAAAACCCTATCGGATCCCGGAGGCCCGACGGGAGGCAATACGTGAGGAAGTACAGAAAATGCTTAAGTTAGGGGTGATAGAGGAGTCCCAAAGTGATTGGTCAAGTCCCATTGTGTTAGTGCCTAAACCGGATGGGAGCTGGCGATTTTGTAACGATTTTCGACAACTGAACCAAGTTACAAAATTTGACACCTACCCCATGCCACGTATAGATGAGTTGATCGACCGGCTGGGAACAGCCCGATACATGACAACTCTTGATCTCACAAAAGGGTATTGGCAAATCCCCCTGGCCAAGTCGGCCAAGGAGAAAACCGCAGTTGTAAACCCAGACGGGGCGTTCCAATATAAAAGAATGCCATTTGGTTTACAGAATGCGCCGGCAACATTCCAGCGGAAAATGGACCAGATACTGAGGCCCCATCAGAAGTATGCTGCGGCTTACCTGGATGATGTAATTATCTATAGCACAGATTGGGCCTCACATCTGCCAAAAGTGCAAGCAGTCCTCTATCCGGGAAGCTGGGTTTACGGCCAACCCAAAGAAGTGTACCATTGGGCAGGAGGAGGCCAAATATCTTGGGTACACCATTGGGAGGGGAGTAATTAAACCCCAAGTCAACAAAGTCGAGGCCATACAGAATTGGCCACCTCCCAACAGCAAGAAGCAGGTACGAGCCTTTCTGGGAATTGCTGGTTATTATCGGCGATTCATTCCCCACTTTGCTTCTCAGGTTGTGCCCCTAACCAACCTGACAAAAGGGAAAGAGTCGGTCATGGTTAAATGGACCCCAGAGGCTGAGGCAGCATTCCAATTCTTAAAAAAAGCCTTATGTAGCCAGCCAGTGTTGTACTCACCAGACTTCTCTAGGGACTTTGTCGTACAAAGTGATGCATCAGACGTTGGGTTAGGAGCAGTAGTGTCCCAGGTCTGGAACGGGGAAGAGCACCCAGTCATTTACCTCAGCAGGAAATTGAAGTCCCATGAGGTAAATTATGCCACGATTGAGAAGGAGTGTTTAGCGGTGAAGTGGGCTCTAGATTCCCTTCGGTACTATCTGCTAGGTAGGAACTTTGACATGATTACTGATCACGCTCCTTTAAAGTGGATGGCTCAAAACAAAGAGACAAATAGAAGAGTGAATAGGTGGTTCCTGGCCCTACAGGAATTCAACTTTACGGTAAAGCATCGCCCTGGCGTTCAAATAGGGAATGTGGATGCTTTTTCTCGAGTACATGCATGCCTGATTGCTTGTGTTCCAACCCCAAGGTTAAAACAAGAGGGGGGGGGGTATGTGACAGCAGGCAGGTAAAATCACCAGGTTGCATCCAGGATGGTAGGTATTAAAATTGGTAAATGTAGGGGTGATTGGCGCTGCTTCTCCGCTGTAATGTGTTAGTAGGCCCAAAGGCCTGTCCTCAGTGATGTGACCCTAATTAGGGTTGGTTCTCCTTAATCCAGCTAACTGAGATTGATGTTTGTGGTTAATGTTGTGAGCAGATGTGCATATGTTGATAGTCATTCTCACCCGATAGGAAACTAGTTGCTAAGTGTTTCAATCAACAGCGAAAAATTAATGAAATAATATAAACATGTGATATCCTACACTTTTCCCACCTGCACTGTGAATGTTTACATGGTGTGTTCAATAAAAACATGGTAACATTTAATTCTTTGTGTGTTATTAGTTTAAGCAGACTGATTGTCTATTGTTGTGACTTAGATGAAGATCAGATCACATTTTATGACCAATTTGTGCAGAAATCCATATCATTCCAAAAGGCTTCACATACTTTTTTTGCAACTGTGTGTGTGTATATATATATATATATATATATATATATATATTATATATATATATTGTGACAGCAGGCAGGTAAAATCACCAGGTTGCATCCAGGATGGTAGGTATGTATGCCCTAGATTCAGGCTTTATGCAGATTCATACCACTAGGGGGAGTGCTGGGAGTCTTGCGGGGGGAGAGTTAATGAGCCCAGCTGAATCAAGTGGCTCATTAAGGCCTCTACAAGAACTCCCAGCATGCTAAGGGAGATGCTCCATCCTGGAACCAGTTCTGTGTTGTGTAAGACTGGGGAGTGTGTTTCTGTCCTGTGCGGTGAGACAAAGCCTGTGTGGCTAAAACCTTCAAAAAACAGGGAGATAGGGGCCGGGTCAGCACAAGGCTGCACCTAGTTGTCAGACAGGGAACCTACGTGTGTAGTAAGCGGTCAAGCTGACCAGGATTTCTTTGTTTATGTTTCTTTTTGTTTTGCTGTTTTTCCCCTGTAAATAGTTTAAATAAACCGCCCCTTTTGTTTTTGCAACTACAAACTCTGTCTGCTGTGCCTGTTTTTGTGTAGTGAACCCATCCAGGGGGTCACACACACCCGCTGCCGAGCTAACCCCCTCACAATATATATATATATATTGTGACAGCAGGAAGGTAAAGTCACCTGGTTGCATCCAGGGGGGTAGATATATTTCGCCCAGATTCAGGCTTTACGCCGACTTATACAACTAGGTGGAGAGTTGTATAAGCCCAGCTGAGGCTAGTGGGCTCATGGATGACTCATACCTCTAGGGAGAGTGTGGGGCGTCGTGCAGACAGGGAGTTGATGAGACCAGCTGAAGCTTGTCAGCTCATTTAGGCCTCTATAAGAACTCCCAGCTTCATTAGATGTTAGCTCATGCCTGGACCCAGACCTGTGTGGACTGTCTAGGGAGAGTGAACCCCTGTGCGGTGAGACAAAGCCTGTGTGGCTATTTGCTTGGACATTTAAAACCAGGGACTTAGGGACTAGGACAGCACTAGGCTGATCCCAGTTGTTAGTTAGGAAACCTGTATGTTTAGTCAGAGGTCAAGTTGACCAGGATTTATTTTGTTTATGTTTCTTTTTCTTTGCTGTGTTTTGTCACTGTAAATAGAAAATAAACCGCACCTTTTTGATTTTGAAAACCACAACCTCCGTTTGCTGGGCCTGTTTTTGTGTGGGGAGCCCATCTTGGGGGTCACACACACCCGCTGCCGAGCCAACCCCCTCACAGTTGGTGGAGAACCAGTGGCAGTTTTTTTTTAAGCCAGCATGGAGGAGATACTGAAGCAGCTGGCTCTAGCAAATGCCAATCAACAGCAGACAAATGCAGGTTTGCAAAAGAACTTCGCAGCCCAGCAGCAAGCTCATCAACAGAGCCTTGCAGCCCAGCAGCAGACAAACGCAACTTTGCAACAGAGTCTGGAGGCTCAGCAACAATCCCAGCAGCAATCTGAGGCCCGCTTCATAGACCTGTTGCAGAAGCAAGAGCAGAGACTACAACAACAGATGGAAGCAGTAATGCAGCAACGTCCGCAGACCAGTGAGGAAAGCCGTCCCACTAATACCGCGTCCTTTGGGGTGAGTCGTTTATTGACAAAAATGACTGGAGAGGATGATCCAGAGGTATTTTTGACCACATTTGAAAGGACCGCTGAAAGAGAAAAGTGGCCTGAGGAGCAGTGGGCTGGACTGGTGGCTCCTCTGTTAACTGGTGAATCGCAGAAAGCTTACTATGACCTAGAGCCTAACCAAGCAAAAGACTATGTGATGCTAAAAGCTGAAATATTGGCAAGGCTGGGTGTCACCCAGGCTGTCCGGGCTCAGCGTGTGCATAACTGGACTTTCCAGCTTGGAAAACCCCCCAGGTCTCAAATGTATGATCTCATTCACCTGAGCAGAAAGTGGCTACAGCCAGAGACTTTGTCCGCACCAAAGATTGTGGAACGTGTTGTAATGGATCGGTTTTTGAGAGCTCTTCCTACTGCCATCCAAAAGTGGGTAAGCCATGGAGACCCAGAGACGGCCGATGGTCTTGTGGATCGTGTGGAGAAATACTTGGCTACAGAGAACCTGACGGCCTCTTCCAGAGACACTCGGACTTTCCACCCTAAGACCAGACCATCCCCAGGGGCGGATAAGAGGATTCCAAGGGGTGAGGGTGGAGAGAGTGAGAGGGTGGGAGCTCTACCCCAAGTTTGGCGAGAACAGCCTGGGAAATCAGCGGCTCAAGAGGCCGCAAGAAGGATCGTTTGCTACCGCTGCCGGCAAGCGGGACATATTGCAGCCCATTGCCCGGTTGTGGAGGAACCCATGCAGTGTGACTTTCTGACGGGCAGACGTCAGTCGCTGTGTGCGACAGTCGCATGCACTGCCATTCGAGGAACTGAGAAACATTTATGCAAAATGTGTGTTAATGGTAGAAATGTTGTGGTATTGCTGGATTCAGGTAGCCTTGTGACCCTGATAAAGGCTGAGTTAGTTAAAACAGAGGTCTCTGGGAATAGCAAGGTAGCTGTTATTTGTGTGCATGGGGACACCCGAGAGTATCCAGTGACTACAGTGTGTTTCGAGACCCCCAAAGGTACCCTCTCTCATCCAGTGGGCTTAGTATCTCAGTTACCGCATGACGCCATTGTGGGAAGGGATTTTCAGAAGTTCTGGGAACTGTGGGATGATCCTGAGCCCCCCACTGGTGCCCCTATGTACCAGGAATGTGATAGCCAGAACTCCCCTGAGAGTGGTGAGGACTCTCCGGAATTTCCCTTATCAGTATTGGCAGGGGAGACTCAAGAAACTGGAGAGGAGCCCACCTCCTCAGACGAAAACCTACCGTCTGTGGAGTTTTCTGATCTTGAGGTTCACAGGGAAAACTTTGCCACAGAACAGTTGAAAGACCCCGCCCTAATAAAGGCACGGGAAAACGTAGTGAAAATAGACGGCGAGTTAGTGAACCCAGATAATACCTGCACTTACCCATACTTCAGCGTAGAGAAGGACCTACTGTATCGGGTGGCAAAAAGGGCAGAAGAAACCGTTGAGCAGCTTGTGGTGCCCAAACCTTACAGGAAGTTGGTGTTGGAGTTGGCCCATGGGCACATTCTTGGAGGTCATCTGGGGACAGAGAAAACCCGAGAGAGGGTATTACAGAGATTCTATTGGCCGGGGGTGATGAAGGACATAGAAAATTATTGTTCCTCCTGCCCTGTGTGTCAGAGGTCGGCCCCGATGCCACATTTCCGTAGCCCGCTGGTCCCTCTACCCATCATTGAGGTCCCGTTTGAGAGGATCGCCATGGATTTGGTAGGTCCTATAATCAAGTCCGCTAGGGGGCACCAGTACATATTAGTTATAATGGACTATGCCACCCGTTATCCAGAAGCGATCCCTCTCCGAAATACCTCGGCCAAAACCATAGCCAAAGAGCTATCTCTTGTGTTTAGCCGGGTGGGTATTTGTAAAGAACTGCTTACGGACCAAGGTACACCCTTTATGTCCCGGGTTATGAAGGAGCTGTGTAAATTGTTCAAAGTGACGCAATTACGTACATCTGTGTATCACCCCCAAACCGATGGGCTGGTTGAAAGATTCAACAAAACCCTAAAACAAATGTTGAAGAAAGTGGTGGATAGAGATGGAAAGGATTGGGACTGTCTACTTCCTTATCTGATGTTTGCTATTAGGGAGGTGCCCCAATCCTCTACGGGATTCTCCCCCTTTGAGTTACTGTATGGGAGACACCCAAGAGGGCTGTTGGATATTGCCAAGGAAACTTGGGAAAGTGAGAGTTCTCCCCACAGGAGTGTGATTGAGCATGTCGCCCTGATGCAAGACCGAATTGCACAGGTAATGCCCATCGTGAAGGAACATTTGGCCCAAGCGCAGTTAGCACAGCAGAGAGTGTACAACCGTGGAGCCAAGACCCGTACCTTTTCCCCGGGGGATAGGATACTGGTACTTGTCCCTACGGTTGAAAGTAAATTCCTTGCCAAATGGCAAGGCCCCTACGAGATAATGGAAAAAGTGAGCGAAGTGAATTACAAGGTCAGACAACCAGGAAGGCGAAAGCCCGAACAGATCTATCACGTTAATCTGTTGAAAGCCTGGAGGGATAGAGAGTCCCTAGTCGCAGACACTTGGTCACCAGCTCAAACTGGTTGCGTGATTCCTGAGGTTGGAATAGCAGCCACCTTGTCACAACCCCAACAACAGGAGGTTAAGGAGTTTGTGCTTCGCAACAAGGAGGTATTCTCTGAGCTGCCGGGACAAACATCTGGGGTAGAGCATGACATCATTACCCCGCCCGGTGAAAGGGTGAAGTTAAAACCCTATCGGATCCCAGAGGCCCGACGAGAGGCAATACGGGAGGAAGTACAGAAAATGCTGAACTTAGGGGTGATAGAGGAGTCCCAAAGTGATTGGTCTAGTCCCATTGTGTTGGTGCCTAAACCGGATGGGAGCTGGCGATTTTGTAACGATTTTCGTCAGTTGAACAAAGTTACAAAATTTGACACCTACCCCATGCCACGTATAGATGAGTTGATCGACCGGCTGGGAACAGCCCGATACATGACGACTCTTGACCTCACAAAAGGGTATTGGCAAATCCCCCTGGCCAAGTCGGCCAAAGAGAAAACCGCATTTGTAACCCCAGACGGGGCGTTCCAATATAAAAGAATGCCGTTCGGGTTACAGAATGCGCCGGCCACATTCCAGCGGAAAATGGACCAGATGCTGAGGCCCCATCGGAAGTATGCTGCGGCTTACCTGGATGACATAATTGTCCATAGCACAGATTGGGCCTCACATCTGCCAAAAGTGCAAGCAGTCCTGGACTCTGTTCGGGAAGCGGGGTTTACGGCTAACCCCAAGAAGTGTACCATTGGGCAGGAGGAGGCCAAATATCTTGGGTACACCATTGGGAGGGGAGTAATAAAACCCCAACTCAACAAAGTCGAGGCCATCCAGAGTTGGCCACGTCCCAACAGCAAGAAGCAGGTACGAGCCTTTCTGGGAATCGCTGGGTATTATCGGCGATTCATTCCCCACTTTGCTTCTAAGGCTGTGCCCCTAACCAACCTGACGAAGGGGAAAGGGTCGGTCATGATTAAATGGACCCCCGAGGCTGAGGCAGCATTCCAATTCTTGAAACAAGCCTTATGTAGCCAGCCAGTGTTGTACTCACCCGACTTCTCTAAAGACTTTGTCGTACAAAGTGATGCGTCAGATGTGGGGTTAGGAGCAGTAATGTCCCAGGTCTGGAACGGGGAAGAGCACCCAGTCATTTACCTCAGCAGGAAGTTGAAGTCCCATGAGGTAAATTACGCCACCGTTGAAAAGGAGTGTTTAGCGGTGAAGTGGGCTCTAGATTCCCTTCGGTACTACCTGCTAGGTAGGCACTTTGACTTGGTTACGGATCACGCTCCGTTAAAGTGGATGGCTCAAAACAAGGAAACAAATAGAAGAGTGAATAGGTGGTTCCTGGCCCTCCAGGAATTCAACTTCACAGTAAAGCATCGCCCTGGCGTTCAAATGGGGAATGTGGATGCTTTGTCTCGAGTACATGAATGCCTGATTGCTGGTGTTCCAACCCCGAGGTTAAAACAAGAGGGGGGGGTATGTGACAGCAGGAAGGTAAAGTCACCTGGTTGCATCCAGGGGGGTAGATATATTTCGCCCAGATTCAGGCTTTACGCCGACTTATACAACTAGGTGGAGAGTTGTATAAGCCCAGCTGAGGCTAGTGGGCTCATGGATGACTCATACCTCTAGGGAGAGTGTGGGGCGTCGTGCAGACAGGGAGTTGATGAGACCAGCTGAAGCTTGTCAGCTCATTTAGGCCTCTATAAGAACTCCCAGCTTCATTAGATGTTAGCTCATGCCTGGACCCAGACCTGTGTGGACTGTCTAGGGAGAGTGAACCCCTGTGCGGTGAGACAAAGCCTGTGTGGCTATTTGCTTGGACATTTAAAACCAGGGACTTAGGGACTAGGACAGCACTAGGCTGATCCCAGTTGTTAGTTAGGAAACCTGTATGTTTAGTCAGAGGTCAAGTTGACCAGGATTTATTTTGTTTATGTTTCTTTTTCTTTGCTGTGTTTTGTCACTGTAAATAGAAAATAAACCGCACCTTTTTGATTTTGAAAACCACAACCTCCGTTTGCTGGGCCTGTTTTTGTGTGGGGAGCCCATCTCGGGGGTCACACACACCCGCTGCCGAGCCAACCCCCTCACAATATATATATATATATATATATATATATATATATATATATATACAGGTCCTTCTCAAAAAATTAGCATATTGTGATAAAGTTCATTATTTTCTGTAATGTACTGATAAACATTAGACTTTCATATATTTTAGATTCATTACACACAACTGAAGTAGTTCAAGCCTTTTCTTGTTTTAATATTGATGATTTTGGCATACAGCTCATGAAAACCCAAAAATCCTATCTCAAAAAATTAGCATATTTCATCCGACCAATAAAAGAAAAGTGTTTTTAATACAAAAAAAGTCAACCTTCAAATAATTATGTTCAGTTATGCACTCAATACTTGGTCGGGAATCCTTTTGCAGAAATGACTGCTTCAATGCGGCGTGGCATGGAGGCAACCAGCCTGTGGCACTGCTGAGGTGTTATGGAGGCCCAGGATGCTTCGATAGCGGCCTTAAGCTCATCCAGAGTGTTGGGTCTTGCGTCTCTCAACTTTCTCTTCCCAATATCCCACAGATTCTCTATGGGGTTCAGGTCAGGAGAGTTGGCAGGCCAATTGAGCACAGTAATACCATGGTCAGTAAACCATTTACCAGTGGTTTTGGCACTGTGAACAGGTGCCAGGTCGTGCTGAAAAATGAAATCTTCATCTCCATAAAGCTTTTCAGCAGATGGAAGCATGAAGTGCTCCAAAATCTCCTGATAGCTAGCTGCATTGACCCTGCCCTTGATAAAACACAGTGGACCAACACCAGCAGCTGACATGGCACCCCAGACCATCACTGACTGTGGGTACTTGACACTGGACTTCAGGCATTTTGGCATTTCCCTCTCCCCAGTCTTCCTCCAGACTCTGGCACCTTGATTTCCGAATGTACTTTGGACCACTGAGCAACAGTCCAGTGCTGCTTCTCTGTAGCCCAGGTCAGGCGCTTCTGCCGCTGTTTCTGGTTCAAAAGTGGCTTGACCTGGGGAATGCGGCACCTGTAGCCCATTTCCTGCACACGCCTGTTCACGGTGGCTCTGGATGTTTCTACTCCAGACTCAGTCCACTGCTTCCGCAGGTCCTCCAAGGTCTGGAATCGGTCCTTCTCCACAATCTTCTTCAGGGTCCGGTCACCTCTTCTCGTTGTGCAGCGTTTTCTGCCACACTTTTTCCTTCCCACAGACTTCCCACTGAGGTGCCTTGATACAGCACTCTGGGAACAGCCTATTCGTTCAGAAATTTCTTTCTGTGTCTTACCCTCTTGCTTGAGGGTGTCAATGATGGCCTTCTGGACAGCAGTCAGGTCGGCAGTCTTACCCATGATTGCGGTTTTGAGTAATGAACCAGGCTGGGAGTTTTTAAAAGCCTCAGGAATCTTTTGCAGGTGTTTAGAGTTAATTAGTTGATTCAGATGATTAGGTTAATAGCTCGTTTAGAGAACCTTTTCATGATATGCTAATTTTTTGAGATAGGATTTTTGGGTTTTCATGAGCTGTATGCCAAAATCATCAATATTAAAACAAGAAAAGGCTTGAACTACTTCAGTTGTGTGTAATGAATCTAAAATATATGAAAGTCTAATGTTTATCAGTACATTGCAGAAAATAATGAACTTTATCACAATATGCTAATTTTTTGAGAAGGACCTGTATATACATACAGTGGGGATCGAAAGTTTGAGCACCCCAGGTAAAAATGTGTATTAATGTGCATAACGAAGCCAAGGAAAGATGGAAAAATCTCCAAATGGCTTCAAATTACAGATTAGACATTCTTATAATATGTCAAAAAAGTTAGATTTTATTTCCATCATTTACACTTTCAAAATTACAGAAAACAAAAAAAATGGCGTCTGCAAAAGTTTGGGCACCCTGCAGAATTTATAGCATGCACTGCCCCCTTTGCAAAGCTGAGACCTGCCAGTGTCATGGATTGTTCTCAATCATCGTCTGGGAAGACCAGGTGATGTCAATCTCAAAGGTTTTAAATGGCCAGACTCATCTGACCTTGCCCCAACAATCAGCACCATGGGTTCTTCTAAGCAGTTGTCTAGAAAACTGAAACTGAAAATAGTTGACGCTCACAAAGCTGGAGAAGGCTATAAGAAGATAGCAAAGTGTTTTCAGATGTCAATATCCTCTGTTCGGAATGTAATTAAGAAATGGCAGTCATCAGGAACAGTGGAAGTTAAAGCAAGATCTGGAAGACCAAGAAAAATATCAGACAGAACAGCTCGCAGGATTGTGAGAAAAGCAATTCAAAACCCATGTTTGACTGCACGATCCCTCCAGAAAGATCTGGCAGACACTGGAGTTGTGGTACACTATTCCACTATAAAGAGATACTTGTACAAATATGGTCTTTATGGAAGAGTCATCAGAAAAAACCTCTTCTACGTCCTCACCACAAAAATCAGCGTTTGAACTTTGCAAATGAACATATAGACAAGCCTGAGGCATTTTGGAAACAAGTTCTGTGGACCGATGAGGTTAAAATATAACTTTTTGGCCGGAATGAGCAAAGGTACGTTTGGAGAAGAAAGGGCACAGAATTTTATGAAAAGAACCTCTGTCCAACTGTTAAGCATGGGGGTGGATCAATCATGCTTTGGGGTTGTATTGCAGCCAGTGGCACAGGGAACATTTCACAAGTAGAAGGAAAAATGGATTCAATAAAATTTCAGCAAATTTTGGATGGTAACTTGATGCCATCTGTGAAAAAGCTGAAGTTAAAGAGAGGATGGCTTCTACAATTGAATAATGATCCTAAACACACCTCAAAATCCACATCAAGAGGCGTAAACTGAAGGTTTTGCCATGGCCTTCACAATCTCCTGACCTCAACATTATTGAAAACCTATGGATAGACCTTAAAAGAGCAGTGCGTGACAGACAGCCCAGAAATCTCAAAGAACTGGAAGACTTTTGTAAGGAAGAATGGGCAAAGATACCTCAAACAAGAATTGAAAGACTCTTGGCTGGCTACAAAAAGCGTTTACAAGCTGTGATACTTGCCAAAGGGGGCAGTACAAGATATTAACTCTGCAGGGTGGCCAAACTTTTTCAGACGCCATTTTTTTGTTTTCTGTAATTTTGAAAGTGTAAATGATGGAAATAAAATCTAACTTTTATTGACATATTATAAGAATGTCTAATCTGTAATTTGATGCCATTTGGAGATTTTTCCATCTTTCCTTGGCTTCGTTATGCACATTAATACACATTTTTACCTGGAGTGCCCAAACTTTCGATCCCCACTGTATATATATATATTGTGGCAGAGCGAGGCTCTGTCCCAATGAAAGTGAAGATAAAAGGGACACAGGGTTTGCATATCTGCAGACTGCAGGACTACAGAGTGTAGAATTTAAATGGAGGAAAATGCTCTGTCAGTTTTCTCCAGGTTTTCCTACTTTAGTATGGGACTCTGTAGTTTGGAGATCCCTAAGAGACTTGGGTGGGACGGGATCTCCAACCCTGTGTCCGGGTCTTGTGGACAGCCAGCATGGTGTGTTCTCAGGTGCATACAACCAATTTAATGAGGGGCTGGTGAGAGCAGAGAGTGGAGGATAGTGGAGAGTGAGCAGCTTGCTAACTGCTGTGTGAAGACAGACCTATGTTTGGAGCAGTGTCTGCTAGTAAGTGTCTCTGTGTGAGGATAAACGATGTGTGCATTGAAGGGCGTTAACGCTGTGTGCGTCCAAGGAGCCAGAAGTTGTGTGCATTAAGGGACTTCAAGCTGTGTGCGTTTAAGAAGCCCAAAGCTGTGTGCATCCAAGACTGTGAGACTGGAAGATCTGGTGGTTTAAGGTACCAGTACCTAAAGCAAGCAGAGGAACTGCTAACAAGAGAGCCAGGTGGCTTGGTATGTTTCTTATTTTTGGACTGCTAAATGAAGTTAAACCGGTGCGTGGGAATCCTGAATGGACATTTTGCTTTTGTTTTTCTGTTTAAATAAACGTGGGCTACCAGGCCCTTAACTAGAATGCCTGTCTGATATGGACTCACTGCATAAAAATTAATCTATCCACTTGAGCTAAAACACCCCAATATCACAATATATATATATATATATATATATATATATATATATTTATTTATTTATTTTCATTGGAGACAATATAGCGTTTTGCAGGGGTCTCAAAAAGAGTGACAGGCTGCTGAGACGGTTTTGCATGGCTGCAAGGGTCTCAACTTATGAGAATTGGGTTACTGAGAAAGGATAGAAACACCTGGTTTGTTTGGCGACTTACCGTACCCTTAAGCGAGCAGTATAAGGTATAAGGACAACGTCCGTTTGATTCGTAGGTTCCATAGGGGGAACCAACGAACGATATGGGAGACAACGTCTGGTAAAGAATTGATAGGACAAAGAATGTGATAACAAATCTTACTTGCGACAGTGGGTCATGCGAGTGAGTTCGCGGTGGACTGTGGCTGGAGTGAAACATATCAGAAAGGTGTGGTGTGATGCCGTACATGAGGCAAAACAACGAGGTTTGGTGTAGAAAATAGAACGCGAGAAGTGCGTACAAATAATTTGTAAGCTCCACTGCGGGAACGGAACATATGGTACGGGTGACACCACGAGTGTCCACGAATTTTGACATGACAAACAAGGTAGCGAATCCTACCTGGGACAGTGATCGTGCGACTGGGTTCGCTTTGGACTGGAGCGGGTGTGCAACACATCCAAAGAGTGTGGTGTGGCGCCGTGCATGACGCACAGAAAATAACTTTGGTTTGGTAAATAAATGAGAGAGAAGAACCATGTACAAACAATTCGTAAGTTCCACTGCGGGAACTAAAACACACGGCATGGGGGAAACAACGAATGGCAACGGTAGCAAGTATGCAACATATCTGATATAACGAAAGAGATGCAGGACAGAAAGCATAACGAATTGCAAGATTGCACATGATACGACAGTGAGTGGGAAACGCAGACGAAGACCACGAACGGAGAAGCCGCAATGCACTTGCAATCGAATGCGCAGATTCATGAACACGAGGTGAGTTGGGAAGAGTCGGCCCAGTGACGTGTAGTACCGCACACTGAACCGACAAAGAGCATGGATGAGTGGGCTGCTTAAATACCCTCCGGGCTCCTCCCATAAACTCAGGCCACCATACTGGCCTTCTTATATATTCAAATAACAAGTAGTGGTGCCAAAAATATGTGAAGATAAAATTTGTGCAAAAAAAGGGAGTACAACTGCCCCTTTTTCAAGTGAAAAGATTTACCTTAAAAACGATCAGAATAAAGTAAAAGTTTGGCGCTAAGTCAGATAAATAAATCAATATACATTAAAGCGGTGTTCCGCCTAAAAAAAAAGGAAAAAAAAAAAAAGATCTTCCCTCTATGGATATAATTGTCCAGCTGGGCTAACTAATATCCCATCAGCATGTAGTAGTTCTGTGTTGGTCACTCTCCTTTGTATTTTGGATCCTTTTGATACGGTCCCTTGCTTGATGTTACATATGACGCTCACATGCCCCTTCTCAGCAATCTTCTAATCCTGGTGTGACTAGGTACAGTGGGAAAAAAAATATTTGATCACCTGCAGATTTTGTACGTTTGCCCACTAACTAAAAAATGAAGGGTCTATCATTTTTATCATAGGTGTATTTTTGAATGATAGAGATAGAATATCAATCAAAAATCCAGAAAAAAACACATGATACAAATGTTATAAATTGAGTTGCAGTTCAGTGAGTAAAATAAGTATTTGATCCCCAAGCAAAGCATGACTTATAACTTGGTGGAGAAACCCTTGTTGGCAAGCACAGAGGTAAGACGTTTCTTGTGGTTGATGGACAGGTTTGCACACATCTCAGGAGGGATTTTGGTCCACTCTTCTTTACAGATCTTCTCTAAATCATTAAGGTTTCTTGGCTGTCTCTTGGCAACTCGAAGTTTCAGCTCCCTCCATAAATTTTCTATAGGATTAAGGTCTGGAGACTGACTAGGCCACTCCATGACCTTAATGTGCTTCTTCTTGAACCACTCCTTTGTTGCCTTGGCAGTATGTTTTGGGTAATTGTCATGCTGAAAGACCCATCCATGACCCATCTTCAGTGTTCTGGCTGAACGAAGAAGGTTCTGATCCAAGATTTTACAATACATGACCCAATTCATTGGCCCCTTAATGTGGCAAAGTCAGTCTGCACCTTTAGCAGAGAAACAGTACCCAAGCATAATGATTCCACTTCCATACTTGACTGTAGGGATGGTGTTCTTAGGGTCATAGTCAGCATTTTTCTTCCTCCCAAGACAGCGAGTCCCCCTCCTCAAGAAGGGTCATGTACAGTCATGCCAATGAACATCTAAACGTTTTAAAGAAGGGAGAAAGTCTTGTGGGCAGATAAGGCCAAAATTTAGCTATTTAGCATTAACTTGACTCGCCACTTTTGGAGGAGGAAAAATGCTGACTATGACCCTGAGAACACTATCCCTACAGTCAAGCACAGAGGTGGAAACATGATGCTTTGGGGCTGTTTCTCTGCTAAAGGTACAGACTGACTTTGTCACATTGAGGGGGTCAATGGACGGGGCCATATATTGTAAAATTCTGAATGAGAACCTTCTTCCCTCAGCCAGAACACTGAAGTTGGTTCATGGATGGGTCTTCCAACATGACAATGACCCAAACATACTGCCAAGGCAACAAAGGAGTGACTCAAAAAGGAGCACATTAAGGTCATGAAGTGAGGGAGGGAGCTGAAACTTTGAGTTGCCAAGAGACAGCCAAAAAACCTAAAGGATTTAGAGAAGATCTGTAAAGAAGAGTGGACCAAAATCCCTCCTGAGATGTGTGCAAACCTGGTCACCAACTACAAGAAACATCTTACCTCTGTGCTTGCCGACAAGGGTTTCTCCACCAAGTACTAAGTCATGTTTTGCTTGGGGATCAAATAATTATTTTACTCACTGAACTGCAACTTAATTTATACCATGTGTTTTATGTGTTTTTTCTGGAATTTTGGTTAGGCCCCTTTCACACTGAGGAGTTTTTCAGGCGTTTTAGCGCTAAAAATAGCGCCTAAATACCACCTGTAAAACTCCTGCCCTGCAGTCTCAATGTGAAAGCCTGATGGCTTTCACACTGAGGCGATGCGCTGGCAGGATGAGAAAAAAAGTCCTGCTAGCCGCATCTTTGGAGCTGGGAAGGAGCGGTGTGTATACCGCTCCTTTACCGCTGCTGCCCATTGAAATCAATGGGACAGCGCGGCTATACCGCCCGAAATGCGCTGCTTCAGCGCCGCTAGCGACCGAAATGCGCCGCGAATCCGCCTATAGCGTCGGCAGTAAAAATAGTGGCGTTTTACCGCCGACGCTATGAGCGCCCCAGTGTGAAAGGGGCCTTAATATCCCGTCTCTATCATTTAAAATACACCTATGATAAAAAATACAGACCCTTAATTTATCTGTAAGTGGGAAAACTTATAAAATCTGCAAGGGATCAAATAATTATTTTCCCCACTGTATATATATTCCTATTTTCTCCTAACGTTACCTCTACTGACTTCTATTTGCTGTTGAAATTACATGGACCATTTTTTTATACTCTTTATCAGAATTAGTCATCTGCTGACTATTGCTCTGCAGTACTTTGGAACTCCCCATATATTGGATATTTTTGGCTTTAAACACACTGACCACTGGACATTTACAGATGAGGCCAAGTCCACTATAAGGTACCCCCTGGATCGTTTATGTCTCCATGTGTCAGCTCTCTCTTTTATGGGACAGATGTAGTATATGTTTTTTATGATATTTTATGATGTTTTCTTTGTCAGATGTGTAATTCGAAAATATTTTGTTTCAGACAGTGAGCCTCGCTCTTTAATTTTTTGTTACTTCTTTGAACCTTGACTGTATCCTGAAGAAGCCCAACTGTGAAACGCGTTGATGCACAAGGGCTCACTGTACAAAACTGTATAATTTTATACGATTTTTATCTATTTTGAAAATTTTTGACTATACCATGTACATTTTTCAATAAAAATAAAATAAATAAAAATAAAACAAAAAACGGCGCCAATATTCAAAAGATTGTATAGCATCCAGGGGCTGATGAGTAGAAAACAGTGCTCATAAGACAAAAGGCACCAGCCACTAAATGCAAAAAAATATAATAATGTCCCAAATTAATGGTGGATAGACAAGATCTATCTTGGCGATATTACCCTATGGTCTGTGTCCTATCCTTCCATCTGCCCTACCTATTGGTCGTATGCCCGTGATCGGGCAGATCGGGTGGAAGAGAGTCTATGGTGCCATCGCTGTCCCTGTACAGGTCTTCCATCTAGCAAAGGCCGCAGCTGGGTTACAGCCGATCGCTTCTCGTGGGCTTCCCTTCGGTAAGCTGCTAATTTATGTGGTGGAGGGCACCATCCTTTGCTGTGATCACTGGGTGTTGCTGACAGTCATTGAATGCAATATTTGCCGTTTTTTACACTGGTGTTCATTCCTGCATATGGGACTTTTTACTATTATTTAAGTTTTGGTTTAGGTTCTATCATACAGGCACCTATTGGACTTGTCTGTCCACCATTAATTTGGGACATTATTATCATTTTTTGCATTTAGTGGCTGGTGCCTTTGTCTTACGAGTTTTCTACTCATCAGCCCCTGGATGCTATACAATCTTTTGAATATTGGCACAGTTTTTTCTGTTTTATTTTTATTGTGTTTATACCACCATTATTGCTGCCTTTCTTTATTCATTTATTTGCATATTTATTTGATATTAGCGCAGTTTTGTTTTTTATTTACATTTTTCAATAAAATTTTTATTTTTCTAACCTCCACATTGTTTTCTATGCCTCTAAAGTCCTGCCCAATGGTGACTCTTCGAGCACCGTTCTTCTTGTTTCCCCTCTAAATTTACGGATGTGGCAATCTGAGTGCTTTACTTTTGTATTTTTCCAAGATACATAAAGATCCCATGAATCCCCCTGGACGTCCCATTGTGTCCAGCACTGCATCAGTCACCATGCCTTTAGCTAAATATTTGGATAAGTGTCTCACACCATTGATCACACAAACCCGTTCATATATTAGAGACACTCAAGATTTTTTAAATAAAATACAATCTCTCATTATTCCATCTGATGCACTGCTGGTCACATGGGACGTAGCCAACCTATATACAGCTATCCCTCATTGTCTAGGTTTAGAAAGCCTGTAAGCGATTACTAATTAATTAAAAAAAAATACACTTCCTCAGATTTAATTTCTCCTGGAGTTGTTAATAGTTTTAGAGGAAAATTTCCTTTTATTTAAAGGCACCTATTACTTACAACTCACTGGAGCAGCAATGGGTTCTAATGTAGCGCCCCCTTATGCTAATGCATTCATGGATATGATTGAACAAGCTTTAATTTTTCCTTGCGTATTATTCAATGAACACTGTACAGTATGGTACAGGTTCATTGATCACGCCTTTGCTATATGGACTAGTGACCTGAATTTATTATCCCTATTCCATTTATACTTGAATTCATTGATTCCAGGTTTAAAATTTAATATGTTCACCAACACTGGCAGTATTCCATTCTTGGATACTTCATTATCTATCAGGGATGGACATATCATCAGTGATCTTTATAGGAAGCCCACTGATCGAAATCAATTATTGTTATTTTCTAGCTTTCACCCCCCAGGGGTTTTCAAATCTATTCCCCGGAGTCAATTAAAATGAGTAACTAGATTTGTCAGCGAAACAGACACTTGTAATATGAGATTGAATGAAATGGAGGACAGACTGCAACAGTGAGGTTATCCTGTGGATTTGGTTCATACTGAGAGTACCAATATACATAACAATACTATTAAAAAATAGGATTTTTGTACTCACCGTAAAATCCATTTCTCTGACGTCCATGGACTGACACAGCTGGATACTGTAAACGTGTGGGGTATATGTCCCTGCTCGCAGGAGAAGATCTAGGCAGAATGTTAGATGTTAAAACATTCTAGAACAAACCAGAGCTGAACAGCCCCGCCCAGGGGGGCGGTCCCTCCGGACATTACCCTCCCACCTGCAGCTAGCAGACCTCAGTTCGTAACAAAGCAGTACAAACCTTAAAAGGAAGGGTGGGTGCTGTGTCAGTCCATGGACGTCAGAGAAATGGATTTTACGGTGAGTACAAAAATCCTATTTTCTCTTATCGTCCATGGACTGACACAGCTGGATACTGTAAACGTGTGGGACGTCCCAAAGCAGTATCAGAAGGGTGGGAGCGGTAGCAAAGGAACAACCAAAACTTCACTCCAAACAAGCAGAGCTCCTCAACGGAGGAGTTACGACATTAAACAGCGGCCTGCAATGCTTTGCGGCCGAAGGGAGCATCCGAAGATGCAGCCACATCAACCTTATAAAATCTTGAAAAGGTATGAACGGACGACCAGGTCGTCGCCTTGCACACTTGTGCAACCGACGCTTTATGTCGGAAGGCCCGGGAAGCACCAATTGCCTTGGTGGAATGCGCCGCAACCGGAAAGGGAGGCGCCCGCCCCTTAAGGGCATAGGCCTGTATGACGGTCTGCCTGATCCACCTAAAGACGGTGGCAGACGACACCGCTCGGCCCTGTTTTGGACCAGACACAGATTTCCAAATGGAAACAGTAGCAGACAGGTACACTCGTAAGGCTTGTACCCATCTTAATGTATGAAGCGCAAACTCTCAGGGATGCGATGGGTGAGGACACAAGGACGGAAGAACAATGTCCTTCTTATGGTGAAAGGCCAAGACCATCCTTAGAAAAGAAGGATGGTTGTGGGCGCAACACCAACATATCCTTATGGAGGACCAAGTAAGGCGACTTGCCGGACAAGGCCACCAACTCAGACATCCGTCTAACCGAAGCAATGGCCACTAAGGCCAACTTCCGGGACAAGGTCAAGAGAGGAATCTCTCTGATATTCTCAAAGGGATGTTCTTGGAGAACCGAGATGCATCAAAATCAGATCCCAAGTAGGGAGAGGAGGCTTGACAGGGGGGATCACACGGCGAACCCCCTGCACAAAAGGTGCTAATCAAGGAATGGCCCGGTAGCGGTCGTTGAAAAAGACAGCCCGGGCCGAAATCCGACCCTCAAAAAAGGTATGCAAGGCCAGCTTTTGGGTCACACCACGCTGTAAGAACAGCAAAATCCTGGGAACGGAATACATCCGAGGACGCCACTCAAGTTCCTCGCACATATCGATGTAAGCCTTCCAGGTACGGTGAGATATCTTTCTGGAGGAAGATTCCCGTGTCAACATAGAAGAGATGACCGAATACGAGAGAACTCGGTCCTTCAGCACCTGGTTTTAAACAGCCATGCCATTAAAGCCAATGACTGTAAAGCAGGATGAAGTATGGGATCATGAGACAGAAGGTCCACCCCAATAGGCCGTCGCCAGGAATGTCTGCGACTAGCCAAAGTAGATCGGCGTACCAATGTCGCCGTTCCGGAGCACTGGAATGGCCTCAGCCCCTACTCTGCGAAGCCGGCGAGGCAACAACAGTAGCGGAGGGTAAGCATATATCAGGTGATACTGCCCCCACGGGCTTCCAACGCGTCTGACGCGTCCGCCCAGGGGTCCCTGGACCTGACCACGATCTTGCCACCTTGCGAGTGAGTCGAGAGGCCACAAGGTCCACTTCCGGTGCCCCACCTCCGGTAAAGAAGGTGGAAACACCTCCGGATGCAAGGACCCTTTGCCTGCAATGCACACGGCCGACAGGACCGTCTTGCAGCGAGATGTATGAAAATCCCAAAGAGACTCCGCAATGTATCGGAGAAGGGAGGCCCCAGTGTACAGGGTGCCTCAAATGTTGGCCAATAAAGGCAACTTGACGGAACTTCCCTAGAAACTCGGCCAGAGGACTAGTACCTCAGCCTCCACAGGTGGCGCAAACCCACCCCGGGCACAGAGACCCTAAAGGCTAAAGCAGTTGTAGTGCACCTGCTAGACGACTGATGGATGAAGCAGAGGCTTTTGCCCAGTCATTGAGCTATAAAAAATGCCAGAGACGCAGCCACTAACGGGCGTAACGCTAACCCCAACCTGGCGAACACAGTCCAAGCCAGCGCTTCTGATCACCACTGAAAGCAGGTGGAAAGTGATACCCCTGAAACCAGGGATCCTTGTGACAATGCTCCATCCAGCAGCTACCCATGGATAGGTGCCGATTGTGCAAACACATAGTTTATACTATGTATTGCGTCAAATGCACAAATGGAGAGTGTGGGAGGAAACCCACCCAGCCACAAAGAGCATAATACCACCACATACGGCGTATGTAGTTTAGTATTTGTGGATAAACCTATTAAACACGTATATACTGTGCCAGCGACGAAGGCGCGCACATCATCGGGGCCTGGACGTAAACCAGCCACGCAGATTGCGTATACAACCGTGTAGGTATGTTAGCCTGCGAATAAAAAAAAAAAATTGCACATGTTTATACTGTGCATAGCGCTGAGAATGCGCACACCATTGGAACGCAGGGGAGAAACCTGAGCACCTGGATGAAACCCATGCAGACTGCATGCGCATACCGTGTATGGTATTATAGTATGTGTGCTAAACATTTTGCACAAGCCCATGTGTGCATAGCACGGAAGGCGCGCACACTGTTGGCACGTGGGAGGAACCGAAGTACCCCACGCATACTCAGAGAATGCAATACCTACAGCTACTGTAAATGTATTTAGTGTAGTGTATAGACATAATGTGTATGTTAACACCGTGTATTGCACCAAAGGCATGCATGTCATGTAGCGTGGGCGGAAACCCACGCAGACTGCATACGCATACCGTGTAGGTATTATAGTGTGTGTGCTAAACATTTTGCACAAGCTCATGTGTGCATAGCACCGAAGGCGCGCACACCGTTGGCGCGTGGGAGGTACTGAAGTACCCCACGCATACTCAGAAAATGCAATACCTACAACTACTGTGAATGTATTTAGTGTAGTGTATAAACATAATGTGTATGTTTACATTGTGTATTGCACCAAAGGCATGCATGTCATGTAGCGTGGGCGGAAACCCACGCAGAGTGCAAAGACATACCGGGTAGGTATGTTAGTATGTGGATATCCAATCGCACAAATTTAGACTGTGCATAGCGCCGAAGCGCCCATACCAATGGAGTGTGGGAGGAAACTGGAGTACCTGAAGGAAAACCACACAGACTGCCTACACATACCGTGTAGGTATTATAGCATGCGTGATAAACATTGAACATGTTTTACTGTGCAGAAGGCCAAAGGCGCACATACCGTCAGCGCGTGGGAGGAAACCGGAACACTCGGAAGAACTCCACGCAGACAGCACACAGATACCGTGTAGGATAAGGTGACCAGATTTTCAAAATGAAATCAGGGGACATTTTTTTTTTTTGGCAAATGGTAAACGATTTTATAAGCACATATTTCTCAAATTATATATGCAGTGTATGTGGTAAATGTTTATGGAAGGATTATATGATATATACGTTATTTCTCACATTTTGTCCATGAGATAAAAAAAAGATAATTCTTAGAATTTTTTGGAAAACTACTACCAAATGTTAAGAAGATAAGATGGAGATAAAACTTTTCAATGCATATTTTGTATTTTATTCTTACCAAAGAATTTTGGTTCAATAATAACAATGAACAATAAATTAACAATTCAGAACAGTAAAAGATTGCATTGTAACAACACGTAGGATACCTTTGAACATAAATAATCAAATATTAATAGCTAACTGTTATAAGACTACAAATGTTAAAGGAACAAAAGCAACATAGAATACTGGAGGAGTTTTACAACATTTTGCGGAGTAACCCTTTAACTTGCATATTTCTCAGAGGAATGAATCTGCCTGAGAATATTTTTGTTTTTGGAGATTTTCTCCACAAATTCTAAACAGGACAATTTAAAGTTAGTTTTCATAACGCCTCCTTCAACCATATGAACTCATACATTTATTGCAATTCCCAAAACCCCCCACCCCCCCTAATCAAGAAAATTAAGCTCCATAAAAGCCCTAAGCAGGTTATAACATTATAATGGACTCAGTCAACCAAATCCCCCTCCCAGAAGTACACTCCACTCAGCATTTCAGCCAGCACCAAGGAACATATAATACATACATAGGGATTTCATCAAAAACATGTTTACTTGCTAACAACTATACTGTAAAAGGGAAAAAAACTCCAGTATCCAAAAGTCACACTACTGTTTTGTTGTTTGTGTCAGTATGTGACTGTGTATTTCAGTATGTCTGCATGTATATGTTTGTGACTGTGTCGTGTGAATGTTTGTCTAGAACTGCATTTGTTATTGTGGGTCTATATCGTCTTCTTTACTGTCCTCATCATTCTCAACATCACTTTTCTCACTTCCCCCATTACTGTACAAGATCCCTGTCATCTCTGTCTTCACCATCCATTATTATCCCCATCACTGTCTATGACAGTCTGTCATCATGTCCTTATCACCATCCTCACCATCACTTTGTTACTTTCCTTCCATCATCTCCATTATCCTCCTTACGGTCATCTTCATCCTCATGATTCTTCTTTCCTACTCTGTTCTAACACGTCTCTCCTTCTCCTCATTACTTTACATTGCCATCCATAGGTGTGCGCAGCCCATTGCATTAGGGTGTGCACCCCAAAGCTCAAACACACACACACACGTGATTGTGGCGTGACAGGATCGCGTGGCAAACTGCTCCTTTAACCACTTTATAACAGCACTATAGCCGAAAGATGACAACAGCTCTGATCTTTTGTTCCAGGAGGGCATCCATGGACGTCCTCCTGGAACCACGCCCCCGAGCACCTTCTGGGGTGTACATCTGGTGTGCTGAGTGACCGCTGTGCCCACAGATCGGGGTCAAGGGCCAATCACAGTGGCCCTTTACCATGTGATTAGCTGTGTCCAATCACAGCTGATCAAATGTAAACAGACTTGCTGGTTATCAGCAGTACTTTGCTCACATTCTGTCACAGCCTGTGATCAATACAGGCCCATCAATGCCACCTATCAGTGCCCATTAGTGTAGCCTATCAGTGCCAATCAGTGCTGCCCATCAATGCCTTCTCATAAGTGCTGCCCATGAGTGCCACCTATCAGTGCCCATTAGTGCAGCCCATCAGAGCTGCTCATCAATGCCTTCTCATAAGTGCCATTTATCAGTGCCACCTACCAGGGCTGCCCATCAGTGTTGCCTATCATTGCCCATTTGTGCCACCTATCAGTGTCCATCATTGCTGCCTATCATTGCAGCCTATCAGTGTCCATCAGTGCCACCTCATCAGTGTCCATCAGTGCCACCTCATCAGTGTCCATCAGTGCCTATCAGTGCAGCCTTATCAGTGCCTATCAGTACAGCCTCATCAGTGCCGCCTCATCAGTGCCGCCTCATCTCAGTACCCATCAGTGATAGTCAATTGTGCAAAACACATACAATTATTGTTCAATTAGAGCTATGTATATCAAAACAGTCCAAAAAACCTGTGTTAGTGAATCCAATGAAACATACAAGGAGCTCAGTCCACAGAGTGACATCTGCTGTTGCTGAGAAATGTGTCAAAAGGAAATCCTTAAAGGGGTTGTAAACATAATAAAAAATAAAAAATAAAATAACAAACATGTTATACTTACCTTCACTGTGCAGCTCGTTTTGCACAGAGTGGCCCCGATCCACGTCTTCTGGGGTCCCTCTGCGGCTGTCTTGGCTCCTCCCCGCAATAACTCACCACCTATATGCGAGCTCGCATGGTGGTGAGTTATTGCGGGGGCGCTCCTGTGATACAGCCGGCGGCTATAGTCGATCACTGTATCACTCGGCCCTGCCCCCCGTCATTGGATGTGAGTGACAGCAGCGCAAGCCAATGGCTGCGCTGCTTTCAATCAACCAATGAATGAGCCGAGAAGGCTGCTCGTTCACGGCGCGGGACTTTCGAGGGGTCAGGTAATTAAACTGGGGCTGGGGGGGCGCTAATCCGCAGATGTATTTTCACCTTAATGCATAGAATGCATTAAGGTGAAAAAACTTCTACCTTTACAACCCCTTTAACATATTGGGGTTAATTTACTAAAGGGAAATGCACTCTGCACTACATGTGCACTGCAAGTGCACTTGAAAGTGCACTTGTTAATGTAGTCGCTGTAGATCGCTGTAGATCTGAGGGGAAGCTCTGAAATGAGGGGAAGCTATGCTGATTTTATCATCCAATCATGTGCAAGCAAAAATGCTGTTTTTTATTTTCCTTGCATGTCCCCCTCAGATCAACAGTGACTGCACTTCCAAGTGCACTGCAAGTGCACTTGCAGTGCACTTGTAGTGCAAAGTGGATTTGCCCTTCGTAAATAACCCCCATTGTGTCAGTTAACTGGAACGGCCCCCTATAGGTGAAATAGCCGCTCACCTCAGGGAATGACGATCGGTTAAATTACGCTTTTTATAGCAGAGATTTTTAGGTCCTAATCCCTTTCATCACAAGGGTCATCGCTCTCTGGGGGTCTTTGACTCTCTGAATCCTCGCCTCTTGATTCATAAGCCACTCAGAATAAAACAGATATTTATAGCGCAATATTGCCAATGTAAAACAATTTTATTAAAGATAGCAAAATATCTGCTCACAATAAAACCAGTAAACCGCATTTAAAAAAATTCAGGGTTAAGATCACCTCCTCACCGCACTTCCGTACATCGGAGTCACCAGAAATGACATCACAGGCTCCAGCTATTTCACCTATAGGTGGCGGTTCCAGTTCACTGACACAATGGGGGTTATTTACTAAAAGCAAATGCACTTTGCACTACAAGTGCAAACTACAAGTGCAAAGTGCACTTGGAAGTGCAGTCACTGTAGATCCGAGGGGGACATGCAAGGAAAATAAAAAAAAGCATTTTAGCTTGCACATGATTGGATAATAAAATCAGCAGAGCTTCCCCTCATTTCAGAGCTTCCCCTCAGATTTACAGCGACTGCACTTCCAAGTGCAATTTCAAGTGCACTTTGCACTTGTAGTTTGCACTTGTAGTGCAAAGTGGATTTGCCTTTCGTAAATAACCCCCAATATGTTAAGGATTTCCTTTTGACACATTGTTCAGTAAGACACTGGGGCGTTTTTTCAGGCGCTTTTGGGCTACAAATAGCGCCTGTAAAGCACTGGAAAAACAGCTCCCCTGCAGGCTCAGTGTGAAAGCCTGAGTACTTTCACACTGAGGCGATGCGCTGGCAGGATGTTAAAAAAACTCCTGCAAGCAGCATCTTTGGAGTGGTAAAGGACACTGCTCCTCCAACGCTCCTGCCCATTGAAATGAATGGGCAGCGTGGCCGAACCGCCGGCAAAGCGCCGCTGCAGCAGTGTTTTGCGGGTGGCTTTTAACCCTTTTCCGGCCACTAGCGGGGGTTAAAAGCGCCCCGCTAGCGGCTGAATACCTCCGCAAAAACGACGGTAAAGCGCCGCTAAAAATAACGGCGCTTTACCGCCGACGCTGCCCCAGTGTGAAAGCAACCTTACAGCAGATGTCATTTGTGGACAGAACTCCTGTATGTTTCATTGGATTCACAAACACAGTTTTTTTGGACAGTTTTGATATACATAGTTCTAATTGGACAATAATTGTATGTTTTTTGCACAATTGACTATCACATATATTTGATTTTTTTTGTTATATATAATCAATTGCATATATATATAGTGCCACATGAGTGCCCATGAGTGCTGCCTGTCAGTGCCCACCAGTGAAGGAGAAACATTTTATTATGTTAGCTGCTAGCTAGCTAGCATAAAAACTCACCTGCTTGTGGACATTCCCTCTGTACTACTTCTTGACTACAATTCCCATAGTGCCTTGCAGGACCGGAGGGAAGGGGAGGAACGCTGTACTCTGTCCTCTCCCTATGCTGCCAGGAGCGCGATTGGAGGAGGGAGCAGAGGTAGGAGGAGAGGGGTGGGATGCTGGAAGAGTCTTGTAATTTGATGGATTTTCAGCTGAGGAGGAGTGGCAGCTACGGCACTACTAACTACACTGGCACAGCATAGGCAGGCTGGAGCCCTCCAGCTCCTCCTACACGTCTAAACAGCTCTGCATGTGCTATGTCTCGGGGAACGCCCCCGTCCACCGGGAAACGCCCCCGTCCATCGGGAAACTTCCGCAGCCTGGCTCCCGACCGGAAAACCGGGGACAAAAGGGATCCGCAGACTGTAGTCGGAAAACGGGGATTGTCCCCGGAAAACGGGGACGTCTGGTCACCCTAGTGTAGGAATGATAGCATGTGAATCAACATATTGCACATGTTTATGCTGTGCATTTCCATCGGAGCGTGTATGGAAACCGGAGTACCCGGAGGAACCCCACGCAAACAGTATACCCATACTGTAAACATGTATAATATGTGCAATAAACATATTGAACATGTCTATACTGTGCAGAGAGCTGAAGCGCACATACCATGAGAGTGCGGGAGGACACCGGAGCCCCCGCCAACCCAGAGAGTATAATACATACATATACTGTGAATGTATCTGGAGTCGTGCATAAACATATTTTGTACGTTTATATCATGTATGGCACTGAAACACAGCATTGGAACGTGGGGACAGCCACGCAGACACAGAGACCAATAACACATACATACACTGTGAATGTATGCAGTGTAGAGGTATAGGATGAGTTAAATTATGGTGCAGAGGCGCATAATCTTCTCTGTATCATTCCAACCTGCTTGACTGTGCTGCCGAAGCAGCATGCAGGTAACAGGTAACCTCTGATCCTCAGACCGTGTGTCTGTCAGAGCTCAAATCATTCCCCAGGAAATGGCGGGAAATGTTACCTCAGGTATCACACATAAGGCTCACAGGGACTACAGACATAAATGAATAAAGTCCTCCCTCATCCATGCTGCTCTTGAGGCAGTGTGAGGAAAACAGTGAGGAAACTGTGTAAAAGAAAAGCTTGTCACAGCAATTCCAGCCTGAGAGTGTTTCTCACATCAATGAGATCACTTACAAGCGCCCTGTCATTCACTGACACAGAACTGGAGTCTTCCTCACAAGGGAATGTCCTGTTCATAAACATTAAATATTCAGAGGTCGGGCATAGTAGCTAGGCCCATATCTGACTCAGAGCACCCCTTCAGTAAAGATTTTTGTGGGGGGAGGGGGCTTATAGCTCCTTTTGCTCGCACACCGCTTCTATTCTGACAGGAATTATTCCAGGACTGCTGACAACTGGTCCATAAGGACCGCAGGTACAGGAAACATATGAACATGTTTAACTGTGCAGCACTGCCAGTTGCCCCAGGCAAGTGTGGAGAGCAGGTGTATCAGACTCCATAACGCCACCCTCTGAGACCTTATACACTATACAGTGAATATACAGTCCACCCACTGGCTACGCTGAGGAGGGGATACCCGGGAGCACCCACCAACCCTTAAGGACCGCTCAGTCTGTAAGGAGATTGTGAGGGGATTCGCGGCGCCGCCAGAAATAAATGCGCGGCGACCACAAGAAAATGGCCGCCGACCGCAGCTATAACTGCGCCACTGAACGCCAAGATGGCCACCGAGCGCGAAATTCAAAGCTCTAATGCGCGCCAATGGCACACACAATAATCACCTCACACACCAGAAAAAACTGCAGACATGAGTGCCCAGCCAGGCCAGAGTGACCCCCAAGCACCCCACAGCACAGCACCAGTACAGGGTGCAGAGAGCAGCATAACAGGGGGGAGACAGGGAGAAACCCCCACACACAGAAACACAGCCAGCATGTACTCACCTGCAGTAGGAGAGACTACTTACCCGCCCCTTTCAGGGACCCACTGGCTTGTTTCAGACAGACATATCACAGAGTCGTACTGCGCAGCTGTCGGCCCGGTCCACCACGAGAGATACAGTCAGTCAAGTACTGTTCAATCTTGAGAGGACCGCGGGAGCATGAAAGCAACCCGGCCACCCCTGGAGTCATGGGGTATGTCGTGAACTGAGTCTCACGCACACAAGGCGAGGATCAGCACGCTCGATGGTCGGACAGGGAAGACTACGAGGATACCAGTGTACCCAACCTGTTGCCCAGCCGACAGTTGATTGAAGGTCTCAAAAATAAAATAATAAAATTCCCAAAGGAATAAAATTTAAAAGTAAAATCTTCCAGGAGACTGGCTCTTGAGAGAGCCACGTCTTCTCCTTCTGCTAGGCAGAAAAAAACTGAGGTCTGCTAGCTGCAGGTGGGAGGGTAATGTCCGGAGGGACCGCCCCCCTGGGCGGGGCTGTTCAGCTCTGGTTTGTTCTAGAATGTTTTAACATCTAACATTCTGCCTAGATCTTCTCCTGCGAGCAGGGACATATACCCCACACGTTTACAGTATCCAGCTGTGTCAGTCCATGGACGATAAGAGAAATAGCGGTTGCAGAATGTCTTTCACTTCTCAATATCATCCTTTTTCCAATAAAATAAACAATATTATTAAGAAACATTGGTCTATTTTACATAGGAGCTAACCTGCGGTCCCTGAATTCAATAATCCCGCCCTTCCTTCATATCGTCGGGGTGGGACCATACACGACAAACTGGTGAAATCTGATCAATATTCTGCACCAATTTCACAAGTGACCTTCTTGGGTCCCAAAAATCAGGGCTCATTTCCATGCCTCTGCTGCATACAGTGCACTAGCATGATCAGAGGAAAATGGTTCTCTCATCCCCAAAAAGGTTACGATATACCGATCAAGGATTATTACACCTGCCAATTGTCTTATGTTGTGTACATTATTAAATGTCCACGTGGGCTCCTTTACGTAGGAGAAACTACACAAAAACTGAAAGACCGTATTGCTAGGCACAAGTATTCTATCCGAGACAAATTGGACAAGCTTCCTTTAGCAAGACATTTTCTAGAGAAGGCACACACTGTCCCAACTCGGATTCATGATAATAGATGGTTTTTCCAAAAATAGACGGGGAGGTAACAGAGAATTAAAATTGAGAAAGCTTGAGGTTAAATGGATACGTTGGCTCTATTCCCTTCAGCCGAAGGGGTTAAATTCTGACTTTGATTTGTATCCATTTCTTTGATAATAGAATTACTAGAGGTTTATATTTTTCTAATAACTTCAAACCATTTTAATTTTTTTCTGCTCACCTATTTGTGCAATATTTATCACATGTGTGTTTTTTTGCATTTCGCACATGTGATGTTGCATATGCGATTCATCACATATGCGATGGAGGTCATTTATGTGTAATAACATTTATACACATTATATTGATACATATTATATTATTGGAAAGGTTTATATTTATATTTATGATATCCTTTTTTTTTCATAATTGATAATTTGTTTCTAGGATTCCTGATAGGTATAGCCTATAAGGTGTGAGCATTTCTCGTTACTGCCTGTGACCTTGTGATTCCAAGGATCGTAATATATTCAAGCATGAGGTTACATAATGATGTTCTAATTGATTGATTGATTGATTCCAGATTACTTGTTTGTTCATTTCAATTAACTAATTGGTGTGGAACTATATATTCAGTCAAATTTGTGATCAGTGTATAGACATGATGTTCTGAAGAAGGGCATGATCCAGAATAGCCCGAAACTGTCAATTATCATGATTTCCTGATTGTACAGATGACGTTTTTAAAGTCTTTTTTGACAAATTTTTCAATAAAAATAAGTTTTTGTGCAGCAATCCCATTGATTTATATATATATATATATATATATATATATATATATATATATATATATATATATAGCGGGGAGTCACTTTATAGCGTGTTAAAGACTGTTGTTAACTTGAGAATTGACCCCAGCTCCCTCCGGAGTCCACTCATGATAATACAGTAACTGTGGTTTAAGTACATGGAACAATGCATTGTGAAACTTATGGTAGAGGAAGAAATGGACTTCATTGCCCGGGGTATCAAATAGACTATGGTACCCAAAGTGCATTGCATCTTCGCACAGCTTTCTGGGGGAGGTTACTTAAAGCGAGGGAGGAGCTACGCTCGCTCTCTCTGGACTTCGCCTTCCATCAAGCAAGAAGTCTGTGTGAGGCCTGCTGCTGGAGCATCTAGGCCTAAAGCCTGGGCCTACAGCTTTTGCGGAGGATCACTCAGCTTAAAGAGGGATCCCTTCTCCATGTGCTCAGCCCCCGCTTCCCAGAGACCGGTGTCATCCAACAACCGACATCCAGTGCGGCGGTCAGAGGAACTGAAGACTGCAAGTTGCGGAGAGGCCGGTGATCGAGGCACCGACAGCTGGACGTGTCAGCGGGACAAGGCCTGTTTCGGTGAGAGGGCACCTGCCCGGAATCCAATAACTGTTTTGTGTAGGCCTGTGACTTTGTTAAGGCCCACTATTATTAGTAGTGCGCCACACGCCAGGACATAGAGCATCTCGCGGTGGCCGCGTGGTTTAAAAGTTTGGCGTTTGCACCGCCGGAGAGTTTTCACATGCCTGAATGTTGTGGAAGTTATTTGCTTTCTTAACTCTTCAGATTACAAATGTTATGTGCACCAACGGTTGCTAGCGAAGACTTCTTCTACTAAAGGAACTGTACACTGAATTTAGTCAGGCCTGACTAGAACTGTTAGTGACGGGACACGGGTATAGTATTGCCCATTAGGAGGAGCTTGCGAGCATAATTGATTGATATGTAAATTTATATTGCGCCAAATACTGTCTTGGAGGACTGCAACTAAGCGCGCTGTACCATAAATTCACCAATCAGCCTTGGGAAAAGAAAAAAACTACTTGAGAAAAAAGGGAGGAGAGAAAAAAAAAGAAGGAAAGGCTCACGAGAAGAGTAGAAAAACAAAGTTGACGTTAATTATTACAGAATTTAATGTCTCTACATCCGTAGTTAGGAAAAAGCGTTTTTAAAAAGGTGGGTTTTTAATTGCCTTTTAAAAAGAGCTTGGGGCATTGGGAGCCGGAGATGGTGGGGGAGTTGGTTCCAAAGGGCCGCGCCCATAGCCTGCATTCGTCGACCTCCCAAGGATTGGAGTCGGGCGGGTGCCTGTATGATCCTATTTTGAAGCCCTGACCGCAACGCTCTAATTGGTGTGTAATGGGGGGCCATTTCCGTGAGAGAGAGTGGACCCAAGCGCCAATATGCTATAAACATCAGAACCAAGATTTTAAATTGTACTCTATGCACTATAGGTAACCAATGTAGCTGTGCCAGCACGGGGGGATGATGGGATGTCTATATGGTGTACCCGTAATAGTGCTGTTACTTACATAAGGCTGTTACTCATGTAGAAAGCGTGTATTAACACTGTGTTTTACTATTGCCCTAGATATATTATTGACCTTGCAGGGCCCTGCATTAGTCAACTGCAATACTGTTTAACTCTGCTATCCTTTTTATTATTGAGTAAATTTGATCTTTGATTAAGCAGAACACTGTGTGAAGTTCTCTGTTATCCGGCTGGACGAGTGGTTATACCAGGTAACAAATTTAGGTACCATCTTACTGTTGTGTGGTATTATTGTGTTCCCAACCATTAGTGGGTTCACAATTACAGTACAGACCAGTTGTGCCAAGGGAGGGTTCGAGCCAAGTTTTCTTTGGTTTGATAGCTAGGGTACAGGCCCGAAACAAAACCAGAAGCTCTCTTAACTGGGGGTAATGCTACACACTATACACACACACACACACACACACAGATATATATATATATATATATCTGTATCTCCATTCAGTCCAAATGTGTGTTTCACAATAAAAACACAATACATTGTGAGAAAAAGAGAAAATGTTCATAGGTAGAATCCAGTCACCGTAGTGGAAAGTTTGGTGCAGTGACCAACAATCGTTTTATCTGTGCTCCACCATCAATCGTGTGTGAGAAATGCAAACTCACCAGATATCTTAATAAAACAAGCCTTGTAACAATCAAATTCCTTGGATATCCCTGTGTATCTGAAGAAGATGGGTCTCAGCTCAAGATATAGCTCCTTAATTTAATACCAAAGACGCTCAGGAGAAGCACAATAGATATCATAGCGCAACAAGTTTAATGCAACAAAAGTCCCAGCATATAAATAGCAAATGTGCACTTACATTTTAAGGTGCTATAGGTTAGCACCAACATGTACAGCCTGCCAGATACAAAAAAATGCCATCTCTCCAAGTTGCGGCGTGCGTTCCAGGGCACCGGAGGTCGGAACCACGAAAACCGTAAGTGACATAGATACGGGCGGACCCGCAGCCTCAATGCATTTCGTGATCCTTAGCCTACAGTACCTGGTATTCCCACATGGTCTCCCATCCAGGTATTAACCAGGCCCGACCCTGCTTAGCCTACGAGATCAGACGAGATCGGGCGTAGTCAGGGCAATGTGGCCAAAGACAGACGATCACTAAAATGCATTGAGGCTGCGCGTCCCCCCATATCTACGTCACTTTCAGTTTTCGTGGTTCCGACCTCCGGTGCTCTGGAACGCACGCCGCAACTTGGAGAGAAAGTATTTTTTTGTACCTGGCATGCTTTACATGTTGGTGCTAAACTTATAACACCTTGAAATGTAAAAGTGTACATTCTTTACCTATATGCTGGGACTTTTGTTGCAATAAAATTGTTGTGCTATGATATCTATTGTGCTTCTCCTGAGATTCTTTGGTATTAAATTAAGGAGATATATCTTGAGCTGAGACCCATCTTCTTCAGATACACAGGGATATTCAAGGAATTTTTGTGTCAGTATAATTGACCTGGACCAAGCCAAGTGTCAAAGAGATCAAAGTATGAATCCATCTTGCAGAGAATTCACAAAAATGTCTGCCATCACACCACAACCTAACCACACCTAAAAGTAGATTATTTCCTTTACATAACTTCCCCTTTAAGCACTTCCTACTTGAAAAACAACACTTTCACAATGGGCAATTATCAAGCATTCTTGAAGCTTTTTCAGCGCTTAATAAACACAACGAAAACACATCACAAATGCTATAGGTGCATTCGTAAACATGGCTCCATTCCTTATAATCAACATACATGTGAACGAGCCATCTAGTCCAACCAATAGAAAAATATATATCAGAAAACCCCCATATACAGAATCCTCTACTCACAGTTGATCCAGAGGAAGGCAAAAATCCCCAATAAAGCATGATGATGAAAAAAGGAAAATTTTTACCTTAACCACTTCAGCCCCGGAAGATTTTCCCCCTTAATGACCGGGCCATTTTTTGCGATACGGCACTGCGTCGATTTAACTGAGAATTGCACCGTCGTGCGACGTTGTACCCAAAACAAAATTGATGTCCTTTTTTTCCCCACAAATAAAGCTTTCTTTAGGTGGTATTTGATAACCGCTGAGGTTTTTATTTTTTGCGCCATAAACAAAAAAAGACCGACAATTATTTATAAAATTTTTTTTTTTACTTTTTGCTATAATAAATATCCCCAAAAAATGTTTACATCAGTTTAGGCCAATATGTATTCTTCTACATATTTTTGGTAAAAAAAAAAAAAATTGCAATAAGCGTAGATTGATTGGTTAAAGTGTCTACAAAATAGGGAATAGATTTATGGTATTTTTATTATAATTTTTTTATACAGTAATGGCGGTGATCTGCGATTTTTTAGCGGGACTGCGACATTGCGGTAGACAGATCGAACACTTTTGACACTTTTTGGGACCATTGACATTTATACAGCGATCACGATCAGAGCTATAAAAATGCACCGATAACTGTGTAAATGTCACTGGCAGGGAAGGGGTTAACACTAGGGGCGATCAAGGAGTTAAATGTGTTCCCTCGTGAGTGTTTCTAACTGTGGGGGGATGGGACTGACTGGAGGAGGAGACATATCGCTGTTCGTAATTACTACGAACCGCAGATCTGCCGCTTCTCTCCTGTCAGAACGAGGATTTGTGAGTTTACATACACAAATCCCCGTTGTGGCTCTCGGGCCCACGATCGCGCCCGCCAGCCACGCACAACGGATCCCCCGCCATGCAGCAGGTGCGCGCACGCATGCCTGCTATGGCTCTTAAAGGAGCCGACGTACGGGTATGTTGATTCACAGGAACAAACCGCTTTGCCGACAGGTCATTCACAGCCTTGCCGTGTCCTGAACCCTTTTCCCTCCAGAACATGTGTTCAAAAATGTTGCATTGACACTTGTTGCATTGTTTTTTTTTTTTGCATGAAAATCTTTATTATGTTCTGCAATCTATCACATAAAGATTGTACATGCATACAAAAGACATAAATCTAAAATCTTCCAGTGCGTTTAAATATTTTGTTTGAATTGTCTTGAATGGCAGACAATAGGTAAACGTGCTCAAAATGCAGCACGGAGGACTTTTTTCCGACACACTTTAAAATGCATGACAACTCATCTGTTGGAATCAATCCCCAAGGCAGCACAGGACATATCACAGCCGGCCATTCATATATTTTTTATCAGACACAGCTCCCGTCATGTAATACTACAATCCCTTCTTCACTGCCAGCTCCAGAGATACCTTAGCCTAGGGCTGGAAGTGTGATTTGCTTGTCAGCAAGAGATTTAACTTCTTGCTGTTTTAACATATTGTAAATTAAACTGTTAACCAGCTGTTCAATCTCTTACAAACAAGTAATTAAAATCTGACGTCTGGTTCAGATGTCTTATCATTCGATCTGTTTCTGCAGCTTGGCAGAATATGTGAGGCCTTGTTATTTATGGATAGCGTTTTCTAGAACATCTCACTGTAGATAAATTTTCAAATCGCCAAACTCTTCAGCCCATCTTTATACTCAATCAAAATGTTTACATTTATCTCTAAAGCCCTGTACACACGGCCGAGATTCTCGTCAGGAAAAAAACGTTGTTTTTCCTGACGAGAATCTTGACAAGAAACTTGACCCGGCCGAGTGTACACACGTACGATTCAAAAGAACCGCCGTTCTTTTGAATGGCACGAATGCGGTGACGTCATCGACTATGACGAGCGTGTGCTCCTCACATTCGATGGCGTCGCCGCCATCTTGCTACACCCTATGCCTATGAAGCTACCGCGCATGCGTCAAAGTCATTTCGAGCATGCGCGGGTTTCCGCAGCGACAGGTAAGTGTACACACGCTCAGGTTTCTCGTAGAGAAACAGGCCGACGAGATTCTCGACGAGAAAAAAGACCGCAGGTCGTCTTTTTTCTCGTCGGGGAATCTGGGCAGTTTTCTTGACGAGAAAACTGAAACCCACGTACACACAGCCGGTTTTCTCTGCAATAAAGCTCTCCCGGCAGTTTTCTTGTCGTTTTTTGCCGAGGAAACTGGTCGTGTGTACGCGACCTCACAGTGTAAAATGCCTCTATAGCCAAATCTTTCTTTTTTTATTTGGATAGAGTGGGAAAAGGAAAGAACCTCCGTTTGGGAAATGTCCCTTTACGACCTGTCTTGGAGACACGAGAGAGGAAGAGGAAATCTCTCCAAAGTGCGAGGAAATCCATTCTTAGGCAGTTGTCATCAAAACAGGCTTACGCATTGAAAGATTTCTGTTCTGGTAGCAACTGAAAGATGTTGGATTTCCCATTACTTTCTGTCCCAGTGACCAAATATTATACATGCAACAGCTCAGCATTTTGCATATTTTGTTCACTCACGTAAATTGTTTGCAATATGTGATCCTTCCCATCAGCACTGCTAGAGTCTAAAGCAGTGTTTCTCAACCTTTTTTTCTGTTATAGCACCCTGTAAAATTCTGCACAATCTTGAGGCACCCCATTCTAAAATGTAAAAAGCTAAACAAATGGTTTTACGTATCACAGCAGCATCCACAAACATAGGACACCCAACATTAGAGGCGATTTATGCTTACAATGCACACTGGTACTGGACTAGTATTCTAGCTTTTCTCTTTGCCCTCAATTTCTCTTCTTCACTTGGCCAACGTGACCCCAGTGCTAATGGAGGCGCAAACAAGGAAGTCCTCAGGCATCTGACATCCACCTTTGACGTCATTGGTTGTTAGGACACCGGCAGCTGACCTGCATTGGGCCCAAGGTTGCAAAGCTGCACAATAAAAACCTGTAGCCTTGTGTAAATGGGGGCAATTTTCTAAGCATTTTTCCAAGGCACCCCGGAAAAATTCGGCATCCAGGTTGAAAAAGGCTAACATAGTGCAACACAAGAAATTAATTTTACCTCTGAACAGGAATTGCCTTGCTTGGAATGTGGTGATTCTCAAAATCTCAAAGTCTCTCTATTTTTGACCTTTATACACTTTTCGACTTGGGGCAATTTTTAGGCATTTTGTCACGGGACCCGTGAATAACCCAGAAGGTCCTGGTTGAAGAAGACTGGTCTAAAGGATGCGGTCATCCCATGCCCCTCCTTGCTGTCTGGATGCACCACAGATGACTAACAAAACTACACTTGCCAACATTCTAGAGACTTCTCTTTAGAGTGGGGTGGGGTTATATGCTGGGCGATATCAGGCAGGGCTGGGCAGTGCTGAAGCAGAGATGAATGATGTGTGTCTGTCCAGAAAAATTGCCACAGGACCACATGTCACTGTGTCTCATGCTGTAGTCCATTAAAAGCTCGGCAGACGCATACTGTTGCAACTTGGAATTGTGGGAGGAGGCAGAAGGGTTGTCACTGCACAAAAGAAGTAAATAAAACCTGGATTTGGAGATCATTTTGAAAGGTACATTTTGACACTTTTCTTTTCAAGACAAACAGGGACAGTGATTTAGGTGCAGCCACTAAAACTCAAAAAAGTTTTTGCTTTAACCACTTCAGCCCCGGAAGGATTTTTCTTCTTCCTGACCAGGCCATTTGTTGCAATACGGCACTGCGTCACTTTAACTAACAATTGCGTGGCCGTGCGACGTTGTACTAAAAAAAAAAAAGTATGTCCTTTTTTTTTTTTTTTTTATTTATGTTTATTGATTTTTCCATTGAACAGAGAAAAATTACAGAGCATATCAACATACACGCTTACACATTATTTTCTTGTATTCAGTAGCAATATACCAGTATTACACCGTGAAGCGGGAGCATAAACAATATAGTCTCGAAATAACATTCAAGCCTAATAAGGCCTACAGCTTGTGGCCACATGGCCACATAGGTGTCCCAGTTCCTCAACGGAGGAGAAGAAAAAAAAAAAAAGAAACACAAAACCCTAATACCAAAGGTGTATCGAGAGTATTTAACTGTGATTTTCACAGGACTCATTCGGTTATCCTTATTCAGTAATACTTAAGTGCTTGCATTCACTCACACAACACTCATACCCATTCACCCAGCACTTCCACCCATTTCCCCAGCCGAAACTACAGCTGGGGGGGGGCACTCCTCCTACTCCCCCCCCACATTTATGTGGGATATGTTTCATGTCCCCAGCTTCTTTATTTAGGATAGGAGGTAGTTCTTCCCCCCCCCCATCAAACAGGAGGGGCTGAATCAGGGCCCACTACTGCTGAGACAGAGGGGTATCCTTCCAAAAGGAGCCGTCTATATCCAGCCAAGGTTGCCAGATCTTGTAGAATTTCTGTATACAGGCCCTTCCTTTATAGATTAGTTTAAAGGTTGGTACGACTTTGTTTATCATGCGGTACAGCAGTTGGATGTTGGGAGCAGATTCACACTTCCATTGTAGTAATATCAGTTTTCTGGCATAAAAGAGTATCAAGCGGACTAGGGTCCGTTCGTGGGTTCTGGGTATGTGGTCATTAAGGATGCCCAGGAGCCCCACTTCAACAGTGTGGGGGGTCACTAGGCATAGATTGTTTTCAAAAAAAGAGAATAGGTCCACCCAGAACCCCAAGAGGGCCGGGCAGGACCAAAACATGTGTACATAACCAGCATTGGTGCACTTACATCTAGGGCAGAGGGCTCCTGAAACATAACCCATGCGAGCCAGACGGGCCGGCGTGTAATGCAGTTGATGAATAAATTTGAACTGTATATATTGGTCGTTAGACCCAACAATATCCAAGAAACAGGCCCCAGAGGCCTCCTCCCACCCCTCCTCTGAAAGCCCAGGGATGTCGACCATCCACTTCCGCTGTGCAGCACGGAAGGGAGAACTCCCACCCGTCTGCAGTCGGGAGTAAATGGTCGTGGCTAATTTCGTAATGCCAGAACACGACATCAATGCCTCAAGCGGGGATTCAGCGAGCTCAAGAGTCAGGCCATGAAACTGCGCACGGACAGCGTGTCGTATGAGAAGATATTTAAAATAGAATTTATTTGATAATCCACTTGTAGCTTTTAGGACTTCAAAAGAGATAAATTCACCATTGAGAAAAATGTGGGCAGCGTGGGTAATGCCCAGCCGTGTCCACCACAATGCATCGGGGTGACCCATGAGCTCCAGAAGATTGGGGTTATGCCATAGGGGGGTTTTCGGTGAGACCCCCCCCAATTCTGAAATCGTCTTATTCCCTTCATGCCAGGCCAACCAACTCACTTCTATCGGGGAGCCGCGGGAGCATCGTTTTGGTAAAGATCTATGCATAATATCTACCAATGGGGTCTCTAGGCCAGCAAGTGCCTGCAGTAGATAGGTAGAGCAGGATGCGGAGGCCCCCTGGAACCATTCATAGACATAGGTTAATTGGGCTGCTATAAAATAGTGTCGCAAGTTGGGGCAGGCCAGTCCCCCATCACCCTTAGAGGCCTGGAGGGAAGCCTTCGCTATTCTGGGATTGGTCCCCTGCCATAGGAAGGAGGATAATAACGAGTCTATTCTTTTGAACAGCTTTTTGTAGAGAAAAATAGGGGATGCCCTAAAGGCATATAAAAATTTAGGTAGGTATATCATTTTAAATATGTTCACCCGCCCTATCAAATTCAAAGGTAATGAGGCCCAAGTTTGCAACCTGGTCTCCATGTGTGTAACAACTGGGGCAATGTTAAGAGATTCAAAGAGGGCCAGGTCTGCATTAATGTGAATGCCCAAATATTTAAATGTGGATCTGACTGACAGGTTAGAGTGAGATAAGTAAGTATAGTCCTGTTTGGGGCCTATGGGAAAAGCAACAGACTTGTCCCAGCCCACCTTTAGTCCCGAGACCCTCCCGAACTCCTCCACCACTTCCATTAAAGATTTAAAGGACTGTTCTGTGCCATCAAGGTATATTAATGCGTCATCAGCATATAATGAGATCTTCTCTGTAAGATTACCATAACATATGCCGCCCACCGACGCCGTCTGTCACACCGCCAGAGCCAAAGGCTCTATGGCAAGTGCGAACAGGAGTGGCGAGAGCGGGCAGCCCTGCCGTGTTCCCCTGTGTAAAGAAAAGACATCCGATACATCCTTGTTAGTACATATTCTTGCCCTGGGATTGATATATAGCAGGCGAACCCATTTTATAAATTGGTGACTAAAACCCATTCGGTGCATGACTTCCCACAAAAAGGTCCATTTCACAGTATCAAAGGCCTTCATTACATCCAGTGACAACACCAGGCCACTTTTATGCTCAGTGTCAGCTCTATGGATATGTATGAACAATCGTCTAATGTTGTCATATGTACTCTTTCCAGGCATGAATCCAGTTGGGTCCCTATGGATAAGGTGTAGGATAATCTTTTGTAGTCTCACTGCCAGTACCTTGGCCAGTATCTTAACATCGCTATTGAGTAAGGAGATTGGACGGTATGAGCCGCATAGCGTTGGATCTTTATCAGGCTTGGGGATCACCACAATCAGGGCCTCACACATGGAGGAGGGGAGAACGCCCTCCTCCATTGCCTGCCCAAACTGAGAGTGCAACCTCTGTGCCAAGTCCCCAGCATAGTGTTTGTACCATTCAGCGGGCAAACCGTCCAATCCAGGAGTTTTGTTCGGGGGGAGTGAGTATATGGCAGTGGTAATTTCTTCTACCGTCAAAGGTTCATTTAAGATGGATCTGTGTGAGTCCTCCAGTACAGGGAACCGGAGAGACTCGAAGAAACCCATAGTTTCCCATTCAGGTGGAGAGGGCTGGGACGAATATAGGTCCTCATAGAAGGATTTAAAAGTTAGATTAATGGTCCTAGGGTCTGAAGCGATGGAGCCATCCGGCACCTGGATTTGCGGAATAGTCCTATCAACACAGTCCATGCGGGAGAGATATGCCAACATCTTGCCATTTTTCCCACTGTGTTCAAGCAGCCTGGCCGTCAGATATCTCTGTTGTTTCTGCGTTACATCCACCCTGTGGAGGTCCAGGGCCCTATGCGCCCCCACCAGGACCCCGTGGGAGTCCGGGGGTGGGGGACGCAGAATACTGGGCCCTCGCAATCTCCAAGGAGGACTCTAGGGCTAAAAGAGTGGCCTGGAGGTTTTTTTATGTCTGGTAGTGTTAGAGATGTATGAACCCCGCACAGTCGCCTTAAAGGCGTCCCATGTGGGGCCAGGGGAGGCAGATCCTTCATTATCCGCCCAAAAGTGGGACATGTCCTGTCCCACCGGGTCCTGTATTTCGGGGGTGGAGATCCAGCAAGGGCTGAGCCTCCACTGCCGAAAAGAGGGTCGGTGACCCATCACCAACTCTATCTTAAGGGCCGAATGGTCTGAGATTGTCTGCGAGATGTATGCGACCGAATTAACATAAGGGACCATATCAGAGGTTCCCAGGGCATAATCCAGCCTGGAAAGAGTACCATATGTTCTGGATTGACAGGAGTATTCTTTTATCAGTGGATGGCCACGCCGCCAAAGGTCGACGTAACCAAAGGAGGCACACCAGTGGCTAAATAGCTTGGATTCATATTGGAGGGGCCTCAACCTGTCCAGACCTGGGTCCAGGACAGAATTGAAATCCCCCAGCACAAGGGTAGGCAGACCCGGCAATTTAGAAAACTGTAAACTTAAGTCAGTGAAGATTGCAGCCGTGACAGGGGGGGGGGGGCATACACCACCACCAAGAGCAATGGGGTGGCGTGGATTTTACACAGTAAAAAAACGTACCGACCCATTGGGTCAATAACTACCTGGTCACAGGAGAAAGGGAGTCCCTTCCTTATGAGGACAGAGACTCCCCTAGCATAATTTGAGTACGTGGAATGATACCCCTGTGACACCCAGTGTTTTTTCAAAGCAAGTATTTTGGAGCCTAGGAGATGTGCCTCCTGTAGGCATAGTATCTGTGGCCTATGTGGCTTGAGAAATTCAAATAAGGATGCTCTTTTAAATTTAGAATTTAACCCCCGGACATTCCAGGAGATGCATGTGATTATAGACATGGTGGGGGGTTAAAAAGGGGCCCATATATGGTAATACAAATCAGACACTTGTCACCGGCGCGGCTGCAATCCAACACTGGGGGGGAGCAGGAGAAAAGGAGTACCCATGAACACATCCACACAACCACCATCCATGCAAACACACAAACCATTACACATACATTACCAGTTGAAATCCACATTGATTTCGTTACTACCCCTGCCGTACCCCAAGAACAAGGGGCCGGCTTTGTCCCAAAACTGCTAGTAGACACTAGGAACATGGCCAATACAGGCAAGTCAGCAAACTATTTTGATCAGTCAATGATCAGAGAACAAAAAAAAAAAAAAAAAAAGAAAACCAAAGGGGAAAGAAAAAGGAAAACAACTGCAGCATCCCAATCTTCCCCTTAAAGATCCATAGCCTCTTGTCGAGCTGTAGAATAAGGTACCTGCCATGGGCACAAAGAGCCCCCGATTGGGGCGAGAAAAAGAAAATGAAGTGGCTTTGTAGCCAGTGCGGGGGGGATATCCCGATCAGGTTGCAGGTGGTCGGTCAGATGCGCGGCCGGGTTTGGACAGGGATTCATACCAGGAAAGCGCAGTAGCAGGGTTCTGAAAAAAGTGCACTTGGTCCTGGTGGACGACTCTCAGCGTCGCGGGAAATTGCATGGAGTATTGTATGGTCTGTTCTCTCAACTTCTGTTTAACATGTTGATACTTGGCTCTCGCAGCACGAACTGCTGGGGAGTAATCTGGGTAGAGGGAGACCGATGCGTTGTTGATTTTCAGGCTTCCCTTTATGCGGGCAGCCCTCAGGATAGCGTCCCTGTCCCTATAATTTAGGAGACGGATAACCATGGTGCGAGGGGGGTTTCCAGCAGGGAGCGGTCTCCCAGGGACCCTGTGGGCCCGTTCGATCACAAAACATGGGGACAGGCAGTCTTTGCCAAATTCCTGGGTAAACCAGCATTCAAGGAAGGATACCGGGTCTGCACCCTCGACCCGTTCTGGGAGGCCCACCAGGCGCAGGTTATTCCTACGTAAACGATTTTCCAAATCGTCGATCTTATCTGCCAACGATTGAATTCTGTTGCCATGGGTTTTCAGCACAGGCAGGGCCGGGCCTACAGTGTCTTCCAGGTCACTAATGCGGCGTTCTGTCTCAGCGACCCGGTCCCTGACCTTATGCATGTCCTGGCGCATTATAGTAATGTCCAGCTTTAGTTCCTCCACCTTCCCCATAATATCAGAATGATTTACCTTCAGGATTTTGAGAACATCCAGCAAGGTGGGCTCCGGTTCCGGCCCCTCCTCGAGACCGTCATCACTCGGAGCGGGGTGGGCCAGGGGTATTGAAGGGGCTGAAGCCCCAGGGGATGGTGGTAGTGAGGGGTCCAGATCGTCACCGAAGAGTTCCGGTGTAGATGAGAGAGGCACATGTAGCATGGTGGAGCGGCGGCCATCTTGGGAGGACCGAGTGGTAATATTCATCCTGACCGGGGGCTGTTTTCTCCCTTTTCTTCCTCCCATCCACCAAAATTCTTCCGTAGATGAGCAGCAGGGTCCCTCTTGGGTGTCTGGAGAAAGTTTTGGGCCGATTGGTTTGGCAGGTTAGCAGGATTGCAAAGGATTGTGCAGAGGGATCTTGGAGTTGCAGAGAGGAACGTCTGCTCACATGCTGCGTCAGGCCACGCCCCAAGTATGTCCTTTTTACCACACAAATAGAGCTTTCTTTTGGTGGTATTTGATCACCTCTGCGGTTTTTATTTTTTGCGCTATAAAAAAAAAAAAATAGCGTAAATTTTGAAAAAAAACACAATATTTTGTACTTTTTGCTATGATAAATATCCCCCCCCCCCCCCCCAAAAAAAAAATAAAAAAAAATTCTTCATCACTTTAGGCCAATATGTATTCTTCTACATATTTTTGGTAAAAAAAAAAAATCGCATGAGCGTATTTTGATTGATTTGCGCAAAAGTTATAGCGACTACAAAACAGGGGATAGATTTATGACATTTATATTATTTCTTTTACTAGTAATGGCGGAGATCTATGATTTTCATCAGGACTGCGACATTGCGGCGGACAGATCGGACACTTTTTTGGGACCAGTGTTCCCTAGGTGTGTTCCAACTGTGAGGGGGATGGGACTGACTAGGGGAGGAAACCGATCAGTGTTCCTATATACTAGGAACACACGATCTGTCTCTGCTCCCGACAGGACGTGGATCTGTGTGTTTACACACACAGATCCACATTCCTGCTCTGTCACGAGCAATCGCAGGTGCCCGGCAGACATCGTGCCTGCTAGATAGTCTTAAAGGAGGTGACATATACCTACAGCGATTTGCGCAGCCGTGCCAACCTGCCGCAATATAACTGAGGCGGCTTGTTGGCTAGCGGTTAACCACTTTAGCTCTGGAAGGTTTACCCCCCTTCATGACCAGGCTATTTTTTGCGATACGGCACTGTTATTTTTGTAATTCCTTTATTTTTCAAAAAGTTGCAGTTTACAGTCTAGGGCAGCGATGATGAACCTTGGCAACCCAGATGTTTTGGAACTACATTTCCCATGATGCTCGTGAACTCTGCAGTGTAGTTGAGCATCATGGGAAATGTAGTTCCAAAACATCTGGGGTGTCAAGGTTCACCATCACTGATCTAGGGTGATCAAGGGGTTAAATGTGTGGCCATTATGTTTTACTGTGTACTGTGTGTGCTGTTTTTACTAAGCAATGTGCATTGCAGGAAGGAAAAAAAACAGCACATTGCTGCCGTCAGAAGAGATCCCTGTGTTTTGGATCTCTTCAGTAATCTCCGGAGCCGATCGTCAGGTGCCGGCGACCAATCAGCAGCTGGCACCCGCTTCTTGGTTCGCGCTTCAGCCAATCTCAGCACAGCTAGGGTGGCGGAGGGCGCTCCCTAGCCCCGCACGCAGATCATGCACTAGGTACGTGACCCTGCGCAGGAGAGCCGCCGTATATGTACTGTATACGGTCGGCAATACACCATCCCACCACAATAATAGATTAAAATCATAAAAGTCCTACTCTTCAGAATAATACAATACTGTCCCCTTTTAAATGTGAACCAAAAGTATGCAAAGTGCTCTTCAGTGATCAATCTTGATATGCTGTTCCACGTGAATCCCACATGGAAAATTGACACACTGCCACTCCGTGTGCCTTTCCCAACCTATAAATAAGATGGACCACCCTTATAACGGTGGGACCTGGTTACCATAGGTCCATACCACACTTTTCCCTTTTAAAGGAATGTATAAAATTATGATCCAGGCAGTAAGACTTATTTTTCAACTTCCTTGAACAGACCAAGTTGTTCTAGCAGTTAGAGGGTTGAGACAAAGTATTTAAAGCAAAACTACAGTCAAGGTCCCTCATCGGCATCTTCTCCATGGCTTCTTCAGGGTGGCAGTCTTTGGCCATCTTGATTGGCTGGTGCAGGATGACATCACTCCTGTGCATGCGCAGGAGTTCAGTTATCCTGCCACACATGCAATGGGCAGTAATGTATATTAAGCTGTGCATGCACAGATCAGTGTATAATTTTAAGAACACTGCGAGCAGGTAGGTAGGTTTATTTTATTGCATGTCTTTTCTGCAATACAAAGACCGCCTGCTTGCATTTGTTTATTTTACGCTTTTGTTCCGCTTTAACACCAACAGGAGTGCCAAAAGGAAAAAAAACACCACCTTTATGTTGCTGTAACTGCCTAAAAATTGTTAGCAGGAGTTTGACCTTTATTTGTTAGTCAAGTCCATCTATATTTCTAGTGCATCTAACACTACCTGTTCCACAGGCTGACAATGTTGTTCAAGTGTGGCTTCATTGCCCATCTATTAAGTGAACCCTAAGGCTAGGTCTTTCAATGGATGGGTGTGCTATTATGAATTAATAGCACCCATGCACATCTGCCATAAAGCAGAGTGTTTTTAGCTTTCCTTGACCCATATGTGTGTGAACCAAACATAAAGCTGGCCATCCACAGATCAAAATTCAATCAGTGTGTGGCCGTCCCTGTTCAACAGAAGTCGATTGTTTAAAGGAGAAAACTTTCTGGACAGCAACTGCATCCAATGATCAGTGTATTCTGACAGCAACAGGTGCAGCTGTCAGAATACAATGTCCCGACTGTGGTCCAGTGTGGATAGAGGAGGTCATTAGTCTATAGCCAGCCTAGGAAAGGAAGTGTGGTACTGACCAGATTACCAGATGAAAATAAAGGGGAAAAAGCATAAAAACATAAAATTAATGTAGCCACCATATTTAAAGATTGGTAAACTGTTATATACAGTGGAACCTTGGATTACGAGCATAATCCGTTCCATTCAGCTCCGGCGCCCCCCCACCTCAAGCCAAACGCGGTACTGCACCCGCTTTGGCCTGAATCTTGCTTGTTTTGTGACGTCACAACGTCACTTCCTGTTTACTCGGCTGCCAATGGCGCCGGATTTGAAAAAGTATACAGTATTCAGAATCGCCGTTTTCGGCAATCTGAATACTTTGAAGTGCAAAGGAGGGATTTGGGGTCTTTTAGACCCCTGATCCCTCCATAAAGAGTACTTGTCACGACCTATTACTATCACAAGGGATGTTTACATTCCTTGTGACAGCAATAAAAGTGATCAAAACATTTTTTTTTTTAAAAACACAATTTTCTATTATAAAAATAAATAAAATAAATAAGAAAAAAATAAAAAATAAATGTTTAAAGCGCCCCCGTCCCCGCGAGCTCGCGCAGCAAAGAAAACGCATACGGAAGTCGCGCCCACATATGTAAACATGTGCTCAAATCACACATGTAAGGTATCGCCATGATCGTCAGAGCGAGAGCAATAATTCTAGCCCTAGACCTCCTCTGTAACTCTAACCTGGTAACCGTAAAAAAAAAATTAAAGCGTCGCCTATGGAGATTTTTAGGTAAATTTTGCGTGTAAATTAAAGCATGACATGTTTGGTATCTATTTACTCGGCTTAACATCATCTTTCACATTATACAAAAAGATTTGGCTAACTTTACTTTTTCATTTTTTTTAAAATTCATGAAAGATAATTTTTCCCAAAAAGTTGCGTTTAAAACACCGCTGCACAAAAACGGTGTGACATAAAATATTGCAACAATCGTCAGTTTATTCTCTAGATTCTCTGCTAAAAAATATATATATATATATAATGTTTGGGGGTTCCAAGTAATTTTCAAGCAAAAAAATACGGATTTTAACTTGTAAACACCAAATGTCAGAAATAGGCTTAGTCATGAAAGGGATAATCTAGGAAATGTAGGATCAATCCTGTGTCTCATTTCTTGTTCATCAATCCCTCCGTCACATTTCTCTCTTCTCCATCCCTCCCCCTTTTCCTGCTCATCTATCCCTCCATCCCATTTCTTGCTCATCCATCCATCTGTCACATTTCTCCCTTCTCCATACCATTTCTTGTTCATCCATCCATCCCATTTATTGCTCATCCATCCCTCCGTCACATTTCTCCCTTCTACATCCCTTCATCCCATTTCTTGTTCATCCATCCCTCCGTCTCATTTCTTGTTCATCCATCCCTCCGTCCCATCTCTTGTTCATCCATCCCTCCATCCCATCTCTTGTTCATCCATCCCTCCGTCCCATCTCTTGTTCATCCATCCCTCCGTCCCATCTCTTGTTCATCCATCCCTCCGTCCCATCTCTTGTTCATCCATCCCTCCGTCCCATCTCTTGTTCACCCATCCCTCCGTCCCATTTATTGCTCATCCATCCCTCCATCACATTTCTCCCTTCTCCATCCCTTCATCCCATATCTTGTTCGTCCATCCCTCCATCATATTTCTTCCTTCTACATCCCTCCATCCCATTTCTTACTCATCCATCCCTCCGTCACATTTCTCCCTTCTACATCCCATTTCTTGTTCATCCATCCCTTCGTCACATTTCTCCCTTCTCCATCCAATTTATTCCTCATCCATCCCTCTGTCACATTTCTCCCTTCTCCATCCCTTCATCCCATTTCTTGCTCATCCATCCCTACGTCACATTTCTCTCTTCTCCCATCCCGTCATCCCATTTCTTGTTCATCCATCCCTCCATCACATTTATCTACTCCATCCCATTTCTTGCTCATACATCCTTCCGTAACATTTCTCCCTTCTCCATCTCTCTGTCACTTCTCTTGCTCATCCATCCATTTGTCTCATTTCTTGTTCATACATCCCTCCGTCACATTACTGCCTTCTTCATCCCTCCATCCCATTTCTTGCTCATCCACCCCATCAGTCACATTTCTCCCTTCTCCATCCAATTTCTCCCTTCTACATCCCTTCATCCCCTTTGTTCATCCATCCCTCCGTCCCATTTCTTGTTCACACATCCCTCCATCACATTTCTGCCTTCTTCATCCCACCATTCCATTTTTTGTTCATCCATCCCACCATCCCATTTCTTAAACATCCACCCAACCGTCCCATTTCTTGTTAATTCATCCCTCCATCACATTTCTTGTTAATCCATCTCTCTATCCCATTTCTTGTTCATCCATCCCACCATACCATTTATTGTTCAGACATCAAGCCATCCCATTTATGGGTCATCAATCCCTCCATCCCATTCATGGTTCATCTATTCCTCTATACCATTTCCGTCTCAGCCGTAACTCATCCAAATTTTTGATTCATCAATCCAAATTATTGCTCATCAAAAAATAAAATGTAAAGTATCTCATGTACATCACAATTCTTAAAACAAAATTAAATAAGTATAAGACCCCTTTCACACTGAGGCGCTTTGCAGGCACTATAAAGCTAAAAATAGCGCCTGCAAAGCGCCCTGAAAGAGCCGCTCAATTCACCTCAGGCTTTTACACTGGAGCGTTAAAAAATGTCCTGCAACCAGCATCTTTGGAGCAGTAAAAGAGCGGTGTGTATACCGCTCTTGCCCATTAAAATGAATGGGCAACGCGGCCGTACCGCCGGCAAAGCGCCGCAGCAGCGGCGCTTTGCGGGTGGTTTTAACCCTTTTCCAGCCGCTAGCAGGGGTTAAAAGCGCCCCGCTAGGGGGCCGAATACCTCCACAAAAATGAAGGTAAAGCGCCGCTAAAAATAGCAGCGCTTTACCGCCGACGCCATCTGCGCCCCAGTGTCAAAGGGGCCTTAGGGGGGACAGGGCTGGCAGTAGTAAACAAATAGAATGTATGAGGCTGAAATAATATAAAGTAGAAAATATAACCAATGTAAAGTATTTGTAAACTAATCTCTGTTAAAAAAAAAAAAAAAAGTATTTGTAAACTATAAATATTTTTCACGTTAATGATTTCTATGCATTAACATGAAAAACATACTGTATACTGTGCCAAGTATGAATGTTGTTGCTCAGTGTTTTTCTTGCAGATTTTTCTAACAAGTAATGCTCATAGATTACAATGGTGGTGTTCAGTTTGACATTTGTTCCCTGACCCACACTGTGCTCGATTACTAGAGGCGTTATGTTAATAGCAGTGGCGTTGCATGGGTTGTCAGAGCCCAAGGCAAGGCAAGTAATTTGCGACCCCTAACCAGCAGACTTTTTACACTCCCCGCGTCCCTTCCCTTTCTACAATATTACTGACCAGCCTTATTCCTACATTGACCTACCTGAACACTATTCTACCAGATTTTTATAATAACCACTACACTGACCTACATGATTCCTACATCGACCACTACACTACACACTGACTACAACACTGAACACAAAAGTAACCACTACACTACACACCACACTGACCACTAGACCACATTGACCACTACACACTAAACATTGCACTAAACACCCCACTGACCACTACACCACAGTGACCACTAAACCAAACAACACACTGACCACTACACAATACACTACAATACTTAACACACATTTTAAACACTACACTATCCAGTGAACACTACACTATACAGTAAACTATCCACAACACAATATAAATTGCACTATACACTTACTTTATGCCTGCACACTCTCCTAAGACCATATCTACTCCCCTGTGTCATCTTCAAAACTTACGAGTGAGTCTCTGACAATTTTTATTTCTGTCTGCTCTGCCTATTCGTGGCCGCCTGTGAACCACCCACGCAATGCCACTGGTTAAAGGTGGCGTTAGTAGCAGACTCAAGATCAAAAGTGTGCCGTTACTGTGATCTTCGATTATCTCATTAATATGGGTGCAATCTTTAACCAGTCTGTATGGGCTCTATCACATTGGTCTACACTGGGGACCCATGCTGCTTTTATGTGAAAAAAGGTCACATCAGTGCAGAACAGACTGCAGTCCTGTGATCAACCGAAGAAGTTCAGCCTAACAATCTATCTTTGCTCATTGTCTGAAACTGGATTGAAAGACCTTTTATAACAATACTGTCAATCACAGGCATTGAGCCTATGAAGAGATGAGTATAAAGGTGGTATGAGGCAATTCGTGTACAAAGGGACTCACAGGGCAGTGGACCACACAGTAGCATCAGTGCACCTGTGAATGGGATAATTCTGTCTTAATTTTTCCCAAATAAATCAGAGCCGATAAAAGTGTAATCACTTAACATTTATAATTTTTCTAAATAATATAAATTATAATGAAAAAGTATATATAGTCATTTATTATTTGTTAATTAAATTACAGTTTTAATTAAATTATATTTTTTTACGTATATAGATTTAATTTAAAAATAATTTATCTTTTTATTTGATATATTTTTTTTTTGGTATAAAATTGTTAATTTACAATTTTTAATATTTCAGAATGCCCAGTTGTTTCGTAAAATCGCGCTCCTTCAAATGGAGACCTGACAATATTACATTGCATGCTTTTCCACGTGATCGAGATAGAATCAAAACATGGCTTTAAAAAAATCAACATTCCTATGGAAAAATTAGAATCGCTGGTAGAAACAATTTCAAAATCTAAAATATGGACATTTAAAATTTGTTCAAGACATTTTAAAGAAACAGATTATGAAATAAGAGGTACACAAAAGCTTCTAAAGAATACAGTGTACCCTTCATTACATTTAAAAAAAATAATTGAAATCAGTCATGCGGAATTTGAACACAATTATTCCAAACGTCGAAGAACCGAAAATGAGATGCCTTCCCAATCCTCAATGAATATCACAGAGATTAGCTTTGGAGCAAATGGAAACAAGTTCAATGAAAACAAGTTCTGAACTAATAGATAATTCTAGGGGTTCTGTATCAGATGTTAATGACTGAAATCGAAGTCCGACAATCTGCGGACTGTAACTTGGTTGAAAGTATCATTTGCAGTTCTGTTGCTACTGAACCAAGTGTAGTTATTGATCTATCTGCGAAACAGAGAGCAAAACCAAAACCCGGTACTATCTCTTTGCATGCCCGCTGAAACGAAGAATTAAGAAAAATACATCGAGGCATCCAGCGTCAACGAAAAAAAGAAGTTAGACCCAAAAAAGATCCAGGTATCCATAGGCAGTGTCTGTTGCTACACAGTGCTCTCTGGTTAAATTACCTCCATTGACCCCAATACCAACATTGGAAACAAGTATGTTAGAATTCGCGACTCAGAAACAGACAAAGCTATTCTACAATTATCTTTTTCTGAAAAATTCACACTGGAAAGAAACAGAAAACAAGAACATGTAGAGGACCAACAGTACGTGTCTATAATACATCATGATCCAAATGTCTTTGTTCTCGGATTATCACCAATTAAAAGTATGTTACAAGAACTAAAACCATTGGTTAATTAAATAATAATAATACTGCGCCAACTCTATATACTAAGTGAAGCGGTCAAACATAAAATCAGACAGGATATATAAACGTATGTAAAAAATATATAATGTGGCGCTGTAAGAGAAGTAGTTTAGAACTCTACTTCATATATGGCACAATTGTGCACATAATGATATAATATGGTGACAAACTAAACGTTTGTACACAACTTCAAAAATAAGTGTATACAAAATAAGTATGATGAAAATGTGAATGAATATCAAAAAAGGTCACAGCAGTGAAGTGATTGGTATAATATGTGATACACAACAGAAACCAGCGGTCAAACTGGAATGTTAATCATAATCCATAAGTGTAAAAACAAAAAAAGGAAAAATTAGGTTAAATGTAGGTAGAAACACACTCATACACGGCATCACAGATGAGTATATGTAGTGATGAATAATGTCCAATCATATCACATATGAAAAGTTCATAAATCAGAATCCAACAGGAAGCTGCATCGTTTGTAAATAGGTTTAGAAAGGTGCATGTATCAGATTTTCTTTATAGGCATGTAGGATATATGACATCACTCGGGAGTGCCTTCACCTTGGGCCAGTGGGGGAGAAGTAAATGCTCTTACCAGACAGAGTGGACCCAGCTCACCGTACGGTGGTGGATCAACAAAGCTTTGTCCACTCTATGGACCCAAGGAACTACCAGGATCTGCAAGACACCTCCTCTCTTATGTCGACAGCACCGCTGGTCCGTATTTTCAAACCGCAAAGGAAGAAATCCTGATGCAAGGGAATGACCCCTCAGTTTGCAGCAATCATGAAAAAATATAAAATAAAAAGAAGGGAAGTCCTCCACATAGCGTAAATCCAAAAGATTTATTTAGAAATCCATAAAAAGTTCAAACAAATGAACATAAGTAAAAGTCCAAATACAAATGTAAAATAGAAAAAAGCGTGGTATGAGCAGCTGGAGCTGGTATGAGCAGCTGGAGCTGGCATATAATCCCGACCGGTTTAGTCTAAAACAGACATCAACTGGGGCATATTTTTAGCTGGCTGCTCTCCACACTTATATGAAGAAAGAAATTAAACAATAATCATCAGCATATGTGTCCCATTGCACTTCCTGCTTCCGGGATCACGGTGTCCTATGAAACCAGCCAGGATCATCCCATAAGTGGTCACATGTGGCTTACTGCCAATGGGGAGACTCTACACTTCAAAAAAGTTCTAGAGTATCATCAACTAATATAGTAACTGAGATGCGGATTTGCCGAGTGTGCCAAAAACTCACATGACCTGTATACTTGTCTGCAAAGCAGGCTGGGAATCGTAGTCCCACACTAGATTCTGGGTTAAGAAGACGTTCCAGAAACATCGCGTGACCGACCTACGTGATAACTGCGTCTGCCTGCAGCTAAGCTGGGATACGTAATCCCGCAATATGCCCTAAGGCTAAAACCGCGGAGACCCGTTCCCCAGCCTATCCGCATTGCGGTGAAGGACCTGCGTCAGCACGCCATGCGTCACGCGGAACACGGTGCACAGTGGGAAATGTAGTTTCTTTTGGTGTGTGTGGACATATAATCTGGTATGTCACCATACTAGGAACGTTATATAATGGGCGGAAATTGGTATGCAAGGAGTAATACCCCTCCGCTATATATATATGAAATTTTTTTTTTTATGAATTTTTTTTATTTAAAAATACTAATAATGCTCCATAAATTATGTAAAAAATATATGATAAATTTAGAGACACTGTAGCCCGGGTTGCAAAAATGTCATGACATCAAAACTCATTATATGCAATATCACTATATACATCCCTATATTAGCCTAATGGTATCTAACACATGAGATAGCATTGTGTTCTCAAAAGAGATACATATGGCAGAGCCTCTGAATAAAACGGTCATGAAAAGGTATGAATATTGCATGTAGATGATCAGGAACATTTGTTTACATTTAAAATATTAATTCCAAACCCAAAAAAATATATAAAAGCAAAGAATTTAAAAATGAACATAAAAATATAAAGAATATAAAAAATGGGGCAAACACATATTGACAATTGCCAGTATGTGTATAATATTCTCCCTATAGCAAACATATGCTGACAGCTGTCAGCATACGTATATTCTTCCTATAGCGCTAGGGGTTAACGGGCATATTATTAGGCTTGATTAATAAAGGCATTAATATCCCATTCCACATTGAGACCAAAGGGTCTATAACATTTTAGCTGGTGTATCCAGTAGGTTTCCAATCTGGAGACCCCCCCTAAGGCGAGATTTGCCTCTCCAGTTGGGAACAAACTTATCGATGATTTGAAACATAGTCCCGGTGGGATTTTTGTTATGAAATTCTAGATAATGCCTTGGGACACTATGATTGGTCTTGCCCTTTTTTATACTAGTCAAATGTTCACCCACCCTTATAGAAAACGTGCGAATGGTATGTCCGACGTATTGTTTCCCGCAAGGGCAGGTAAGCAAGTAGACAATATACCTTGTCGCACAGGTGGTAAAATTTTTCATTTGATAGTTAATGCCCGTAGATGTTGATCTGAAGGCGTCAGTTTTTCGTCGTCCACATATATTGATTTGGTACACCTTACACTTCCTACAAGGATAGTAGGCCTTAAGGTGTGGAAAGAAAAACTGGTGCAACTGGGGGATCCATGACATTAGGTGCAATGCGACTTCTCAATGATGATGCTCCTCTGTATGTTACTCCTGCTTTTTCCGGAAGTGTTGGGCCCAGTATTTTATCATTTTTAAGAACTCTCCAATGTCTTTGGAAAATGTCCTTAATTTGCTTGTGTTGAACCGAGAATGTTGTGGAAAAAAGACCATTTGTATTTCGAATCCTAGGTGGATTTTTCTCGTTCTCTGAGTCAAGAATCCCTCTCAATGATAGCAATGTTATTAATCTCTTCATCTATGGCAGAAGGTTGGTAGCCCTCGTCTACAAACCTGGCTTTAAGTATGTTGGCTTGATATTGAAAATCAGACAAATTAGAGCAATTACGTCTGATTCTCAGTAACTGGCTCTGTGGTACCGATTTTAACCATGTTGAATGGGGACAGCTGTCGACCGGAATGTATCCATTCCGGTCGGTTGGTTTAAAGAATGTTCTAGTTTGTAACTGTCCATCATTAGAGAAAATCTCTAGATCCAGAAAGTGTATGGTTCTGAAATTCGCCTCATAGAACAAACTGATACCCACATCGTTGTCATTTAGAATCTACATAAAGGCATTCAAGGAGTCCTGGTCACCCCTCCATAGGAGGAGGATGTCATCTATGTATCGAACCCAGAGAACGATCTCGGGTCGATTAAAAGCATAGATGACATCCTCCTCCCACTTAGCCATAAAAATATTCGCCAGACCCCGAGCAAACTTGGCTCCCATTGCAACCCCCTTTTGTTGCAAAAAGAAGTCACCATTGTACCAAAGTAATTGTGATGGGTTGCGAACTGTAAAAGATCCATGACAGTATATTTTTTGTGTGCCAGGGAGATAATTGACTCTAGATAAGAACAAATTGACTGCTGATAAACCCAATTCATGGGAAATACACGTATACAGCGAGGCCACGTCTGCCGTGACTAGCAGAATGTCCTCGCTATAATTGACCTGTTGTAGCAATGAAATGACATGACGAGTGTCTTTTAAATATGACGGAATGGATTTCACAATGGGCTGTAGATGGAAGTCTATATATCTCCCTATTCGGGAGGTCACAGAGTCGATTCCGCTAATTATTGGACGACCTGGAGGGTGACTGGCATCTTTATGTATTTTCGGTAAATAATACATTACTGGGATGCGTGGAGCTATTGGTACCAAATAGCTTTTTTCTTTTTTATCAAGAATACCAAGTTGTGATCCGGTATCAATCAGATCCATCAATGCCCTCTTGTAATTTAAGGTGGGATTACTACTTAAGCGAACATATGTTTCGGTGTAGCTTAGTATTTTTGTCATCTCCAGATGATAGGCACTTTTGTCTAGAACGACTATGCCGCCCCCCTTATCGGCGGGTCGTATGGTTAAATCTTTTCTTTCACAGAGTGATTTGAGACCAATTTTGATTTTAGGATCACTAGAGATGCGTTTCTTTGGAAGTGTTTCCAGATCTTTCAGAACTAAATCTCTAAATACTTGAATTGAGGGTGCTGTAGGGCAGGGGGGATTGAAGAGGGAAGGATTCGAGAAACCCGAATGTACCATAAGTGAATTGGTATCGGGTAAGGATGGTCTAGTAGGGTTCGAAATAAAGTACCTTTGTATATTCAATTTCCGTACATATTTATGTACGTCTATAAATGTGGAAAACTTATTCATTTGCTTGGGGGGGACATATTTAAGTCCTTTATTTAAAACTGTTTTTTTAGCTTCCGTGAAGGTGGCTGTGCTCAAATTAAAAATACCGTCATCTTTTACATGCATTTTCTTTTTCTTGGCGCGCCGTCCGCCTCTGCATCCACGTTGGGGTCGGGGTTTCTGTTGTATGTGCTCTGCTCCTTGTGAAAACCCCCTGAATAGGATGGTCCGGGGTGGTTCTGGTTATAATTAAATGGAGATCTATTCTGTGAGTAATCATCATCTCTGTCCCTATAATTGTATTGGGATTGGTACGCTCCCCTTTCTTCCCTTATGGGTGAAAACGGATTATAGGTTTGTATAGGTGTTCTCTGGTTGTGGTAAGCATAATAATCGTTATGTTGGTTATAGCCACCTCTTCCACGTGGAGAATCATATCTCCAGTTTTCACGGGAGTTGTCTCTCTTACCCCTATTACTACCGCAAGAGCCCCTTCCTCTCCCCCCTTGTGTCGGGGGCGGGCCTCGATGTTGGGTATCGGGGGTACGTGTATTGGATTGTCTCTGATTGGTTTCCTTGACAACCGGCGGTGGACGTCCTAAGGCCTGGGTGGATGTTGATGGTTGTAATCTCACATCGTTAGTCAAAGGAGCCGTAGTGTCCATATTATTATGGTTACCCTCATCCATTCTTAGAACACTTTCTTTGGATTGCCAACTAAAGACGCAGCCATTCTTATAATCACCAACGTCTCTAGTATATTTTTTCTGTTTCTTTCTTTTTAGTTCTCTTTCTTCTTTTTCTAAATGATTTTTTAAATTAGTAGATAACATATTGTATTCAGATGTGTATTTATGTGGTAGGAGCTTTTCCCTAATGTCCTTGATCTCTTTGTCTATTAGGGCTAATCGGGTCATTTTTTTCTCTAATAAAAAAGAAGAAATAAACGAAATCCCTGCCTCATTAAAGTAACGAAACCATGCATCTACTTCCAAGTCTCCCTGTTGTGGACATACATCCCATCTTAACCCTCTAGGGACCATGCGTTCCTTAACATATTGGTCAAGGAACGCTTTGTCCCATTCAAGATGCAATTCCGAGGTCATCAGGTTTTTAAGCCTCGTAAATAGACCGCCCATTTCTGAGTCTGAACTGGTAGAAACAAACACACCTTCTGTAGTAAAAGTGTGATTAATGCGATATTCAAAAACATCCATGATGTGTTATTTGAAAACAGCAATTAACTGGTAGGAGCGGCGGCAATATAAATGGTCCAAAGAAACAAGCAAATTAAATAATAATAATACTGCGCCAACTCTATATACTAAGTGAAGCGGCCAAACATAAAATCAGACAGGATATATAAACGTATGTAAAAAATATATAATGTGGCGCTGTAAGAAAAGTAGTGAGGAACTCTACTTCATATATGGCACAATTGTGCACATAATGATATAATATGGTGACGAACTAAACGTTTGTACACAATTTCAAAAATAAGTGTATGCAAAATAAGTATGATGAAAATGTGAATGAATACCAAAAAAGGTCACAGCAGTGAAGTGATTGGTATAATATGTGATACACAACAGAAATTTATTATAAAGAATTAGAGGATGAACACTTAAACTTTAATTTAAAGGATCCCTCTCGTTTTTATATTTGCTTGCAAGATCAACATTGCACTGGGAGCATAATTGCTCTTAAAAAATACATCAACGGATCTAGATTAATAGTGCATGCGGAGTGCAGTAAACAACATAAATTTAAACTGTGGAGAAGCCAACCCTTAATAGGGCGAATGGCAGCAGGAAACTTGATGATTTCATCAGCGATAGTATGCAGTGGATCCAATTATTTGAAGATTTAATTTTTTTTTGCAATTTTGAAAATGTATAGTATTTCGGCGACTACGCATTACAACAACCAAAGAAATTTTATATTTCCAACAATTGAACATCATTGGACAACTGAACGAAAAAAGATCATTCAAAATATTGGTGAGAATAGTGTTGCATTAATTGGTGGTGGCCAATGTGATTCACCTGGCTTCAATGCAAAGTATTGCACCTACACATTGATGGATGCAGAAACAGATTACATCGTAGATTTTCAAGTTGAGCAACTACAACCTGGTCGGATCTCTGTGTCTCTTGAAAAGTTGGCGTTTGTTGAGGCCTTGGAGTGTGTTTTAGGGGATCAAGTTTGGGTCAAAATCATTGCAACCGACAGCTATGTCTCTATCAGAAAAATAATAAAAGGAGAAATATACTCAAATAAGGCACGAATTTGACGTATGGCATATGGCAAAATCCATTCGAGCAAAACTTATGGCTGCGAGTAAAAAAAGTAATAGTGAACCTGCTGGCTGTGTTCCTTAAGCAAAAAAACATTTGTGGTGGGCATCCAGTACTTGCCAAGATAATCCTATTCTACGTAAAGAAAAATGGCTTTCTATGAGTCATGCAACTATGGCATGGAAATTATCTATAACATCACTGTTCGCATACACCAATACCAAAATGATGAAGAGAGGCAATATGAGTTGCTTAAACATGGATCTGCAGCTCTACATACCGGTAACCTTAATGCCATAATACAAGATACAAGACTATTAAAAAGGACCTTGATCATCTTTCATGTTTTTACCATACCGGAGAAGTGTAAGTATTTCACAGTATGGTGTTAAAATATAGATCGAAACGCCATCATTTTTATATGGACGGCATGGTAGCAAGAACACAACTTGCTGTCCTAGACCACAATCACAACATTAATAGGCTATAAGCAGTTGATAGAAGACCAAAAATAAAAATCTGAAAACAAGAGGTCCCTACGTTACCGTTATGGCTTCAGCAAGGCAAAAAAAGACTGGGTTGTTAGCAAATTATATGAACCTACTTCTCAGGGATTCATGAAAGACATCATCTGCAATGTTATTGACCTTGCTGCCGGAATCAAAAAATTTCCGTGAAATTCTAGACAGGACAAGGTTTGTCAAAACATTGCTGGTTTTCCACGCCTAGAAAAAGAAGAAGAACTGCTCTCTAAGTATCTCTCTCGTTTTCAGTAAAAAAAAAAAAAAGATTTCGGTTTAGAATATTATGTTCTTGCTTTAAAATTGCACGGTTTAAATTTACAATTCTACATGTTATACATTTTATATAAAAAAAATGTATTACCGGTACATTTTTAATACTCAAAATTAATATATTAAATTTGTGTAAGAAATGGTAAAAACTATTATTATTTCAATTCTAATATGTTCTTTACTTTTTTCCACTTTTTTAAGAGGGTTTTTTTTAAACTATATATCTCTCACATTTTCTAAAGGTAAAAAATGCTGCTTATTTTATATTTGCTGTCATTTTTGAAAAAAAGTTTATTACCGTATATACTCGAGTATAAGCCGAGTTTTTCAACACATTTTTTTGTGCTGAAAATGCCCCCCTCGGCTTATACGAGTCTGTGTCAGACTTCAACTTTGTGCGCCTGATCCCGGCCAGCCGTAGGTCCTCTGGACCCCAAACCTGGCACACATGTAGCCCATCTCTTCCTCTACAAGTGTGCAAAGTTGTTGTCCGGGGAACCTACGGCTGGGGAGCACCGATTTTTCAAAGCCGGGAACCCCTTCCATAGACTCCCATGTTAAATGGTCATTTCTCCGGTGATTTTGGGGACCCAATAGCGGCCGGCCCTAGGTCCCCTGGACCCCAAACTTGGCACACTTGTAGCCCCACTCTTCATGCCTTCCATAGACTCCCATGTTAAAAGTCAGTCTAGTCACACAGCGCCGGAGATCAGGTAGGGATATTGGACACAGTGAGTCATGGACACAGTGAGGCATGCACATCATGGACACAGTGAGGCACAGTGAGGCATGCAGATGGACACCCTAGGCTTATACTTGAGTCAATAAGTTTTCCCTAGTTTTTTTGGTAAAATTAGGTGCCTCGGCTTATATTCGGGTCGGCTTATACTCGAGTATATACGGTAATTCAAGACCGATTTGAGTAGTCATCAACTCTGAAGATAAAGCTTTTACTTACAATTATCTGATAACAAAAAGACTTGGCAAAATTAACATAAGAAAGCCATAGAGACATGGAGTCTGGAAATCAGCCTCCACCTGGATACCACATAAATCATTTATCAAAAACACAATTACAATGCACATCATCTTACTTTGTAATAATAAATAGGGTGTAAGAGTAAAAAAAGGTTAGGCTGTATTGGAAATATACAGCCAGTACTACTATAAATCACATCTTTTTCTATTTTTACAATACATAAGTCAACCTTATTTTTTTTTTAATAAAAATAATATAACGCTTCATTTGCCTTCATTCTTTGTGGCATAGATTAAAAAAAGTGGTTGGGACGGCCTTCACATGGTTGGGTGAATATTCTAAAGATGAATGTCCTGCCCCGCATACTTTTTTACTTACAGATGCTACCGATCCCCATACCCAAACTCTTCTTTGATCGACTGTCCGGCATGCTGTCCGACTTTATATGGAATGCACGCAAGCCCAGGATAGCTCTGCGGGTGCTGCGCCGTCCAAAGCGGGGAGGCGGCTTGGGGGTCCCAGACATAAGACGATACTACCGAGCCATAGCCCTTAAGAAGATACTTAATTGGCGTTTCCATACTCACTCAAAGCTCTGGGTCTCCCTGGAGAAATGCTTGGCGGCCAGGAACTTGTCCTATGCGCCTTGGCTGCCCCGGGAACATAGGGGGCTATCTGGGATGACATCCCCACTGACGGCTCAGGTGCTGTCGGTCTGGGACAAGATCAATCCGCTGCTGAAATTAGCCCCCCCATGTCCCCGTTGAGTGGTTTCCTATGGTTCCCACCGGGCAAACAGATGGCCTTTTTTGGGCCATGGGTCGATGATGGAAACACCAGCTGTGGCAAACTCATGAAAGATGGCAGACTCCTGATTTTTGAAGCTCTACCTGCCAGAAGACAGTCCCTAAGGATGAATTTTTGGAAATATAGGCAACTACACTGTAACACTGCACCCCAAGTATGAAAGGGGTTAACACCGTTAGGATATTCCCTTTCCAACCACACAACAGCCACCAGACACTCCAACCAGCCGAATAAAACCCCATACGAATGATTCTCCCCCCAGATACGAGACAACGCTCTGTATTCAAGTTCCAAAACAGGGAATCACTTTATTTTCAAAACACATGGTAACACATTTCTCTTCAAAACCCTTCCCTCCCATCCTTGGGGAACAGGGCGGGTTAAACTGTCCAATGACAATGGTGATACAGGTCAGGTGTGTTCAAACTTCTCCTTTGATAAACAGTCTTAGGCAGGAGGGTTGATTCTCCCCCCTTCTCACAGAAGACACTTCCACATCCCATAATAGGCAGCCAGACGGTCGACCAGCTCCAATCCACATCGTCACAGTAGCAGACTTAATTCATAATAGACAATAGAATGCAAATCACCTTAACTCCTCACAGCAATGATTACACAACCCCCCCCCCCCCCCTCACAGTACACATCCAATCTAGATACAATGTATGTGCAGGATTGAATATGGCTCTCATAGACCATATTGGGGTTTTCATTCACCCTGTGCCCCTAATAGAGACACAGGGTGGTTGACACATAAGAGGCATTGGGGGAGCTGAAGCAAGGGTATCTCATACTTTCGAAGCGATTCTGAGTTCCCCGGGCCCTCCCGTTACATACACCACTTCTTTGAGGTGCATGGCCATACGATTAGAGACCCCTCATCCCTCACCCCGTTTGAACACCTCTTCATTGAAGAGGATCCGACCCCTCATCTGGTGTCAGAATTATACCAACTTCTGGGTTCAGCTGCCCCCCAGACAAAACCCGCCTTCATTCGGCGGTGGGAGACTGACCTAGGACTAACAATTATTTCACTTATACCACCTCACCCACTCGTCCTCCATGGACTCCAAAACTCGGGAGATGAACTTCAAGATACTGTCCCGATGGTACCGGGTGCCAGCGGATTTGGCTCGTATTTACCCCTCCGCTTCTGAGCTATGCTGGAGAGGCTGTGGACACTGAGATACGCTGATCCACATATGGTGGGAATGCCCCCTAATCAAACCCTTCTGGGAAGACTTGCAGGACCGAATAAAAACAGTGACAGGGATAGATGTCCCCATTTCTCTGAAGCACTTTCTCCTGCATGTCCCCCCGACCACACTCAGCCAATATAAAAAAAGCGTGCTGCCCCATCTGCTAAATGCAGCAAGGCGCTTGCTTCCAATCTACTGGAAGAAGTCCAGGATTCCCACTCGTGAGGAGTGTATTAGCAGGGTCAATGCAGTCCAAGAGGCTGAGGACTGGGTAGCAACCTGTAAGGGCTTCCTGGACCGGTTTCAGTGCACCTGGGCGCCCTGGACTGAATATGTTTCTGACCCTAACCAGGTACCCTATAGCTTAGATATTGCCTTACTAAAGCTGGCAGACCCCACACTCAAAGCTCACAGGTTGGCGGGAACTTGGGGGACAGCGGCACATCCCCCAGGTGGGTCGTAGAAGCTGGTTTTCATTCACAGATACCCGGGTTCTGACGTGGTGTGCTCGGTGTGGACATGGACGAAGCTCCTTCCTAACTTGCAGGTAAACCTGGACCAACCACCCTTACCCCTCCCCTCTTCCCCTCTCTATCTCCCTCTTTTATTTCCCCCCGCTACCCTTTCTTTCCCCTGTACTCTCCAAAAGGTGAAAGTAGGCTTAATTTCCACAGCATCCCAAAGGTAATCTATTGGTTGATAACTTAACTGTGGAGGCCATTGGAGTACAGTGACTTCATTGTCCAGTGGGAAGATGATTGCAGCTTTGTGACATGAAGCATTATCCTGCGGGAATGAGCCATCAGAAGATGGGGACACTCTAGCCCTAAAGCAGTGGTTCTCAACCTGGGGGGTCGAATGATGATTTTCCAGGGATCACCGAATCCTGGGCTGTTCTAAAATGTACCATAAGGGGTTTCAATGTTGTACGAGTGGAAGGGACTCTGGGAGCGCTAAATGTCCATTGGGGCGCAAATTATTTGTCTTGCCTTGGGTGCTGACAACCCAAGCTACAAAAATATTTTACTGTTGGGGTTCCCACAACTTGGAGAATTTTTTTAAGGGGTCACATCACTAGCAAGGTTGAGAACCACTGTCCTAAAGGGATGGACATGGTAAGCAACTATACTCATTTAGGCCGTGGTGCTTCAAACATGTTAAAGTCTTACTAAGGGTCCCAAAGTGTTCTAATTTAGTATCAGCTAAAGAATTGACATCACCACCACAATGCTAATGCTATGATACAAGGCAGGATGTTTCAAAAATGTTCTTCTTATTATATGCTAAAGCATCAACACCCCACGCAAACAGCATTTTGAGGCAAATTTATCCTATTACCATGGTATGATGTGATGTTTTAGGCCGCTTTGTTTTTGATCTGGGGGCAGGGAGTGACTGACATGAAATTCAGCCTTTGGTCGCCTCCCCTGTTTCAGGGAGAATGTTCTTAAAAAGGGGCAGGGCTGAGACTGGACTGGCATGGGGTGTATGCAGGAGCTCTGACCAATCTGCAACTAGGATTGTCAGGGAGCGGGCCTCCTATATATTCCCTCAGTCAGCCTGCTGCACGGGAGTTGTCGACTGGGTGAACTGAAGGATGGAGTGCTAGACTGCATGCTGGAGGAAGAGCCCCATCGGGGGGGGGGGTGTGGATCTGGCCGGCAGAGAAGCTCGAGAGCTGAGTGGGAGCCTCTCCTCATGGAGTCATGGAGAGGTGTCCTGGGACAGGAGCTGGAGAAGCATTTTGCCCGCATGTCTGGGTAAATAATTATGGAAGGACTCAGGGCAGGAGTCGGTGAGTGAAGCACAGTGGAGATCTGGAAGAGGGACGCCAGGGTGAACTGGGAGTGAGCATTTCCTGACACGTACATGGAAAGGTGTCCTTGAACAGTAGCTGGGTGTAGAGCCAGGAGGAGAGACTGTGGAGTTTGTGTCAAATCGATGCGGCCTGAGGGCGCAAGATTTTCAAATCCTGAAACACTGGGATCAGTAGTCCATCATCAAATATTTTCCTCAAGTTATGTCCACGGCCGCAAAAAGGGGTAATGCAGGATCACCAATTTCAACTACTAGGACTTATTCAGAGTGATGCCTAGTGGGCTGAAGATGGAGTGACAGGAGTACGAAGGCTGTGACAGGAAAGTGATGTGCAGGAGGACAAAGTGTCCTGAGGTAAAAGTCTGCAAGGAGAGTAAAGAGGAGGTAAAAGTTCTGAGGTGAAAAATCTGTCAGGATTAGGGACCGCATTTTATCTCTGAACCGCTACAATATTTACAGTTATAGCATGAACTGCTATAACATTAAAAGTAATAATTCATTCTCATGTCCTTTTCCCCATCCGAGTTAATACCCTAATAAAAATTACAAAAACAAGCAAAATACTTTTCATTTACTTTAAGAGTGTCTAATGGATGTCGGCAAGCAGGGTGATATCAGTGGATGTAGTACAAGTGTATACGTTTTGTTTAGAATGAAAGATATAGCAAAGTACAAACTAATAAATATATATTTTTTTGTTCAATTGTATTAATAACAGTAATCAGCGACTTCTATTGGGACAATGGTAGTATGGTGTACAATCTGAAATCAAATAACGCTGGGTAAGTGGTTTATATTAACTGGCAGTAATACCACTAATTATATGATCACTATCTGATCACAGTAATGAACCCCTGAGATCTAAGTGGTTCATTACTGTGTTACCAAAAACCAAAAATGGACTACGAGTCACAGCATGAATCCATCAGAGCTGAGAATGTGACACCCACAAACTACTAAGGGACTACAAGTTCACAGCATGAAACCTTGATATCAAAGGGTTCACATGCTTAGTTATCAGGGGTTCATGCTGTTTAGGGTGTCATGTCATAAGTCCTGTGCGGTTCATGTTGTAAGTTGCAGTCCTTTACTTTTGGGAGGGTCACATCCCCCAAATAGTGTAGTACTACAGGCAGTGGCGGTGCGTCCATAAAGGGCGCAGGAGCGCCGCCCCCTCTCTCCTGCACCACTCTATTGCCATAGATAGATTCATGCAATGCAGGAATCTATCTATCTATGGTCGCTGCTGACACCCCCTATTCAGGTGTCCGGGCCCTTTTCGGGCGCCGGGCACCTGAATTACACTGGCAGTGTTTTTTTTGGAAGCGCCCGGCTCTAATAGGCGCCCAAAAAAAGTGAACAGCAGGCGCCATGCTGGACATTCGCTGTACACTCAGCTGTGTGTTAGCAAAGCGAAGTATTTTGCTTTGCCAACACTGAATCCGCCTCTCAGCCAATCAGGTTGCCTGTTTTTTTACCGGTCACCAGATTGGCTGAAACGTCAGGCGCTGCAAATGGATGCCTGAGGGAGGACAGAAGAAGACATGGAGGACGTGCAGGAGACCGCCGCGAGACAGGTAAGTGCCGGGCGGCATCTGATGGGGCACACTGGGGCGGCATCTGATGGGGCACACTGGCGGCATCTGATGGGGCACACTGGCGGCATCTGACGGGGCACACTGGCAGCATCTGACGGGGCACACTGGCGGCATCTGATGGGGCATAGTAGCAGCAATTGATGGGCACACTGGCGGCATTTGATGGGGCACAGTAGCGGCATCTGATGGGGCACACTGGCAGCATCTGATGGGGCACACTGGCAGCATCTGATGGGGCACACTGGCAGCATCTGATGGGGCACAGTAGCGGCAATTGATGGGGCACAGTGGCGGCATTTGATGGGCACAGTGACTGCAATTGATGTTTTTTTTCTTCATTTTGTTTGCGCCCCCCAATTTTTTTTTTATCAGCAGCCGCCACTGACTGCAGGTCACAACATAAACCGCTAATATCAAAAGATGTTACATCCCTACACCTCAAAATAGAAGGACTACAAGTCACAGCATTAAAACATGCGATCTATAGTTGTGAACCCTTGGGGGGGGGGTTGGATTTGCAGGACAGTGGCACATCCTCAGATCAGACGTGTTAATGTTGTAACCTGTAATGAACTATTGGGAGGGTAACGAAATCCCCTCCAAGTCATGGGGTACAGCGAAGTACTCTTCAACACTTAACATCAAAACACTACATAAAATTTAGATTTACAACTGTCCAGCTTTGTCATATGGATCACTTATTGGAATATAGCTAAAGCTGCGTCTATCATGGCGTCAATCATGGCTTCCTGCTAGATGATCTGTATAACATTTTTGAAATACAGCCAATTCCACGTCAATAATTTCTTACTGCTAACTCTTTTCCTTTTTATCATGGCATCCGGTGTATCGGTTTGGTTCCATTATTGAAATTACAAAGAAGTCAGCATTCCCGTTATATAGCTTTACAAAAAAAAATCTATTATTCTTTTATATTATATATGTGTATATATATATATTTTATTCACATGATAAAAAAAATAGCATTAGAAACATTAAGACTTTTAATATATTTAAAAACAGATAGAGATAATATATATTTATTTACAAGGGTAAATAAACACAATTATAAAGATTATATTTAAATAAATTCTAGGTAGGTAGTTAAGTAGGAGCTACGATTAAAACATTAAAATGTTTTATTGCATAGTGACTAGTAATTGTTTATGTAGACTATGGGCATCCTGGGGAGGCGGGAATGGGCGTGTTAACTGGGAGGCGTCTGTGCACCAAATGCAGAAGTAGAAATGAGAACTAGGCTTGTTCTCGTTATTTCACACTGTGAAAAAGCGGCACTGCGCATGCCGCTAAGCATCAAGGGAATTGTAGTTCCTTTGAAGTTGTGACGTAGCTGCAGGGAGCACGCTCGAAAACCCCGAAGTTGAGGAGAAAAAACAGAGAGGAAAGGAGGTAGTGCTGATAAAGCTTATTTATCTAAGAGGTAAAGAAATAATTTTGGCACAAATAACAGCTAGATTCATGATCTATATAGCATATAGAACAGATATTGCCAAAGAATTTTTAGCTTTACAACCCCCTTAAGGATATCAAAGGGTAACCAGGATTGCTTTGAAAGAAAAAAGGGGGAAATAGATTTTGACTGAGGTATGTCCCTTGAAATGCCAATTTATTTCTTTGATAGCTTGAATCCACAGTGGAATGTGTGTAGAATTTCTGCCTAGAAAGGAAGAAAAGGGTTAAATTCTGGTACCCTGTAGGCAGCGTTAGTAAAGATGTTAGAACGCAGGACTGGGTGGGTTGTGGCATCTGTCCCTAAAGACAGAGGCCTGTACTGTGAATTGTTCTGGACTCTAGCAACTTATTACAACAGTCTTGAAGGCAATGGCAGCATTGTGTGGGTTAAGAACCCTCTCACCTGGTCTCAGAGAGCAGCAGGGCGAAACGATGACCTTCCGTTTGGAAGGAAAATAGGATTTTTTACTCACTGTAAAATCCCTTTCTCTGAGTTCATGGACTGACGCAGCTTCCTATTGACAAGTGGTATCCTATCTTTAGGAGTGACTAGTCAGAAAAAAAACTTCTAAAAAGTGTTACATCACACCGTCTACAGCACCGCCCAGGGGGCGGACCCTCTGGGCATAATCCCTCTCTCTGCACCTCGCAGATCAGTTCGTCAAAAAGCAGTACAAATTTAAAAACGAGGGGTGGGTGCTGTGTAAGCATGAATTCAGAGAAAAGGATTTTACGGTGAGTAAAAATCCTATTTACTCTTTCGTTCATGGACTGACACAGCTTCCTATTGACAAGTGGGACGTCGTAAAGCAGTGTCAAAAAACTGAGGGGTGGGAACAGCATTAAAACAACTTCACCCCAAAACAAAACAGAGCTCCTCAACAGAGGAGTTGCAACTCTACACAGCCGCAATACCTTGCGGCCAAAAGAAGCATCCGAAGATGACCACACATCAACTTGTAAAGTTTAGTAAAAGTGTGAACGGACGAGCAGGTCGCCGCCTTACACACCTGGTGAAATAGACGCTAGATGCTCTCAGAGCTCGGGCAGCGTCCAAAAAATACAACATCGTCTCCTAGGATTCGACGGATGAAGACATAAGGATGGTAGTACAATGTCTTCCTTGAGATGGAAGGTCGAAGACCCTAGGAAGAAAAGAAGGCTGCGGACGCAGCAGCAGCACCACCTATCTTTGTGGAAGATCAGATAAGAAGCCTTGCATGACAAGGCTGCTGGCTCAGAAAACCGTCTTAACTGACATAACCCAAGAGGCACCTCTTGCCCTGGTCGAATGCGCCGGGAAAGGGAGGCGCTTGACCCTTCATGGCATAAGCCTGATCACGATCTGTCGGATCCACCTAGAGATGGTGGCCGACAAGACCGCTGGGCCCTACTTGGGACCAGCCACCGAAACAAACGGTGAGTCTGGACTCCGGAACGTAGCAGTACCAGACAAGCATTCTCTCAGAGTTTGGACAACGTCCAAGGAATGCAACGTCGTGTCCTTAGGATTCGACGGATGAGGACACAAGGATGGCAGTACATGTCTTCCTTGAGACGGAAGTTTGAAACACGACCTTAGGAAGAAAAGAAGGCTGCGGACGCAGCACCACCTTATCCTTGTGGAAGATCAGATAGGGAGGCTTGTATGACAAGGCTGCCCGCTCAGAAACCCCTCTTACTGGCATAACAGCCACCAAAAGGACCACTTTCTGAGAAAGTATCAACAAGCGAATCTCCCTGATGTTCTTCAAACGGTGGTTTCTGAGGTACTTAGAGGCCATGCCGTTAAGCCATTGACTGCAAGCAGGATGGTATATGGGACACTGCACCAGCAGGTCCTCTCGTAGTGGTAGACGCCAAAAGGACATCTGCTACACAAGCCCCACAGAGGTAGTGGAGGGTGGCCCGGAGGGGCCGCCTGCCGAACCCACTGTACAAACGTTCTCACTAGAGAGTGAGCCACTAGGGGTCTTTGAAAAAGGACAGCCAGGGCAGATACCTGCCCCCTAATTGTACTTAAACATTTTTGGCCCGTTACCTGCTGAGAACAGCGGGACTCTGGAACAAAATAAGTACGCGAATGCCACCTCATTTCCTCACAAATGGATATGCAGGTCTTCCAAGTGCGATGGTAATCTTCCTAGGGGATGATTTCCAAGCACTCCTCATGGTAGAGATCACCGAGTCTGACAGGCCCCGGTCTCTTATCACCTGGCTCTCAAGCCATGCCAATAAGCCAGTGGCTGTAAAAAAAACAGGATGGCGTATGGGACCTTGCGACAGCAGGTCCTTCTTAGCGGTAGATGTCAAAAGGCGTCTGCTACCAGACGCACTAGATCGGGGTACCAAGGACGCCGAGGCCAATTCAGAGCAATTGGGACCATTGTAATCCTCTCTGCCTCCAGTCTGCGAAGCAGATGAGGAAGGAGCTTCCGAGGAGGAAAGGCATAGATTAGCCGGTACCGACTCCACAGTACCATCAACGCATCTGTCGTGTTTTGCCCATTGGTCTCTTGACCTGGCCACAAACCTCAATACCTTCCGATTGCATCGAGAAGCCAGAAGATATACGACTGCCATGCTTCCCCTCTGGTAAGGGAGTCCCCTTAGGAGGTGAGCGACCTCTGATGCTGCAGCAGAGGTGCTTGTTCGTCCATGATGATTGACATACGCCACCACTGTGGTGTTTGTCCGACTGGATTCTGACTGGATGCCCCTGTAGCCTCTGAAACCATGTTGAGAGGCAAAGCCAGATCGCTCGGATTTCAGGCCAATGATCTGCAATGGGATTCCTCCGGAGTCCAGTGACCCAGGTTGACTGGAGCTCCTCAGACTCCTCTGCAACCGGGAAGACAGGAGCGCCATCCAGTAAAAGGGAAGGAACAACTTCCCAGACAGAAATGCCGGTGATGTCGGCCACCAACTAGGGAGGTCCTGATTAGATGGCTCACCCACTCACCCAGTATTTGATAATCTAGGGATGAAGGGCACTTGACCCTTCAGGACAGAGTTACCTCTAACACTGATTATCAAGGATGCCGGAAAATCCCCTGGATGGAGGGGAGCGCAACAGAGCGAGTCAACTCCTTTCCGGACCCTTTGTACTTTCACAAAGCAGTTGAGGGTCCTGAGATCCAAGACAGGATGAACCCCCTCCTTCTTCAGCACTACGAACAGATTTGAGTAGAACCCCTGAACCCGTTCCTGTACTAAGACAGGAAGGCCCACCCTGCGTATCAACAGGTCTTGGACCGCCCCATGTAGGGCTTCCCGACAAGTCGGCTGAAGCTGGCGGTTAAGAGGGAAAAAAAATCTGTTCGGTAGGCAAGCAAGGTTGGGCTTGCAAACCCAGGGACCCTTCTGTCCCTCAGCAGGCGCTTTATTGGCCTGGGGTCATTTACTTGCCGCACTTGGCGGACAAAAGAACCGCTTGTGCACGGTGAAGGAGGGCCCTAGCCTATGGCGTGGCTCCTTACCTTTTTTGGATTGCAGAAGCAATGTGCTCTTACTGTACCTCCTGTGGAATCTGAAAAGATGTCATCCAGAAAGGCCCCAAAAGTCTGTCGCCTTAAAAGGGCAAATCCAACAGGGGCTTCTAGGAAGATTGGTCCACAGACCAGCACCTTAGCCAGATCAGGTGGCGCAACGCCACTGCCTAAACAGAGGCTCAAGACAGCAAGGGAATAGTATTTATGTCTGACTCGCAGACAGACTCAAGGCCCTGTACCAACTGGTTGGCTAGAGCTACCTTGGTTAGGAGGAGTCTCCCGTGTCTTTAACCCCTGGAGTAGCGTTTTTGCGTACTCAGTGTCTGAGCCATCAGAAAAACCCCAGCCAATGCTGGATGTACCGCTGAGGGGTTCACTATTGGGGGAGAGGTCCATTTTTTCAGGAACTCTCCTCAAGGGGTACCGAACCGCCCCAAAATTTTTGGGGCTGCAAAAAACCCTCAGTGGGTCTTCCCACTCCTTGTACAAGAGCTTATCAAGATAAGACACACAAGAAAACACCTTAGCAGTGTGGGCAGGTTTACGGAACCCAAAGGGGACCGGTGTCTCTGCTGCTTTAGCAGCATTCTCCCATTTTAGCGTATCCCGCATTGCCGTGATAAGGTCAGGTACCAAAGCCTTTTTGCGTGCTGACCTGGACTTAGAGTCATTCTCACCGTCTGACCGGTCACGGTCTCCAGTCTCTGATGCATCAGAATCTGGTCCATGAGTCACAGCCGGGCCTAGTTCTGCATCAGAATTATCCCCAGAAGATGGCGGGGGACGGGGGCGATTTCCACCCCCCGTGTTCCCATGCGCCTCTTCTACCTTGGCAACAAAGCCAGGGGCACCAGCTGCCAACTCAGGTGTTTCAGGGGAAAAAACGTCTGCTTCAGACGCCCTGCTGCCCCACGCGCTGTCACCCACAGGAACTCCAGGCAAGGTGTAAGCGCTCCAGGTACGGTGATAGATCTTTCTAGAAGACTTCCGTGCCCTAAGCATGGTTGAAATTACCGAATCCGACAGGCCTCGGTCCTTCAGTACCTGGCTCTCAATAGCCATGCCGTTAAAGCCAGAGACTGTAAAGCAGGATGAAAGACAGGACCCTGAGACAGAAGGTCCTCCCCTCAAGGGCAGTCGCCAAGGGACGTCCGCGATGAGAAGTACCAGATCGGCGTACCAGTGACGCCGAGGCCAATCCGGATCACCGGAATGCCCTCGGCCGCCACCCTGTGCAGCAGACGAGGAATCAACTGCAGCGGAGGGTAAGCATACATCAATCGATACTGACCCCACGGGGCCAACGCGTCCGAGGCATCCGCCCAGGGGTCCCTGGACCTGGCCACAAACCTCGACACCTTGCGATTGAGTTGAGATGCCATCAGGTCCATATCCGATGTGCCCCACCGCCGACAAAGGATTTGAAACACCTCCGGATGCAAGGACCACTCCCCCTGGTCCAAGGACTGGCGACTCAGATAGTCCGCCTGCCAGTTTTCTATGCCCGGAATGTAGACGGCCGACAGTGTCGGCACGCTTCTTTCCGCCCACCTTAGGATGTGGGCGACCTCGGATGCCGCAGCCGAGCTCCGAGTGCCCCCCTGATGGTTGAAATATGCCACGGCCGTGGCATTGACAGACTGAATTCTGATCGAGCGGCCCTGTAGCCTCTTCGACCACGCGGAGAGACACAGTCTGATCGCCCGCAATTCCAGGACGTTGATTGGTAGACGAGATTCGTCCAGAGTCCAGAGCCCTTGAGCTGACAGGACTCCCCAAACTCCTCCCCAGCCTATCAGGCTGGCGTCCGTCATGACCACCATCCACTGGATGGGGAGGAACGACTTCCCGGCCCGAAGAGCCGGGGATCTCAGCCACCACATCAGGGACGCCTTGACAGAGTGACTCACCTGGATCTGAAGATCTAATGACAATGGGGACTTGTCCCAAACAGACAGAATTCCCTTCTGCAATGCCCGAGTGTGTGATTGGGCATACGGAACCGCCTCGAAGGAGGCCACCATTAGTCCCAGGACTCTCATACAGAAACAAATTGACGACCATTGTCAGGACCCGCACTGCCGACTGAAGTGTCAGTAACTTCTCTGAAGGTCCAGGATCAGACCCAAATACTCCAATCGCTGAGTCGGGACTAGAACCGACTTCTGTATGTTCAGAAGCCACCCGAAGTCCCGGAGGGTCTGACTATTGTCACATTTTCCTCCAATTCTGAGCCATTTTCTGCTCTGAGAAGGAGATCGTCTAGATAGCCCACGATAACAATTCCTCGCTGTCTCAGCAAAGCTAGAACCGGGGCAAGCACTTTGGTGAAAACCCGTGGTGCCGATGCTAGGCCGAAGGGAAGAGCCACGAACTGATAGTGGACTTCGCCTATGGCAAAGCGCAGAAACCTCTGGTGACTTGTGCAGATTAGAACGTGCAAGTAAGCGTCCTTGATATCCAAGGACGCCAAAAAATCCCCTTGGTGGAGTGTCGCAATTACCGTGCGAATGGATTCCATCTGGAATTTTAGTACCTTCACATAGGCCAGGCATGTCCAAAGTCTGGCCCGCAGGCCAATTGTGGCCCGAGTTCTGGTTTAATGTGACCCCCTGGTAATTTGGATATACATATTTTTTGTGGCCCTTAGCGCTGCCTCGAGAGGGACAGGGAGGGAGCGGGGCAAGCGCCATCAGATTACATACAGGAAAATCTCCTGTTTACTCAGTGGCATCTGTAATTGGAAGTCCTGTCTCCTGGGCTGCCATTGGATGACTGTTCTGTCTATCATAGGAGGCAGGACTTTGTATTAAACAGACCGCCATGTAAACAGGAGATTCTCCTGTATGTAATCTGTCAGCGGTCGTTCCGCCACCGTGCCTGTCCCCTCTGAGGCTTCAGATGGGCATCAATCAGGCTGCACTGGTAGCAATGGTGAGGCTGCAGATGGGCACTGACCCTTATTTTGCTTCACAGTTCTTTATTTAAAATTTTTGTTTTTTTCCTGAAACTTCCCTCTTAAAGTGAAGGTGCGTGTATATCCAAATAACACAACCCAAGCTCATCTCTTGACCACACACAGCTACGAAGGCAAGAGAATTCTTGTTGGGCAGTGTATTAGTGCTCGGATGAACAAACTTAGACCGAATTTTAATGGTTCAAAGAATGTCAGGCAAAATGTTCGGCCCTCACGCATATTCACTTCATCAAATCTGGCCCTCTTTGAACAAAGTTTGGACACCCCTGACATAGGCATTCAGGGCCTTGAGGTCCAGGATTGGCCGGACCCCGTCCTTCTTCGGGACAACAAACAGGTTCGAGTAAAACCCCTGAAACCTCTCTTGTGACGGAACCGGCACAATTACTCCGCACCTGAGCAAATCCTGTACAGCCCCCAAGAGGGCCGCCCAGCGGCCAGGAAGGAAAGGGAGGTTCGAGGGAAAGAACCTGTTTGGGGGCCACGAGTGGAACTCTATCCTGTATCCCGAGGTGACCACTTCACACACCCACCGGTCGGAGACCGGGGAGGTCCACTGAACCGTGAACCTGCGAAGACATCCCCCCCACCCCGGAGTCGGGCAGGGGCAAGACTTCATGCGGTGGTGGGCTTGGGAGCTTGCTTGGTAGGCTTACGCACCCAGGGACGCCTTTTTCTGACTGACGAAAAAAACGTCTTCTTCGCCGGAAAGGAAGGGCCCGGCCTGCGGTGGGGCTCTTTTTCCTTAATAGACTGAGGAAGGAAGGTGCTCTTACCCCCTGTGACATCCTTAATAATGTCATCCAGGGCGGCCCCAAACAGTCTACCGCCCTTAAAGGGCAAGTCAGCGAGAAGCTTTTTAGAAGCTAGGTCGGCCGACCAGCATTTCAGCCAGATAAGGCGACGCAGCACCACAGCAAAGATAGTGGCCCCGGATATTAGAGGGGCCGCATCCAAAGTGGCATCGCACACAAAGACTAAACCCGGTGCAAGTTGGTGAGCCAGGGCAATGGTCTCAGGAGGGAGATTATGCAAAATCTTTGCCCATCCTGTCAGTGTCTGAGACACAAGTGTCGCCGCCACTATAGGGCGTAAGGCAGACCCCAATAAGGTAAACATAGTTCTACTCACCACCTCTGACCTCCTGTCAGTGGGATCCTTAAATGCAGGAGTCCCTTCCATTGGGAGCGTGGTAACCTTATTCAAACGGGTGACCGGGGGGTCGACCACTGGGGGGACAGCCCACTTCTTAACCAGGTCCTATTCAAAGGGGTACCTTATGGCTAGGCGCCGCGGGACCGTCAAAGTCTTCTGCGGCTTATCCCAGACTTGGTCAATGAATGTATCAAAAAAAGGCACTAATGGAAAAACTTTTTATGAAGAGACGGCTTTAAAAGGAACCAAAGGAAACAGCTTCCACCTGAGGTTCCTCAGTCTCAACATTCAGCTTGAGAGTGTCCCAGCATCAATGAGTTCACTTACAAGCACCCCGTCAGTTACTGGTTCAGAACTGGGGTCTTCCTCACAAGGAATGTCCTGTTCAAAAACATTAAAATCCTCAGAGCTAGGGTCCTGAGCAGCAGTAGCTAGGCCCATATCTGAGACAGAGCACTCCTACAGGAGAATGTGTGGGGAGGGGGCGCTTTACAGCTCCCTTGCGCTCGCACACCACTTCCATTTTGACAAGGAATGATTCCAGGACTGCCGACAACTGGTCCATAGGGACCGCAGGTGCAGAAGCACTGCCAGTTGCCTCTGACAAGTGTGGAGAAGCAGGTGTACCAGACTCCATACTGCCACACTCTGAGACCCTATACACCTATTACAGTGAATAGTACAGTCCACCCACTGGCTGCGCTGAGGCTGAGGAGGGGATACCCAGAGGACTCACCAACCCTTAAGGACCGCTCAGTTCCGCTGTATGAAACCCGCTGCAGCGCGAGTTAAGCCTGAGGAGATTCGCGCCGCAGCAGAGCCGCTAGAGGCCGAAACCGAAAGCACCGCGGCTTCAAGAAAATGGCCGCCGGCCGCATGTATTACTGCGCCATTAAACCACGGCATGGCTGCCGAGAGCATTTTTCAAATTCACCACACAGCGCTAATGGCGCATGCAATGAAGTCCCCAACACTCACTCACTTTGTCCCAAAACACTGCTCCTCTCCACTACACAGATATGAGCGCCCCCAGTCAGGCCAGAGTGACCCCCAAGCACCCCCACACAGCACAGCACCAGTACCGGGTGCAGAGAGCAGCATAACAGGGGGGAGACAGGGAGAAACCCCCCATATAAAGAAACACAGCCAGCATGTACTCACCTGCAGCAGGAGAGACTACTTACCCGACCCAGAGGGACCCACTGGCTTGTTTCAGACAGACCTATCACAGAGTAGTACTGCGTAGCTGTCGGCCCAGTCCACCGCAAATGATAGACAGGTACTGCTCAATCTTGAGAGGACCGTGGGAGCATAAAAGCAACCCGGCCACCCCTGGAGTCATGGGGCATGTCGTGAACTGAGTCTCACGCACACAAGGCGAGGATCAGCACGCTCGATGGTCGGACAGGGAAGACTACGAGGATACCAGTGTACCCAACCTGTTGCCCAGCCGACAGTTGATTGAAGGTCTCAAAAATAAAATAAAATTCCCAAAGGAATAAAATTTAAAAAAGTAAAATCTTCCAGGAGACTGGCTCCTGAGAGAGCCACGTCTTCTCCTTCTGCTAGGAAGAAAAAAAACTGAGGCTGCAGGTATAAGGGTTATGTCCAGAGGGACCGCCCCCCTGGGCGGGGCTGTTCAGCTCTGGTTTTGTTCTAGAATGTATGTTTCTAACATCTAACATTCTGCCTAGATCTTCTCCTGCGAGCAGGGACATATACCACACGTAAACAGTATGAGAGCTGTGTCAGTCCATGGACGATGAGAAAAGATGGCCGCCGGGCGGCGGTAATTACATACAGGCGTAAACCACAAGAAACATGACCGCCGAACAGTCGATAGAGGCCAAAGCAGGCGCAAACCACAAGAAAATGTGATATTTACATATTGGCGCGAACCACAAGAAAATGAACGCCGGACAGTCACTAGAGGCCAACAGGCATGGAACACCCCAAAATGGCCATGGACAGCATGGAGGGAGAAAGGCACACACAGGAAGGCAAAATGAATTTTTTTTAAATGACAGCTACAGCGCCGCCCCGCTCCAGATGGAGCCCCCCAGGTGACCCCAGCACCCTTGGCTCAGAGCCCAGGGAGGAGGGAAGGCAGGGAGAGAGGAGAGGAAAGAAAAAGGGGCCACAACCACTTACTTGATCTCTCCAGGAATGTCCAGCCAAGTCACCCTGCCGAAGCAGGGGAGCTACTTACCTTTCCTGCGTGGATCATGCTGGAAGACATTCCGGACAGATCATCATCCGCGCACGGAGGTGACTGTAGGCCAGGCATGCTGTGATTGAAACCTAGGGAACGATCGTATGCATGCCCTGGAGCGTGAGCTCACCGGACAGGCTACTGCGACTCGGCCGTAAGGTCAGCCGAAGCTGAGCGGTCCGATGCAAGCCCTGGAGCGTAGGCTCACCGGCCACCCGTAGAGCGACGGGCTTGTCGTGGAAAACCCAGCGTGTAGCTAGGGTCGGCACACGCTCGATGGCCCGAAACTGGGGGGACTACAAGGATCGAGGATCCAGCCTGCCACCCAGTCTACAGTTGATCGAAGATCGCAGGAAACAAAAAAATAAAAAACGTGGAAAAAAAATTCCCCCGGATTGATCTGCGAGGTGCAGAGAGAGGGATTATGCCCAGAGGGTCCACCACCTGGGCGGTGCTGTAGAAGGTGTGATGTAACACTTTACAAGTTTTTTCTGCCTAGTCACTCCTAAAGATAGGATAATACCACTTGTCAATAGGAAGCTGTGTCAGTCCATGAACGAAAGAGTAACCCCCTTTGTCCGTCCTCTTGTATGGCTGTGTAGATGGCGATGACCCAGTCAGCCTATCTACAGGTTCTGCTAACCTGCCTCCTCAGGATGATCAACTCTCTCTGGCGGCTCTGCAAACTCCCAGCTCAACCCTATCTGGCCTGGGCCCATGTGGATCCACTCTGCCCTCCCTCTCACGCCTAGCCTCCAAACACAGACTCTCCAACCTACCACCGTGTTCCCAGACTTTCTTTTAAATGTGCCCACCCCCTTTGCCAGTCCTCTTGGGTGTGTAGTTCAGCTTCAGCTAATCTGGATGAAAGAATCCTGTTTACAGCATACAAGTCCCAGCATTTCTGTATAGGTTGTGTGATAACTAAGTTGCGGAACACTTTCATCCTGTGACCAAATACAGTCCTGCATAACAGTAACATTGCAAAGTGTTACAAAAGATTACTTATATAGCACCCTCCTAGTTTAGGTGCTTAAAGTTAGGCACATTTAGCTTTTTGGCTCTGCTGTTAGAAGTGGAGACCAATGTTAATTTCGTCAATGAAAAACGTTGTCAAAGATTTTATCATTGGAATTTTTACAGTGATGAAAAGGAAACTAAAAAGTACAGCACATTTTCGTCCACTGACAAAAATCAAATAGTTTTCGTTAAAGAACGAAAACGGGGCGAAAATGGCAAGGATGGACGTTTACCCTTGTGAACTACCATATTTATCGGCGTATAAACACAGTGCGTGCGTGTTATACGCTGATATATGTTTTTTACCAACAGGGGGGTGGGGATCGGGTGGTCCGCCACAGGTGCCACACATTGGGGGGGGGGGTTTGGCAGGCCAGCCGCCGCGCCACTCTTGGCCCTTGGACAGCACTGCCAGCATAGTCTAAAGTTAGGAAAAAAAATCACTGCCATTGTAAAACAAAGCTTCTAAATACCTCAATAGCTCCGTTCTTGTCAGCTGCTCTCCTCCTCCCACTCTGAGTGTTGCTTTAGATTGAAGTAGAGCAGTCACAGGGCCATCCATGAAATGTCAGAGAAGAGCAGTCATGTGACCGGTCAATGAAAGAACAGAACTATTGAGGTATTTAGAGTTTAGAGAGACTTTGATTTACAAATGACACTGACACTGACAAAAGCATGGCAGTGATTTAGTCTTAACTTTAGAGTACACTGGCAGTGCTGTCCCAGGAGACTGGGGATCTCCTAGGAGTTCAGGAGAGCTGTGTATTGTGCAGAGGGTGGGGGGCTGTGTATTGTGGGGGGCTGTATACTGTGCAGAGGGTGGGGCGTGTACTGTGCAGAGGGTGGGGGGCTCTGTCATTTTGACTAAAATACGATGACTAAAACTAAAAATGGCATTTTAGTCAAAGACTATGACTAAAACTAAAACACTTGCAGAAGACTAAAATTGGACTAAAACTAAAATGCCATTTTAGGCCTAAGACTAAAACTAAATAAAAATTTGCTGTCAAAAGTAGCTGCAGGCTTGCCCGTCTCCCTGTCTTTCCAGGACTCTCTGGAAACATAGTGGGCAGGAGAGGGCAGAGTCTAATCTGGCCCTGGATATAGCCTCAGCCAATCCCTGGTCAGGAAAAATGGCCAGTAAGGGGCTGAGAGTGGTATATAAGGGTGAGGGGAGAGAGTAGCAGGGTCCTTTGCCTGCAGGAGAGTGACCCAGCCTGGAAATGCTATTAAACCCTCCAAGGCTTAGAAGAAGCTTTCAGACGTCCTGGATGATTCTAGCTCATCAAGGAGCTGAAGGATCACTTCTAAAGTTGCCGGAACACAAAAGGCAACAACCGGAAGGGGTCTTCCTGGGATACTTTATGCCAGCGTTAACTGAAGCTGAAAGGTGGTCTCAGGACCTGGACTTAAACCTGGGACCTCTGCTGTGTCAGGCAAGGACTGCTTGCTGAGCCACCTGTAATGCTCGACAATTCACTGGCCTATTCCTTAATTGATCCTGCCATGACTCTTGTCTGTCCTGAATCTTGAACGCCTTGCTCCTCCCATGGACTTCCGGATTTAAGCCATGTGTCTGCATTTCCTGTTAGCCAGAATATTGTTCTCTCGTCAGACAATATCTCACTTCTCTCTCCTGCTGCTGTCCATATTTTTGCCATTCGTTATAGACTGGCTTGTTTACAGACTACGCTTCTGCTTGATCCCTACTTGCTATATCTGCTACTGGACCCCTGGCTTGCTCATCTCCTGGTGGGGCGATCCTGAACTGGTACTAACATGCAGAAAAATAGGATTTTTTACTCACCGTAAAATCCTTTTCTCTGAGTCCATGGGCCGACACAGCCTCTCTATTGACAAAGTGGGTATTATCCGTTAATTAGGAGTGACTAGGCAGAAAACTTGTAAAAAGTGTTGTATCACACCTTCTACAGTACCGCCCAGGGGGCGGACCCTCTGGGTATATCACCTCAGTCTGCATCTTGCAGATCAGTTCGTCAAAAAGCAGTACAAACTTAAAAGGAGGGGTGGGTGCTGTGTCGGTCCATGGACTCAGAGAAAAGGATTTTACGGTGAGTAAAAAATCCTATTTACTCTTTCGTCCATGGACCGACACAGTCTCTATTGACAAAGTGGGACGTCCCAAAGCAGTGTCAGAGAAAAAACGAGGAGTGGTAACAGCATAAAAATAAACTTCACCCCAAACACAAAACAGCACTCCTCCAACGGAGGAGTTGCAACTCTAAACAGCCGCTTGCAAAACCTTGCGGCCGAAAGAGGCATCCGAAGATGCACCTACATCAACTTTGTAGAATTTTGTGAATGTGTGAGCGGACGACCAAGTCACCGCTTTACATAATTGGGAAACAGACGCTTGATGTCGGAAAGCCCAAGAGGCACCTATTGCCCTGGTCGAATGCGCCGTGACCGGAAAGGGGGGCGCTTGACCCTTTAAGGCGTAAGCCTGGATTACGATCTGTCAGATCCACCTAGAGATGGTGGCCGACGAAACTGCTTGGCCCTTCTTGGGACCAGCCACCGAAACAAACAGTGAGTCTGACTTCCGGAACAGGGAAGTAACAGATAGGTATACTCTCAAAGCTCGGACAACGTCCAAGGAATGCAACGCCGACTCCTTAGGATTCGACAGGTGAGGACACAAGGATGGAAGTACAATGTCTTTGTTGAGATAAAAAGCCGAAACGACTTTCGGAAGAAAAGAAGGCTGCAGCCGCAGCACCACCTTTTCCTTGTGGAAAATCAAATAGGGAGCCTTGCAGGACAAGGCTGCCAGCTCAGAGACTCGTCTAACTGACGTAACAGCCACCAGAAAGACCACTTTCTGAGAAAGTGTCAACAGGGGAATATCTCTAATATTCTCAAACGGTGCCTTCTGAAGCACCGAGAGGACCAGGTTCAAGTCCCACGGAGGTAGTGGGGGACAGACCGGAGGGGCCACATGTCAAACCCCCTGCACAAATGTACTCACGAGAGAGTGAGTCGCCAGGGGTCGCTGAAAAAAGACAGCCAGGGCAGATATCTGTCCCTTAATCGTACTTAAGGCAAGCCATTGGTCCACCCCATGCTGTAAAAACAGCAGGATTCTGGAAACCAAATAAGTACGCGGATGCCATTTCATTTCCTCACACATGGAGATGTAGGCCTTCCAAGTGCAGTGATAAACCTTCCTAGAGGACGGTTTCCGAGCACTTCTCATAGTAGAGATTACTGACTCTGATAGGCCCCGGTCTCTCAGTACCTGGTTCTCAACAGCCATGCCGTTAAAGCCAGTGACTGTAAAGCAGGATGGAGTATGGGACCTTGCGATAGCAGGTCCTTCCGTAGTGGTAGGCGCCAGGGGACGTCTGCTACCAGACGTACTAGATCGGCGTACCAAGGACGCTGAGGCCAATCTGGAGCGATTAGGATCATTGGAATTCCCTCTGCCTTCACTCTGCGGAGCAGAAGAGGAAGAAGCCTTAAGGGAGGGAAGCCATAGATTAGCCGATACTGACCCCACGATGCCACCAACGCGTCCGTCGCATCTGCCCATGGGTCTCTTGACCGGGCCACAAACCTCAATACCTTCTGATTGAGTCGGGAAGCCAGAAGATCTACGTCTGGTGTGCTCCATCTTTGGCAGAGGAGTTGGAACACCTCCGAGTGTAAGGACCATTCTCCCTGGTCCAGCATCTGGCAGCTCAGGTAGTCCGCCTGCCAGTTTTCCACACCCGGAATGTACATGGCCGACAGTGCCGGTACGCTCCTCTCTGCCTACCTCAGGATGCGAGCGACCTCCGATGCTGCAGCTGAGCTTCTTGTTCCTCCTTGATGATTGACATATGCCACTGCTGTGGCGTTGTCTGACTGGATCCTGACTGGACGCCCTTGCAGCCTCTGAGACCATTTGAAGAGGCACAGCCTGATCGCCCAGATTTCCAGGACATTGATCGGCAGGAGGGCTTCCTCTGGGGTCCAGCGACCTTGCGCTGACTGAACACCCCAGACTCCCCCCCCCCCCAACCTGTAAGGCTGGCGTCCGTCGTGATCACTATCCAGTAAACCGGAAGAAATTACTTCCCGGCCATTAGAGCCGGTGCTGTCAGCCACCATACCAGGGATCTCCTGACTAGGTGGCTCACTCGGATTTGATAATCCAGAGATGAAGGGCATCTGTTCCATCTGGACAGAACTTCCTTCTGTAACACTCGAGAGTGGTATTGAGCATATGGGACCGCCTCGAAGGAGGCTACCATGAGGCCCAACACTCGCATGCAAAAACGGAGTGACGGCCAATTCCTGGAAGTCAGCTGCCATACTGCAGCCCGAAGGGTCTGCAACTTCTCCACAGGGAGGAATACCTTTGCCTCTGAGGAATCCAGAATCAACCCCAGGTACACTAGGCGTTGAGTGGGCACCAATACTGACTTTGAGTGTTTAGTATCCAACCACAGTCTCGAAGAGTCTGACAGGTAATGGACACGCTTACCTATAATTCTGAGCTTGAAGGCGCCTTCAGTAGAAGGTCGTCCAAGTAGCCCATGATAGCGATACCCTGCTGTCTTAGAAGTGCCAGAATCGGAGCGAGCACCTTGGTGAACGTCCTGGGTGCTGAGGCAAGGCCAAACGGGAGGGCCACAAACTGGTAAAGGTTCTTCCCGATAGCAAATCGCAGAAACCTCTGGAGTATATGGAGACATGCAGGTATGCGTCCTTGATGTCCAAGGAGGCCAGAAAGTCCCCCGGATGGAGAGCCATGACTACAGATTGAACCGACTCCATCCGAAATCTTTGTACTTTCACAAAGCAATTGAGGGCTCTGAGATTCAAGATTGGACGAACCCCCTCCTTCTTCGGCACAATGAACAGATTTGAGTAAAAACCCTGACCCCGTTCCTGTTCTGGAACTGGAATAACTAACCCGCGTTCCAGTAGACCCTGGACCACCCCATACAGGGCCTCCCGACGAGTCGGTAGTAGCTGGAGATTGGAGGTGATGAATCTGTCCGGTGGACAAGAGAGAAATTCTATCTTGTAGCCTGAGGAGACTACATCGCAAACCCACCTGTCGGAGACTAGAGCTGTCCATTGAGTCGCGAATTTGCGAAGACGTCCCCCCACCCAAGAGCTGGGTGGGGGCGGACCTTCATGCGGACGCAGATTTGTCCGCAGGCTTGTTGGGTCTGCGGGACCAAGGACGCTTTTGTCCTTGGGCAGGCGCCTTGACGGCCTGGGGTATTTTCCCTGTCGCCCTAGGGGGACAAAAAAAACGCTTGCGTGCAGTAAAGGAGGGCCCTTGCCCTTGGCGTGGCCCCCTACCCTTGCTAGTTTGGGGAAGCAAAGTGCTTTTACCTCCTGTGGCATCCTTGATGATGTCATCCAGAGAAGCCCCAAAAAGTCTGTCGCCCTTAAAAGGCAGATCCAACAGGACTTTCTTGGAAGTCTGTCCGCAGACCAGCCCTTTAGCCAGATCAGGCGGCGTATTGCTACTGAATAAACCGAAGCTTTTGACAGCAGGGGAATAGTATCCATGTCTGACTCGCAGACAAACTTAAGGCCCTGGACCAACTGGTCGGCCAAAGTTATCTCATTAGGAGGAGCATCTCGCTCTTTTAACCCCTGGAGTAGCAATTTTGCCCATTCAGTAAGTGTCTGAGACACTAGGGCCCCCGCCAATGCCGGGCGTACTGCCGAGCCTACCACTGAGTATAGGTAGCGAGCGAGTGCTTCAGCCTTCTTATCCACAGGGTCCTTGAAAACAGGAGCCCCTTCTACTGGAATAGTGGTAGCTCTATTAAGTTTGGACATCGGAGGGTCCACTATAGGGGGAGAGGTCCATTTCTTCAGAAAACTCTCCTCAAAGGGGTACCGTACCGCAAACCTCTTTGGGGCTGTAAAGGCCCTCAGTGGGTTCTCCCATTCCTTGTATAAGAGTTTGTCAAAATAAGACACACAAGGGAACACTTTAGCAGTGCGGGCAGGTTTACAAAACCCAAAGGGGACTGGAGTTTCTGCTGCTTCTGCAGTATTTTCCAACTTTAGCGCATCCCGCACTGCAGTAATAAGGTCAGATACCAAAGCCGTCTCGCGTACTGACCTGGACTTGGAGACCTCCTCACTGTCCGATCGGTCACGGTCTGCAGTCTCTGATGCGTCCGAATCTGGGCCCTGAGCCGTAGCTGGACCTGGTTCTGCATCAGAATTATCCCCAGAAGCTTGCAGGGGACGGGGGCGTTTACTACCCCCTGTATTCCTGTGTGCTGCTTCTACCCTGGCAGCAAACGCCTCTAGGATTGCCGATATAGCGTTCATAGACACCTCAGGGGCACCAGCTGCTAAATCTGGTGTTTCAGGGGAGAAGACAACTGGCTCAGATGCCATGCTGACCACACGCTGACACCCAAGGGCTCCAGGCAAGATATCAATAGGCCACCCTCCTGCGCTGCAGAGATGCTGGGTTACCCAGAGGACTCACCACCCTGGACCGGTACTGCTATGCTGCCGTGTGCTGCGCCTGTGATGCTGTCCTACTGCTGCTGTGTCAGTCTGCTTCTTTTATCAGTGCTTTCTGTGTGAATTTTCGAGCCAGTGTAATGCACCCTAGAGGCCGGAGACTCTCGCAAAATGGTCGCCAAAAACGCCTGTATGGAAGATAATGTGGGCTCTAAGAAAATGGCCGCCGAGCCGAAGATAGAGGCCAAGCAGCCGTAGCCCACAAAAAGATGGCCGCCAAACGGCAATATATACATATAGGGTGGACAAACATGGCCGCCGATCAGTTGATAGAGGCCAGTGGGTGTGGACTACAAGAAAATGGGGTCGAAACCACAGGAAGATGGCCCCCGGGCAGTCACTAGAGGCCGAACTTGGCATGGACCACCACAAAATGGCCGCCAACAGCATGGAGGAGGAAGCACACACAGGTAAGCAGAAATTACATTTCTTTTAAATGTTAGTTACAGCCAGCCCCGCTCCAGTGGAACCCCTTAGGTGACCCCCAGCAACCTTTAGCTAGAAGCCCAGGGAGGAGGGAAAAGGCAGGGAGAGAGGGAAGAAAGGGGCCACAACCACTTACTTGGTCTCTCCAGGAATGTCCAGCCAAATCACCCAGCCGAGGCAGGGGAGTTTACTTACCTATCCCTGCATGTATTATGCTGAAAGACATTCCAAACAGATCGTCTGCGCACGGAAGGTAACTGTTGGCCAGGCATGCTGTGATTGGACCCAAAAGGGACGATCATATGTATGCCCTGGAGCGTGACGCTCACCGGACAGGCTGCTGCGACTCGGCCGTAAGGTCAGCCGAAGCTGAGCGGTCCGATGCAAGCCTTGGAGCGTAAGCTCACCGGCCAGGCTGCTGCGACTCGGCCGTAAGATCAGCCGAAGCTGAGCGGTCCGATGCCGGCCCAGGAGCGTAGGCTCACCGGCCACCCGTGGAGCAACGGGCATGTCGTGGAAAACCCAGTGCGTAGCTAGGGTCGGCACACGCTCGATGGCCGAACTGGGGAGACTACAAGGATCGAGGATCCAGCCTGTCACCCAGTCGGCAGTTGATCGAAGATCGCAGGAAACAAAAAATGTAGCAAAAAAAATATCTTTTTCCCCCGGACCAATGGGCCCGAAGGGAGCCATGTCCTACTCCTTGCTAGACAGAAAAAAACTCATCTGCGAGATGCAGACTGAGGTGATATACCCAGAGGGTCCGCCCCCTGGGCGGTACTGTAGAAGGTGTGATGCAACACTTTTTACAAGTTTTCTGCCTAGTCACTCCTAATTAACGGATAATACCCACTTTGTCAATAGAGAGGCTGTGTCGGGCCATGGACGAAAGAGTAAATCCTTGTCCTCCATTAGGAGCTCTGTTGAATTCCAGTTAGTACTTAGACCCCGCACCTCAGATAAACCTGTGTCATCAGCCAGGGTGACATGCTTGTATACCTGTCCCAATTGTCGGTGGGTGCTGCTTCACTGCTATAGCTATTTCCCTCCGAGCTGGACTCCAAACCATGACAGAAAGCCTTCAGATTGCCTGAATCACAGTAATTAGGCTGCAAATAAATCGATCGAGAGAGAGAGAGAGAGAATAAAAAATTGTCTGAAAAAACTGCTGCTCCCCTTGAAAAAGTGTGTACCACTCCCAATAGCAATTTATAGTGAATATCGGGGGCGCTGTGATTAAATGAATATATTCCCTATTGACTATAAAGACACCAATTGCATGATTACACACATGCCCGATTACTGTTCGAGGACAGGCCTGGCTGCTTGCTCCATTAAGTGATCAGAACCTAGGTTATCAGCGGGGCCATACAAAGGAGGTCTGCACTACACTTTAATAACAACCATTTTGCATTCATCAACAGCAAACATGGTACAAGGTTTTACTACTGCATGTGCATAAAAGATGCAAATGTAATAGTAGAGTCCCTGTTTTCCAAAAATAAAGTCCTGGGAATGGGCAGTGAATGTAACATTCTCCCATTATAAATAGGATGAATGTTACAGTAAGCAAGTTTCCCAATTGAAGAACAAATGTTGGGATAGGTTATCTACCATACAAACATGTTGGTGAAGGTTGCTTTTACAAACAGTGATTGTTATTAGTATGCAGTATAAAGTACTCCTTTCTTCAAACATACATCTTGCATCTTCTCAAGTGTGCACATAAAGATCAACAAAATCATCTCTAAAATGTAATTTTAAAGATGTGGAATTAGTAAGAGGGATTAGATCATCCACTAAGTTTTTATTTCTGTCTGTGTCCACCCTGCTAGGGAGATACACCCGCTCTGTTTTCTGTTATTACTGAAAAAAACATGTAGAGAAAATTACATATTTTAAGTTGTTGCCAGAACAGGCATAGAGGGGAAATCATCCAAAGAGGACACGAGCTCTGGTGGCAACCAGGAATTCCCTTAATTTGGAGGGATTTCCACTTGCATCCTGTTCTGGCTATAGAACATGATGTGAAAGGGGAATCTACGCAATGTTAGACACAGATGGCAAAAAAGAATCTGACAGGGGGTCATAATGGGGTTACATTTGGGTGACAACTGTGAAGAACAATATAAGAATAGCCTGTGAGAACTTGCCCTATAACAGAATCAAAAAATAAATGGGGGGGGGGGGAGAGAAGGGGGTGCAAGTGTCTTGGGGCCAAGGTGAGTTATATCACGATAGGCTTTCCTATAGTTTTGTTGCTGTTAAAACATGTGTCATACATTTCAGTTGATGTTTTGAGAGGCCATCCGGGTCCAATTGTACAATCTCATTTAGTTTTACAAACGTGTGTGAAAACCTACCTACTTGCATATAAACTGGGTGTACTGATTAGGCCCTAAGAGTTACTGGTAAGTTTAAGCAGATTTTTACATTTTGCGCAGATTGGGAAGGGTGTGGCCAGCTTTACAAAAGAAGTTTGACTGCACTAAATACTATGTTGCCTTTTAGAAGTCTAAATAAAATACTCAACACAAGTACCAAGAAACACAATTCTCAGTCAAATATTGTTAAGCTTTTATTTTATTTACACACTTTAATAATAGTATAGTAATAATATGCATATTTAAGCTAAATATATATTTTATTAAATTAAAAAAATGAAGTAGCAAAAACAATATTTATAGTTTTAGTTAAAGACTAAGCTCCAAGCAAGTCTAAAAGTATTCTAGTGATCACCCCCTCCTCTACAGGGCAGATCTGTCAGCGATATATCTTATCCCGGTAAGATCGCTGCCCATCAATGAATTATACCCTTTGGAAGCCTCTGATCAAATCTCCTTTTTATGGAATGATCTGTAGGCATGTTTTTTGGAAGTCTTATGAGCACTTCTAAGCAAGCTCACAAGGCATACATTGAAAAGGCCAAGAAGCACTCACACAATGGGCACTGAAGGTGACCAGTCTCTATAGGCACGTTTTTGGGCAGTCCTATTAGCACTTCTAAGTAAGCACATAAGGCCTAAACTGGAGGGACCAAAAGCCCTCACACAGTGGGTAGCGAAGGTGACCATTCCGGAGGAATTACTGGCCCCAACAAAAAGAAGCACAGTTGAAAATTGTTAAGGAGTGCTTTGTTGTCGACCACAAAAGTAGCTTTCAGATACAAGAGGAATACAAAACATTTCCTATATGACTGGGGGATCAGTTTTGGAATACACTTTCTTCTTGGCCTGGACTAAAAAGTTCACAATAATTAAAGTCTCACAATTTCCTTAGGGTCAAGCAAGCCATCCAAAAGGTACATAAAGTAAGCACACCCCTCACATTTTTGTAAATATTTTATTATATCTTTTTATGTGACAACACTGAAGAAATGACACTTTGCTACAATGTAAAGTAGTGAGTGTGCAGCTTGTATAACAGCGTAAATTTGCTGTCCCCTCAAAATAACAACACACAGCCATTAATGTCTACACCGCTGGCAAGAAAAGCGAGTACACCCCTAAGTGAAAATGTCCAAGTTGGGCCCAAATAGCCATTTTCCCTTCCAGTGACTTGTTAGTGTTACAAGGTCTCAGGTGTGAATAGGGAGCAGGTGTGTTAAATTTGGTGTTATCGCTCTCACTCTCTCATACTGGTCACTGGAAGTTCAACATGGCACCTCAAGTTAAAGAACTCTGAGGATCTGAAAAAAAAAAAAAGAATGGTTTCTCTACAGAAAGATGGCCTAAGTCTATAAGAAGATTGCCAAGACCCTGAAACTGAGCTGCAGCACAGTGGCCAAGACCATACAGTGGTTTAACAGGACAGGTTCCACTCAAAACAGGCCTCGCCATGGTCGACCAAAGAAGTTGAGTGCAGATGAGCTGCGTCATAGCCAGCGTTAAGCATAGTGGTGGGAATGTCATGGTCTGTGCCTGCATGAGTGCTGCCGACACTGGGGAGCAACAGTTCATTGAGGGAACAATGATTTCCATTGTGTACTGTGACATACTGAAGCAGAGCATGATCCCCTCCCTTCGGAAACTGGGCCGCAGGGCAGTATTCCAACATGATAACGACCCCAAACACACCTCCATGATGACCACTGCCTTGCTAAAGAAGCTGAGGGTAAAAGGTGATGGACTGGCCAAGAACGTCTCCAGACCTAAACCCAATTGAGCATCTGTGGGGCATCCTCAAATTGAAGGTGGAGGAGCGCAAGGTCTCTAACATCCACCAGCTCGGTGATGTCGTCTTGGAGGAGTGGAAGAGGACTCCAGTGGCAACCTGTGACGCTCTGGTGAACTCCATGCCAAAGAGGGTTAAGGCAATTCTGGAAAATAATGGTGGCCACACAAAATATTGACACTTTGGGCCCAATTTGGACATTTTCACTTAGTGGTGTACTCACTTTTGTTGCCAGCGTTTTAGACATTAATGGGTGTGTGTTGCGTTATTTTGAGGGGACAGCAAATTTACATTTACTACTTTACATTGTAGCAAAGTGTCGTTTCTGCAGTGTTGTCACATGAAAAGATATAATAAAATATTTACAAAAATAAGAGGGGTGTACTCACTTTTGTGAGATACTGTACATACATAGGTTTTCAGGAGAGAAACAACCCATGACTGCAGGTATACAAATTCCTTCTTTCCTTACATTAGTATATACACACACACCCGCACACACACACACACACGCTACTCCAAATGTAGTCAATACCAAATACACCTCCAGACCTAGTTTGTGTAGTCTTCAGGACTCCACAAATATATAGACTTTATGTAGCCTCTCTTCTCAAGTGTGCAAATCAAGATCAACAGAATCATCTCTAAAACTTTAATTTTAAAAAGGTGTGGAATTGGTAAAATCTGATAAAACCACCCACAAGAGCTAGATAAGAAAGGTCACTTATGCAATTCTATATTATGATTCTGATACCAAGGTAAATTGGATAAGTATTGTATAATAAGGCATTGCAATCATTAGTAAAAATGTTGGTGTATAACTTCCTGACTTGTGGAGTTCTCATCATAAAGTAACAAATATGTAATCTGAGCCGCTGGCCCCTTGTGTGCATCATTGGAGGGGGCAGAGCTTGTAATATCCTGTATAAAGTTCTCTTCAAGCCAGCATGTCACAAGCTCTGCCTCTAGTGCACACACTGGGGTTGATTTACTAAAACCGGAGAATGCAAAATCTGGTGCAGCTGTGCATGGTAGCCAATCAGCTTCTAACTTCAGCTTGTTCAATTAAGCTTTGACAAAAAAAATGGAAGCCGATTTGTTTCTATGCACAGCTGCACCAGATTTACACACTTTAGTTTTAGTAAATCAACCCCAGTGAGTGCTTGAGGTTGGCATGAGGTGAAGCATAGAGCTTTGGGTACAAGAAGAGAATGACATTACAGGCTACCAAGCTGTAAACTGGCCAATTCTACTATACCTAGCCACACAAGCAATGATTTGTGGGACTGAATAAGAGGAATTAATCAATTCCCCCATCCATGCTAAAGAGCATAGATGGAGGAATCTTCACTGGTGGCGGGCAGCTGTTATATTTAGACAGCAGCAACACCAGCAGTTTCCTGAATACCCAGAGAGTGACCTAATTTTATTAGATGCAGCCCCTGGTTGATCAACAGTTTTCCACCTGGCTCCTCTCTTTTTGAAATTGACTTTTGTTGAGCTGAGTTTTGCCGACAGGGCTACCCAAGGCTTGAATTTCAGCAAATTCAGCTAAAAATGTGAGCTGTGTATGGCTTAATAGAGCTAATGACTTGTACTTAAACCTATGCAGTACTTAGCTGGCCTGGGCATTTGCATTTGCCCCAATATACAAAACAAACCCCTTTTATCTTTAACTTGTGAGTGGTAGTCTCATCAAGGTTTTACAACCATTTTCTCTAGATTATATGTTTATAGACAAATTGGTTATAATCGATTTACTGGACTCAAGCTAAATTATTTAAGTGTGTACACCTGAAAACTGAGAGGTACAGTGCATTCAAAAAATATTCATACCCCATAAAAGTTTCCACATTTTGTCATGTTACAACCAAAAACAAATGATTTATTGGCATTTTGAGAAACCGACACAAAGTGGCAAATAATTGTGAAGTGGAAGTAAAATTATAAAATCAGTTTTCCAAATTATTTCCAAATATCTAAAAAAAGTGTGGCGTGCATTTGTATTCAGCCCCCTTTACTCGGATACCCCCAACTAAAATCTAGTGGAACCAATTGCCTTCAGAAGTCATCCAATTAGTAAAAAGTGTCCACCTGTGTGCAATTTAATCTCAGTATAAATACAGCTGTTCCATTAAGCCCTCTGAGGTTTGTTAGAGAACCTTAGTGAACAAACAGCATCATGAAGGCAAAGGAACACACCAGACAGGTCAGGGATAACGTTGTGGAGATGTTTAAAGCAGGGTTAGGTAATAAAAAAAATATCCCAAGCTTTGAACATCTCAAGGAGCACTGTTCAATCCATCACCTGAAAATGGAAAGGGTATGGCACAAATGCAAACCTACCAAGACATGGCCGTCCACCTAAACTGACATGCCAGACAAAAAGCAGCCAAGAGGACCATGGTCACTCTGGAGGAGCTGTAGAGATCCACAGCTCAGGTGGGAGAATCTGTCCACAGGACAACTATTAGTCGTGCACTCCACAAATCTGGCCTTTATGGAAGTGTGGCAAAAAGAAAGCCATTGTTGAAAGAAAGGCCATAAGAATTCCCATTTGCAGTTTGCGAGAAGCTATGTGGGGGACACCGCAAACATTCAATTTTTAGGTCTAAAATTAAAACACTGTGTGGCAGAAAACACTGCACATCACACCGAACACACCATTCCCACCCTAAAACATGGTGGTGGCAGCATCATGTTGTGGGGATGCTTTTCTTCAGCAGGGACAGGGAAGCTGGTCAAAGTTGTTGGGAAGTTAGATGAAGCCAAATAAAGAGTAATATTAGAAGAAAACCTGTTAAGAGCCTGCAAAAGACTTGAGCCTGGGGTGGAGGTTCACCTTCCAGCAGGACCCTAAACATACAGCCAGAGCTACAATGGAATGGTTTAGATCAAAGCATATTCATGTGTTAGAATGGCCCAGTCAAAGTCAAGACCTAAATCCAATTGAGAATCTGTGGCAAGACTTAAATTGCTGTTCACAGACACTAACCATCCAATCTGACACAGCTTGAACTGTTTTGCAGAGAAGAATGGGCAAACATTTTACTCTCTAGATGTGCAAAACTGGTAGAGACAACCAAAAAGACTTGCAGCTGTAATTGCAGCGAAAGGTGCTTCTACAAAGTATTGACCCTGAATACAAATGTCCGCCACATTTTTCAGATATTGATTTGTAAAACAATTTATAGTTTTCCTTCCACTTCACAATTATGTGCCACTTTGTGTTGGTCTATGACATAAAATCCCAATAAAATACATTTACGTTTTTGGTTGTAGCATGATAAAATGTGGAAAATGTCAAAGGCGTACAAAGACTTTTTTTCAAGGCACTTTAAAATTTTACAAAACGTTAAAAAGGAAAAATTACAGTTTATACTATGTTTTTTAAAGAACAAAAAAAAGCTGCACAGAGATTATATACATACAAGGAACACCATTGTTTGTTATGGACATTGCCTTACCCCATCTCAGCACTCATTACAGAAATGCAAATTATAAAACCCACAAAAGTCACTTCTTGATTTGTCCTTGATTTATGAAATGTTTGTGAGAGACCATAAACCTGTAATTAGCAACCATTGTAAGTGCTACTTAGAGTTTCTCTCTACTTTCCACATTGGCACAATGGTTTCTGCAATTGTTCCAACTCTTCTGAGAAGGCTAAAGAGATGTAGGCCCTAAATAAAGATATCACAGTCGAAGTATAAAAAGTGGCAGTAGTGTGTGAACCACAAGAGAACGACCCAATATTTTAGAAAGTAAAACAGTGCAAATATTATAATATATATATATATATATATATATATATATATATATATATATATTTATTTATTATGTAATTAGCAGTTGAAAAAGATAAAGCAAAAAAAAACAAAAAAATAATTTATTTGTAGTTTTGTTGGTGGGACAATGTGGAGGTAGCAGAACAATATATAATTATGGACTTCCATAAAAAAAAAAAAAAAAAATCTTTTATTTTAGTAGGAGTGTTTTTTATTATTATTTCAAATATATAGCCTCAAAAATAATGTCTACATACAAGACAAATTACAATACACTGACCTCTATATACTTTGCCACACATGGAATTCAGTAGTCAAATGTAACTCCTATAGACCAATTCTGCAGGAACAAAGGATATACTCAATACCGTGACTCAGAATTTGGTCTAAAACTAAACTGACGAAATTACTTGGATTTTGGATAAATACTTAAACAATCACACAAAACACATCAATGGAAAATGCGACATTGCCTGCAGTAATACTGTGAGTTCTACTAATCTACTAAACATAATAGGCATTATGTATCTACGGGAAGAAGATGTGCCCTTTAAAAAACACATGGATCAAACCATAGGCTCTCCATGTAAATACACCCTCATGTGGTTCAACAGAGCTGTGCTACAATTATTGTGGTACAGATTTCAAACATGTCCACACCTCCAGATTCAGCTCCCTATAACATTATGGCAACTCTTTATGGCAAAAAGATACACTAACATTTAACAAAATATATAAAAATTCCAAATATGTGCATTTTTACATTGTTTCTTGAGAACTTAAACAATCCCAGATGGTAGGAGGACATTACATGGAAATTTACATTTCTATTTAAAAATGTATATACAACCACTATGGTCACACAGATGTATCCCCTTCTCCGATACAGCCATAGTTTATGGAGGACCAGAAGCCATGTTTTCAAATTTTATCTGATGGTAAAATACTGTATTTTTTCTTCTCCAATACACTCTATTAAATGTACCATGTCTGAGGGTTTGTTGGGTAAAGGAGGGTCCATATTACTATAAAGAGACTGAATAAAAAAGTGGACATTTATTTATTTTTTAACCATTTTGATAATGATTAGACATATTTAGAGGTGTGTAGAAGTAAGCTGTACCCGCTTATCCTTTGGATTTAGTGCTCTTCTACATAAAGTGCTATTCTGATTTTACCATTATTAAATAGATGAATCTATGTTTTGTGCAAAAATACATTTAAATCCAAAACCACATCAATTTGTTTTAAGTATTCCAGTAACACTGATTATACAGAAAAAAAACAAAAAACAAAGTACAATTCTCTAGGAATCTTTTCACACTGGCTTAAAATAAAGGGTTCTGATAATATAGATTTACCAGGCAACTATAGGTCTTTATGTAGATGCTGTAATAGCTGTTAAATTTCCAGGAGTTAAATCATAGTGCTCCACTTGAGTCAGTGTGGTTGATTTACTAAAGGCAAATCCACTTTGCACTGCAAGTGCACTTGGAAGTGCAGTCGTTGTAGATCTGAAATGAGGGGAAGCTCTGCTGATTTTATCATCCAATCATGTGCAAGCTATAATAACCCCCAATGTCTTTAAGTCTAAATGTCTGATTTAGAAGAAAAACACAATGCATCCATGACAGCGAAATATGAGACCCATTTAAAAACAGCATGCTTTGTTACACACACTGAGGTTTATTAAACGCAATTTTGGCTGTTGACTTTGCAAGGGAATTTTCACTTTCATTTTGAAAAAAAATTTTTTTGCTTGCACATTTAATTATGAAAGTCAGCAAAGCTTCATCTCGTTCACTAAACGCTGGAAAAAAATTATTTTGCAAAGTGAACAGTCTATTTGCCCTTAGTAAATCAACCCCATTCTGTACCTAAATGCATCTACCTCTGCATTTACGGCTCTTTGATACACCTAGCATTGATTGGAAGACAGGCTACAGTTAAACGGCCCCTGAAAAAAACAATGAATAACGCATTTCAACTAAAAAGGGAATATCTCAACTATGACTTCCAACCGTTATGCTTTAATACAGAAATTGGACAATGGCTAAAGTATATGTCAACCCAAAAAAAATTAAAAATGTATATGTGCAGCTTACCAGTTCCTAACGTTGGGGATGCATAAGTTTTCTTTATTCAGGCTTATTTTAGCCCTGTAATCCTGCCATTAACACACTCCCTATCCTAGGGTGGCTTACTCTTGCACTGTATTTATAGGGGAGAGCCATGGCTGTCACCCAGGCTGGACTTGTCTGCCTTTACTAAACAACCACCCATTATGTAATGGAGAGAAAAACTGTTTACATTTGAAAGAACATTCTTTGTGGTTTCATTTAATCTCACAGGAAAGCGACTAGGACACTATGTTTCTAGCAAGATCAACAGTTTTTTTTCCTGTACTAGCTGAAAATGTCTTAGCCTGAAAAATCTAAAACTAAAGCAGCCACCGTATCTAAGGATTGATAAACCACAATACACCACGTATTGTTCTTCAGGTTAGTTATCCTTAGCTATCCCTACAGACACGCACAAGTAATGTCTTCAAGCCACAGCAGGACTTAGTAACATGGTCATAACTACTCCATTCACTTTTTAACTTCAAAGCAGAGGAAAAACTGAGAACAGAGATGTACATGTAAGTTAGGTCAACAGGGCACTGACAGCTATTAATGCCTGGGAATAGATGGTTTCCTACCTTGACATGTTCTCTTTAAAAAAAAAAAATTTTACAAGCTGTCTGGGATCTATTGTTGCATCTAGATTAGTGTATGCTTGCTTCATTGTTAAATCAAAAGTTGAATGGCAAACATTCATGTATACAACAAAACATGACAGTCATACATGGATCGATATTTAGCAGGGACTGGCCGAATTTTGATTCATGTATGGGGCTAGCTGGTTGTACACAAGTCGATCGATTCAGTTGTGTACAACCAGCCTGTTGGCTTTTGCCCCAATCAGTGTTGTCGGCTATAGCTGGCAACACTGATCATTGTAATCTGCCGGTAGGGAAGACTTCCCCCGCCAGCAGAATGCAATAGCTCAGCAGGAAGGATTCCTACATCCACATCAAATTGTGTGGATGGGGAAATTGGTTCATTTTTTTATTTTTTGTTCAACCCACTGGTTGAAAACAGGAAAAGAAAAAAAAATGAATGTATGGACAGCCTTACCTAAGAGGAATATGCTTTGTTATAACAGTTTGGCTCAATACATCTACCACTGCATTACTGGCTATTTGACAAATCCAGCATAGGATTGATCAAAAACAGTGCTACTCATTTTGTTTTCTATAGCTTTCTGCAGCCAACTTGTTCATTCCCTCATGCAAAAAAAAAAAAAAAAAAACATTGTCAAATTAAGACACAGCCATCCAAAAACTTTGCTAAAATCACCCAAACTGTGCAGATACAGCAAGGAGCAGGAATCCCTCCTTTCTGAAAGTGGAACATTCCGGGACACATACAAAAACAACTCAACCTGCTTAGCCTGTTATTCATGACCCAAACCATTTATTCCTAAATAAGCTACTAGAGTACTGCCCAGCATTTTCTCCGTTATCATAGATAACAATTAGAACTCCCAAAGATCTAGGCTAACATTCTTCTTGTTTTGTACATTAAAGTGGTTGTAAAGGTTCGTTTTTTATTTTCTAAATAGGTTCCTTTAAGCTCGTGCATTGTTGGTTCACTTACCTTTTCCTTAGATTTCCCTTCTAAATATTTTTTTTCTTTGTTTTCTTTGTCTGAATTTCTCACTTCCTGTTTCTCCTCAGTAAGCTGTTCAGTAAGCTGTTCTGGCTGACTCCACACCACTCGGATGATGGTGTGAAGTTTAGTGAGGAGAAACATGAAGTGAGAAATTCAGACAAAGAAAAAAAAACATTTAGAAGGTAAATCAAAGGAAAAGGTAAGTGAACCAACAATGCACTAGCTTAAAGGAACCTATTTAGAAAATAAAAAACGAACCTTTATATCACCTTTAAGGTTGTAATGCAGCCATTCTCCACTAATACAGTATTTGCAGTCCAGAAAAACGTACTGGATGTCTGAACTGCTCTATTGCAAAAATGCATAGAAAATATATGTAGTGGAGTCTAGATATCAAAGATCAATGCGTATATTAAAGTATGTGTGATTGCTAGTTACTGAGGTAATGTACTATGATTTGCTTTTCCAGTTCCAGGGTATACACAAGTCTCCATCTTGCAGAATTGAGTAGTAATGAGAGACACAGATGTGCACGCCACCCAGACTGGGCAATGGTTCCTCAATCAGTCGTCGACAACAGTCAATCATTTGTTTGCTGGATACACTTGGCTCCTTATACAGCCGGCTCAGAGATGCTCTGTCCTTGCAAGCTTTGGTCAACTCCTGTTCTACAAATTTTAACCTATATTAAAAATAAAAAAATCTTATTTCAGACACCTAGATCGCATTATGGAAGAGTGAAAAAACAAACTTTTATTCAGATTACACAAGGAAGTACATTTTCACCTTGAATACGAATCAGCAAAATACAAGACAATCCAGACACATTGCACATCTAAAATATATTAAATGAGGACATGTATTCTTTTAAAAACTCTCTTTTTGTCTGTGTTGTCCATAGCAACATATCAAAATCGAAGTTTTGCTTTCTAGCAGAGTTTATATGGGAGATTAACCTTAGAAATATATTGCGATTACCTCTCAGTTGTAAAAACTCAAATGCTAGAGACAAATACATCTAAGCTATAGATCTTTATAGGGAACACTTACTCCTCTTTCCTTTTCAAGTTGTCTCTGGCTTTCTGTGCATGCGTCACAAGAAACCATTGCAGGGATGCAGGATCACATACAGACGGTATGCTGAAGTGTCCCATCTCATGTAACCGTGGCACAAAACGATCACTGTAATTTGGGAAAATAATGCTGTGTATTAGCAGCATACATCAAAGACAGAAAGAACAAAATATATGGAGGCTGCTAGTGCGTAGTTGCTTCTAAATATATTGTCTGTCTGGAGGACAGACTGGAGTGCAGAATTGCTTCAGTCACTGGTCCGACAACATTCGCAATGCTTTATGTAAACTTTGGCAGCTCTCATTAAAGTGTTACTAAACCCACAACAGTAAAATCAGTCTATATATGCAGCATAGCATGCTTGTTATACTCACGGTGGAACTTAAGGCATTAATCATCTGCATTGTGTAAAAAGGCTGTTTTATCCTGTATGCATAGATCCTCCCCCTCCTGCACTGTCCATCTGGGGAAGGCCAGCTAACACATGCAGAGTAGCTGACCTGCACATGCTCAGTTGTGTCTTGTATGCTGGAGAGAATATTTACTTGTTCTCAGAGATAGCCAGGTCACATGATATTGACATCACACATGCGGGCGTGTATACAGGCTGTAGTGAAAATCTCCTCCTACCTGAACTCTCAGCACTGGACAAACTGTGCAGTTTATCATGTAATCGTGTTATACAGATCATCCAAAAAGGCATATAGTGGCAGTATTTTAATGTAAAAAATAGGATTTTTTGTACTCACCGTAAAATCCTTTTCTCTGACATCCATGGACTGACACGGTGTCTCTTTACACTTTACACGTGGGTTATGTCCCTGCTTGCAGGAGAAGACCTAGGCAGAATGTGAAATGTTATACATACATTCCAAAAGCCAGAGCTGAACAGCCCCATCCAGGGGGCGGTCCCTCCGTACATAACCCTCCCACTACAGTCAGCAGACTTCAGTTCGTAACAAAGCAGTACAAACTTAAAAGGAAGGGTGGGTGCCGTGTCAGTCCATGGATGTCAGAGAAAAGGATTTTACGGTGAGTACAAAAAAATCCTATTTTCTCTTACCATCCATGGACTGACACGGTGTCTCTTTACACTTTACACGTGGGATGTCCCAAAGCAGTGTCAAGAGGGATGGGAGCAGTATAAATGGAAAAACCAAAACTTCACTCCAATAAGGCAGAGCTCCTCAAGGGAGTCGCAACTTTAAACAGCGGCCTGCAGCACCCTGTGGCCGAAGGAAGCATCCGAAGATGCAGCTACATTAACCTTATAAAACTTAAAAGGCATGAACAGACGACCAGGTCGCCGCCTTGCACACTTGTGCAACCGACGCTTGATGTCGGGAAACCCAGGAAGCACCAATTGTCCTGGTGGAATGTGCCGTAACCGGAAAGGGAGGCGCCCGCCCTTTGAGAGCATAGGCTTGAATGACGGTTTGTCCGATTCCCCTAAAAATGATGGCAGACGAAACCGCTTGGCCCTGTTATGGACCAGAGACAGTCACAAATAGTGAGTCGGACTTCCGAATAGAAGCAGTAGCAGACAGGTACACCCGTAAGGCTCGTACCACCTCCAATATGTGCAGCGCAAACTCTCTGGGATGCGATGGGTGAGGACACAAGGACAGGAGGGTAATGTCCTCATGTAGGTGAAAGGTCGACACCACCTTTGGCATAAAAGGAAGGTCGCGGATGCAACACCACCTTATCCTTATGGATGACTAAACATGGCAACTTGCAGGACAAAGCCGCCAACTCAGACACTCGTCAAACAGAAGTGATTGCCACTAAAAAGGCCACCTTCTGAGACAAGACAAGAAGGGAATATCCCGGATATTCCCAAAAGGAGGTTCCTGGAGGACCGAGAGCACCAAATTCAGATCCCACGGTGGGAGAGGAGGCTTGACATGAGGGAGCACATGGCGAACCCAACACAAGGTGCTAACCAAGAAAATGACCCGCTAGAGGTCGCTGAAAGAAGACGGCCAAGGCCGAAATCTGATCCTTGATGGTACTCAAAGCAAGCTTTTGGGTCACTCCACACTGCAGAGGACGCAGGATTCTGGGGACGGAATACGTCCGAGGACGCCAGTCCAGCGCTTCGCACATGGCGATATAAGCTTTCCAGGTACGGTGATAGATCTGCCTGGAGGAAGACTTCCGTGTCCTTAACATGGTCAAAATGACCGAGTCCGAGAGACCTTGGTCCCTCAACACCTGGCTTTTAACAGCCCTGCCGTTAAAGCCAGAGACTGTAAGCCGGATGAAGCATAGGACCTTGAGACTGAAGGTCCTCCCCCATCGGCAACCGCCAGGGAACGTCCGCGACGAGACGTACCAGATCAGCGTACCAGTGATGCTGCGGCCAATCCGGAACAATTAGGATCGCCGTAGTTTATATCAGGCGATAAGGACCCTATGGGGCCACCAACGCATCCGAGGCATCGCCCAAGGATCCCTGGATCTGGCCACAACCTTGACCCTTGCGATTGAGTCGAAAGGCCAGCAGGTCCACATCCGGCGTGCCCCACCGTCGGTAAAGGAGTTGAAATATGCAAGGACCACTCTTCTTGGTCCGGTGTCTGGCGATTGGCGACTCAGATAGTCCGCCTGCCCATTGTCTATGCCCAGAATGTAAAATGGCCTACAGAGCCGGCACATTTCTTCCGGCCCACTTCAGGATACGGACTACCTCGGAAGCCGCAGCTGAGCTCCGAGTTGCCCCTTGATGGTTTACATACGCCACTGCCGTGGCGGTGTCCGACTGGCTCCTGATGGAGCGACCCCGTACTCTCTCTGACCTGAGGAGAGACACAGTCCGATGGCCCGTATTACCAGAACATTGATTGGTAAACGGGCTCGTCCGGAGTCCAAGGAATGAGCCGACAGGACTCCCCAGACTTCACCCCAGCCCGTCAGGCTGGTGTCCGTCGTGAGTACCGTCCAGTGGATGGGAGGGGAACGCCTTTCCGGACCGAAGAGCCGAGGATCTCAACCACCATGTCAGGGGCGCCCTGACCAGGTGAATCACCTGGATCTGAAGATCCAAGGACAACGGGGATTTGTCCCAGGTGGACAAGATCTCCTTCTGCAATGCCCTGGTGTGTGATTGGGCATACGGAACGGCCGCGAAGGAGGCCACCACGAGTCTCTGGACTCTCATGCAAAAAACGGATTGACAACCATTTTTGGGATGTTAGCACCCGCACCGCAGACTGAAGTGTCAGCAACTTCTCCAGAGGTAGGATACCTTTGCCTCCAAGGAGTCCAGAATCAGAACTAGATACTCCAGACACTGAGTCGGGACCAGGACTGACTCCTGAATGTTCAGGAACCACCCGAGTCCCTGAGGGTCTAATTGATGATAGTCACCTTTCCTCTAAGTCTGATCCACTTTCTGCTCTTAGCAGAAGATCGTCCAGATAGCCCACGACAGCAATACCTCGCTGTAACAGAGCAAGTAGGCGTCCTTGAAGTCCAAGGACGCCAGAAGAAAATCCCTTTGGTGGAGTGTAGCGATCACCGTGCGAATGGATTCCATGCGGAATTTCTGCACCTTCTCGAAGGCATTCAGGGCCTTGAGGTCCAGGACAGGTCGAACCACGTCCTACCTTTGGGACGACAAACAGATTTGAGTAGAATCCCTGAAAACTCTCCTGTGACGGAACCGGCACAATCACTCCGGACCTGATCAAATCCTGTACAGCCCCCAAGAGGGCTGCCCGACAGGTAGGAAGGAGAGGAAGATTTGAGGGAAAGAATCTGTCTGGGGGCCAGGATCGGAATACTATCCTGTATCCTGAGGTGACCTCCTCGCACACCCACCAGTCGGAGATTCGGGAGGACCACCGATTCGTGACCTGCAAAGTCGTCCCCCCACCCCAGAGTCGGGCGGAGGCAAGACTTCACGCGGAGGCGGGCTCAGGAGCCGCTTGTTTGGCTTACGCACCCAGGGGCGCTTGTGCCCACCCCAGCCACACTCCGTCAGTCTGGGAGGACCTACTTGTGGACTCGACTGACGAAAAAAACCCTTGTTTGCTGGAAAGGAAAAGGCCCTGTTTGCGGCGGGCCCCCTTACCCTTGCCAGTCTAAGGAAGAAGAGTGCTTTTACCTCCCATGACATCCTTGACGATGACATCCAGAGCAGCACCGAAAAGTCTACCACCTATAAAAAGGTAGATACGTCAGGAGCTTCTTAGAGGCTAGGTCAGCAGACCAGCATTTCAACCAGATAAGACGACGCCATACCACCGTCGGGACAGAGGCCCTGGATGTTAAAGGGCCCGCGTCCAACGTGATGTCGCACACATAAACCAGGCCCTGCCCAGTTGGTGGGCCAGAGTAACTGTGTCTGGAGGAAGATTATGCTCCTGTACAGCTAGGTGCAACATTTTTGCCCAACCTGTAAGTGTTTTAAAACACAAGGGTCGCCGCTACCACAGGCCGTAGGGCGGATCCCAACAAGGCAAACATGGCTATGCGCACTACTTCTGACCTCCTGTCAGTGGGGTCCTTAATGCAGGAGTCCCCTCCATCGGGAGAGTGGTGGCCTTGTTCAACAGGGCGACTGGAGGGTCGACCACTGGGGGAGAAGCCCACTTTTTAAGTAGGGCATCTTCAAAGGGGTATCTGATAGACAAACGCCGCGGGACCATAAAAAATTCTTCTGCGGCTTTTTTCAGACCTTATCAATGAGCTGGTCAAAGAAAGTACAATGGAAAAAACCCCTTTAGAAGGCCTGGCCTTAAAAGAACCAAAGGAGACAGTATCCGCCTGAGGTTCTGCATCCGCAGCATTCGAGCTTGAGAGTGTCCCTCACCGCAGTCATGAGCACACTAACAAGCGCCCTGTCATTTACTGACTCAGAACTGGAATTTCCCTCATAAGGAATGTCCTGTTCAAAACCATCCATACATCCAGAACTAGGGTCCTGAGCGATAGTGGCTAGGCCCATATCTGAATCAGCGCACTGCCCTCGAGTAGATAAAGTGGGGAGAGGGCGCCTTTTTTGTACCTTGCGCTTGCACACAGCTCCCATCCTGGTCAGAAATTGATTCCAGGGCTGCCCACAACAGGTCCATAGGGACCGCAGGTGCTGAAGCACTGCCTGTTGCCACTGACATTTTTAGGGGAAGCTGGTGACACAGACTCCATATTGTCCCCCTCTGAGACTCTCTCAGATAAAAAGTCCACCCACAGGCTGTGCTGACTGAGGAGGGGGCGCCCAGGGGACTCACCAAACCGGACCAGGGACCGCTTAGTTCCGCTGTCTGTACCGCGCTGTCAGCGCTGGTGAGCTGTGAGGAGATTCGCGCTGCTACAGCAGCGCTAGAGGCCAAACTAGTGCTGAAAAGCGCGCGGGCTACAAGAAAATGGCCGCCGCACTTCACTGAGGCGATCCGCGGCAAGATGGCCGCCATGACGCCGTTAAAATGAAACAGCACACATGCACAGCGCCACTCGGCGCTCAGGCCCCAAAAAAAACACACAAAAAAGCCCCAAAGCATACATTGCAGACCAGCATGAGCCCCCCAAGAACAGTGTGACCCCCAAGCACCCCACACAGCCAGCGCCAGTAATGGTGACAGAGAGCGACAATAAAATACAGGGGGAGACAGGGAAAATCCCCCACAGAGAAACACACAGCCTTTTGTACTCACCTGCAGGCAGGAGAGACTACTTACCCGTCCCCTGAGGGACACACTGGTGTTTCTGACAGGACTATCACAGTGCAGTACTGAGTAGCTGTCGGCCCGGTCCACCGCGAAAGATACAGTCAGTCAGGAGCTGTTCAGTCTTGAGAGGACCGTGGGAGCATGAAAGCAAACCCGGCCACCCCTGGAGTCATGGGGCCTGTCGTGAACTGAGTCTCACGCACACAAGGCGAGGATCAGCACGCTCGATGGTCGGACAGGGAAGACTACGAGGATATCTTGTACCCAACCTGTTGCCCAGCCGACAGTTGATAGAAGATTCTCAAAAATAAAATAAAAGAGAATTCCAAAAAGGAATAAAATAGGTCAGGAGACTGGCTCCTGAGGGAGACACGTCTTCTCCTTCTGCTAGGCAGAAAAAAAACTGAAGTCTGCTGACTGTAGTGGGAGGGTTATGTACGGAGGGACCGCCCCCTGGGTGGGGCTGTTCAGCTCTGGCTTTTGGAATGTATGTATAACATTTCACATTCTGCCTAGGTCTTCTCCTGCAAGCAGGGACATAACCCACGTGTAAAGTGTAAAGAGACACCGTGTCAGTCCATGGATGGTAAGAGAAAGAAGATTTACAAGCTGTGGGCACCGTACGGGGGGTGGGGGTGAACTATTTTTACATTACTGGGTTTAGTAACACTAAGCTTTAAAAGCATGCGACAGCATGCATTCCTGAGGAAAGAGCTGAAGAGGGCATTAGAGTCTTCATGACAGCCGTTTAGAGCAGGCTGAGAGCTTTGCAAATGCTTTGTTAAAGCATATTGTACACACTGCTGAAGCCCAAGTGTACAAGCCCTAGCAGTAACAGCTTCTACTTGAAACAGATAATACTGTACCTGCCATTATATAAATTCCGATATCCACCATTAGAGGCAACTCAACCTCTCAGTTTCTATGTTTACATTTCTACAATGAGCTAGCAGCAGTAAATTTAATTTACAGTCACAAAGGTCTGTAAATTTGCTAAAGGAGACCAACAGCAAGCAATCTCACACTTCTGCTACTTACAACCACATCCGTATTTTCAATGGTCACCAAACACAGAATGAATGAGAAGTGGGTCAAACTAACAAAAACCATCTATGGTATGAGCTACCCTAGAATACACGAGAGGAACTGCTATATGCAATACTGAGAATTCTTCCTTTTTCAGTTGGAAGATGCAATCTTTCACCTTGGTTTGCCAATTATAAATCTGCCACCAGCTGAAAAGCGGATTTTAACCCTTTGCACAGGACTTCTAGGAGAGATACTGACTAGCCTGTTAGAGCAGCAGAGGATCCTCTGGTGGGCCCCAAGTATGTGGCCCAAAAACAATATAAAAAAACTTTTCTAGCACAAGGTTGTCATTTTCTACCTTGCATGCTTTTTTTTGCCTGCCTCGCTGCTCCGAATGTTTCACCCCCCAAGGCCCCATCCTCATCATTGCCGTCAATGAGCATTGTGTACAGCAACTTCAGTAAATGTTTTGAAAATGAGAGTTGTTGCCTGTTTGCAACCTATCCCCCTTTCTTTCATTTTGACTGCATAGCTAGACAGTTACACAAGAAAGTATTGGATTTTGGACCACCTAACCTCCTCCCCCCATCAGCACCAACCAAAACAAAAAGAGCACAAGTACACCCTGGGACCTGTTGGTGACCGCACTGCTGAGCTAATTGGCTCTGTGGGCCAGGCGTCCAGAAAGGGAGAGATATGTGACATGGAAGTGTGCAGTAAACAGCAAACTATATACTTGTGATTTTAAGAATAGTATACATTATTTGGAAGACACTCACTTCTGTATTGGTAATGCTGGGATTTGTGGTATTTGGATGGCCATCCTCTTTAGTAAGTGACCCAGAAAAACCTAAAGTAATTTCAATACCTGACAAAAATTAAACTATGTCCTGGGGCAGTGGTTCTCAACCCTGTCCTCAAGTACTCCCTACAGGCCATGTTTGCATGTTTTCCTTTATCTTGCACAGGTGCTTTAAATCGGAGTCAATGGAATGGTATTTTGGACAGCTATTTTATCTAAGGCTGGGTTCACACTAGTCCGGTGCGAATTGCAGCTCTGGTTTTCCTGCAAAGATAAAAATGATCCATTCAGCGGTTCCTCTCAGTTCTAGCTGCAAATTCGCTGACTAGGGAGAGGGGGGAGAGAATTCCTGTTCACAACAGAACACATCTGCAAATCAGATGCGTTCCAATTGAAGATTATGTGCCTGCAATTCGCACTGCACTGCCTAGAAAACGCACACTTTTTTGTGCAATGTGGAGTGCGGATGCAACGCACATATGTGAACCAGACCCATTGAAAAGAACATATTTTCAAATGTTCTGCGAATTGGATGCGGGTGTAAGCCACATCCAATTCTCATACGTGTGAACCCAGCCTAAGAGAAATTCCCCAAAACATGGCCTGTTGGGGGTACTTGAGGACAGGGTTGAGAACCACTGTCCTAGGGCACAATCATAATGGTATAATTTATTTGGGGGTCAGTCACTCACTTCTGGACTGGTAATGCTGGGATATGCATTTAGGAAATGACTCATAGTAATCAAACTGATTACACTATATAATTTGCACAACTGTCATTAAACAATGCAAAGTTAAATTTTTTCACTTGTTAAATTATGGCATCAGAAATGAAGAGAATGATGTTGAACACTGTGGTTGAGTTGTGGTAAAAGAAAAAACATCCAAAAGTTGGCCCGGTGGGACACAAAACCTAAGTTTCTCTGGTGAGAGTCCCAGTCTGCCCCTAGACAGGAGCTTATATGAGAAAAAAAACTGTCACATTCTAAAACGACAGGGCTAAATGCAAAGTGGTCCGAGAATGAATTATTTTAAATATGAATAAGAACATGCACCCAACACAGATGTTAATCTTACACAATTATGTAGAGGAAACTATTGTATTGCTCAAGGTGGTATTCTGTCGTTCCTGTTTTATACATTGAACGCCCAGATGGTGCTTCAATATGTTCTTGGGAAAGTCGACTCCTGTCATGCCATCTGTATGCGCACCCAAGAAAATGAAGATCACTCACTTTTCCAAAATCATCTGTAGGCCTCGTAGGCTGCGAGGATGGATAGGGACTCTTCTTTTCAGCAGCTTGTTACAGAAGGCATCTAGGGCTGAGCAATATTCCTCCATTGATAGCAGTGGTTGCATCTCTTCAATGTGCATAATTTCTATACCTCCTAATAGATGGCTGACTCGGTCCTGTAGCTGCAGTACCTTTTCTTGAAGGTGGTAATAGCTGGGTATACTTTCAAAGAGCTTATTGATGAAGGGAGGGAAAAAAAATGCAACAGGTTACCTTTATGTTCAAAGTACAAACCAGGGAGAATAGGTAACAATTGCACAAAAATGTTTTCAAAAACATCAAAAGGTTCCAACAATTTGTTAATTCCATTGTTACCTTGATGACTATGTATAATTTATTGTGTCTGAAAATGGATGTTATATGGGCATTAACCTGAACACTGATACACAGGCCGGATTCAAATGGATGGGCTGCCAACGCACCAAAAAGTCCCAAAAATGTAAATGCTTATTATTTTGCAGTACAGTGCACCACAATGCATGGTAATGCGATACCGTGTGTTGTACCTTAGTGCATTGGGGTGCTATTGAAAATGAATAACTGACAACAGTGTAAATGTTGATGGTTCCAACTTTCAAACAAACTGAGACCTGCAGCCAATCAGTCCGGAGGTCGCTTTAAAAAAACGGCACTGGCACAAATAGCCGCTTATCCCACTGCCATTTTAAAATGTCACCTGCAACTCAAGAGGTTAAAAGAAAAGGTATACATTTTAAAATGGACTGTAGAAACAGGAAAGCAAAAACAGTCTTTTTGACTTGCCAGTAAAATCTTTTTAGTACAGGACACAAGCATAGTCCATAGACTGGGTTATATGCAGCTACCTTCAAGCGGAACCAAATTCTCTCAATTAACATCAACTAATTTTAGTCCTTACGCTGCTAGCATCAACACAGACAGGAACGTGTATTATTTACTTATTTTAAACTTTTTTTTTTCTTCATTTGCTTCCTAGAGTCTGGCCTAGGCCAAATTGACGTTATACATTTCATGAGTCACCACGGGCGTTTTTTCTTTCATCTAGGAAGAGGGGCTTTCTCAGCTAAGCACATTCTCCTTCCTGCATGTCTAAGCTAAGGGCAGATGGCTGCAGCTAGAAATGCTAAGGGGGTGTTTTGCAAAATGATTCCTCAACAAAGAAAAGCATGGAGACATGGATGGATGGGCGAGTGTGCTTTGAATATTACTCAGATTTCTCTTTTAAGACCAATGGCACATCTATCAACCTATCTCTGCATGCCAAGGTCCTAGGTGTAATCCTGGATTTTGAACTATCTTTTCGGCCCCACATCCAAATCACTGTCTAAATCTTGCCGCCTCAGCATACGCAACATCTTCAAGACATGCCCCTTCCTAACCAATGACACTACAAAGCTCTTAATTCACTCCATAGTCCTCTCTCATCTTGACTACTGAACCTCCTTGCTAACTGGATTACCTTTACATCAGCTATTCTACCTTCAGTCCATCATGAATGCTGCTGCCAGGCTCATCCACCTTACCAACCACTCAGTGTCTGCTACTCCTCCCTGTCAATCCCTCTGCTAGCTTCCGCTCACCCAACAAATTAAATTCAAAATACTAACTTACAAAGCCATCCACAACTGTGCCCCCAGCTACATCACTAACCTAGTCTCAAAATACCAACCTAATCATTCTCTTCATTCCTCCCAAGACCTCCTGTTCACTAGTTCCCTCGTCACCTTCCTCCATGCTAGCCTACAAGACTTTTCCCAAACCACTCCCATCCTACGAAACTCTACCCAATCTGCCTGACTGTCTCCTACTCTGTTTGCTTTTAGACAATCCCTGAAAAAACTTCTCTTCAGAGAAGCCTATTCTGCCCCCACCTAACAACTGTACTTTTATTTTCTCCATCAGCTCATCCCCCACAGCCATTACCTTTTGTATCACTTGACCCTCCTTTCTAGATTGTATACTCTAAACGAGCAGGGCCCTCTGATTCCTCCTGTATTTAAAATTGTATTGTAACTGCACTGTCTGCCCTCATATTGTAAAGCGCTGCGCAAACTCTTGGCATAAATCCTGTATTATAATAAATATTAAAAAATAATCAAATTGTATTTGCGGTATGTGGTGCTCATATACAGTTATGTTTTGCTTTCAGGTGATTTGTAAATCAGAGCACCGACTCCCAGCAATCCTTTTTTTCCTTTTGTCCTTAGGTGATGGATGTCGCTCTACTTAGGGAGATTACTCGTTTCTTTCCTCCAGTACCAGCAACACAGACTAGTGACACAGTTTCCAGGTCGGTACCCTAGGTACGTCATTCAGATCATACCTGGACTAAGCTGGATAGGGGATGCAGGGCTGGCGTGCAATGCCCCTTACAGCCGTGGACACTTCTTGCCCTGCAGATTATCCGTGAGTACCGACCCCTTGTTGGCAAGGTCTCGCTAGTATACTGCTGCAGAGTATCCTATGGAGATCTTGGCATAGATTACCTAGTCACCTTCTGCCCTCTGGTGGATCTGTGAGCAGACCTATGTTGGTAGTATCCCACTAAAATGCCATTATTCAGCAGCCTTTGGTGCCTTATTTACAAGACCATCAGCTTTTCCTTTTTTTGCAGTGAGTTGTGGGCACTTTTTTTGCATTTTCTTTTTTTAGGCCTCTTTTGCTCCTGTTCATCCAGATGCACATGATTCTGTGGTTAGAGTACTGATCTGTACAGCCAGCAGATGAAATGGACCTTTGCGGGGGAACATCTCTTTGGAGAGCACGTAGACTCCCTTAGAGATGACAGGTGGTAGGAGTTTACTGTGCCTGGGCAAGCAAGGTGAAGCTCTCACAGGTGAATCTTCAACCTCAGAGTCTTGAAAGAGTTCTTTTGCCCCTCCCAAGCTATTGCCTCTAAATTCAAGTTCGGCACTCAGTTGGCCATTAATCTGACTTAAGCTCCCCTTGCAGTGACAGGGCACCCTCACTTCTGTAAGTGGGGGTAAAGTTTGTCTGCCTTTGCGCACCCGGTTCAGAATGCTGTCTCAAGGGGGAACAGGCTGGGGTTTAATTTTCCTCCAGCCCCCCGCTGCCTACCTCCCAATCTGTCCTTTCACCTGTAAGGACTTCAATGCATCTTCATGCTGCACAGCAATAACTGTTTGACTTGGGGTTTATTTTGTCCCTGTCACCTAGGAAAAGAGCTTTAGGGTTTATACTGCAACCTGTTTACAGTGCCAAAGCCCAAGGAATATGAAATCTCTAAACATCTTTTGGGTCCAGATGTTCCAGGTTGACATTGTACAATGTTTACCATGGCACCTGTTCAACTTTCTTTGCTTGGTGCAAAGAAACTTCTATCCTAGATGGTACACCTTGGGACAAATTCTGGCCTTCCTCTAATCCAATCTAGATCTGCAGTTGGCCTTGAGTACCCTCAAGGGGCATATCTCACCCGGCTGCCCTTTCTAGTGAAGACTGGCCTCTTATTACTTGGTGAAGGCATTGGCCGGTTCAATAAAAAACAGCCGACATTCGGCCCGTGTGTACTGTATGGCAGCCGGTCTGACAGAGACCGGCCGTTCAGCAGGCTTCTGTTGGACGGGCATGCTGGAAAACCAGCAGCTGACCAGCTCCCAATCAGCTCTCTCAGCCATTCCAGGGGGCCACTACCCCTTTCAGAACACAATAGCTCAACAGAGGGAGATTGATGTAGTAACATTGAATTGTTTGTACAGTGGCTCAGACTGGAGCTGTCAGTTTCTTTCCATTCAACTCGCTGGGTTGAAAGAAAAAAAAAAAAGAAATAGTAGTGTGTACTAGGCTTTACTTCTGTCTGGAGGGTATCAGAGTTAGTAGCCTTTTTATGTGAGGAACCAATCCTGTAGGGGCTTAGGAATAAGGTGGTTTCAAAGCCTCAGGCCTCTCTTTTGCCTCGTGGTCTCTTTCATCTAAGGCACAGTGTACACCGTATGTGAATCGCACAGGAACTGCACCACATTCCTGTGTAATTCGCATGTGATTCAGTGCGGTGCAATTTGAGCCCATTCATTTTTTTTTTTATATAATCTTTATTTATAGAATTTATATTTTTTTTTTCCATTTGAAACATTACAATCAAACAAGGCAAGATACATACATATCTGTCTAACTGTGTGTCCAAGCATTTTACAAAATAACATGCCTAATCGGCCATCCAACAAAGAGGATAAAAGAGACGAAGGCGTCAGTTACGTGGTCCGAAAACCATATAAGTCTTATCATAATCAGGGTGTCCTTAATCACTCTGTTAGACACAGGCGATAATTTACAGGTAGGTATCACCAGGTCAGACAGGTGGACAAAAAGAAAAAGGAGGAGGAGAGAGTAGAAGATAAATAAAAAAAATAAAAAAAAGAAGGGGGGGGGGGGGAAGAAGGAACATTGAAACAAACAAAGGACATTGTACTCGTGCAAGTTATGTGAGCGTACCCGCAGCGGGTAGATCAGATGCGTAAATCTACACAAAAATCTATTTAACCACTTCAATACCATGCACTTATACAGCTTCCCGCCCAAGCCAATTTTGAGCTTTCAGCGCTGTCGCAATTTGAATGACAATTGCGCGGTCATGCTACACTGTACCCAAACAAATTTTTTAGCATTTTGTTCCCACAAATAAAGCTCTCTTTCGGTGGTATTTGATCGCCTCTGCGATTTTTATTTTTTGCACAACAAATAAAAAAAAGAGGAAAAATTTTGAAAAAAACTACGTTTTTCTTTGTTTGTTAATTTTTTTGTAAATAAGTACCTTTTCTACTTCAATGACGGGCACTGATAAGGCGGCACTGAAGGGCACCGATGAGGTGGCACCAATGAGGTGGCACTGATAGGCGGCACTGATGTGGCACTGGTATGCGGCACTGGTATGCACTCATAGGTGGCACTGAGCGACACTGATGGGCACTTATGGGTGGCACGGACGGGCACTGATAGGTGGGCACTGATAGGTGGCACTGATGGACACTAGTAGGTGGCACTGGTGACACTGATGCCCAGCAATGCCAGCCACCACACATTGTGGTTGTGCCATGATAGTGCCAGTCAGTGCCCATTTGTGGGCACTGATTGGCATATTTTTTTATGTTTTTTGTTTATATATTTTTTATTGTTTACTACATGTGGATGGCCATGGGGGCCATCCACATGCTTGGGGCTTCCTGGGGCGTCCTGGGGGGCTTCCCTGGTGGTCCAGTGTGGGTATCCGAGGGGGGGCTGCGCTGATAAACAATCAGCGCGAACCCCCCCTGTCAGGAGAGCCGCCGATCAGCTCTCCTCTACACGCGTCTGTCAGACGCGAGTGAGGAAGAGCCGATCAACGGCTCTTCCTGTTTACATCCTGATCAGCCGTGATTGGACACGGCTGATCACGTGGTAAAAAGCCTGTACCGGGCGTGCGGCGGCTGTTATCCTGCAGGACGTCATATGACGTCCAGTGTGGATAACAGAACCACTTCCCGGACGTCAATTTGCTATTGACTGGGCGGGAAGTGGTTAACATTTACTCAATTACTCCACTCCTGCCCGAGACTGTACTATAGAACGTGAGTCTGTAGCATCCCCTTCGATATAGTGAATCCATGTGGCCCAAATACTATACCATTTGTCATACTTATCCCTGCATTTCGCCATCCATTCCTCTGCGGCCTTGATATTATTTACCAGCCGGACCCAGTCCGAGCGACTTGGAATATGGCTACTTTTCCAATAGATAGGAATCAATCTCCTAGCCGCATTCAAAAGATGAGGCAGCACCGATTTTCGGTAGAGGCCGAGAGGAACGGTGGGGACATGCAGGAGGAAGCCCGTTGGAGAGTCAGGGAGTTCCATATCCAGGATAATTTTAATTTGAGTTCTAATATCTTGCCAGAAAGGGCGTAACTTAGGGCAGTCCCACCATATATGTAGAAAGGAACCTCTATGGCCACATTCCCGCCAATAAGCATCTGAAGATATCGGGTAAATTTGTTTAAGTCTAGTGGGGACCCTGTACCACCTAGTCAGGACCTTAAAACCATTTTCCTGCATTTTCGTGTCAACAGAGCTGGAATGAGTGAGGCGATATAATTGGTCAAGTTGGGGGTCAGTAAATTCGAGCTGCAGGTCTCTCTCCCATTCCCGAATATAAGCGGGCTTCCCGGGAGGTCGCTGTTTCTGTAGTAGCTCGTAAAGGACTGATATAGAGTGTGGGATTGAACCGGGGAGATTGTATGGCGTGTTGTAAACCACGCGCAAAGTGTTGAAGCTGCCCATGTCTCCAGCCATCCATCGGAAAGCCGCCATACTGGGCTCTAAGCTCCTCCAACGGGAGAAGTCCCTGATCGTGAAAGAACCTGCCACACCTCAACTCTCCATCTGATGTCCAAGTATGAAAAAAAGACGGGTGTTCCCCCGGGATAAACCAGGGGAAGCCTCCTAGGGGTGCTAGCGGGGAAAAAGGGGGGGCGAGCTGTCCTGATTTGTTTAAAGCATCCCATAACTTTAACACATGGGCAGTCATTGGGGAGACAGAGTGACAGACTCCTATGGGCCTGGGGAAGCCAGGGAGCATGAGCTAGATTGCGTCCCGCCAAGAATTTTTCCAGCGGTACCCAAACCTTAGTGGATACCCCATGGTGCCAATCCAAAATCCGTTGAAGGGCGATAGCCTCGAAGTACTTGCGTATATCTGGGACGTCCAGGCCACCCAGCCGCTTAGATCTCTGCAAGGTACGTAGAGCCAGACGAGGACTCCATCCCTGCCAGATATATTTAAGAAATGCACTGTTGAGGCTCAAAAAGAAAGACCTAGGTAATGAAATCGGCACCATTTGGAGGAAGAACAGAATGCGAGGCAACACGTTCATCTTTAGCACACTGACTCGGCCCATCCATGAGAAGGCCTCTCTATCCCATCGGTGCAGGTCTGATTTAATAGTAGAGAGTAACTGAACATAGTTACTGCTATATAGTTGAGAGGAGTAAGATAGACCCCCAAATATTTCATGTGAGTGCCGCACCAGGAGAAGGAGAAAAGTTTGCAACCGTGTACGTAGGCTATGGGGGATATTTAAGGACAGAATTTCTGATTTGGTGAGATTAATTTTGAAGTTAGAGTTGGAGCTGAAAGTCTGCAATTCGGTCATAATGTTAGGGAGGGAGATTAACGGGTCCGCCACATAAAATAGGACATCATCCGCATATGCAGAGAGTTTATGCTCTTGTGATCCGACGGTAAGACCCTTAATGTTGGGTTTAGAACAAATCCTATTGAGCAGGGGTTCCAGGGTGGGGGCAAAAATGAGAGGAGACAGCGGGCACCCCTGCCTGGTCCCATTCCCAATGGGGAACGTGTCCGAAAGCACCCCATTCACCTTAACTCGGGCCGACGGTTGGCTGTACAAAGAAAATACCCAGGAGAGCATATTAGGTCCGAGCCCCAGTCTGGACAGCACCGCACGAAGGTATGTCCAATCCACCCTGTCAAACGCCTTTTCGGCGTCAGTGGAAAGAAGGAGACGGGGTGTATGGTCAGCCCTGGTCTGCACCCAATGGATCAACTGAATGGCCCTGTTAGAGTTGTCCCTTGCCTACCTCCCAGTAATAAAACCCATCTGGTCTGGATGTATGAGAGAAGGAAGAATGGGTTGAAGGCGATTTGCTAACATTTTTGCTAAGATCTTAATGTCCGTATTCAGGAGCGAAATCGGCCTATACCTACTAGGGGCCGTGTGGTCCTTCCCCTCCTTGGGCAGCACTGCTATATGAGCTATCAGTCCCTCCTTAGGCATAGCCGTGCCCGAGGCTAGGGCGTTGAAATAAGTGCACATATGCCCAGAAAGCAGGGGGAGGAAAGCACGGTAGTAGGCATTTGTGTAACCGTCAGGGCCCGGGCTTTTTCCCTTCGGGAGATCGTTTACCACAGTGTCTAGTTCCTCTTTATTAAGAGCCCATTCATTTTTAATGGGCTCAAATCGCACTGCACCTTTTTTGGAGCTGCACTGAACCAGATCGCATGGTTGTTTTGTATCATGCGATCTGATGCAGGCCATCGCAGTGCATTTCAATGTGGGGTGGGAAACTAGCATGGATCGCAGCGTTTTCCTTACTGCAGAAGTGTGAATATAGCCTAAACCAGGATACTGTAAAAAATAGGATTTTTATAACAGCTTACCTGTAAAATCCTTTTCTTGGAGTACATCACGGGACACAGAGCGGCATAGTAATTACTATGTGGGTTATAGAGCTTACCTTGAGGTGATGGACACTGGCACACCCAAGACAGTAAGTCCCCTCCCTATATAACCCCTCCCATATCGGGAGTACCTCAGTTTTGTAGCAAAGCAATAAGTGTCCCCAAAAGAGGGGTGGGAGCTCTGTGTCCCGTGATGTACTCCAAGAAAAGGATTTCACAGGTAAGCTGTTATAAAAATCCTATTTTCTTTATCGTACATCACGGGACACAGAGCGGCATAGTAATTACTATGTGGGATGTCCCAAAACAATGCCAAAATGAGGGGAGGGAGACACAACACAAGCTGGGCGCCATCAGGCATGAGGATTTATACTGCAGCCTACTACGCCCAAAGGCGATATCCTCATGACCTCTTACATCCACCTTATAAAATTTAGTGAATGTGTGGACTGAAGACCAAGTTGCGGCCTTACAGATTTGAGCCAAGGAGGCCTGGTGATGCACTGCCCAAGAAGCACCAACCGCTCTAGTAGAGTGTGCTGTAATTTTAAATAGAGGCACCTTCTTTCTCAGACCATAGGCTTGAATAATAACCTGCCGAATCCACTTAGAAATAGTAGATTCCGACGCTGCCTGGCCCCTTCTGGGGCCTTCTGGCAGAATAAATAAAACATCAGTTTTCCGAATCATAGCAGTAGCTTCAAGATAGGCTTTAACTGCTCTTACTACATCCAAAAGAATGTAATAATTTCTCTTCCACCGAACTAGGTTTGGGAAAAAAAGGAAGGAAGAACCATATCTTGGTTCAAATGAAAACTTGACACGACCTTCGGAAGAAAGGCTGGATGTGTACGTAAAACCACTCTATCCTTATGGATAATCAAATATGGCTCCTTGCAAGATAAAGCTGCTAACTCCGATACCCTCCTGGCTGAGGATATAGCTACCAAGAACACTCATTTCCTGGTGAGGAGCACTAAAGGAATGGAGTAATGGTTCAAAAGGTTGTCTTTGAAGAACTGATAGAACCAAGTTTAAGTCCCATGGACATATGGGAGACCTCACTGGTGGGTTGATACGAGTCACACCCTGCAAGAAGGTCTTTACTAGCGAATGTGTAGCTAGTGGCCTTTGAAAAAATATCGATAAGGCCGAAACCTGTCCCTTAATAGTACTTAAGGCTAGGTTTTTGACAACAGCCCACTGTAGGAAGTCAAGTATTCTGCCTATGACGTACTTCCGAGGATGCCATTTCTTGGCTTCACACCATGCCACATACGCCTTCCAAACTCTATAATATATAGGTCTAGATACTGGCTTTCTAGCATTGATTATCGTAGACACCACTGTGTTAGAGAGACCTCTCTCTCTTAGAATGTGGGATTCAATAGCCAGACCACTAAATTTAGAGTTTGTAAAGAAGGGTGGTATATCGGACCCTGCGTGAGCAGGTCTGGCCGAAGCGGAAGGGTCCAAGGCTTGCCTACAGACATTCTTACAATTTCCGCGTACCAGGATCTCCGAGGCCATGCTGGGGCTACCAGAATCACCGGCCTCCTTTCCATCCTGACTCTGCGGAGGAGTCGAGGTAGTAGCTGCAGCGGAGGGAACGCATATATTAGTGCGAACTGATCCCACGGGAACACCAGCGCATCCGATCTGCAAGCGAGCGGGTCTCTCATCCTGGACACAAAGCTGTTCAATTTCGTGTTGAACCCGGATGCCAATAGATCTACATCTGGTGTCCCCCATCTCTGACATATTGTCTGAAAGATGTCGGGGTGAAGAGACCATTCCCCTGGGGATAACTGCTGCCGACTCAGGAAGTCGGCCTTCCAATTCTCTATTCCTGGAATAAAGATAGCGGATATGCATGGGACATGTCTTTCTGCCCATATCAGGATATGATTCACCTCCTTCTGGGCCGCACCGCTCTTGGTGCCCCCCTGGTGATTGATGTATGCCACAGCTGTGGCATTGTCTGATTGGATCCTGACAGGAGACCCATGTAGCTTGGAAGTCCATGCTTCCAGGGCCAACCGAGCCGCCCGAATTTCCAGGAGGGTGATAGGCAAGGTTTTCTCGATATTCGACCACTTTCCCTGGAGTGAACATTGCTCCAGGACTGCCCCCCAGCCTAGAAGGCTGGCATCCGTAGTTACTACCCTCCAAGAGATTGGAATGAACGACTTTCCCTTTTGTAAATTTTGGGGTATCAACCACCAACATAGACTCCTGCGTACTGACGACGCCAGGGACATTGGGAAGTCTAGGGCTTGAACCTTTTTGTTCCAGGCGGATAGGATGGCGTTCTGCAATTTCCTTGAATGGAATTGAGCATACGGAACTGCTTCGAATGAGGCTACCATCTTTCCCAGCAACCGCATGCAAAAACGAATGGATGGCTGTCTCTTTGCACAGATCGCTTGAATTAGTTCTCTTAAGGAAGAGATTTTTGCCTGAGGCACAAAAACCTTTCTTTGGTCTGTGTCTATGAGTAAGCCTAAATATTCGAGTCTTTTTGCTGGCTGCAAGGCCGATTTGTCCAGATTTAGGACCCAGCCCCGGAATTCCAGGTATTGTACTGTGTTGTGTACAGCAACCCTCAGGTTGGAAGCTGACTAATCTATTATCAATTGATCGTCCAGGTAGGCCCTTATAGATATTCCACGAGTTCTTAAGTCGGCCAACAGAGGGGCCAAGATTTTGTGAACACTCGCGGAGCCGTGGCCAACCCGAAGGGTAGCGCCACAAACTGATAATGGCGTTGTTCCACCGCAAAGCGTAGAAGCTTTTGATGACTGGGGAATATAGGAATATGTAAATAAGCGTCCCTGATATCAATGGACGCCAACCATTCTCCCCCTTGTAGGGAGGCGGCTATTGACCGAATTATTCCATTACGGAACGATTTGACGATTAGGAATTTGTTTAGACCTTTGAGATCTAGTATGGGTCTTACATCTCCGTTGGGCTTTGGAACGGTAAAGAGGTTTGAGTAAAATCCCAACCTCTGTTCCTTTAGCGGAACCTCCACAATTACCTCTTGGGATAATAGTCGGTCTAACGCCGAAAGGAGAGATCTTCTCCTTATTGGATCTTTTGAGACGTTTGATGTTATAAACCGAGGAGGAGGAAATTCCTGTAACTCCAACTTGTATCCCAAGGATACCGTGGAGAGAGCCCATCTGTCCCGGATCGCCTCTCACCAAGCCCCTGAAAACAACAGAAGTCTTCCCCCCACTCGTCTGAGTGGGGGTGACCCTTTATAAGGCCGACTTGGGGGCTGGTTTAGTATTCCTTCGGTTCCAATGCTTTTTATTACCCTGTGGCGGTCCCTGCGCTCTCCCTCCAGGATTGGATCGGGGAAGCCGTCGGAACTGCTTAGAGGCTGAAGTTCCTGGGACTGGCGAGGTGGGCCGCTTGAAGGCAGGACCACTGAATTTCCTTTTAACAGGTAAAATATATTGATTGGGGGGAGATGAAGCCATTAGCCAGCAGATATAGGGCAAGTTACCATTTTTTCCAATCACATCCCGGTAATTTTTGAAAAAATTGGAAGAGGGGTGCCCCTGGGATTGTGTGGATTGGAATAAATTATGGATTGCCACCAAGTATATATAGAAAAATATAAAGAATTTTATTTATACATAATACACATATATATCAAAATTAGTTTAAAATCAAAGAGAGGAACAGACATATACAGTCATTGAAAAGCAATTGCATGAAGGCACCTTACTACTTAAGACATATAAGTCATATAACTAGTGGTGACACAACCGACATGTTTCGGATACTCGAGCTATATCTGTGATAGCCTCCATTATTTCCTTCTTCAAGGTTCATGCAATAGTTTGAAGACAAATTGGTCTCTATATAAGAGAAAAACAACATAGTATGTGATAGCTATATAATACACAACAGTGTATTGGCATGATTACATTATTTTGAATTTCTCCCATATGTGTGCGGCTAGAAGATAGACATTGTTGCAAAAAAAAAAAAAAAAAAAAAAAAAAAAAAGGGGAGGGGGGGGGGGGGGAAAGAAACAAAGGAGAAGAAAAAGAAGAACAAATATACATGAAAGTTCATTAAGAATGCATGGATGCATATATGCATTATATAATTGTATGTCTACAGGATACAGTACATCTATATCAAATAGTGTTGCATACATACATTTCCAATGGTAATATAAACATCAGCCGCTTGGAGGAATTATTCCGGTGATATGGAGCCCAAATGGATATGGTGCGAGTTTAATGGTCACATAAAGACAGTGCAGCGGCCAAAGAAACACTGCAAACAAGATGACAGAGCCACGGGGATATGTGTAGGAGGACCAACCCAAAAACGCCCCTCAAAGCTCACAGGGAAGCCCCAAATTGCAGCGGAAAAACTGCCACGGCCTATCTGTAAAAACATACATATATGGATTATAGTTTCTAGATCGCAGACTAGCCCTGTAAACAGGCATCCCATAACTCTGATCAAGTATTTGAAAGGAAGCTTAGTACCTGTCGATATGGCGCAAGAACATCCACTCTGGCTGTGCAGCAATGGCCAAGTCAGGTGGAACTTTTTATAGAGCTGAGGCTGGTGTTACAGCCAATCAGCTCAAATGGCGCCAAAGGTAAAGCTGAAAAAGGGGGAATTCAACCAATGGGGTAGAGCGTGGGAGGCCACAACAGGGCTAGACTATGCGTCCGGATAGGAACCCAATTAACTACGTATTAGAAATAAATAGAGAGGCTCTTACAGGACAGGCACCGCATACAGAGGCCGCCCTCGATCCCGGCGGCGTCCGGCGTCATCGCGCACCCACGCAGACGTGAAAAACGTCCACGACGTCGGCGCGGTGACGTCAGACGTCGACCCGACCGCCAGCACAACGAAAAGGGCGGAAGTGCTGAAAGAAAATCACTCCGTTGCCCGCACCAGACCCAAAAAGGTCAGCGCAAAGGCAACACCATTGTATGTACTGCGCCAACCGGCGCCATCGGAGGAATAGGGAAAAATTGACTAATCCAAAACCCCATGCGTAGTAACAGTGTGACATAAATACCCTCCGTCCCATATGTGTATAATTATTGGGACAGGGAGAGAGATTTATTCATATGCACATAACCGTCCATTTGCTCAAACATGAGCAGTCAGCCCCCGATTATCAAAATAACTGGGGGCTGTTTTTGTGCTGGGGAGCGTCAGTGGGCCCAATGGGTGGTCCCCAAATCCCCGGGCTCCAATATGTCAAAAAGTGCAGGGTACAATTGTCATTTAATTAATTTCTAAGTAATAAACAATAATAAACAATATAATAACTAGGCACTAATCTCCAGTGGGCAAATCATCAGGTAAAATTCCACCAGTTAGATCCAATCTTGTTTACTCAAAAAGGATTTTTTAGTTTTTACATGAATATCTAACCGGCATACGTCAGAAACATTAATACACATGTTATACAGTTGGCATAGTTTATACATATTTATTTTTCCTTCGAGAAAAAAAAAAAAAAAAAAACACACAAACTAGGTATAAACAGCTTGTTGAGCTCAGTTTAGCAGATCCCTGTCAAACTTTCCAGATGTAAAACCTGGTAAGAAGGGTTTAAAGTTAATTGCCTGGTTCAAGCCAGGGGGTGAGGTGGCGTTGAGGATCGAGATCCATCTCAGCTCCCTTTGAAGAAGGTGCTTGTTAAGGTCACCTCCGCGGGGGCTGCGGTGGACCCTGTCCAAAACTAACACCTCAAGGTTTGGTACACAATCTCCATGAACTTGGGCAGCGTGTCTGCCAAGAGGGAGATCAGGATTTTGTTCCTTCATTCCTTTTATATGCCGGTAAATTCTCTGCCACAATTTTTGTATAGTTTTTCCTACATAAAAGCAGTTACAACTGCAAATAATGAGATATACTACGTCCGTAGTTTGACAGTTTGCATGATGTTTTGGTCGAAATTTTTGGCCATTCGGTAACCGAATGTTCTTTCTAGTGTTCATATATTTACAGTATGTGCAATTACCACATTGGAAAGTTCCCAGGTCCCTACATGGATCTCCCCTACTGGTGTTCTCAAATTCACTCTGCACTAGCATGTCCTTCAGGGACGTTGCTCGTCTATAGGTAATAGTTGGCCTGGGGGGTACTAGTGGTCCTATCACAGGATCTGCTGTAAGTAGGTGCCAGTGCTTTTGGTAGATTTTAAGAAGTTCAGCGTGATCATCAGAATAAGTGTTAATAATACGATGATCACTTTCACTTTTTTTAGATTTAGACATTAGTAACTCGTGTCGATTTAGGTTTGAAGTGCGTTTAAAGGCCTTTTTGAGGCACTTATGGCTGTATCCCCTTGCCAGAAGTCTTTGCCTTAAGTTATTAGCTTCTCTTTTGTAATCGACCTCGTTAGAGCAATTTCTTTTTATTCTTAAATATTGTCCATAAGGAATAGATTCGACTAGGGATTTAGGGTGAAAACTAGAAGAATGTAGGATTGTATTACCTGCACTTGGTTTGCGGAACAGCTTACATGATAACATGTTTTGCTTGTCTCTGAAGATCTCCACATCAAGGAAGGTTATAGTATTTGGGTCTGATGTCATTGTAAACTTAAGATTAAAAGTATTTAAGTTTAGGGCGATGAGACACTCATCCAAACATTGCTGGGAGCCCGTCCATACAATGAAGATGTCATCAATGTACCTGTGCCATAGGGCTACATGGCACAGGTACATTGAGAGATCCCCGCTGGAAAAGATTGCATGCTCCCATTCCCCCAGGTACAAGTTGGCGTAGCCAGGGGCACAACTGGTGCCCATGGCTACGCCCTGTACCTGGAGGAAACATTGACCATCAAAAGTGAAGACATTGTGTCTCAGTATAAAATCCAAGGACTGGATTATAAATTCATTGAACAAACGTTCATGGTGACTGGTTTGTGATAGAATATGTCTAATACAAGCAATACCTAAAGAATGAGGAATCGAGCTATAGAGTGCCTCCACGTCGATACTGACAAGGATCGAATCTATAGGAATCTGTACTCCCTCAATAATGCGTAATAAGTGAGGTGTGTCTTTAACATAAGAGGGGATGCTCTGAACAAAGGGTTTTAGATGCTCATCAATGAGTCGTAAAAGATTTTCAATAATAGCTCCATTTCCAGATATAATGGGACGTCCTGGGGGATTTAGGGGATCCTTGTGAATTTTGGGGAGTGAGTAGAATGTTGGTGTGCGGGGAAAGGGGATGCGAACAAATTCCCAAGATTGTTTAGAAATGACATTATTTTGAAAAGCTTCATCTACCAAAGTGTAGAATTTTTTATTAAAGGCATCTACAACACCCCTACTGACTGGGCGATACCACTCATGATTTCTTAATATGTTGAAACACATTTCAAGATATTGGGGGTTGTCCATGATGACAATATTTCCTCCTTTATCCGATAATTTAATCGTAATTTGATGATTTTTGGATAGATTTTTTAAGGCCATCTTTTCAGTAGGAGTAAGATTTGTATGTCTGGGTGTTATAGGTACTAGGTTATTTATTTCTTGGCTGATATTTTTAAGAAAAATAGATACACCTGGATTTGAGCTAGGCACTGGGTAGAAGGTTGATGTTTTTTTAAGGGAGGTTTGTTTTGGGGTACTGGGGATCTCGGTGTCAATTGTGCTGGTATTAGCCAAAAGTAAGTCAAGGTCCAGGGTGTCGATGAGGTCTTTGGATTCATTTTCCTCAAGTAAAGATTTGAGATTACCCAGAGCTTGACGTTCACTATACGTGTGAAATTCCCGTGTATCTGGGTCGCTCTTTTCAAAAATGCTTTTAAGGAGCAATTTGCGAGCGTATAAATGGAGATCTTTAATGGTCTCAAATTTATCGACAGGTTTATTAGGGCAGAAAGTTAATCCTTTTGAGAGGACTGAGATCTCATCGACACTCAGGACATGTGATGACAAGTTTATAATATTAAAAGCCGAGGCTATGTCGTAATCGGGTTGTGAGGAGTGAGTGAGTTTCCCAAGTTCTTAGAAAACATCAAGGGAACCTTAGGCGTGACAAAAGTGCCCGTATTTTCAAGTGATTCATGTGCACTGACGGTGGTGTCCGAAGCCGTCAATGTGGAAGTGTTGGGGACTGATGGGAGCAGAGTACGAGGATACTGTTTAGGGGGGCGTTTTTTAGTAGTATTACTATTGGAGGAATTTTCAAAGTCGCGATTTCTTTTAGATGGTCTTGTGCGTTTTCCCTTCATCGGTGCATATGACATGTTAGACGAAACCGAAGAGGTATCAGACATATCCAACTGTGTAGAACGATGATTATCGTTCTTATATTGGACTCTAGGTCTAGTTGAAAGTGCCCATCTATATGCTCTACCTTCTTCGAAGGCTTGTTTATCCCGCATGTATTTAAACTCTTTTTTTGCTAAAATCGATTTGTTAAATAGTTCGATATGGGTTTTAAGTTTCTCATTTAGATCTTTGTATGAGGAGTGGGCTTGTAGGGGTTTGATCCTAGAATAGATTTTTTCAATGTTCGTGTTGATATAGACGAGACGTCTCCGATATTCATCAGAGAGAAGCCTCATCATACCAGCCGAGCATGATTTTAGATTCGTTTCCCATGCTTGCTTGAACGTCGGGTCCAGATCTTCAAAAGTTGGGAAGATCTGGACTCGAAGTCCAAGTGGGTTTAAATCATCTCTTATGTACTCATCAAACGTTTTTATATGCCAATGCATTGAAGATTTTTTCTCCAACCGTTTAGTTAGGTTGGAGAAAAGAAAGGTTAGCTCAGATTCCAAAGATTCATTTTTACCATAGTTCGATTGTAATTGTTCAGTGAAAACCTCCCATGATTCACTGTAAAGTTCGGCCATGATGATGGTGTCACTGAGCTCTACACAAATGGATATACCGACACGACAAGACAATAACACAAAATAAAGAAAGAGAAAAAGGGTTGCAACAGTGCGTTTTCAAAATAATTGCTCATACAATAGGGAGCAAGCAAAAAAATTTAATTCAGTAAAATTGTTTATGTAAATAACGCTGGAGAGCTTCAAATATGGATGGGGACTAAGGGGTATTTGCTACCCAAAAATAGAATATATTGAACCAGGCAATTAACTTTAAACCCTTCTTACCAGGTTTTACATCTGGAAAGTTTGACAGGGATCTGCTAAACTGAGCTCAACAAGCTGTTTATACCTAGTTTGTGTGTTTTTTTTTTTTTTTTTTCTCGAAGGAAAAATAAATATGTATAAACTATGCCAACTGTATAACATGTGTATTAATGTTTCTGACGTATGCCGGTTAGATATTCATGTAAAAACTAAAAAATCCTTTTTGAGTAAACAAGATTGGATCTAACTGGTGGAATTTTACCTGATGATTTGCCCACTGGAGATTAGTGCCTAGTTATTATATTGTTTATTATTGTTTATTACTTAGAAATTAATTAAATGACAATTGTACCCTGCACTTTTTGACATATTGGAGCCCGGGGATTTGGGGACCACCCATTGGGCCCACTGACGCTCCCCAGCACAAAAACAGCCCCCAGTTATTTTGATAATCGGGGGCTGACTGCTCATGTTTGAGCAAATGGACGGTTATGTGCATATGAATAAATCTCTCTCCCTGTCCCAATAATTATACACATATGGGACGGAGGGTATTTATGTCACACTGTTACTACGCATGGGGTTTTGGATTAGTCAATTTTTCCCTATTCCTCCGATGGCGCCAGTTGGCGCAGTACATACAATGGTGTTGCCTTTGCGCTGACCTTTTTGGGTCTGGTGCGGGCAACGGAGTGATTTTCTTTCAGCACTTCCGCCCTTTTCGTTGTGCTGGCGGTCGGGTCGACGTCTGACGTCACCGCGCCGACGTCGTGGACGTTTTTCACGTCTGCGTGGGTGCGCGATGACGCCGGACGCCGCCGGGATCGAGGGCGGCCTCTGTATGCGGTGCCTGTCCTGTAAGAGCCTCTCTATTTATTTCTAATACGTAGTTAATTGGGTTCCTATCCGGACGCATAGTCTAGCCCTGTTGTGGCCTCCCACGCTCTACCCCATTGGTTGAATTCCCCCTTTTTCAGCTTTACCTTTGGCGCCATTTGAGCTGATTGGCTGTAACACCAGCCTCAGCTCTATAAAAAGTTCCACCTGACTTGGCCATTGCTGCACAGCCAGAGTGTGGATGTTCTTGCGCCATATCGACAGGTACTAAGCTTCCTTTCAAATACTTGATCAGAGTTATGGGATGCCTGTTTACAGGGCTAGTCTGCGATCTAGAAACTATAATCCATATATGTATGTTTTTACAGATAGGCCGTGGCAGTTTTTCCGCTGCAATTTGGGGCTTCCCTGTGAGCTTTGAGGGGCGTTTTTGGGTTGGTCCTCCTACACATATCCCCGTGGCTCTGTCATCTTGTTTGCAGTGTTTCTTTGGCCGCTGCACTGTCTTTATGTGACCATTAAACTCGCACCATATCCATTTGGGCTCCATATCACCGGAATAATTCCTCCAAGCGGCTGATGTTTATATTACCATTGGAAATGTATGTATGCAACACTATTTGATATAGATGTACTGTATCCTGTAGACATACAATTATATAATGCATATATGCATCCATGCATTCTTAATGAACTTTCATGTATATTTGTTCTTTTTCTTCTCCTTTGTTTCTTCCCCCCCCTTCCCTTTTTTTTTTTTTTTTTGCAACAATGTCTATCTTCTAGCCGCCCACATATGGGAGAAATTCAAAATAATGTAATCATGCCAATACACTGTTGTGTATTATATAGCTATCACATACTATGTTGTTTTTCTCTTATATAGAGACCAATTTGTCTTCAAACTATTGCATGAACCTTGAAGAAGGAAATAATGGAGGCTATCACAGATATAGCTCGAGTATCCGAAACATGTCGGTTGTGTCACCACTAGTTATATGACTTATATGTCTTAAGTAGTAAGGTGCCTTCATGCAATTGCTTTTCAATGACTGTATATGTCTGTTCCTCTCTTTGATTTTAAACTAATTTTGATATATATGTGTATTATGTATAAATAAAATTCTTTATATTTTTCTATATATACTTGGTGGCAATCCATAATTTATTCCAATCCACACAATCCCAGGGGCACCCCTCTTCCAATTTTTTTAACAGGTAAAAGGGTACTCTTCCCACTGGAGATTTTCTGGATGTATTTATCCAAGTCCTCGCCAAATAACCGCTCCCCATGGAATGGAAATCCAGCCAGGAGCTTTTTACAGGGCGTCTCGGCTGACCAGTTTTTCAGCCATAGGAGTCTACGCATGTGTACCAAAACCAGCGTAAGGCGGGAGGCCTGATGAATTAAATCTTTAATGGCGTCAACCGCAAAACAAAGCCCTAGGTAGATCTGCTAAATCCTGCGCCTGCTGCACTGGCATGTCTTTAAAAGCCAGCTTCATCTGGTCTTTCAAGGCCTGACAGATGCCAATGGCTGCTACTGCAGGCTGAGTTACAGTACCAGCTGTAGAAAAAGCAGTCTTTAATAGGGTTTCCAACTTTTTATCTGTTGGATCTTTAAACATCTGTACATTGTCCACTGGACATGTCAGGGATTTGTTCACAGGAGGAGATGGCAGCGTCCACAGAAGGAAGGCTCAATTTTTTGGTGAACTTTTCCTCCATAGGATATACCACAGAAAATTTTTTGGGAGGAAGGAACAGTTTATCAGGATGTTCCCAATCCTTAAAGATGAGATTTTCTAGCAATGGATGCATTGGAAAGGAACCATTAGCCTGTGGGGCTTTCAAAGAGCCCAATGAAGAAACCGATGTAGTTGCTGGTTCTGAAAGGGGCAGCTTGAAAGCTGACGAACCATGTCTGTTAAAGACTGAACTAACAATTTTTCAGCCTGACAGGCTGAAAATGGTTCCTCTAAAGTAGATTCCTCCGAGGCTGCATCATCCTCCTGATCTCCTGCAGGAAAATCAATTTCATCCTGAGACAATTCCTCTGCTGTTAGATACTCTAACGGTGGAGATGGAGATCTGGCAGGCTTTTTTCCCGGCAGAGAGGAAGCGATTAATGCCGCCAATCTTTGTTCTAATCCTCCCAGAGCAGAGGAAAAAGCCTCCTCTGTCGCATACACCGGAGCAGGTGAACTGAGGGCAGCCGCAGCACCTAGCATTCCTGTTGGCTCCCCTCGGGTAACTACCTCTGATTTATCAGGGGAGGATACATTAGTAGGAGCAAGCCCCAGATCCTCAGAGCCTGATGGCGAACCCTTTAGCCTCTTAGGATTTTTACTCCCAGAGCCCTTGGAAGGCATAGTCCTAACTCAAGCTAAAGACTTACAGCCAAAAAGGCACCCACCACTAGCTATAGTCTAGCGTACAAGCTTGCTATCAGAGCTAGTCAGGTGACTAAACTAATGTTCCTTGGGAATGCCTGTATCACCACCTGTAGTGTGCCCAATACAATATCAAAAATAAATGTCACCAAGGAGCTCTGCTGATGTGTCTGTCCTCTTACAGCATGTCTCGCAGAGGCTGTCTTTTTAAAGCAGAGGACGCCCGCACATGCGCAGAAGCTTGCGTGCGCCAATGCGCGCGCGTTGATGCGCATGCGCCAATCCGCGCGCTAGAAACGCTCCCTGGAAGGAATGGGGAGAGGAGGTGGGAGCTGCAGTTTTACATTGGAGCCTAGCTGACACTATAGAGGGAGACCACAGCGCCATGTCTAAGAAGGCTGTTTCCAGGTCCCCCTAGCAGGTATGGTAACATTTTTACAGATGGGTACTGCAGAGCTTGTACATAGAAGAATGCTCCTCCATCTGTCTAGGCATTACACTTTATAGAAGGTATGCCCAGCTATATAGACATTCTCAAGTATCTCCCTCCTGTTGCCAAACAGGGGTACTACGTAATGTCCAATAGAACCATAAGAAAATACATTTCAGGTTTATCAAAGATATTTTAGGCATCAGGTACAGTGGGAAATATACCATGTAGGTAAAATACAGGCAAACACATTCGTTTTGAAGGGTCCCTGCTGGACCAAGTTCATCAGGGACCCTCACTTACCTGTCCCCGCCGCAGGACCCTGTTCGGGACAGACAGCCCAAACTTCGCCCCTTTAGCGGGCAACGTCATTTGACCTTCAGGGACCGGGGTCCTACTGAAAGGAACACCACTCCCCTGGACCTGTATAGCACCCTGCCAGAAAACCTCTTGGTATTGGGTCTGACCAGAGTACTGGATCCCAGGGTCCAGCTCTCCTAAGAGAGGCATTACAGGCCAAACCTCGTAGATGGTCCACATCTTCTTCCCCAAGGCCCGGGTACCGTCCATTTTGGCATTGAAGCACTTTGGACGGATCTGGAATAGCTCGCCTTTAGGCCTCAAAGACCATATGCAAAGCTAACTTGAATACATGCTTAACCGTGACCAACACCTTTAGACACTGGCAACAAAACTGAGGTACTCCCGATATGGGAGGGGACTTCCTGGCTTGGGTGTGCCAGTGTCCATCACCTGAAGGTAGGCTCTATAACCCACATAGTAATTACTATGCCGCTCTGTGTCCCGTGATGTACGATAAAGAAAACCTATTTGTGTCAAATCTGTATTAAATATTTTAAATATGTGTGTTTGCTGCAGTTCAATGTTTCCCACCTAGATTGTGGGATGATTGGTTACAGAAAAAAGGTGAAAACTGCGCCAACTATGTATAACTGTATTAGGGCTGCAACTAACGATTATTTTCATAATCAATTAGTTGGCCGATTACTGTTTAGATTAATCGACTAATCGGTTAATGACCTAAAAAAAAAAAAAAAAAAAAAAAAAAAAAAAGGTAATTTTGCTGCGATTTGCATTTTTACATTTTTTTTGGGCCAATTTGTTGTTGGGCAGATTACAAAACACAAATTGCCGCAAAAACACATTACATGCTTTTCTGCAGCTTCTCCATTGAAGTATATTAAACCAAAAAACTAAAATAGCACCGTTTTGCGTTAAAAAAAAGTCCTTGCCCTTTCCAAATACACAGCAGCTGAAAAAATCATGGATGTGAACGTGTCCCATAGAAACCATGTAAATGAACTGTAGTGTGTTTCTGCAAAAAGCACCAAAAAACACAGAGGTGTGACCCGGGCCTGAGATGTTTAGTAACATGGGGTTAAAAAAACTAAAATTAGTACAAAAAGAGCAAATAATCGCTACTGTAAGGGGTTAATTTTTTACTGTGGGACAGTGAAAGTAATATTTACAGTAGCAATTTGCTCTTTTTGTACTATAAACGGTTAATTTTAGTTTTTTTTTAACCTCATTATGTTACTGGCCGATTAATCGATTATGAAAATTGTAATCGATTAATTTCATAATTGATTAGTTGTCGATTAATCGATTAGTTGTTTCGGCCCTAAACTGTATTATACCACATCTATTTCAACTGTGAATATTCAATATTAATAACGTGCCATGATGTGCTTAGACAAATAAACAATTACATAAAATATTCCACACAGCCATGTGTTTTCAACATAGTGAAATGTAGAGTAAAAAAATTTTTGGTGACAAAAACAAAAAAAAAAAAAAACAGCAAAATCAAAAAATGTAAATATAAAAAAGGAGAAAAATACAGTCCCAGTGTTGCTCTTCAATACTGATCAGTTACTTACCATGTGCTCAATTCTTCATCCGTGACCTAACAAAGCTATTTATTCACCAATTTGTGAAGACACCACCACCTTTTGAAATGGTCACTCACCAGAAACAAGCTACATATGCGCCTTTGGTTCAGATAAGGGATAACCACTCCACTCATAGGTATCAATCTGAAACTCTTTCCAATCGGTATGCCAATATTTACTTCTTAAACATCCGTGCTGGCATATCTCTGGATCTGATAAAAATAAATAGCAAACATATTGCACAATGATGCCTATTTATTGATAAAATAAGGTAAAAAAAATTGCACTTACAGATGTCAGTGCCTGGAGGCCGTAACAAAGCCTTTCCAGCAGTATGCACGGGGCTGATATGTCAGCGTGCGTTCCCCTGTGGCTGGCCCAACTCAACACTCAGGCTTTCGCCCTGGAACTGCAGATGAGGCATTTTTCAGGCGCTTTACAGGCGCTATTTTCAGCGCTAAAGCGCATAAAAAACGCCTCCAGTGTGAAAGGGGTCTTAGGGTTCTTCCCTTTCCACCACCTCTGTGGGCAAGTCTTGGGCTTTTCAGCACTAGGCATCAGTTTTACAAAATTGCTAGGCTGCCACTTGGTCCTCTGTTAACAAATTTGCAAGCTTGCTAGGTGGATGTTCAGGTCTATACTGATGCTTCAGTTGCAAGGTGCTACTGGCTGTGGTTAGAGTTAAGGTTCTTGAACTTCGGTTGTTGGGGCCCATTTGTCTTTTTGAGTTGGCCACTGTTCTATATATTGTATAGCTTTCGGACCTCCCTTATACTGATGACTCTGCCCATGTCTTGTACTGTATGAGAAATAATTTATTTTTATTTTGGACTTATCTGTAAAATCTTTTTCTTGGAGTACAGTACAGGACCCTCCCACCCTGGCTATAGATCCTTTTATTGCTTGCTAAAAAAAAAAAAAAAATAATTGTAGGAGTAGGAGGGGGCTCCTTACAGCTCCGATTTGCCAGGGTAAATCCTATGAAATTAGCTTCATGCCAGTGTCCTGTAGTGTACTCCGAGAAAAGGATTTTACCAGTAAGGTTGAAATGCATACCTTTTCTTTAACCGCTTGAGTCACAGATGCAGTTTTAACATGGCACTGGGATAGCCACTTTTTGTACCAGTGTTGTTTTGAAGCATCATCAGGACTCTGTGGCTGCAGGTTCTGTCAGCTTCTAGTGACACTACCATTTATTTTAAATAGGAACCCAATGCACTAAAGGAACATCGTGCACTACCATGTACTTTGCTGCAAAATACTATAAAATATAAGTCAGTTTTTGGATGTTTTGGTGCATTGGCAGCCCATCCATTTGATTGAGCACATCATGAACAAAACAAACCAGGATGCCATAGTGTGAATGGATCCTCAATGACAGCTTGGATCCAGTGCCAAGCACAGCAGTTAAAATTAAAAGCTCCTGGTTTTCCAATCCTATTACAAACCACTCCACAAGACAATGATAACTTGTTTTCTTGACAAACTGACAACACTATGGGACAAAAGGAATATTCAAATAGAAATCGGCTCAGGAACACATGTGGTTAATACTATTATGTCTCAAAACAAGAAAAAAAGGCAAGTAGGAAAAAAATTACACCTTTTAGTAACACCCATTCAGAACACACAAGAATAAAATGCAGTAAATCCATATTCACATGACTAAAAAAAAATTGGGAACTCTATTTTTAGGAAAGATGGCTTCAATGTTCCCTAACTACAGCCCTAAATGTGCAAAGGTCCAGGAGTGTTTTTTGTATGTCGTGGATATAAACAAATCTGCATCAGTTCTTTCTCGTAGTTGTCCACACTAACTGCTGCTTTGGCTTGCATAGAGCACATCTCTGAAATGCAGAAAGAGTTTAGATGCGGTTTAATACAAAACAGGCTACCTGTCATTTAGCAGAGAATTTGCAGCAGTTTAGGTTTATGGTCTTGGACAGGTTTGCTCATGCAGTATCTATGACATATTTATCATTACACTTGCCCAAGTTCTCAGCTTTTAAAACATGACCCAACCACTTCTTAGATCTGTGCATGTTTTATTAGTGTAGTGCTATTTTTGAGGAGTAGAAGTGAGAATGTATGAATCAACCTGCAATCTTTAGTGTATATAGGTCTGGCTCATTCCTCCTGCTCTGCATTGCTTTGCTGTGTAGCAGAGTTGATACGTTTCCACACTATATGTTAAAAATCATCTGAATAATCTAGCAAAAACAAAGACATCAGTTTATTTAATTGATAAATATCCTCGTGAACAAACAGATTATTTTTCCCAGGCCTTAGGGAATTGAAAACATATTGAGCATTCTTTGAAGAGAAGCACAGACAAAACATTATTACTAAAGTCTCCTGTATGCTATAAAACTAAACCTTTGCCTACAATATGGTTATAAATCAAACACTAAAACACTTCAGCAGCACATTGCAAGCATCCGGCATCTACAATGCTAGCTTTTCTTGCTCGAGAGCTACTTAATGCAGTTTCTCTTTCATCCTGCTCAGGAAGGCCAGGTCATTAGGACAATTTGGTGACCATGTCAGAACACACAGAAGGAATGCTGCATCAAATCAAGGATAGTAAAGGCTGGATAGGCAAGCAATAATGCACATTGTGTAAATTAAAGATTTAGGCCTCATGCCCACGGACGTTTTTACAGCCGCGTTTTTGAGCGTTTTTTACAGCTTAAAAACGCCTGTCCATGTTAGTCTATAGCTTCATGCCCACCTAGACGTTTTTGAGCTGCAAATAGCATAGACGTTTTTAAGCTGTAAAAAAACCCAGGACAAGTGCGTTCCTCAGCGTCGGAATTAGGCAGAAAAAAACGAGAGCGTCAAAAAACGTTCAAAAACGCTCACTTACGCGCACTAACGCGCGGTCGCGTTTTTTAGCTCTGACGTTTTTTTTTTTTCCTCAAAAAAAAAAATTTACAATAACATGGACAGGCGTTTTTAAGCTGTAAAAAACGCAGCTGTAAAAACGTCAGTGGGCATGAAGCCTTAGAATTTTTCTTTTGTATGCCTTTAATTAAGCAGTACCCAAGGATCGCAAGACCTTCAGTAACTAAATCTAGATGCTATAGTGTTCACTGTATCCCAAAGAGTAACTACATTAAGACTCAGAGGGGCAACAGCATTAAAGGGGTTGTAAAGGTAAATGTTTTTTCACCTTAATGCATCCTATGCATTAAGGTGAAAAAACATCCGACAATACCGCCCCCCCCCCTCCCGAGCCCCCGTTTTACTTACCTGACCCCTCGAAAGTCCCGCGCTCGCCCCTGTCATGCTCCTCGTTGATTGGCTACAGTGGATGGACTGAAAGCAGCGCAGCCATTGGCTGGCGCTGCTGTCAAATCACATCCAATGACGCGGCGCGCTGGGGGGCGGGGCCCAGTAATACAGTGAGCGGCAATAGCCGCTGGCTTTATCACTGGAGCGCGCCCGCAATCACTCACCACCATGCGAGCTCGCTCGCATATAGGTGGTGAGTGATTGCGGGGAGGAGCCTAGACAGCCACCGAGGGACCCCAGAAGTAGTGGATCGGGGCCACTCTGTGCAAAACGAACTGCACAGTGGAGGCAAGTATAACATGTTTGTCATTTAAAAAAAAATAAAGATTTCTTTACAATCCCTTTAACATTTATACAGAATATACAGTACGTACACCTCTTTCCTTCACATCCCTTGTTTCTTCTCCTAGTTGCTTTTTGAGTTTATGGCAGGCTTATGTTTGAAAAGCAGCTTAAATTCAACACCAGGGCCTTGTGGCTTTTGGAAAGTGGGCCACACATTACCCAAATATTACAAGTGATGCAACACATTTAAGCATCTGTATGCAAGAGTAGTGTATATGTTCATTTTCATAAAGGAGAAAAAAGGTTGATCATTTGTTGGCAACATTGAAAAGCCTGTTCGTGTAAGGATGATTTAAAGGGGTTCTAGGGGTAAATGGTTTCACCCCAATGCATTCTCTGCATTAAAGTTGTTTTAAAGGCAGAAGTTTTTTTCTTATCTTAATGCATTCTATGCATTAAGATGAAACACCTTCAAGCAAATTATCCTCCTTTATTTAAGAAACTCAAGGAGGATCTTCGCTCCTGGGCAGAATACTCTCTCTCTTGGTTTGGCAGAATCAATTCGATAAAAATGACTTTTTTGCCCAGGCTCCTATATTATTTCCGAACACTACCGATAGCAATTCCGAAGGGAGACATGCAACATCTACAAACTGAAGTTTTACGCTTCATATGGGGTAATAAGAAGCCACGGATACAAAAAAAAACACTTTATACACCTAGACCCATGGGAGGACTTGGTCTTCCCAACCTACAAGCTTACTATAACTCGGCTCAGATAGCCCAATTGACTCACACAACAGTTGGGAGGGCGGCCCCTCTTTGGGTTTGCATAGAAGCACTTGCGTGCCACCCACTGGCAATAGGAGCCTTGATGTGGCTTCCTAGTCGTAAACGCCCATCTATTTTATGTCCTACCTTATCACATTCTCTAGTGGTATGGGATAGGACAAGACACAGAGTGTCCCTTATGTCGCACCACACACCTCTAGCGCCCATTTTTTGCAACCCGGAGTTTCCTCCTGGCCTTGTTCCACAACAATTTCAATGGTGGCTCAATAAAGGATTCATGAGAATTGGGGACTTCCTTAATGGAAACCAAGTGCATACGTTAAAATATTTCAAAGACAACTTCTCAATACCTCCCATTGAGGTATTCCGATATAACCAAATTTCTTCATTCATTACTTCCAAAATTAGACAAGTGGGGGGCCCCATGACACTTACCGCATTTGAACTAATTTGCCAAAACAGAGACACACAGAGGGGTCGGATCTCTACCATATATTCTTCTATGACTGAACCAGACACTAAACTCACCTATATGACCCAATGGGAGAGGGACTTAAACATCTCCCTAGAACTGTCAGACTGGCAAGGTATTGCCTACCAACTCTCAAAAATCTCTATTAACACTACCCTTATTGAAGCCAACTACAAAACGCTTTTACGCTGGTATTTAGTCCCCACGAGAATAGCTAAAATGCATCCTTCCTCCTCGCCTCATTGTTTCCGACAATGTGGGCAGTTGGGTACCATGCACCATATTTGGTGGCAATGTCCACTAGTAATCAGGTTCTGGATAAGGATCTTTAATCTGATTCATTCAGTGACATGTTTCAACATCCGTCGGTCCCCAGAGAGCGCACTTTTTCATAGACTACCCGACGGGATCCCCAAAAAATCAATACGCCTCATAACCTATATCTTGTTGGCAGCGAGAATAACAATTGCTAGGAACTGGAAATGCTCAAGAATACCCCTAGAACAAGTTAAGGATAAACTCAACTGGATTATGATTAATGATAAGCTCACTTACACTCTTCACAATAAAGCGGAAATGTTCAACAAGATCTGGGATCCATGGATCGAATATATCTCCGCTTGATGAGGAAAGCCAGGTGACCCTCTCTCTCTCTCTCCTCTCTCTCTCCCTTTCCTCCTTTCTCTTCTCTGCGCTTTTCCTCTCTCCCTTGTTCTCTTTCCTTTTATTCTTGGCAATAATAGGATTTTTATAACAGCTTACCTGTAAAATCCTTTTCTTGGAGTACATCACGGGACACAGAGCGACATAGTCATTACTATGTGGGTTATATAGATACCTTCAGGTGCTGGCACTGGCAACTTCCAAAACCGGAAGTACCCTCCCCTATATAAGCCCCTCCCATCCGGGAGTACCTCAGTTTTGTAGCAAAGCAATAAGTGTCCCCAAAAGAGGGGTGGGAGCTCTGTGTCCCGTGATGTACTCCAAGAAAAGGATTTTACAGGTAAGCTGTTATAAAAATCCTATTTTCTTTCTCGTACATCACGGAACACAGAGCGACATAGTCATTACTATGTGGGACGTCCCAAAGCAATGCCCAATGAGGGGGGGGATACACCATACATAAGCTGAGCGCTATCAGACATGAGGATCTTTTGCGGCCTGCAACACACTGCGCCCAAAGGCGACATCCTCCTGACTTCTAACGTCCACCTGGTAGAACCTAGTAAACGTGTGTACTGAAGACCATGTTGCGGCCTTACAGATCTGAGCCAGGGAGACCTGGTGATGCACTGCCCATGAAGTTCCAACTGCTCTCGTGGAGTGCGCCCTAACTTTGAACGGAGGCGGTCTCCTTCTCAAGCCATAGGCTTGCATTATGACCTGTCGAATCCACTTGGCTAAAGTAGATTTTGACGCTGCCTGACCCCTTCTGGGGCCTTCCGGCAGAATAAACAAAGTATCCGTTTTAAGAATCTGAGCAGTGGCTTTTAGATAAGCTTTAACTGCTCTTACTACATCCAAAGAATGCAATAACTTTTCCTCTACCGAACTAGGTTTGGGGAAAAAGGAAGGAAGAACCACATCTTGGTTCAAATGAAACCTCGATACCACCTTAGGAAGAAAGGCTGGATGAGGACGTAACATTACTCTGTCCTTATGGATAACCAGATATGGCTCTTTACAGGACATAGCGGCTAATTCCGACACTCTTTTAGCCGAACAAATGGCTACTAGAAAAATCAATTTCCTGGTGAGAAGAACCAAGGAAATGTGCTGTAATGGTTCAAATGGTTGCTTCTGTAGAACCGACAGAACCAGGTTTAAGTCCCATGGACATATGGGAATATTAACCGGAGGGCTAATACGCATCACTCCTTGTATAAAAGCTTTGACTAGTGAATGCAAAGCCAAGGGCCTTTGAAAAAATATTGACAAGGCCGAAATCTGACCCTTGATAGTACTCAAGGCAAGCTTCCTATCTACAGCCCACTGTAGGAAGTCCAGAATCCTACCTATTACGTACTTACGTGGATGCCATTTCTTGGCCTCACACCAGGCGATGTACGCCTTCCAGATTCTATAGTAGATCTGCCTGGATACCGGCTTCCTGGCATTGATCATGGTAGCTACCACAGTGTTAGAGAGACCTCTCTTTTTTAGAATGTGGGCTTCAATAGCCAGGCCGTCAAACCTAGGGCTGGTAAGGAAGGGTGGTATATCGGTCCTTGCGAAAGCAGGTCCGGACGATGTGGGAGAGTCCAAGGACTCCCCACTGACATTTTTACAATCTCCGCGTACCATGCTCTTCGGGGCCACGCTGGAGCCACCAGAATCACTGGTTTCTTTTCTACCCTGATTCTGCGGAGTAATCGAGGTAACAATTGTGGCGGTGGAAATGCATATATCAGCTTGAACTGATCCCAAGGGAACACTAGGGCATCCGAGCCGCAAGCTAGGGGATCCCTTGTCCGAGAGACAAACCTGTCCACCTTTGCGTTGAATCTGGATGCTAGAAGATCTACATCCGGTGTTCCCCACCGCTGACATATTGTCCGGAAAACCTCGGGGTGAAGGGACCATTCCCCTGGGCATAATTGCTGGCGACTTAGAAAGTCCGCCTTCCAATTCTCCACTCCTGGAATGAATACCGCGGATATGGCTGGGACATATCTTTCTGCCCATTTCAGGATGTAATTTACTTCCCTCTGGGCTGCACGACTCCTGGTGCCACCCTGATGATTGATATATGCCACTGCTGTGGCATTGTCTGATTGAATTCTGACAGGGGACCCTTGGAGTTTGGATGTCCATGCTACTAGGGCATACCGGGCTGCTTGTATCTCTAAGAGATTGATGGGCAGGGCCTTTTCTGCATCCGACCATCTGCCCTGGAGAGACCATTGCTCCAGTACTGCTCCCCAGCCTATAAGGCTGGCATCTGTAGTGACCACCTTCCAAGAAATCGGACTGAAGGATTTCCCTTTTTCCAGATTCTGGAGAACCAACCACCAACGGAGGCTCTTGCGAACGGAAGGGGACAAGGACATTGGTAAGTCTAGGGCCTGAACTTTCTTGTTCCAGGCTGACAGTATGGCCCTTTGCAAATTCCTTGAATGGAATTGACCGTAGGGTACTGCTTCGAATGATGCCACCATTTTTCCCAGCAGCCTCATGCACAGGCGTATGGACGGCTGTCTTTTTGTACCCACTAGGTGGATCAAATCTCTCAAAGACAACACCTTTTCTCGAGGCAAGAATATTTTTCTCTGGCCTGAATCCAGCCTTAGCCCCAAGTATTCCAGACTTTTGACTGGTTTTAGGGCTGACTTGTCTCGGTTGATAATCCAACCGTGAGATTCCAGATACTTGATTGTCTTGTGAACGACCACTTCTAGTTTTTTCACTGAGTGGTCTATCAGCAACAAGTCGTCTAGATATGCCATTATCGTTACACCTTGTGTTCTTAGATTGGCCAATAATGGGGCCAGAATTTTTGTGAACACTCGTGGTGCTGTGGCCAGACCGAAGGGTAAGGCTCTGAACTGAAAATGGCACCCTTCTACTGCAAAGCGTAGAAATTTTTGGTGGACTGGAAAGATGGGAATGTGCAAATAAGCATCTTTGATGTCGATCGAGGCTAACCATTCCTCCCCTTGTAGGGCAGTGGCCACCGATCGACTCCATCCGGAAAGTCTTGATATGCAGGAATTTGTTTAGCCCTTTTAGATTTAATATGGGCCTCACGTCCCCGTTTGGCTTCGGGACTGTAAAGAGGTTTGAGTAAAACCCGAACCCCCATTCTTCCAGGGGAACCTCCATAATTACTCCTTGGAGCAATAGTTGTTCTAGTGCCAACAGGAGGGACTCTCTCTTCCGGGGATCCCTTGGCACGTTTGACCTCATAAAATGGGAAGGAGGAGAGTCTTTTAACTCCAATCTGTATCCCAGACTTACTGCGGAGAGCACCCATCTGTCTCTGATCGTGTCCCACCAGGTCTCTGCGAACAACTGGAGTCTTCCCCCCACCCGATTGAGTGGGGGCAACCCTTCATGAATTTGACTTTGGGGGAGGTTTTGTACCTCTCCTGACCCAGGGTTTCTTATTACCCTGCGATTGTCCCTGATTTTTACCACCGGGATTTGACCGAGGAGGCCGTCGGAACTGTTTCACAGCCGATGCCCCAGGGACTGGAGAAGCAGGCCTCTTAAAAGAGGGACCTCTAACTCTGTTTTTAACCGGCAAGAGTGTACTTTTACCGCTGGAAATTTTCTGGATATATTTGTCCAGGTCTTCCCCGAATAAGCGTTCACCATGAAATGGGAAGCTAACCAGCAATTTTTTACAGGGAGCTTCAGCAGACCAGTTTTTGAGCCATAGAAGCCTGCGCATATGTACTACAGACAGCGTGAGGCGGGAGGCCTGATGGATTGAATCCTTTATGGTGTCAACCGCAAAGCATAAGGCTCTAGGTAGATCAGCTAGGGCAAGGGCCTGCTGATCTGGCAAGTCCCTTAAGACCTGTTTCAACTGATCCTTCACTGCTTGGCAGACCCCAATAGCTGCCACTGCTGGTTGTGTCACCAAGCTTGCTGTAGAAAAAGCAGATTTTAATAAGGACTCTAATTTTTTATCTATTGGGTCCTTGAACATTTGGACATTATCCACTGGACATGTCAGTGATTTATTCACACAAGAGATGGCTGCGTCCACTGTAGGGACCCTCCATTTTTTGATGAACTTATCCTCCATGGGATAGACCACCGGAAATCTCTTGGGGGGAGTAAATATTTTATCAGGATGTTCCCAATCCTGGTAAATGAGCCCTTCCAGTAAAGGGTGAAGTGGAAAGGAACAGACAGTCTGGGGAGCTTTTAGCGACCCCAGCGAGGAGACAGTAGTGGTTGATGGTTCCGCAAGGTGCATTTTAAATGCTGATCGGACCATGTTAGTCAGAGACTGAACCCATAATCTTTCAGCTTGAGATGCTGAGAAAGGTTCCTCCACAGTTGATTCCTCTAGAACAGAATCAACCTCATCCTGATCCCCTTCAGGCAGGTCAATCCCTGTATGGGACTGTTGCTCCGCTAACAGGTACTCTGAAGGAGGAGATGGAGATCGGGCGTGCTTTCCCTGTGACAGGGAGGCAGCGATCAATGTTGACAATCTCTCTTCTAATCCTCCCAGAGCTGAGGAAAAAACCTCCTCTGTTACATACACAGGAGCAGGTGAACTGAGGACAGCCACAGTACCAGCTACTCCTGCGGGGTCTCTACGGTCACTAACCTCTGAATTTTCAGGGGAGACTGGTGCAGCAGAAGCATGCCCAAGATCCTCAGAGCCCGATGGAGACCCCCTTCGCTTCCTGGAAGATTTAGTTCCGGAGCTTCTGGACGGCATATTCCTAAGCCCAAAGCTGAGGTATTCCAGCCGTAATACACCACTTTTACTGATAATAGTCTAGCACAATTGCTGCTATATAACAGTTGGTGTCTACTAAAGTGCCTTTCTAGGGGATGCCTGCATCAACCGCCTCTGTGTGCCTTATTTACTGTTGCTAGCTCTGTCTGTGCACTTCAATAGCCAGCTGTGATTGTGCCTTTAAACACGCTGGACGCCCGCACATGCGCAGTAGCGCCGCGGCGCACACCGAGCGTCATCCACCAGCTCCGCCCCTTTTTCCAGATCGCCTCTATATATAGAGGCACGTGCGCCTTCGGCGCTCTTTTTAAAAAAAATAAGGAGCTAGATGGGAGCCAGGGTCCCTGCCGCAGGGCCCGGGGATGGATGAGCGCAGCAACAGGGCAGAGGAGACAGCTTCCCAGCAGAGAACTTACCAACTGCCTGGATTTGACTTTGGAAGAAAAAAATCCACATTACAAGAAAAAAGAACCATAGCGGCCTCTAGTGTTTAACACAGGTACCGCGGTCTTACCATTTTTTTTTTTTTTCTTGCCTACTATTAAAATTTTTTACATTTTCTTAGTAGTAACAGGCATGCACAGAATATTAGCGGGAATACCTTAGGTAACAGGCAGAAAGACAAATTAGGCTTGGGGGTCCCCCAATAGAACAAAGTTCCTGAGGGCCCCCACTTACCTTTTCCTCGCCGCAGGACTCTGTTTGGTCCACAGAAGCCCAAACTTCACCTATCACGGCAGGCATTGTAATTAAACCTTCAGGGACCGGGTTCCCAAGGATTCCACTCCCCTGAACCTGTATAGCACCCTGCACAGAAAACATCTTGGTCGTGGGTATGACCAGAGCTCTGGATCCCAGGGTCCAGCCCTCCTAAGAGAGGCATTACAGGCAAAACCTTGCTGTTCTCTTGCAAGGCCCGGGTACCGACCGTTTAGCTATGAAGCTTTTTTGGTCGGATCCGGAATAGCTTACTGAGGCCCAAAAGAACCTGTACGCAAGCTCAGTGAAAAACACATGTTACTTCTTGGCCAACACCTTAGACACTGGCAAAAAACTGAGGTACTCCCGGATGGGAGGGGCTTATATAGGGGAGGGTACTTCCGGTTTTGGAAGTTGCCAGTGCCAGCACCTGAAGGTATCTATATAACCCACATAGTAATGACTATGTCGCTCTGTGTCCCGTGATGTACGAGAAAGAAATATTTTTTTTATATACCTTGGTTATCGATATACGGTGTTGGAACATTACTAATGAGGCAGGAAACGTTATCATAGTAGGGATCCACGGCTAACCTTGAATTTATGCTCAGGGTCTACTGAAACCCTGGACCATCCCTACCCCCCCCCTCGTGCTGGTATAGTCTGGAACTACTGGTTTGGGCACTTGCACACATAACAGGTCCTACATGAGGGCCTTAATAATCCTTAGGATAACACTATGCATATGCCTCATACCTCCTGACAGGTTCTAGGTGGAGTAATACATACCATGTTGTCAGAACGTTCAAATGTTGGCCGAATGTAACCTGGCTATTTGTTCCCCTGTTCATTCCCCCCCCCCCCCTTTTTCTTTTTGTCTCTCTTTTTCTTCCCGTTTTGTTATTCTCCTGTTTTGTAACTACTTAATAAAAAAATATTGTAATATAAGATGAAACATCTTCCGTGTGCAGCTCCCCCCTCAGCCCCCCTAATAATTACCCGAGCCCCATCTAGAACCAACAATGTTGAAGTAGTGTCTCGGCTGTCCGGGACTCCCCTTCTCATTGGCTGAGACAGCAAATGCTGCACCATTGGCTCCTGCTGCTGTCAAAGTCAGTAAGCCAATCAGGAAAAAAAAGGGGGCAGGGCCGCGGCTCCATGTCAGAATGGACACAGGGAGTTGTGGCTTGGCTCGGGTGCCCCCATAGCAAGCAGCTTCCTGTGGGGGCACTCAACAGGAGGGAGGGACCAAAAGCACTAAAGATTGACCCAAGAAGAGGAGGACCTGGGCTGCTCTGTGCAAAACCACTACACAGAGCAGGTAAGTATTTAACAAAAAAGAAATAAAAAATAGACTTTAGTATCACTTTAAGGTAAAAAAAAACTTCTGTTATTAAGATCACCCCAGCCCCCCTCCCCCTCCATTTCACTTACCTGAGCCTGATCTCAATTCAGTGCTGTGTCTCTCTGCTCGCTCTCTTCCCTCAAAACGACAGAGAGGAAGCAGCAAGAACCATTGGCTTCTGCTGCTGTCGATCAAATCCTGTAAAGAGGTAGCGAGGGGTGGGGCTGAGCCAGCTGCCTGCATTTATGGACACTCGGAATCAAGCCAGCATGAGCACCTCATAGGAAGCAGCTTCTGATGGTGGCATTCGCTGAAGACAGGAGCGCCGGCAGGGGACCCCACAAGAGGAGGATTGGGGCTGCTCTGTGCAAAACCATTGCACAGGGCAGGTAAGTATGACATGTTTATTATAAAAATAAGCTTTAGATATCGCTTTAACCTTCAATGTTTCTTGCAATAAATGTTGCATGCATAGATGACAATTGTTTACAAAAGAGTTTCACAAGGAACAATCCATTACTTGTTCATGGGCAAGTGCTGACTACAGAATGATTGTTGCTTACCCTGGTCCAGTGGTGATGGACATCTGTAGTCCCTAGCATTACATGTCCTGCTGCACTCATGCCTGTTCGATCTGTGAATATCACTACGCGTCCTAAGCAGAAAAATATGATCATGCAATAGCAAGACAAATTAAAAAAGTCACAAACATTATTTTGCAAGATGAAGAGGCACATATATGGAGGTATAACTGAAAAAACACAAGCTATTGGTGCACATTCAATGGATGTTTACCTACCAAAATAGGTCTGTGAATAAATGTGCCTGTATTGGCTCATTAAGCCTTCAAGTGATCAATTGGTAGGTGAGATAAATAACAAATAGGAATGAATATCCTGGGATAAGTTGACTATATCTATTATTGTAAAGAGGAGATGTGTATATCAAGGCCCAAAGTAACACACACTTAGCGCCAGTTCAAACCTACTAAGTTAGCAGCAGCAGATATATAGTTAAATAAAATAAATTAAAACGTTTCCTTCAAAACACTTTAAAACTAAGCAGCTGTTTAAAAATATAGAAAATGAAAAAGAAGGTAAAAGAATAAAACAGATTGGATATCTGAATAATTGGTTTACACAAAACGGCGCTAAAAATTAAACTAAAAATAGACCCGTGGAAAAACCACTGAAAGAAGTCCAAACGTAGTAATGTGACAAACAGCCAGTCCAGAGAAAAATATGGTGAGCATCAACAATGGTCCATGTGAGCACCTTCCACCACCAAAGACTTCAATTGCAATCCAAATTGCGTGATGAATAATCCACTTAGGGGTTCACACTCACCAGAAACACAATATATATGGGCCTTAAGTGAAAATGGTACATCAGCTACGCGTTTCGTCATCTGACTTCAACAGACGCCCTCTGTTGAAGTCAGATGACGAAACGCGTCAGTGCGTAACCACGGCTACACGCGACCCGGAAGTGACGTTTGCGCTCCAAGGCTGCGCTCCACTGTCCACTGCGTCCATTCTGAAGTGTCTGCAGGATCTGAAAGGACACACACACGCTCCGTGTGACGGCTGGATATGGTGATAGCGCCCTCTGGGGCCATTCTTTGCTCATTTTTCTGCTTGTTATTGTACGTAGTTTGATTAAGGGGTCTCCTGCTGTATGGGAAACGGATTTTAAATAAACAGGATTACACTATTGGTTTGCTATTTTCTGTTATTTTATGACCTGCATTGGAGCCCATTTCACTGGTGGACCCTGCTGAGAAGTGACGAGCCACAACAGAGTAGCTGATGTACCATTTTCACTTAAGGCCCATATATAGTGTATTTCTGGGGAGTGTGAACCCCTAAGGGGATTATTCATCACGCGGTGGATTGCAATTGAAGTCTTTGGTGGTGGAAGGTGCTCACATGGACCATTGTTGATGCTCACCATATTTTTCTCTGGACTGGCTGTTTGTCACATTACTACGTTTGGACTTCTTTCAGTGGTTTTTCCACGGGTCTATTTTTAGTTTAATTTTTAGCGCCGTTTTGTGTAAACCAATTATTCAGATATCCTGTTTTTTTCAATATCTATTATTGTACTGTATGTGTCGACCACAGGATCCAAAAATCTTGTGGCAATACAAATCTGTCAGCAATCAGACTACTGAAATGTGAGACAAGTAGACTGACCTTATTGTGAGGGAAACTTATTGCTGTACTAAATTACTGACAAAGAAATCAGGAAAATGCAGTCATACAAAAAAGGTATACATGTTCCACCCATGCTAATTACCTGTTTATCTCCTAAGAAAAGCAGCATACACACATTATATATTCCCCACATTTCTCTCCAAAAACAATAACCAGACAATAGGTCAAACAAAGCTGCAAGAGAATGTAAAGCTTTAGCAATACCACAACAAAATGTGGTGTAGATGGAATAATTACCCTTTGCCATCTTTAAAGACTCACTGCTTTGTTGAGTTAGTCGGCTTAGACTATGAAGTTGCCCACAACGGTGAGCGATACCCCAACTTCTCTGCCACCTGTAAAAGAGGAGAAATAGAATTTATATCCATGAAGCCAACTTCTTAAAATATCAAATAAAATAAAAAAACTAAAATAAATAAATGCAAAACTAAAAACCAAAATATAATTTTATAATTAACAGACATTTCTGTACAGTTACCTCTTCTGGTTTATAAACATAATATACATAAGATCTTATTAGAAGTAGCAAGATTTGACTTCTGAGCTATGTTTGTACCCCTTTTCCCGTCTTGTGTCTTGACTAGCAGCAGTTTGCAGTGAAGCGTACACTATCTGCACAAATGCTAATGTACAAAGCACTAAGAGAATGAAAACTTTTTTTGAACCCAAGCTTCCCAAGTTCAAGGCAAAACAGTGTCCTATGTTTTGGCTTAGTGGTATAAGATTTAATACACATGCAAACTTTTATTTTTTTTATTCTTTATTCGAAAAAAAAACGTTATCTTACAAAAACACTTTAGTCACATTCCGAAAAACAGAGGCCTTGTGGCATAGAGGATAGGCAGGAACTATATTTTAGGGCATGGTAGCCCATTTTTACTAACCACTAGACGCCCGCCATACAACTATATACGGCCACAAGGTGGCTCTACAATGCCAGGAGGCCGTCTTTATACAGCCTCCGCTCCTCTGGCCACTGGGGGGCGCGCGCGCCCGCCGCATCACTGAGATGCGGATGCGCGTGCCTGGCGGCCGCAATGTCCATGCGATCGGCCGTTACACAGACAAGGACGTGGATCTCTGTGTGTAAACACAGAGATCCACGTCCGGTCAGAGAGAGGAGACCGATGCTGTGTCCCTTGTACATAGGGACACAGATCGGTCACTTCCCCCAGTCAGTCCCCTCCCCCCACAGTAGTAATCACTCCCATGGCATACATTTAACCCCTTCCTCGCCCCCTAGTGTTAACCCCTTGCCTGCCAGTCACATTTATACAGTAATCAGTGCATATTTATAGCACTGTTCGCTGTATAAATGTGAATGGTCCCAAAAATGTGTCAAAAGTGTCCGATGTATCCGCCATAATGTCGCGGTCACGAAAAAAAAATCACTGATCGCCACCATTACTAGTAAAAAAATTTTTTTTATAAAAATGCCATAAAACTACCCCCTATTTTGTAAACGCTATAACTTTGGCACAAACCAATCAATAATTATGTTTTTTTACATTGGGATATTTATTATAGCAAAAATCAAGGCAGAGGGTGAGGGGTTAAATGTCAATACTCAGTTAGCAATAACAAGATGCTTATTTCAAGCAAGGAGGCTGATCGCACAGAGATGGCTATCAGCTTCCCCACCCTCTAGCAAAGACTGGGAGCAAAATATGAATATAACAATATTAAAAAGTAAAGGACTATGTATATTAGACAAGGAGCCTTAAAAAAAATTTGATAAGATTTGGAAATTGTGGCAGGAGAAAAATAGGATTTTTATAACAGCTTACCTGTAAAATCCTTTTCTTTTTCGTACATCACGGGACACAGAGCGACATAGTCATTACTAATGGGTTATATAGTTACCGTCAGGTGCTGGCACTGGCAACTTCCAAAACCGGAAGTACCCTCCCCTATATAAGCCCCTCCCATCCGGGAGCACCTCAGTTTTTTGCCAGTGTCTAAGGTGTTGGCCAAGAAGAAACATGTGTTTTTCACTGAGCTTGCGTACAGGTTCTTTTGGGCCTCAGTAAGCTATTCCGGATCCGACCAAAAAAGCTTCATAGCTAAACGGTCGGTACCCGGGCCTTGCAGAGAAGAGCAAGGTTCTGCCTGTAATGCTTCTCTTAGGAGAGCTGGACCCTGGGATCCAGAGCTCTGGTCATACCCACGACCAAGATGTTTTCTGTGCAGGGTGCTATACAGGTCCAGGGGAGTGGAATCCTTGGGAACCCGGTCCCTGAAGGTTTGATTACAATGCCTGCCGTGATAGGTGAAGTTTGGGCTTTTGTGGACCAAACAAAGTCCTGCGGCGGGGAACAGGTAAGTGGGGGCCCCCAGGAACTTGGTTCTATTGGGGGACCCCCAAGCCTAATTTGTCTTTCTGTCTGTTACCTAACGGTATTCCCGCTAATATCTGTGCATGCCTGTAACTACTAAAAAAATGTAATAATTTTTAATGGTGGTCAAGAAAAAAAAAAAAAAAAAAAAAAAAAAAAGGAATGTTTTTTTTTTATATATATGTTTAGTATATTAAACTGCGGTACCTGTGTTTGTCCACTAGAGGCCGCTGTGGAATGTTTTTCTTGTCATATGGACTAGTTTCTTCTCAGAGAACAAAGTCCAGGCAGCTGGTGAGTTCTCCTACAGGAAACTGTTTCCTCTGCCATGTTGCAGTGTTCGTCTATCCCCCGGCCTGCGGCAAAGGGGGCCCTGGCTCCTGTCCCTGGTTTCCATGTTTGAAAATTAGCGCCGAGGCGCACGTGGCCGCGCGCGTGCGCGTGCACGCGCCTCTATATATAGAGGTGGCCGGAAAAAGGGGCGGGGCCTGGGGGATGACGCTCTGTGCGCGCCGCAGCGCTTCTGCGCATGTGCGGGCGTCCCAGCAGGTTTTTAAAAAGCCACATTATTGCAGTAAGCTGGCTATGAAGTACAGAGACAGAGCTGGCAACATTTAAAGGCATACAGCAAGCGGTTGATACAGGCATCCCCTAGAAAGGCACATTAGTAGACACCAACTGTGATATAGCAGCAATTGTGCTAGACTATTCTCAGTAAAAGTGGTGTATTACGGCTGGAATACCTCAGCTTTAGGCTTAGGAATATGCCGTCCAGTAGCTCCGGAACTGAATCTTCCAGGAAGCGAAGGGGGTCTCATCGGGCTCTGAGGATCTTGGGCATACTCCTGCTGCACCAGTCTCCCCTGAAGTTCAGAGGTAAGTGACCGTAGAGACCCCGCAGGGGTACTTGGTACTGTGGCTGTCCTCAGTCACCTGCTCCTGTGTATGTAACAGAGGAGGTTTTTTCCTCAGCTCTGGGAGGATTAGAGAGAGATTGTCAAAATTTATCGCTGCCTCCCTGTCAGGGAAAGCGCGCCCGATCTCCGTCTCCTCCTTCAGAGTGCCTGTTAGCAGAGCAACAGTCCCATACAGGGATCGACCTGCCTGAAGGGGATCAGGATAAGGTTGATTCTGTTATAGAGGAATCAACAGTGGGGGAACCTTTTCTCAGCATCTCAAGCTGAAAGATTATGGGTTCAGTCTCTGACTAACATGGTCCGATCAGCATTTAAAAATGCACCTTGCGGAACCATCAGCCACTACTGTATCCTCGTTGGGGTCGCTAGAAGCCCCCAGACTGTTTGTTCTTTTGCACTTCACCCTTTACTGAAAAGGGCTCATTTACCAGGATTGGGAACGTCCTGAGAAAATATTGATTCCCCCAAGAGATTTCCGGTGGTCTATCCCATGGAGGATAAGTTCATCAAAAAAAAAAAAAAAAATGGAAGGTCCCTACAGTGGACGCAGCCATCTCTTGTATGTATAAATCACTGACATGTCCAGTGGATAATGTCCAAATGTTCAAGAACCCAATAGATAAAAGATTGGAGTCCTTATGAAAATCTGCTTGGTGATACAACCAGCAGTAGCAGCTATTGGGGTCTGCTAAGCAGTGAAGGATCAGTTGAAACAGGTCTTGAGGGACTTGACAGATCAGCAGGCTTTGCCCTAGCTGATCTACCTAGAGCCTTAGGCTTTGCGGTTGACGCCATAGAGGATTCAGTCCATCAGGCCTCCCGCCTTACGCTGTCTATAGTACATATGCGTAGGCTCCTATGGCTCAGAAACTGGTCTGCTGAAGCTCCCTGTAAAGAATGGCTGGTTAGCGTCCCATTTCATGGTGAACGCTTATTCAGGGAAAACCTGGACAAATATATCCAGAAAATTTCCAGCGGTAAAAATACGCTCTTGCCGGTTAAAAGCAGAGTTAGAGGTCCCTCTTTAAGAGGCCTGCTTCTCCAGTCCCTGGGGCATCGGCTGTGTAACAGTTCCGACGGCCTCCTCGGTCAAATCCCGGGGGTAAAAAACAGGGACAGTAGCAGGGTAATGAGAAACCCTGGGTCAGGGGAGGTACAAAACCTCCCCCAAAGTTAAATTCATTGAAGCCCCCACTCAGTCGGGTGGGGGGAGGACTCCAGTTGTTCGCAAAGAGACCTGGCGGGACACGATCAAGACAGATAGGTGCTCTCCGCAGTAGGTTTGGGATACAGTTTGGAGTTAAAAGACTCTCCTCCTTCCCATTTTGAGGTCAAACGTGCCAAGGGATCCCCGGAAGAGAGAGTCCCTCCTGTTGGCACTAGAACAACTATTGCTCCAAGGAGTAATTATGGAGGTTCCCCTGGAAGAATGAGGGTTCGGGTTTTACTCAAACCTCTTTACAGTCCCGAAGCAAACGCGGACGGGAGGCCCATATTAATTCTAAAAAGGGCTATACAAATTCCTGTATATCAGGACTTTCCGATGGAGTCGATCCGATCGGTGGCCACTGCCCTACAAGGGGAGGATTGGTTAGCCACGATCGACATCAAAAATGCTTATTTGCACATTCCCATCTTTCCAGTCCACCAAAAATTTCTACGCTTTGCAGTAGAAGGGCGCCATTTTCAGTTCAGAGCCTTACCCTTCGGTTTGGCCACAGCACCAAGAGTGTTCACAAAAATTCTGGCCCTTTATTGGCCAATCTAAGAACACAAGGTGTAATGATAATGGCATATCTGGATGACTTGTTGCTGATAGACCACTCAGTGAAAAAACTAGACGTGGTCGTTCACAAGACGATCAAGTATCTGGATCTCACGGTTGGATTATCAACCGAGACAAGTCAGCCCTAAAAACCAGTCAAAAGTCTGGAATACTTGGGGCTAAGGTTGGATTCAGGCCAGAGAAAAATATTCTTGCCTCGAGGAAAGGTGTTGTCTTTGAAAGATTTGATCCACTTAGTGGGTACAAAAAAGACAGCCGTCCATACGCCTGTATATGAGGCTGCTGGGAAAAATGGTGGCATCATTCGAAGCAGTACCCTACGGTCAATTCCATTCAAGGAATTTGCAAGGGGCCATACTGTCAGCCTGGAACAAAAAAGTTCAGGCCCTAGACTTACAATGTCCTTGTCCCCTTCCGTTCGCAAGAGCCTCCGTTGGTGGTTGGTTCCCCAGAATCTGGAAAAAAGGAAATCCTTCAGTCCGATTTCTTGGAAGGTGGTCACTACAGATGCCAGCCTTATAGGCTGGGGAGCAGTATTGGAGCAATAGTCTCTCCAGGGCAGATGGTCGGATGCAGAAAAGGCCCTGCCCATCAATCTCTTAGAGATACGAGCAGCCCGGTATGCCCTAGTAGCATGGACATCCAAACTCCAAGGGTCCCCTGTCAGAATTCAATCCGACAATGCCACAGCAGTGGCATATATCAATCATCAGGGGGGCACCAGGAGTCGTGCAGCCCAGAGGGAAGTAAATTACATCCTGAAATGGGCAGAAAAATATGTCCCAGCCATATCTGCGGTATTCATTCCAGGAGTGGAGAATTGGAAGGCGGACTTTCTAAGTCGCCAGCAATTAGGCCCAGAGGAAGGGTCCCTTCACCCCGAGGTTTTCTGGACAATATGTCAGCGGTGGGGAACATCGGATGTAGATCTTCTAGCATCCAGATTCAACGCAAAGGGGGACAGGTTTGTCTCTCGGACAAGGGATCCCCTAGCTTGCGGCTCGGATGCCCTAGTGTTCCCTTGGGATCAGTTCAAGCTGATATATGCATTCACACCGCCAATGGTTACCTCGATTACTCCGCAGAATCAGGGTAGAAAAGAAACCAGTGATTCCGGTGGCTCCAGCGTGGCCCCGAAGAGCGTGGTACGCGGAGATTGTAAAATTTCAGTGGGGAGTCCTTGGACTCTCCCACGTCGTCCGGCTTTCGCAAGGACCGATATACCACCCTTCCTTACCAGCCCTAGGTTTGACGGCCTGGCTATTGAAGCCCACATTCTAAAAAAGAGAGGGCTCTCTAATGCTGTGGTATCTACCATGATCAATGCCAGGAAGCCGGTATCCAGGCAGATCTACTATAGAATCTGGAAGGCGTACATCGCGTGGTGTGAGGCCAAGAAATGGCATCCACATAAGTACGTAATAGGTAGGATTCTGGACTTCCTACAATGGGCTGTAGATAGGAAGCTTGCCTTGAGTACTATCAAGGGTCAGATTTCGGCCTTGTCAATATTTTTTCAAAGGCCCTTGGCTTCGCATTCACTAGTCAAAGCCTTTATACAAGGAGTGATGCGTATTAGTCCTCCGGTTAATATTCCCATATGTCCATGGGATCTAAACTTGGTTCTGTCGGTTCTACAGAAACAACCATTTGAACCATTACAGCATATTTCCTTAGTGCTTCTCACCAGGAAATTGATTTTTCTAGTAGCCATTTGTTCGGCTAGAAGAGTATCGGAATTAGCAGCTATGTCCTGTAAGGAGCCATATCTGGTTATCCATAAGGACAGAGTAGTGTTACGTCCTCATCCAGCCTTTCTTCCTAAGGTGGTATTGAGGTTTCATTTGAACCAAGATGTGGTTCTTCCTTCTTTTTTCCCCAAGCCTACTTCGGTAGAGGAAAAGTTATTGCATTCTTTGGATGTAGTAAGAGCAGTTAAAGCTTATCTAAAAGCCACTGCTCAGATTCGCAGAACGGATACTTTGTTTATTCTGCCGGAAGGCCCCAGAAGGGGTCAGGCAGCGTCAAAATCTACTTTAGCCAAGTGGATTCGACAGGTCATAATACAAGCCTATAGCTTGAGAAGTAGACCGCCTCCGTTCAAAGTTAGGGCGCACTCCACGAGAGCAGTTGGAACTTCTTGGGCAGTGCATCACCAGGCCTCCCTGGCTCAAGTCTGTAAGGCCGCAACATGGTCTTCAGTACACACGTTTACTAGGTTCTACCAGGTGGACGTTAGAAGTCAGGAGGATGTCGCCTTTGGGCGCAGTGTGTTGCAGGCCGCAAAAGATCCTCATGTCTGATAGCGCTCAGCTTATATATGGTGTATCCCCCCCCCTCATTTGGCATTGCTTTAGGACATCCCATTAGTAATGACTATGTCGCTCTGTGTCCCGTGATGTACGAAAAAGAAAATAGGATTTTTATAACAGCTTACCTGTAAAATCCTTTTCTTGGAGTACATCACGGGACACAGAGCTCCCACCCCTCTTTTGGGGACACTTATTGCTTTGCTACAAAACTGAGGTGCTCCCGGATGGGAGGGGCTTATATAGGGGAGGGTACTTCCGGTTTTGGAAGTTGCCAGTGCCAGCACCTGACGGTAACTATATAACCCATTAGTAATGACTATGTCGCTCTGTGTCCCGTGATGTACTCCAAGAAAAGGATTTTACAGGTAAGCTGTTATAAAAATCCTATTTTCTTGGAGTACATCACGGGACACAGAGCGGCATAGTCATTACTATGTGGGTTATATAGATACCTTCAGGTGCTGGCACTGGCAACTTCCAAAACCGGAAGTACCCTCCCCTATATAAGCCCCCCCCATCCGGGAGCACCTCAGTTTTGTAGCAAAGCAATAAGTGTCCCCAAAGAGGGGTGGGAGCTCTGTGTCCTGTGATGTACTCCAAGAAAAGGATTTTACAGGTAAGCTGTTATAAAAATCCTATTTTCTTTCTCTTACATCACGGGACACAGAGCGGCATAGTCATTACTATGTGGGATGTCCTAAAGCAATGCCCAATGAGGGGGGGGGATACACCATACATAAGCTGAGCGCTATCAGACATGAGGATCTTTTGCGGCCTGCAACACACTGCGCCCAAAGGCAACATCCTCCTGACTTCTAACGTCCACCTGGTAGAACCTAGTAAACGTGTGTACTGAAGACCATGTTGCGGCCTTACAGATCTGAGCCAGGGAGGCCTGGTGATGCACTGCCCATGAAGTTCCAACTGCTCTCGTGGAGTGCGCCCTAACTTTGAACGGAGGCGGTCTCCTTCTCAAGCCATAGGCTTGCATTATGACCTGTCGAATCCACTTGGCTAAAGTAGATTTTGACGCTGCCTGACCCCTTCTGGGGCCTTCCGGTAGAATAAACAAAGTATCATGCAATAACTTTTCCTCTACCGAACTAGGCTTGGGGAAAAAGGAAGGAAGAACCACATCTTGGTTCAAATGAAACCTCGATACCACCTTAGGAAGAAAGGCTGGATGAGGACGTAACACTACTCTGTCCTTATGGATAACCAGATATGGCTCCCTACAGGACATAGCGGCTAATTCCGACACTCTTTTAGCCGAACAAATGGCTACTAGAAAAATCAATTTCCTGGTGAGAAGAACCAGGGAAATATGCTGTAATGGTTCAAATGGTTGTTTCTGTAGAACCGACAGAACCAGGTTTAAGTCCCATGGACATATGGGAATGTTAACCGGAGGGCTAATACGCATCACTCCTTGTATAAAGGCTTTGACTAGTGAATGCGAAGCCAAAGGCCTTTGAAAAAATATTGACAAGGCCGAAATCTGACCCTTGATAGTACTCAAGGCAAGCTTCCTATCTACAGCCCATTGTAGGAAGTCCAGAATCCTACCTATTACGTACTTACGTGGATGCCATTTCTTGGCTTCACACCAGGCGATGTACGCCTTCCAGATGCTATAGTAGATCTGCCTGGATACCGGCTTCCTGGCATTGATCATGGTAGATGCCACAGGATTAGAGAGCCCTCTCTTTTTTAGAATGTGGGCTTCAATAGCCAGGCCGTCAAACCTAGGGCTGGTAAGGAAGGGTGGTATATCGGTCCTTGCGAAAGCAGGTCCGGACGATGTGGGAGGGTCCAAGGACTCCCCACAGACATCTTTACAATCTCCGCGTACCATGCTCTTCGGGGCCACCAGAATCACTGGTTTCTTTTCTACCCTGATTCTGCGGAGTAATCGAGGTAACAATTGTGGCGGTGGGAATGCATATATCAGCTTGAACTGATCCCAAGGGAACACTAGGGCATCCGAGCCGCAAGCTAGGGGATCTTTTGTCCAAGAGACAAACCTGTCCACTTTTGCGTTGAATCTGGATGCTAGCAGATCTACATCCGGTGTTCCCCACCGCTGACATATTGTCCGGAAAACCTCGGGATGAAGGGACCATTCCCCTGGGCATAATTGTTGGCGACTTAGAAAGTCCGCCTTCCAATTCTCCACTCCTGGAATGAATACCGCAGATATGGCTGGGACATATCTTTCTGCCCATTTCAGGATGCAATTTACTTCCCTCTGGGCTGCACGACTCCTGGTGCCACCCTGATGATTGATATATGCCACTGCCGTGGCATTGTCCGATTGAATTCTGACAGGGGACCCTTGGAGTTTGGATGTCCATGCTACTAGGGCATACCGGGCTGCTCGTATCTCTAAGAGATTGATGGGCAGGGCCTTTTCTGCATCCGACCATCTGCCCTGGAGAGACCATTGCTCCAGTACTGCTCCCCAGCCTATAAGGCTGGCGTCTGTAGTGACCACCTTCCAAGAAATCGAACTGAAGGATTTCCCTTTTTCCAGATTCTGGGGAACCAACCACCAACGGAGGCTCTTGCGAACGGAAGGGGACAAGGACATTGGTAAGTCTAGGGCCTGAACTTTTTTGTTCCAGGCTGACAGTATGGCCCTTTGCAAATTCCTTGAATGGAATTGACCGTAGGGTACTGCTTCGAATGATGCCACCATTTTTCCCAGCAGCCTCATGCACAGGCGTATGGATGGCTGTCTTTTTGTACCCACTAGGTGGATCAAATCTCTCAAAGACGACCCCTTTTCTTGAGGCAAGAAAATTTTTCTCTGGTCCGAATCCAGCCTTAGCCCCAAGTATTCCAGACTTTTGACTGGTTTTAGGGCTGACTTGTCTCGGTTGATAATCCAACCGTGATATTCCAGATACTCGATTGTCTCGTGAACAACCACTTCTAGTTTTTCCACTGAGTGGTCTATCAGCAACAAGTCGTCTAGATATGCCATTATCGTTACACCTCGTGTTCTTTTGATTGGCCAATAATGGGGCCAGAATTTTTGTGAACACTCGTGGTGCTGTGGCCAGACCGAAGGGTAAGGCTCTGAACTGAAAATGGCGCCCTTCTACCGCAAAGCGTAGAAATTTTTGGTGGGCTGGAAAGATGGGAATGTGCAAATAAGCATCTTTGATGTCGATCGAGGCTAACCATTCCTCCCCTTGTAGGGCAGTGGCCACCGATCGGATCGACTCCATCCGGAAAGTCCTGATATGTAGGAATTTGTTTAGCCCTTTTAGATTTAATATGGGCCTCACGTCCCCGTTTGGCTTCGGGACTGTAAAGAGGTTTGAGTAAAACCCGAACCCCCATTCTTCCCGGGGAACCTCTATAATTACTGCTTGGAGCAATAATTGTTCTAGTGCCAACAGGAGGGATCCTCTCTTCTGGGGATCCCTTGGCACGTTTGACCTTATAAAGTGGGAAGGAGGGGAGTCTTTTAACTCCAATTTGTATCCCAGACTTACTGCGGAGAGCACCCATCTGTCTCTGATCGTGTCCCGCCAGGTCTCTGTGAACAACTAAAGTCTTCCCCCCACCCGATTGAGTGGGGGCAACCCTTCATGCATTTGACTTTGGGGGAGGTTTTGTACCTCTCCTGATCCAGGGCTTCTTGTTACCCTGCAATTGTCCCTGATTTTTACCTCCGGGATTTGACCGAGGAGGCCGTCGGAACTGTTTCACAGCCGATGTCCTAGGGACTGGAGAAGCAGGCCTCTTAAAAGAGGGACCTCTAACTCTGTTTTTAACCGGCAAAAGTGTACTTTTACCGCTGGAAATTTTCTGGATATATTAGTCCAGGTCTTCCCCGAATAAGCGTTCACCATGAAATGGGAAGCTGACCAGCAATTTTTTACAGGGAGCTTCAGCAGACCAGTTTTTGAGCCACAGAAGCCTGCGCATATGTACTACACACAGCGTAAGGCGGGAGGCCTGATGGATTGAATCCTTTATAGCGTCCACCGCAAAGCATAAGGCTCTAGGTAGATCAGCTAGGGCAAGAGCCTGCTGATCTGGCAAGTCCCTTAAGACCTGTTTCAACTGATCCTTCACTGCTTGGCAGACCCCAATAGCTGCCACTGCTGGTTGTGTCACCAAGCCTGCTGTATCAAAAGCAGATTTTAATAAGGACTCTAATTTTTTATCTATTGGGTCCTTGAACATTTGGACATTATCCACTGGACATGTCAGTGATTTATTCACACAAGAGATGGCTGCGTCCACTGTAGGGACCCTCCATTTTTTGACGAACTTATCCTCCATGGGATAGATCACCTGAAATCTCTTGGGAGGAGTAAATATTTTATCAGGATGCTCCCAATCCTGGTAAATGAGCCCTCCCAGTAAAGGATGGATCGGAAAGGAACAAACAGTCTGGGGAGCTTTTAGCGACCCCAACGAGGAGACAGAAGTGGATGATGGCTCCGCAAGGGGCATTTTAAATGCTGATTGGACCATGTTAGTCAGGGACTGAACCCATAATCTTTCAGCATGTGATGCTGAGAATGGCTCTTCCACTGTTGATTCCTCTACAACAGAATCGACCTCATCCTGATCCCCCTCAGGTAGGTCGATCCCTGTATGGGACTGTTGCTCTGCTAACAGGCACTCTGAGGGAGGAGACGGAGATCGAGCGCTTTTTCCCTGTGACAGGGAAGCAGCGATCAATGCTGACAATCTCTCTTCCAGCCCTCCCAGAGCTGAGGAAAAAACCTCCTCTGTTACATACACAGGAGCAGGTGAACTGAGGACAGCCACAGTACCAGGTACTCCTGAGGGTGCTCTACGGTCACTAACCTCTGATTCTTCAGGGGAGATTGGTGCAGCCGAAGCATGCCCAAGATCCTCAGAGCCCGATGGAGACCCCCTATGCTTCCTGGGATTTTTAGTCCCGGAGTTTTTAGACAGCATATTCCTAAGCCCAAAGCTGAGGTATTCCAGCCGAAATACACCACTTACTGACAATAGTCTAGCACAATTGCTGCTATAAAAACAGTTGGTGTCTACTAATGTGCCTTTCTATGGGGATGCCTGCATCAACCGCTTGCTGTATGCCTTTTTTTAAATGTTGCCAGCTCTGTCTCTGCACTCCATAGCCAGCTCACAACACATAATTGTGCTTTTTAACATGCTGGGACGCCCGCACATGCGCAGAAGCGCTGCGGCACGCACAGAGCGTCATCCCCCAAGCTCCGCCCCCTTTCCCAGCTCACCTCTATATATAGAGGCGTGTGCACGCGCGGCGCTCTTTTTTGAAAAGGGAAACTAGGGACAAGAGACAGGGCCCCTTTTGCCGCAGGCCGGGGGGGTGGACGAGCATTGCAACATGGCAGAGGAAGCAGTTTCCCACAAGAGAACTCACCATCTGCCTGGACTTGCTCTGATGAAAAAAAAATTAGTCCACATGACAAGAAACGTTCCACAGCGGGCTCTAGTGGATTAACACAGGTACCGCAGTCTATATATATATTTTTTTCTTGACCACTATTAAAAATATTACATTTTTTAGTAGTTACAGGCATGCATAAATATTTAGCGGGAATACCGTTAGGCAACAGGCAGAAAGACATATTAGGCTTGGGGGTCCCCTCAATAGAACCAAGTTCCTGAGGGGCCCCCACTTACCTTTTCCCCGCCGCAGGACTCTGTCTGGTCCACAGAAGCCCAAACTTCACCTATCACGGCAGGCATTGTAATTAAACCTTCAGGGACCGGGTTCCCAAGGATTCCACTCCCCTGGACCTGTATAGCACCCTGCACAGAAAACATCTTGGTCGTGGGTATGACCAGAGCTCTGGATCCCAGGGTCCAGCTCTCCTAAGAGAAGCATTACAGGCAAAACCTTGCTCTTCTCTGCAAGGCCCGGGTACCGACCGTTTAGCTATGAAGCTTTTTTGGTCGGATCCGAAATAGCTTACTGAGGCCCAAAAGAACCTGTACGCAAGCTCAGTGAAAAACACATGTTACTTCTTGGCCAACACCTTAGACACTGGCAAAAAACTGAGGTGCTCCCGGATGGGAGGGGCTTATATAGGGGAGGGTACTTCCGGTTTTGGAAGTTGCCAGTGCCAGCACCTGAAGGTATCTATATAACCCACATAGTAATGACTATGCCGCTCTGTGTCCCGTGATGTACGAGAAAGAAAAAAAAGTGTAATTAAATATAAGTAGAGATGTCGAAAGAGGGGAATGGATGATCTGGAGGATGCAAGGAAGGGATGTGTGAGAGTGTGGGGTATAGGTCAATTAGTAGAAGGATGGGGGATGGAGAAAGGAGGGAGTGGATTGAGGTAGTAGGGAAAGGGATTTCTGTATTGGGTTTAAAGTGATATTATGTTTTTATAAACTTTTTGTATGGTATATTGTGGGGGGAGGGGGAAGGGGGATTGAATGTATTGTTGGAAAATGGAAAATGGTTTAGGCCGGGTTCACACTTGTCCGACAAACGCTCCGACATTGGGAGCTCATGTCGCATGACGTGTGAAAATCAATGTTTCCCTATGGGAGCCGTCTTAACTGGTCCGACACATGTCGGTCCGACTTTGAAAATGCTCCCTGTACTACTTTGGTCCGACTTTGATCCTACTTCAGCCCATTGACTATCATTGAAGTCGGATCAAAGTCGGACCGCAGTCTTGCATGATCTGACTTTGGCATGCGACTTGTGCTCTGCTGATCTTGAGGGGGAACTCCATGCCAAATTTGAAATTAAAAAAACGGCATGGGTTCCCCTCCAGGAGCATACCAGGCCCTTCGGTCTGGTATGGATTTTAAGGGGAACCCCCTAAGCCGAAAAAACAGCGTGGGGGTCCCCCCAAAATCCAAACCAGATCCTTATCCGAGCACGCAACCTGGCAGGCCGCAGGAAAAAAGAGGGGGGGACGAGAGAGCGGCCCCCCTCCCTCCTGAACCGTACCAGGCCGCATGCCCTCAACATGGAGGGTTTGGTGCTTTGGGGCGGGGGGGGGGGCGACCTGCGCCCTCCCCACCCCAAAGCACCCTGCCCCCATGTTGATGAGGACAGGGCCTCTTTTTGACAACCCTGGCCGTTGGTTGTCGGGGTCTGCGGGCGAGGGCTAATTGGAATCCGGGAGCCCCCCTTTAATAAGGGGGCCCCCAGATCCCAGCCCCCCACCCTATGTGAATGAGTATGGGGTACATCGTACCCCTACCCATTCACCTGGTGGAAAAAAAGGTCAATAAAAAAAACACTACACAGGTTTTTAAAGTAATTTATTACACAGCTCCGGGGGTCTTCTTCCGACTCCGGGGGTCTCTGGTGTCGTCTCTGCGCTCTCCGGTCCTTCTCTCGCTCTCCGGTTCTTTCTTCCTTCTGCCGGGCCTTTGGCTTGATCGTTCTTATAGGCGGCGGGAGGGGACAGACACCCCCCCCTCCCGCCGCCATCCGGTGTTTCTCCGGGCTCTCCTGTGCCATCGGGGGCCCGGAGAAAGAATCGTCCGGCGCCGGTGGTCACACGATGAGCATAGAGATGACCGTTGGAGGCCTGGCCGCGATGTGATGACGTCACGCCTGGGTTCTCAAAAGTAAACAAAGCCGCCATTGCGGCTAGTAAGCATGAGATCGGTCAAATTTTTTTCACGATCTCATGCTTTCCAGCCTGGAGGAGAGATGTGGGGTCTTATTGACCCCGCATCTCTCCATAAAGAGGACCTGTCACACACCATTCCTATTACAAGGGATGTTTACAGTCCTTGTAATAGGAATAAAAGTTAAGGGGGGTGCGCTGTGTGCGGCATGCAGGGTTAAGGGGGGTGCGCTGTGTGTGGCGTGCAGGGTTAAGGGGGGTGCGCTGTGTGCAGGGTTGAGGGGGGATGCGCTGTGTGTGGCGTGCAGGGTTGAGGGGGTGCGCTGTGTGTGCTGTGCAGGGTTGAGGGGGGTGCGCTGTGTGTGGCGTGCAGGGTTGAGGGGGGTGCGCTGTGTGTGGCGTGCAGGGATGAGGGGGGTGCGGTGTGTGTGGCGTGCAGGGATGAGAGGGGTGCGCTGTGTGTGGTTTGCAGGGTTAAAGGGGGGTGCACTGTGTGCGGCATGCAGGGTTAAAGGGGGGTGCACTGTGTGCGGCATGCAGGGTTGAGGAGGGTGCGCTGTGTACATCTCCCCCCCAAAAACAAAGCTCTCTTTCCCACAGATTCCAGTTTAGAGCTTAGCCCCAGCCCCCGCTCCGGCTGCCATCATCCCGTACAGAGCTTTCCTCTGTAGAGGCGTACTCACAATGCCCATGCAGATGTTGGTAAGGGGGGGCTTCTGTCTGTGTGGATGATGCCTCATCCTCTTCCTCCTGGCCCCGGTTTCCTCCAGTCCTGGGGTGGTCAGTGCCAGGGCCGCGTAGCAGCACACTGACAGGCACATGCAGGACTCAGGAGAAGCGGCGGTGGTCGGAAGTCCGGGCTGTGGGGCGGGCTAAGTGGACGGACAGCATGTCGCACGTGGACCTTGTGTGTGGGGAGTGGCGTATAATGGAGAGGATAACTCGTGAGTCGCCTGCCCTCCTCCTTCCCCACGGTCGCAATCCCTGGGATCATCACGGATGGTCTTCAGTGTTCATTTACTCACTGCTGTGTCAGTGTCACCGTTGGAGCCTAAGCCAGGACTGCACCGCAACTTCGTTCTCATAGAGAAGCGGAAGAGCTCACAGTCTCCTAGACTGCACAGCGCAGGAGAAGAGCTGCAGGTAAACTGCCGCTGCGCCCCTCAAAATTTGGCGCCCGGGGCAACCTCCCCCTGGCCCCCCCACGCTACGCCACTGCGGAATACCAAAACCTGGAGAAAGCTGCGAAAGGAGTTCTCTCCAGTCCACATCTACGCTCTGTAGTCTTGCACCAAGCAAATGTGCATACCCTGTGTCCAAACTGTCCATTTTACCTTGACAGTATCTCCTACTGTCACATATCCCCCCCTTTGTTTCGAACCCGAAGGGGGTGGAACACACCAGCCCGAATCCTTGATTGGGGCACCTCTGTGCCAGCTATTCGTTGCGTAGGCCCAATCTTTTTTTCGGGTGCATTTCCAGGCACGCCCTACCCTGGATCGCAACGGGGTCCTACAGTTCTGTATCCCAAGCCTACTCCCTCTGTCCTTGGGGTTCCTGGGCTCACGTTTTTCTGGCGGCCCCCTGCCTTTCCTACTTCCTTTAAACTCAGTTTTCGGATTCTGTAGGAAACCTGCTCCAGACACTACGCCTGACGAGGAACCACCTTTTTTCCCCATCACAATAGGTCTTTTGGGTTTACTAACTCCTTTGCCCTTGATCTGTGTATCACGCTCATTTGCCAAGAAATTATTAATTTTCATATCCAGGCCATTATTTACATTAACATTCAGTAATAAGTCACCATTTCTCCAATTACCAATACCGTCAGTTCTTTGTTCAGGGTTTGTTGGGGTCAGGCCCAAGGAGGGACAACACACAGGTGAGCAGCTATCCCCTATGAGACCTTCACAAGGCTTTACTTCACCTGTTGTCTAAAATTTCTGTGGGCAGTTGTCCTAACAACTGACATTGAACAACGCATGAGCCATTTCTAGCAGTATCAATCTTTGCCAGCTCACACTTTTCCATGTTACAATTTTTATTCCTCTCCATACTATATGTGAGAGCGTTTCCGGGTACCCCAACTTGTACATCTCTGCAGGTGAGAGACAAAATCTCCGCTTTTGCTGTGTCCATATCTGGCCCTTCCTTCTTAGGAGGTCTAGTGGGTGAGGCAGTATCCGCGCCATTTACTAAACACTCCTCAGCCGCACCTCGGACCGCACTAGCAGACATGTCCATCACTGCATCAGGCAAAGAAACCTCCGATGTCTCCAGCAGCCCCCCAGAGTGCCTTCTGTACTGAACCGTATCTGGAAGCACCCTCACAGGAAACCGGGAGATCACTTGCCACACTATTGGAAAGCACCGTACCAACCAGTTCCACCGGTGATTAATTTTAACCGGCACAGGTTGTACTATCTGGCGCCATCCATTGGTACCACGCAGCACCACCACATCCGACTGTAATGGAGGCAGCCAGGTATACAAGTACTGTGCTTTTACCAGTTCAAACAAATCCACTAGCATATCTGTAATTTCTACACACTCCACATCAATATGCCAAACATTTTTGGGGACCTTAACCTTAGAGACATGGAGGGGCTCATTCACTGCAGCTTGAGGGGCCAAGACATTTAGAGGGGCCTCCACCTCACTGGCGGTGCCCATCACAGCCTGATGCTCCTCTGGAACACTGCCAGACGCATGTCTCCCACTCACCCCATCCAACTCAATAATGAGCCTCTGCAAGTCAACATTTGTTACATTGTCACCTTGACACTTGACATTCAGCGGCTGGGCTGTGAATACCACATCTGCCATGCATGCGCCCTGATCTGGTCCTTCCGACTGGAGGGAAACAACCGTTGCAGGGACCAACGCACCCTCAACCATCGGTCTCTCTGCAGTCTCCCTGTCTGGCATAGCAGTTGATGTATTCACACCCCTGTCGCCCAACATAGCCTTGTCCAACATGGCTAGTAATTGTTTGGCCCAACTGTCCCAATCCATTGTGCTTCCATTATGAGGGCTCAGCAGTACCTCATCTGCTCTAGGAGGCACCTGGGATTCTGCAGCACAAACGGTACCTTTGTCAGTTCTATATAAATCACATTTTGACAACATGCTTTTACTCTTTGCTAATGCTTCATCAAACAAGGCAGGCTGCAATACACCATCACCACCTTGCTCTGGGAGCGCTAACACACTCAGCTGTGTACCTTCAGCTTTGGCCAGCTGACTTAACCCCTTACCAAACTAGTTTACACATAGGGTAAGTGGACTGCTCACACAAACTCTCATTGTTGAGTTGCGTTGAGAGGTATCTTAATATAGCGCGGTCTTACCCCGAAGGGTCCCGACGCGCATAGCAGAGTTCCCGGGAAAAGAGAACCCAGGAACCAAAAACAACACAGAGTGGCAGAAAGGGTGGAAGAGAGAGGCTACACAGGAAAGGATTGCATGAAAAGCCAAGTCTTCAGTAACCTGCGGAAGACCAGGATGGTAGGGGCCTTCTGGAGCTTGACAGGGAGGCTATTCAATAATACGGCACCCTGGTGGGAGAAGGCCGGACCACCACGCCGGATCTTCTTGGGCACCGAAATGCAGAGGAGATCTCTGGCAGTAGATCTGAGTGATCTGACAAGAACTCGTTTATGAAAACGAGAGCAGAGATAGTTGGGGGCCAGGCCTCTCATAATCTTAAACATGATACATCCTGCCTTAAATAAGGTGCGATAGTGGACCGGTAGCCAATGCAAGGCGCAGAGGACAGGGGTGATATGATCCCTCAACGGGACATCCATGAGTAACCTTGCCGCAGCATTTTAAATAAGTTAAAGCTTCTGCACCAACATCTTTGGCAATCCCAGAATAAAGAGAGTTGCAGTAGTTTAGGCAGCTACCTATCGTGGCACAGATGACAGTTTTTCTGTCCGAGATATTCAGATATTTAAACAGCCCCCTCAGAAGTTTTAGCTGCCAGTGACATGCACTGACTACCTTTTTTATCTGAGGAGCCAGGGTTAAACCTGAATCTAGGACGAATCCCAGATCACGGACCTGGGGGGCCACCTCCGGAGCAGGACCAAATGAGGGAGGCCAAGGTGGGATATCTGGGGGGGTGGCCAGATCGCTGAAGATGATCACCTCAATTTTTCCCCCCCCATTAAGTTTCAGGTAGTTGGCAGACATTCATGTGTTGATGGCCTCCAAACAGCTGGCAAGGGTGGCATCAGCCGTCTGGTTCCTAGGAATCTTCAGGTAGACCTGGGTGTCATCCGCATAAACATGGTACTGGACGGCGTGGGAGGAAACCCACACAGACACAGAGATCAATAACACATACCTACACTGTGAATGTATCCAGTGTAGAGTTATAAGATAAGTTTTAATTATGGCGCCGAGGCACATAATCTTCTCTGTCATCATTCCAACCTGCTTACATGTGCTGCCAAAGCAGCATGCAGGTAAAAAAGGTAACCTCTGACACCGCAGACCGTGGTCCTGTCAGAGCTCAGAGCGTTCCCCAGGAAATGGTGGGAAACCACAGGTGCAGAGACCCTGTTGTTGCCTCAGAGACATCACACAGAAGGCTCACAGGGATTATAGAAATAAATGAATAAAGTGCCCCCCCCACCATGCTGCACCGACCGGGGAGGAGGGGGGGGAGGAAGGCACTGTGTACCACTGTATCATCCATGCTGCTCTCGACGCAGCGTTTGAGAAAACAGTGAGGAAGCTGTGTAATAGAAAAGCTTGAAAAGAACCAAAAAGGAGAAAGTGTCTGCCTAAGGTACCACAGCCACAGCATCCAGCTTGAGAGTCATCAATGAGTTCACTTACAAGCACCCTGTCATTTACTGACTCAGAACTGGAGTCTTCCTCACAAGGAATGTCCTGTTCAAAAACATTAAAATATTCAGAGCTAGGGTCCTGAGCAGCAGCAGCTAGGCCCATATCTGAATCAGAGCACTCCCCATGTGCGAGATTGTGTGGGGAGAGGGCGCTTTATAGCTCCCTTGCTTACACACCGCTTCCATCCTGACAAGAAATTTTTTCCCAGGACTGCCGACAACTGGTCCATAGGGACCGCAGGTGCAGGACCACTACCAGTTGCCTCTGACAAGTGTGGGGAAGCAGGTGAACCAGACTCCATACTGCCAACCTCTGAGACCTTATACACAATTACAGTGAATAATACAGTCCACCCACTGGCTGCGCTGAGGAGGGGATACCCAGAGGACTCACCAACCCATATAAGGACCGCTCAGTTCTGCTGTATGTAACCGCGCTGCAGCGCGAGTGAAGCCTAAGGAGACTGAGGAGATTTGCGCTGCAGCAGCGGCAATAGAGGCCGAAAGTGAAAGCGCCGCGGCTTCAAGAAAATGGCCGCCGGCAGCATGTATTACTGCGACATTGAACCACGGCAAGATGGCCGCCGAGCACAGTTTAAAACACCACACAGCGCTAATGGCGTCTCCAAACACACACACACGGTGTCTCCAAACACTCACACAGGGCAGTACAGACATGAGCGCCCCCCGCCAGGCCATAGTGACCCCCAAGTACCCCCACACAACACAGCACCAGTACAGGGTGCAGAGAGCAGCATAACAGGGGGGAGACAGGGAGAAACCCCCCATATAGAGAAACACAGCCAGCATGTAACCCACGTGTTTCAGTATTAGAGCTGTGTCAGTCCATGGACGATGAGAGAAAAATGCAAGTTAGACTTACCGGTAACTTGTTTTCCAATAGGCTTTCAGGACAGCACCTGAGAGATCATGGCTCCTCTACCTACAGGAAACACCTCATCAATTAAGTCTTTAATTGGAGGTCTCCACGTTGCTTCCATCAGTTGTTTGTAGAGAACCTCCAGCCCCGGCTGCAACACATAAGCGACAGTTATTACATAGTATTACAGCAACAGCATAAAAAAAGGGCGGGATCCTGCTGTCCTGAAAGCCTATTGGAAAACAAGTTACCGGTAAGTCTAACTTGCATTTTTCCAAAACGTCTTTCAGGACAGCACCTGAGAGGATAATCGAGCTTACCCCATTTAGGGTGGGACAACAGCCTGTAAGACTTTCCTTCCGAAAGCCTGGTCCCCAGCCGTCATGAGATCTAACCTATAATGACGGGCAAAGGTTGCCAGACTTGTCCATGTAGCTGCCTTACAGATTTGTTCGAGGGTGGCACCAGCTTTTTCTGCCCAACTCACTGCCGAAGCTCTAGTAGAATGAGCCCAGATACTTACTGGACTCTCCTGGCCTGTAAGGGAATAGGCGTCTGAGATAGCCATTCTCAACCATCTGGCAATGGTTCCTCTAGAAGCTTGTCTTCCTTTTTTATTTCCGGAAAATAAAATGAATAGTGCGTCTGAACGCCTAAAGCCTTTAGTAGCTTCCAGGTAACTTAAGACTGCTCTTTTAACATCCAGGGTATGGAATTCTTCTTCCTTCTTACCCGACGGATTAGAACAAAACGTAGGAAGTATTATCTCCTGGGTTCTATTTTGAACTGAAGCAACCTTTGGTAAAAAATTAGGATCTGTCTTCAGCACAATTCTGTCTGAAAAAATAGAAAAAAATGGCTCCCTGATAGATAAAGCTTGCAGCTCACCGATTCTTTGAGCTGTTGTAATAGCTACTAGAAAAATTGTTTTCAAAGTAATTAGTTTCAGGGAGGTTAAATAAAGAGGTTCGAAAGGTTCCCTGGTCAGGGCCCGTAGAACGACTGACAAGTCCCATGACGGACAGTTTTTGATCACCATCGGTCTAGCCCGAGTAAGGGCTTTAAAGAATCTGATTACGAGGGGTTCTGATGAAATAGATTTCTCAAAATATACCCCCGATGCGGCAACCTGAACTTTTAGGGTACTGACCGCTAGGCCCTTGTCTGCTCCTTCTTGCAGGAATTCCAGAATAGAATAAATCTGCTTTAATGGTCTGCAAAAAATCTGAGGAAAACGCTTGGACAGCCGCACTTCAAAAAAGGTTCTTTTATTTAAAACAAAAGCACAAATAACATGCACAGCAAAAAAACAGCAAGTATGAGCTGACGTTTCGCACTGCGATTCAGTGCTTAATCATAGCTATGATTAAGCACTGAATCGCAGTGCGAAACGTCAGCTCATACTTGCTGTTTTTTTGCTGTGGCATGTTATTTGTGCTTTTGTTTTAAATAAAATAACCTTTTTTGGAGTGCGGCTGTCCAAGCGTTTTCCTCAGATTTTTTGCATTGTCATATGCATTGCCTGCACCCACGGCTCTGGATCTTGTGAATGAGTCACCAGTCACATCTGAGCGGTAACTCTCTCCTGCTTTAATGGTCTGCTGGATGTAGTGCACCAGGAGTTAAAGACTTTCCAGACTTTGTGATATATTGCTCTGGTAACATTCTTTCTGCTAGATAGGAGGGCAGCCACCAACCTATCGGAAAATCCTTTTCTCCTTAAGAGTTGCTCCTTAGAAGCCAAGCTGTGAGTTTTAGCTTTTTTACTTCTTGGTGAAACAGAGGACCTTGTAACAGAAGGTCTTGTCTCAATGGAAGGTGCCAGTATGGTTTGATCTGCATCTGTAGAAGAGCCGAAAACCAAGGCCTTTTGGGCCAGAAGGGAGTGATGAGGATTACTGTCGTATCCTCTTTCCGGATTTTTGTTATGACCTGCGGGATCAGCTGAAATTGAGGGAAGGCGTAGCAGAGGTGAAAATTCCAACTGTGCGCCAGAGCATCTACCCCCAGAGATGACTCGTTCCTGTTCAGGGAAAAAAAGCGGGATATTTGTGTATTTTCCTGAGTCGCAAAGAGATCCACTCTTGGCTGTCCCCATTTCTTCACTATTAGATTGAAGACATCTGGATTCAATTGCCACTCCGCTTCGTACACCTGGTTCCTGCTGAGGAAATCCGCCATCCTGTTTAGGGTCCCTTTTAGGTGGACCGTGGACAAGGATTGAGTATGGAGCTCTGCCCAGTTTAGAATGCTCTCTGCTAGGCCTTGAAGCACTCTGCTTCTGGTGCCCCCTTGTCGGTTTATGTAAGCCACCGCCATGGCGTTGTCCAACAGGATTTGTGTATGTTGCCCTTGGACTTCTTCTGCAAAGGACAATAAGGCCATTTCTATCGCCTTTAGTTCCCTCCAGTTTGAGGATCTCAGTGCTTCCCTTGTGGACCAAGATCCCTGAGTCCAACGACCGCTCATGTGAGCCCCCCCAACCTCAGGAGCTGGCATCGGTTGTTAGCCTTATCTGGGTTGGAAAGGACCATAACAGGCCTGCTGAGAGTCTTACCTGGTTCTTCCACCACCAGAGACTCCTCTTTACTTTGGTGGGGATCTTTACCAGTGAATCCAGTGAATTTTGCTGGCGATCCCAGATTTTTAACAGAAACTTTTGCAGCGGTCTGAAATGGAGCTTTGCCCACTGTACTGCCGGTATGGAAGAAGTCAGGGTTCCTAATGCTGACATGACCCTCCTGATGGACAGAAGCTGACTGGATTGTAGGAGTGACACCACCTCTATCAGCTTTTTCTGTTTTTCTTCTGGAAGAAACATCTTTTGCTCCACAGAATTGATACGGAAACCCAGGAATAACACCTCCTGAGAGGGAATCAGATTGGACTTTTGGAGGTTTAGTATCCATCCGATGGATTCTAGGAGAGCACAGCTCTGTCCAAGTTTCTCTGAAGTCCGTCTCTGGTTTGGGCAAGCAGTAGCAGGTCGTCTAGATAAGGAATCACTGAAATTCCCTCTAGCTGCAAGGGCACTAGAGCTTCGGCCATTACCTTCGTGAACACCCTTGGAGAAGATGACAGGCCGAACGGGAGAGCTCTGAATTGCAGGTGCACCACCTTCTTCCCTTCTCTCAGTGCTAACCTCAGATATCTCTGAGATCTGGCAGCAATAGGAATGTGGAGGTATGCGTCCTGCAAATCTATTGATGCCATGAAGCATCCTTGACTCAGGAGGCTTCTTACTGAGAGAATGGAATCCATCCAAAATCTTCTGTACTCTGACAAATTCAGCATTTTTAGATTTAGGATGAGGCGGTACTTTCTTGAAGGTTTCTGTACAAGGAAAACGTGAGAGAGTAGAAACCCTGGAAGAACTCCTTTGTTGGAACCGAAACAATGACTCTCTGGGCTATCAGCTACTGGATTAGGGACTTCATGGCGAGAGCCTTGACCGGATCCCTCAGGACGTTTGTCACCAGGAATCTTTTTGGGGGTTCTTCCGTGAATTCTATCACGTATCCTTGGGAGAGCATGTTCACAATATACTGATTTGCAATTATGTCTCTCCACTGGGGAATGAACTCCTGGAGTCTTCCCCCTACTTGGAGTGAATGGTCATTGCGGCTTTCCGGAGGTCGCAGGAGGATTGAAGAGCACTCCACTCCTACCTTTTGGTTTCTGGGAAGACCACTGCTTCCTCTTGTTTTGCGTTTTTCTTTCCTGTTGTCCTTTTTGTGGACGAAAAAAATAGGATTTTTATAACAGCTTACCTGTAAAATCCTTTTCTTGGAGTACATCACGGGACACAGAGCGACATAGTCATTACTAATGGGTTATATAGATACCTTCAGGTGCTGGCACTGGCAACTTCCAAAACCGGAAGTACCCTCCCCTATATAAGCCCCTCCCATCCGGGAGCACCTCAGTTTTGTAGCAAAGCAATAAGTGTCCCTAAAGAGGGGTGGGAGCTCTGTGTCCCGTGATGTACTCCAAGAAAAGGATTTTACAGGTAAGCTGTTATAAAAATCCTATTTTCTTTCTCGTACATCACGGGACACAGAGCGACAGTCATTACTAATGGGATGTTCTAAAGCAATGCCCAATGAGGGGGGGGGGGGATACACCATACATAAGCTGAGCGCTATCAGACATGAGGATCTTTTGCGGCCTGCAACACACTGCGCCCAAAGGCGACATCCTCCTGACTTCTAACGTCCACCTGGTAGAACCTAGTAAACGTGTGTACTGAAGACCATGTTGCGGCCTTACAGATTTGAGCCAGGGAGGCCTGGTGATGCGCTGCCCATGAAGTTCCAACTGCTCTCGTGGAGTGCGCTCTAACTTTGAACGGAGGCGGTCTCCTTCTCAAGCCATAGGCTTGCATTATGACCTGTCGAATCCACTTGGCTAAAGTAGATTTTGATGCTGCCTGACCCTTTCTGGGGCCTTCCGGCAGAATAAACAAAGTATCTGTTCTGCGAATCTGAGCAGTGGCTTTTAGATAAGCTTTAACTGCTCTTACTACATCCAAAGAATGCAATAACTTTTCCTCTACCGAAGTAGGTTTGGGGAAAAAAGAAGGAAGAACCACATCTTGGTTCAAATGAAACCTCAATACCACCTTAGGAAGAAAGGCTGGATGAGGACGTAACACTACTCTGTCCTTATGGATAACCAGATATGGCTCTTTACAGGACATAGCTGCTAATTCCGACACTCTTTTAGCCGAACAAATGGCTACTAGAAAAATCAATTTCCTGGTGAGAAGAACCAAAGAAATATGCTGTAATGGTTCAAAATGGTTGTTTCTGTAGAACCGACAGAACCAGGTTTAGATCCCATGGACATATGGGAATATTAACCGGAGGACTAATACGCATCACTCCTTATCTAAAGGCTTTGACTAGTGAATGCGAAGCCAAGGGCCTTTGAAAAAAATATTGACAAGGCCGAAAACTGACCTTTGATAGTACTCAAGGCAAGCTTCCTATCTACAGCCCACTGTAGGAAGTCCAGACTCCTACCTATTACGTACTTATGTGGATGCCATTTCTTGGCCTCACACCACGCGATGTACGCCTTCCAGATTCTATAGTAGATCTGCCTGGATACCGGCTTCCTGGCATTGATCATGGTAGATGCCACAGGATTAGAGAGCCCTCTCTTTTTTAGAATGTGGGCTTCAATAGCCAGGCCGTCAAACCTAGGGCTGGTAAGGAAGGGTGGTATATCGGTCCTTGCGAAAGCAGGTCCGGACGACGTGGGAGAGTCCAAGGACTCCCCACTGACATTTTACAATCTCCGCGTACCATGCTCTTCGGGGCCACGCTGGAGCCACCAGAATCACTGGTTTCTTTTCTACCCTGATTCTGCGGAGTAATCGAGGTAACAATTGTGGCATTGGGAATGCATATATCAGCTTGAACTGATCCCAAGGGAACACTAGGGCATCCGAGCCGCAAGCTAGGGGATCCCTTGTCCGAGAGACAAACCTGTCCACCTTTGCGTTGAATCTGGATGCTAGAAGATCTACATCCGGTGTTCCCCACCGCTGACATATTGTCCAGAAAACCTCGGGGTGAAGGGACCATTCCTCTGGGCATAATTGCTGGCGACTTAGAAAGTCCACCTTCCAATTCTCTACTCCTGGAATGAATACCGCAGATATGGCTGGGACATATCTTTCTGCCCATTTCAGGATGTAATTTACTTCCCTCTGGGCTGCACGACTCCTGGTGCCCCCCTGATGATTGATACATGCCACTGCTGTGGCATTGTCTGATTGAATTCTGACAGGGGACCCTTGGAGTTTGGATGTCCATGCTACTAGGGCATACCGGGCTGCTCGTATCTCTAAGAGATTGATGGGCAGGGCCTTTTCTGCATCCGACCATCTGCCCTGGAGAGACCATTGCTCCAGTACTGCTCCCCAGCCTATAAGGCTGGCATCTGTAGTGACCACCTTCCAAGAAATCGGACTGAAGGATTTCCCTTTTTCCAGATTCTGGGGAACCAACCACCAACGGAGGCTCTTGCGAACGGAAGGGGACAAGGACATTGTAAGTCTAGGGCCTGAACTTTTTTGTTCCAGGCTGACAGTATGGCCCCTTGCAAATTCCTTGAATGGAATTGACCGTAGGGTACTGCTTCGAATGTTGCCACCATTTTTCCCAGCAGCCTCATGCACAGGCGTATGGACGGCTGCCTTTTTTGTACCCACTAAGTGGATCAAATCTTTCAAAGACAACACCTTTCCTCGAGGCCAGAATATTTTTCTCTGGCCTGAATCCAACCTTAGCCCCAAGTATTCCAGACTTTTGACTGGTTTTTAGGGCTGACTTGTCTCGGTTGATAATCCAACCGTGAGATTCCAGATACTTGATTGTCTTGTGAACGACCACGTCTAGTTTTTTCACTGAGCAGCAACAAGTCATCTAGATATGCCATTATCATTACACCTTGTGTTCTTAGATTGGCCAATAGAGGGCCAGAATTTTTGTAAACACTCGTGGTGCTGTGGCCAGACCGAAGGGTAAGGCTCTGAACTGAAAATGGCGCCCTTCTACTGCAAAGCGTAGAAATTTTTGGTGGACTGGAAAGATGGGAATGTGCAAATAAGCATCTTTGATGTCGATCGCGGCTAACCAATCCTCCCCTTGTAGGGCAGTGGCCACCGATCGGATCGACTCCATCGGAAAGTCCTGATATACAGGAATTTGTTTAGCCCTTTTAGAATTAATATGGGCCTCCCGTCCCCGTTTGCTTCGGGACTGTAAAGAGGTTTGAGTAAAACCCGAACCCTCATTCTTCCAGGGGAACCTCCATAATTACTCCTTGGAGCAATAGTTGTTCTAGTGCCAACAGGAGGGACTCTCTCTTCCGGGGATCCCTTGGCACGTTTGACCTCAAAAATGGGAAGGAGGAGAGTCTTTTAACTCCAATCTGTATCCCAAACATACTGCAGAGAGCACCTATCTGTTTTGATCGTGTCCCGCCAGGTCTCTGCGAACAACTGGAGTCTTCCCCCCACCCGACTGAGTGGGGGCAACCCTTCAATGAATTTAACTTCGGGGGAGGTTTTGTACCTCCCCTGACCCAGGGTTTCTCATTACCCTGCGATTGTCCCTGTTTTTTACCCCCGGGAATTGACCGAGGAGGCCGTCGGAACTGTTACACAGCCGATGCCCCAGGGACTGGAGAAGCAGGCCTCTTAAAGAGGGACCTCTAACTCTGTTTTTAACCGGCAAGAGCGTATTTTTACCGCTGGAAATTTTCTGGATATATTTGTCCAGGTCTTCCCTGAATAAGCGTTCACCATGAAATGGGACGCTAACCAGCCATTCTTTACAGGGAGCTTCAGCAGACCAGTTTTTGAGTCATAGAAGCCTACGCATATGTACTACAGACAGCGTAAGGCGGGAGGCCTGATGGATTGAATCCTTTATGGCGTCAACCGCAAAGCCTAAGGCTCTAGGTAGATCAGCTAGGGCAAGGGCCTGCTGATCTGTCAAGTCCCTCAAGACCTGTTTCAACTGATCCTTCACTGCTAAGCAGACCCCACTGCTGGTTGTGTCACCAAGCTTGCTGTAGAAAGAAGCAGACTTTCATAAGGACTCCAATCTTTTATCTATTGGGTTCTTGAACATTTGGACATTAACCACTGGACATGTCAGTGATTTATACACACAAGAGATGGCTGCGTCCACTGTAGGGACCTTCCATTTTTTGATGAACTTATCCTCCATGGGATAGACCACCGGAAATCTCTTGGGGGAATAAATATTTTCTCAGGATGTTCCCAATCCTGGTAAATGAGCCCTTTCAGTAAAGGGTGAAGTGGAAAAGAACAGACAGTCTGGGGGCTTCTAGCGACCCCAACGAGGATACAGTAGTGGTTGATGGTTCCGCAAGGTGCATTTTTAAATGCTGATCGGACCATGTTAGTCAGAGACTGAACCAATAATCTTTCAGCTTGAGATGCTGAGAAAAGGTTCCCCCACTGTTGATTCCTCTATAACAGAATCAACCTCCTCCTGATCCCCTTCAGGCAGGCCGATCCCTGTATGGGACTGTTGCTCTGCTAACAGGCACTCTGAAGGAGGAGACGGAGATCGGGCGTGCTTTCCCTGACAGGGAGGCAGCGATCAATGTTGACAATCTCTCTCTAATCCTCCCAGAGCTGAGGAAAAAACCTCCTCTGTTACATACACAGGAGCAGGTGAACTGAAGACAGCCACAGTACCAAGTACCCCTGCGGGGTCTCTACGGTCACTTACCTCTGAACTTCAGGGGAGACTGGTGCAGCAGAAGCATGCCCAAGATCCTCAGAGCCCGATGAGACCCCCTTCGCTTCCTGGAAGATTCAGTTCCGGAGCTTCTGGACGGCATATTCCTAAGCCTAAAAAGCTGAGGTATTCCAGCCGTAATACACCACTTTTACTGAGAATAGTCTAGCACAATTGCTGCTATATAACAGTTGGTGTCTACTAAAGTGCCTTTCTAGGGGATGCCTGCATCAACCGCCTCTGTGTGCCTTTATACTGTTGCTAGCTCTGTCTGTGCACTTCAATAGCCAGCTATGATTGTGCTTTAAAACACGCTGGACGCCCGCACATGCGCAGTAGCGCCGCGGCGCACACCGAGCGTCATCCACCCGCTCCGCCCCTTTTTCCAGATCGCCTCTATATATAGAGGCGCGCGGGCACGTGCGCCTTTTTTGAAAAAAATAAGGAGCTAGATGGGAGCCAGGGTCCCTGCCGCAGGGCCCGGGGATGGATGAGCACAGCAACAGGGCAGAGGAGACAGCTTCCCAGCAGAGAACTTACCAACTGCCTGGATTTGATTTTGGAAGAAAAAAATCCACATTACAAGAAAAAGAACCATAGCGGCCTCTAGTGTCTAACACAGGTACCGCGGTCTTACATTTTTTTTTTTTTTTTTCTTGCCTACTATTAAAATTTTTACATTTTCTCAGTAGTAACAGGCATACACAGAATATTAGCGGGAATACCTTAGGTAACAGGCAGAAAGACAAAATAGGCTTGGGGGTCCCTCAATAGAACCAAGTTCCTGAGGGCCCCCACTTACCTGTTCCCCGCCGCAGGACTCTGTTTGGTCCACAGAAGCCCAAACTTCACCTATCACGGCAGGCATTGTAATTAAACCTTCAGGGACCGGGTTCCCAAGGATTCCACTCCCCTGGACCTGTATAGCACCCTGCACAGAAAACATCTTGGTCGTGGGTATGACCAGAGCTCTGGATCCCAGGGTCCAGCCCTCCTAAGAGAGGCATTACAGGCAAAACCTTGCTCTTCTCTTTGCAAGGCCCGGGTACCGACCGTTTAGCTATGAAGCTTTTTTGGTCGGATCCGGAATAGCTTACTGAGGCCCAAAAGAACCTGTACGCAAGCTCAGTGAAAAACACATGTTACTTCTTGGCCAACACCTTAGACACTGGCAAAAAACTGAGGTGCTCCCGGATGGGAGGGGCTTATATAGGGGAGGGTACTTCCGGTTTTGGAAGTTGCCAGTGCCAGCACCTGAAGGTATCTATATAACCCATTAGTAATGACTATGTCGCTCTGTGTCCCGTGATGTACGAGAAAGAAAAAAGCTTACGGGTCTGTACCTGTTGTTTCTTGACCGGAAACGCCTTCTTTTTGTCAGCCGTACGGTCAAGAATGGACTCCAGTTCGGAACCAAATAGCAAATCCCCTTCAAAGGGAATGCTACAGAGCCTGTTTTTAGATGCAGCATCTCCTGGCCAAGTTTTAAGCCACAAGGCCCTCCTAGCAGAATTTGTCAAAGCCGCTGACCTGGCTGACATACGAATGGATTCTGCTGAAGCATCCGCGATATACGACACTGCTGCAGAAAGTGTTGTAAATGAGTCCAGAATCTCCTGTTTTGGGGAATCTGCCGTAACATGGGCCTTCATCTGGTTAATCCAGTGTTCTAAATTCCTGGCGACACAGGTTGTTGCCATTGCTGGTTTTAGATTGTTCATCACAGACTGCCAGGCCCTTTTAAGAAGCAAATCCATTCTTTTGTCCATGGGCTCCTTTAACATGCCCATGTCCTCAAAGGCAAGGTCAGTTGATTTTGAGACCTGTGAAAAAGCAGAGTCCAGTTTTGGAACCTTGTTCCAGATGGAATCCGGGTTGTTCTCAAATGGAAATCTTCTCTTATGAGACCGGGAAAAAAATGGCTTTTTCTCAGGTTCCAACCACTCTTTTTTAATCATGTCTGAGATTATTGAATGGACTGGAAAAACACGGCTTTTTGAATCACCCAAACCTGCATACATGCGGTCATGTAGGAAGAGCTCCTTCTTTTCCTCTTCAATCCCCAAAGTCGCATGGATTACTTTTAAAAGTCCTGCGACTTCTTCTAGCGACATTTTGTATTTAGAAGCGGTCTCTGCTTCATTTTCTTGGGAAGTGTCTATCGGACCTCCCCATAATATTTGAGAGCCGTATTGGGGTTCTGAAGAAGGCTGCGGAGCCCTGGGTTCCCTTGAGGGACCTGGTTCTTCTCTTAGGTTTGACCTAAAAGCTTGAAAGGTGGCACGGAGTTCATCCTTAATCGTAAAAACTAGATCGCCACACAAGGATGGAGACTCTTCCCTGACTACGTTTGCAGTGCAATCTGCACAAAGCGACTTGGTCCAAGCCTCGCTTAACTTTTCCTTGCAGACAGGGCACCTTCTCTTCACTGGTTAAGCAGAACTTTTGGCCTGCACGAACAGAAGAGAAAAAAAACAGGGACCACGCTAAAAAACTGTTATACAGCACAAATCAATACACCCAGGTGCGCATAGGAAAAAACACTTACACTTTCTTGTGCCCCGCAAGCCATGCACCACCACCACCTTTTAAAAAATCCCTAGATATTTATGCAGATATACTAAGTCACCAGCCACTGCACCACCAGGGAGATGGGGGGTGGGGGAAACAAAAAGGGGGGGGGAAACAAAAAGGGGGGGGGGAAGGGTGAATAACCCCCCCACAGGAGAAAACGGCCCAGTGTAAATAGGACACGGTCCCTTACCTTAGCCTTGCTGGTGCCTTGGCTTGCCCCCTTATCCGCTGCATCACCATCCGTGGTGAAGAAACGCCGGTTCCAGATTCAAAAACGCCGCCGCGCTGACCTGGAACCGGAACTTTAAGGCACCAGGTGACCCTGCCCTCTCCCTCTGCGCTTTGCGGCCGGAAATGACACGTGCCGACCCGGAAGTGCTGCCTCTTCCTATACAGGACACAGAGGCTCTCCTCGGCCACCAGAACAATGGTGGCCGCTATAAAGCCCCACGCCGCTATTCCGTGCACCGCAGGCGGCCTGCGGGGATACAGCAAACCGCCGCTCTGTCAGAAAAAAGGAGGCAGCCCTCCCGGGCTGTACAGGCTCTCCCCGAGCACGGAAGAGGGAGAGAGAGGGAGCCCACGGGACCATCCATGCTAAAAAGTTAAGTGGGAGGATCACTCTCCTGAGAAAAAATAAAGACTGACTGAGAACCTCTGTCTCCCAGGAAAGCCCTGAGAGACCATGGCTCTCACCAGAGGTGTTCCTCCGGCTGGAGGAAACACAAAAAACTGATGGAAGCAACGTGGAGACCTCCAATTAAAGACTTAATTGATGAGGTGTTTCCTGTAGGAGGAGGAGCCATGATCTCTCAGGTGCTGTCCTGAAAGACGTTTTGGAAATTGAGTTTTCGTTCACAGGTACACCACCTGCAACACGCAATGCCTTTTGCCTGGTTGCACTTTCACACACAGCCAACAGTTCCTGACCTGAACTCAGTGTGGAGCAAGGACCCGGATTCCACAGTCTTGTGCCCGCTGAATCCACCACTTGTGGCATAGGGGATTGTTAGCCCTCGTGGTAGATGCATTTTTCCAGTGATTCAAGCCAGTCAGGAACTATTTTAGGGCATGGTAGCCCATTTTTATTAAAAAGGAAAATAAAAGTCTGTAACAAAGGTTTCCCGCGCAGGGGTTTTTCTCCATCAAATACACATAACAGAAAATGCTAGCCCACCTGGTTCTCTGTAGCAGTACTTCTGCACTTTATCCTGGTCACCCATACCACAGCACTCCTCAATGTAGACGGCTTCCTTTTAGCGCCCACAGCTCTGCACAATCGTTCTGGCTGCCTCCTACAGCCTCTCTGACTCCTGAAGACCTCCTGTCTCTCTTGGTGTGGAGCAGTCTCCAACTGGGAGCCATGAGGTCTAACCACACCTTCATTATAAGGGCTGTTCTCACCTGAGCACACACCCTGCTGGTCATCCACAAAAATTTGGACACAGGGTTGGAGATCCCGTCCCACCCAAGACACTGTGGAATCTCCAAACTACAGAGCCCCTTCCCGGAATACCAAAACCTGGAGAAAGATGTGAAAACAGTTCTCTCCAGTACACATCTACGCTCTGTAGTCTTGCACCAAGCAAATGTGCACAACCTGTGTCCACCTAACTGTCCATTTTACCTTGACAGTATCTCCTACTGTCACAGCCTCTATTAACTTTACTCACATTTACAGTATGAAACACATAGAAAGCATAGTATTGTGTGCTGACATAGTAATTTATCAGGTGAAGTAGGTATAGTATGAGAAAGCATCAGCTGATAAACTAGAGGACTTATTCCAAATTATGCATTAGGATATCAAAAAATCCATATCTAATATGTAGTTGCAACATAGTGAAAATGGTTTTATTATAGAACTGTCAAAGAAATAAAAGCCATGCCTGAGAATTTCCTCTATGTCTTCATTATTCCATACACCATGTAAGCTAAAACCCAAAGCAAAGGCATTCCGGTCTTAACATTGAAATAAGAGATACATGGTCAGGTTTAGGGGGGGAAAGCCCTGGAACAGATAACAAGTCCCATATCTTGTTGAACCCATGGGGTGCAACCTCTACGTCAGCAGATTGTGCGTTCTATTCAGTTTGGAAAGCTGTAGTTTTGGCATCCGAGTAACACAAAAGTTTATACAGTGGCATAGTGCCAGATTTTACAGATAAACTTCCTTACAGTGTAGCACAGGTGTTGAATAATATTGTTAATTAGTATGTTTTTACAAGAGTGCTATTTTTTGGATATGAATGGTTTAAGTGGACATGAATAAAGCCTGGCAATTTTATTAAAGAATTGATGCGTACCTAGTGATATTTAGACTACATATAGCGTCCATCCAAATTATAATACAGCAAGAGTGTTTCCACCCCTACTAAGCGATCATCAAATCGTTTATTACATAAATATTGTCAACAATTCTTGGTGAACAATATCTTACCTGACATCAGACAGCTGAAGTCGGTCGGACAAATCTTTCTTCAAACGTTCTAGTTCTTCCCTTAGAGAAATACTGTCTTGCAGCTTCTTTAGGGCAACTTCTCGGTTACTTTCTAACCATGGACTAAAAGAAAAAAAATATATGAAATTGAGAGCCGGTAAAACTGAAGAAAAAATTTACACAATAGAGTAATACAGATCGAGCTTCAAACAGAGACATTCTTCACTGCAAGAAAGATCTACACATGTATTAACTGGGTCTTACATTGCAAGGAAAAAGGGAAGTAAATATTGCTTACAAAGCAATACATCATAAAATGTATTAATTTGATGGCAATCCACCACTTTTTTAAAGAAGAAATTCCATAACAGAATTATATGTGCTGATAACCCAGACCAATTTTGAAAGGTCTAGTTTTCTGGCTGGTTTGGTGATTCTCCAACCTTCACTTATTTTAGTGATTCAATGACCCAGAAAAAGAATACAGTGCAGATTAAAATGATTTTACCATTGATTTAAAAAAAAAAAAAAAAAAAGAAAAGACACATCTGGAGTCAAACCCACTAATTTTCTGGTGCTAGGTTGCAGGCATTCAAAGCAGACTGCAACTGCCCCATTTAACTCACATATGAAGTATTCTGTGTCTCTAACAAAAATCTTTGTTCAAAGGAACATGCAGTACTTACAATGTTATACTTTGTTATATACCAACAATAGTTAAAACAATTATTTTGGCTTTTTGCTGTTACCCTTAAATCACAGCAACACTTGATAAAATTTCTTCTAAAGCTGCTCATAGAATAATCAAAATTCATCTGGTTCAGAAGATTGACTTCTTCTGTTGAATGAGAACGTTTGAATACTGTTGTCAACTAGTGGCTGCAGCCGCTGATCAGTGTATTCTGACAGCAGAGAGTCCCATGGTCAGAATATAATATTATTTCCTGGCAAGGGGGGATTCCTCCATCCACCTCACTTGTGTGGATAGAGGAATCTGTTAAATTTTTTTTGTTCTGCCCGCTGGCTGAACGAAAATAAAAACAAATCATGTATAGCCAAGCCAGCCCAAGTCTAAGAAAGGTTACTTGATTGCAGATCAAGGACTGATTTTTATTGATAAAAAAAAAAAAAAAAAGAAAAAAAAGAAAGAAGAAGAAGTACAGCTTTGATATAACTATATGAAAACAATAGATATTCCCGCGCTACCCAAGCTGAACAATATAAAAAAGGTATTTGGTTTCAGCAAGCACCACCCAGCAAAAATAATCCAAATAAACCAATATATGGTGCTGCGCTCCAAAGTAAAAGTGCGAACGTGACAAATAAAGTGCTGAGTGTATACGATCATAAACATACATGTGGAGATGATCATTAATTTCATACATCAAAAGTTCTGCATAGTAGATAATAAAATGAGTGAATATCTTTTCACTCATTTATCATCTACTATGCAGTACTTTTGATGTATGAAATTAAATGATCATCTCCATATGTATGTTTATGATCGTATACACTCAGCACTTTATTTGTCACGTTAGCACTTTTACTTTGGAGCGCACCATATATTGGTTTATTTTGTTATAACTATATTGCTGTATATTGTGACATGTCAGTAATTTATTCATGCTGAAAGGTCAACTTTAATAATGGTAAGTGAGTAGCTAGCAAAACAAGGTGCACAAAACTAAGGCTGGCCATACATTATACAATTTTCCTCTAGATTTACCAAAACCATATAATATGAGGTCATACGTAAACACTTTCAGTGTGTATGCAGTCAGGCAGGCCCTTGCACTACATAGTTGAAGGTAAATCTAAACAAAATTGAACAAGAAAATTGGATAGTGTATGGCCAGTCTTAGTCCCTATGATAAAAAAAGGGGCAACGCCTACAAGAAGCAAAGAAACATTACTAATAATGCTTTGGATGTTACTTGCATAATAGTTATTTCTGTTCTTTGTGCTTGTTCCAGGTCTTCCTCCGGGTCCTTGAATCCAGTGAAGGCATAATAGCTCTTGTTCCACTTGATGGGTCTGTAAAATGTGGTTGCTCCTTTCCTCTGCGATGCCGTACCTTTAACCGAACAACGGACATGATCTGTGGACAAGCTGCAGGAATTGAGAATACCCAACACCGTGCTGAGCAGGTCTCCGCTATCTAAAGTGAAGCTGACCGTTCGAAATCCTGACAAAAAGCAACAAAAAGAAAATACTGACTTTTTTATTCATATAAGCACATTTATGCTAAAGGATGAAAACACAAACCTAATGAGCCATATGCTAGTGTGTTTTCTCATCCTACAAATACAGCACCTCCCGTTGATATCTATATTTTTGTACATAACATTTGCAGTAACATTCACAAATCATAATTCTCACAGATTTCGTAAAAAAAAAAAAAAAAATAAATAGAAAAATATGCAGTTATTGCAGCGTTTAATTCTGTAAAAGTGGAGGAACACAAATGTGTTGTCAACTGCACACCAACATTGTACTTCAACTTTAGACCAATTTGTAGAATGAATATGAATATACATACATTACAAAAGTTTTAGGCAGGTGTGAACAATGCTGTAAATTAAGAATATTTTCAGAAATAGAAGTGTTCATAGTTTATTTTAATCAATTAACAAAATGGAAAGTAAATGAACAGAAGAGAAATACAAAATTAAATATTTTGTGTGACCACCCTTTGCCTTCAAAACATTAGCAATTCTTCCATTCTTCTAGGTACACTTGCACACAGTTTTTGAAAGAACTCAGCAGGTAGGTTGTTCGAAACATCTTGAGAACTAACCACAAATTTTATGTGGCTGTAAGCTGCCTCAAATCCTTTTGTTTCTTCATGTAATCCCAGAGAAACACAATGTGAAGATCAGGGCTCTGTGGGGCCAAACGATCACTTGCAGGACTCATGAATAGGATGTGGAAACATGGCTAATTGACTCAACTATAAACGGAAACATAGGAACTGGGGTGCAGAAAAATGGCAGCATGTGCCCTGGACTGACGATTCACAATTTAATATATTTGGCTGCTGTAGGAGGCAATTTGTTCACAAAGTGCTGGAAAGTGGTACAACAATGAGCGTCTGCAGCTAACAATGAAGCATGGTGGAGGAGGTTCCTTGCAAGTTTAGGACTGCATTTCTGAAAATGGAGTTGAAGATTTGGTCAGGATCAATGGGGTCCTCAAGGCTGAAACTTATCCATCATGCCATACCTTCAGGGGAGGAGTGTGATTGACCCCAAATTTAGACCCCTCTCACACCGAGGCGGTTCAGGCATTTTAGCGCTAGAAATAGCACCTGTACAGGGCTCCCAAAATGCCCTGCCCATTGAAATGAATGGGCAGCGCTTCCAAAGCGCAACAAGGGTGCTTTTGACCCCTTCTTCGGCCGCTAGCAGGGGGTTAAAAGCGCATTTCTCTAGCGGCTGAAAATCTTTAGCGCTAACCCTCGGGTGGCCACAGTGTGAAAGGGGTCTTATTCCGCAGCAGAACCCCAAACATGCAGCTAATGGCATTAAGAACTATCTTCAGTGTAAAGAACAAGAGTACTGGAAGTGATGGTTTGGACCCCACAGAGACCTGATCTTAACTTCATTGAGTCTGTCTGGGATTACGTGAAAAGACAGAAGGATTTGAGGCAGTTTACATCTACAGAAGATCTGTGGTTAGTTCGTTCTTCAAGATGTTTGGAACAACCTACCTGCTTCAAAAACTGTGTGCAAATGCAAAGGGTGATCACACCAAATATTGATATTATTTGGATCTCTCTTCTGTTCATTTACGTTCCATTTTGTAAATTGAAAAAAAAATAAACTAAATAGCACTTCTCATTTCTGAAAGCATTCCTAGTTTACAGCATTTTTTTTTTTACTCCTGTCTACAACGTTTGCACAGTAAAAATAAATGTATGTGTATATTTTATATATATATATATATATATATATATATATATATATATATATATATGCATTTTTTTTTTTCAATAAATGTCTGCAATATAAGCACATTTCCTCACATTTTGTCTTCTTAAAAATGCTGAAAGTTAAGAAATATACCTACGGATTCTGACTGAAATCCAGGGATTTTTCTGTACCAAGCTGAAAACACTTCCTCCATTCTCACCTGTTGGTCTAGAGAACGCCTCCTTCTTATAATATGCAGATGAGAAGTTGATCTTTTTATAGTCCACCAGGGGAGGGCTTAGACAGGGCTGAGAACACTGCTAGAGATTTTACTGCAGAACAGTCAAAAGTTGGCAGATCAAACTGCAAGCTAATATAGTAGTATTCTGGATTTTTGTGAGTGGTGCATGTATTATCCCTATGCCTTGACTTCTTCTCATGGGAAGTCACAAAGAAACAATGTTGGAATTAGGGTAAACAGGAATAAAGACTTTTTATTCCAATCAGTGAATCCAAATTAAGAGTGATTATGGGTAAACAGCTATTAGTAATACTGTTCTGAATCTTTGACAGTTTATGTGTACTGACTGGACTGCTCAATTCATAATAAAGCTTGAATAAAAAAAAATGTCATGCAATGAAAAAAACATTAGTTATTAAAAACCTTTATAATATGAGATAGCAAAAAAAAAAGGAAAACTTTTTTTTTCTTCTTGAATAGAGCAGGGGGAGGTTATAAATCTGTCAGTTTGTTTGACATCTGCGTCCCACTGGGGAGAATTCCCTTCATTTCCTGTCCTGTATATCATTGTATTTGGGTAAAACATATAAGATGCTATATTTTAACCAGTGTACCTAACCCCTTGACTGCCGAGCATTCGGCTTTTATTGGATCTCAGATCTAGTAATCCGAAAGCAATGCCATGACATCACTTCTGGTTAACTGGAGCCTTAAAGGGCGCCAGGTTTAAAAAAAAAAAAAAAAAGAAGAAGAAGAAGTGGTGCAAAGTAGGGATTTGGGGTCTTTGAGTACCTGTCATGTGCCTATTACTGTCACAGGAGATGTTTACATTCTTTGTTACAGCAATAAAAGTGATATAAATAAATTTAACTACTTGCTTACTGGGCACTTAAACCCCCTTCCTGCCCAGGCCAATTCAGCTTTCAGCGCTGTCACGCTCTGAATGACAATTGCGCGGTCATGCGACATGGCTCCCAAACAAAATTGATGTCCCTTTTTTCCCACAAATAGAGCTTTCTTTTGGTGGTATTGGATCATCTCTGCGGTTTTTATTTTTTGCACTATAGACAAAAATAGAGCGACGATTTTGAAAAAAAAAACATTATTTTTTACTTTTTGCTATAATAAATATCCCAATTTTTTATTCCTCCCCCCCCCCCCCCCTCAGTTTAAGCCGATATGTATTCTTCTACATATTTGTGGTCTAAAAAAAAAAAAAAATAAATAAAAAAAAAATAAAAAAAATCGCAATAAGCGTTTATTGATTGGTTTGCGCAAAAGTTATAGCGTCTACAAAATAGGGGATAGTTTTATAGCATTTTTATAAATTTTTTTTTTTTACTAGTAATGGCGGCGATCAGCGATTTTTATTGTGACTGCGACATTATGGCGGACACATCGGACACTTTTGACACCATTTTGGGACCATTGTCATTTTTACAGCGACCAGTGCTATAAAAATGCACTGGTTACTGTAAAAATGACACTGGCAGGGAAGGGGTTAACACTAGGGGGCGAGGAAGAAATTAAATGTGTAACCTGGGAGTGATTACTACTGTGTGGGGGAGGGGACTGACATGGGGGAGGTGACCGATCTGTGTCCCTATGTATAAGGGACACAGCATCGGTCCCCTCTCCCTGACAGGACGTGGATCTCCCTGCCAGTGTTTACAGACAGAGATCCACATCCTTGTCTGTGTACCGGCCGATCGCGGGTACCTGGCGGACATTGCGGCCGCCAGGCACCGCATCGGCATCTCAGTGATGCGCCGGGCTCGCGCGCCCCACCAGTGGCCGGAATAGCAGAGGCCGTCTATTGACGGCCTCCCGGATTTATAGAGCCACCTTGAGGCCGTCATTTGTACATGGCCCGGCTCTCAAGTGGTTAAAAGGGACAGTGTAAAAATAAATAATAATAATAAATAAGAAAAAAATTAAAGTGCCCCATCCCTCCGTGTTAGCGCACAGACGTGAACGCATACGTAAGTTGCGGATGCAAATGTAAACAGTGTTCAAACCATATACGTGAGGTATCGCCGCAATCGTTAGAGCAATAATTCTAGCACTAGACCTCCTTTGTAACTCTAAACAGGTAACCGCTAAAAAAAATGTAATCGTCACCTATGGAGATTTTAAGGTACCATAGTTTGTCGCCATTCCACGAGTGCGTGCAATTTTAAAGCACGACATGTTAGGTATCTTATTTACTCTGCATCTTTTACATTATACAAAAAATTGGGCCAACTTTACGGTTTTGCTTTTATTCATAAAAGTGTATTTTTTCCCCGAAAAAAACTGCGTTTGAAAGACCGCTGGGCAAATACAGTGCGACATAAAATATCGCAACAACTGACATTTTATCCTCTAGGGTGTCTAATTAAATTATATATATATATATATATATATATATATATATATATATATATATATATATATATATATATATCTCAAGTAATTTTCTAGCAAAAAATACTCATTTTAACTTGTTAGCAACGAGTGTCATAAAAAGGCTTAGGCGTGAAGGGGTTAAGCATTTGTTACAGAAAGAAATACGGGATGTATTAACCTGGTATTTTGGAGGATTCTTGGTCATTCTCAGAAGTCTGCTCGGTTTCTCGAACATAAAATGTGAGCTGGGCTGGCTTGTGTGAATGATGTCCAGGCTTCTGAAGATTCTCCAGGTAACCATTTAACCGTTTTAGGGAGTTTTCATTGACCTCCTTGAAAAAATAAAGACAACGATTGAAAAACATTGTCAATATTTACACTTATATCTATCACTACTACAATGTAATTTTGTCTCGCTCATCCTGTGATGCCCCTACACCTAATATCTTGTGTCCATTGTTTTAAATGGCAGAAATTGTGACATTTTGGCATTAATATTGAAAATATGACGGATCATGTCAAAAAAACTGTCTTTTATTTAAGAATAGCAATCACATGAAGCCATTTATTAACCACTTCGCGCCCGGGCTATAAGCAAAAGACGTCCGCAAAGCGGTCGTCAATTGCTGATAGGACGTCTAAAAGACGTCCTCTTATTTACTTCCGCGATGCGAGCCACCGCGGGCGCGCGTCGGGGAAAAACTGTGCCCGCCGTGTCAGGCAAGTGCCGATGCGCGTGCCTGGCGGCCGCGATGTCCGCCAAGTACGAGCGATCGGCTGTCACAGAGCCAGGGACGTGGATCTCTGTGTGTAAACACAGAGATCCACGTCCTGTCGGGGAGAGGAGACGGATGGTGTGTCCCTTGTACATAGGGACAACCATCAGTGACCTCCCCCAGTCAGTCCCCTCCCCCCCACAGTAAGAACATCTAGCAGGGAACATATTAACCCCTTGATCGCCCCCTAGTGGTTAACCCCTTCCCTGCCAGTCACATTTATACAGTAATCAGTGCATATTTTTAGCACTGTTCGCTGTATAAATGTGAATGGTCCCAAAAATGTGTCAAAAGTGTCCGATGTGTCCGCCGTAATGTCACAGTCACAAAAAAAAAAAAAAAAAAATCGCAGATCAACGCCATTACTAGTAAAAAAAATAATTTTAAAAAAAAAATCATAATTCTATTCCCTATTTTTTAGGTGCTATAACTTTTGCTTAAACCAATCACTATACGCTTATTGCGATTTTTTTTTTTTTACCTAAAATATGTAGAATACGTATCGGCCTAAACTGAGGAAAAAAATAGTTTTTTTAAAAAAAAAAAAATGGGATATTAATTATAGCAAAAAATAAAAAATAGTGTTTTTTTCAAAATTGTCGCTCTATTTTTGTTTATAGCGCAAAAAATAAAAACCGCAGAAATGATCAAAGACCACCAAAAGAAAGCTCTATTTGTGGGAAAAAAAGGACGTCAATTTTGTTTGGGAGCCACGTCGCACGACCGCGCAATTGTCATTCAAAGCGTGACGGCGCTGAAACCTGAAATTTCGCCTGGGCAGGAAGGGGGTTATGTGCCCAGTTGTCAAGTGGTTAATCACATCGTTTTTTGTATCCTTTTTAAATCATAATAACAGAAAGCACCCAAATGGCCCCGATTTAACGTTTTTCATACCCTGGAATGTTTGGCCTTGGTACAGACACAGAAGGTGGCACACACACAGGTTAAAATGGCAATTAAAAAAAAAAAAAAGGTACATTTTTCACATCTGTGGTGCTTTAAAGTACAATTAGTGTCTGTGTATAAATAGTCAATGAGTTTGTTAGCTCTCACATGGATGCACTAAGCAAGGCTAAATACTAAGCCACGAGGAGGTAGAAAACAACAGTTAAAAGACCTGCCTAACAAGGTAATGAAACTTTACAAAAGATGGAAAAGGATATAAAAAGTTATCCAAAGCCTTGAATATGCCAGTCGGTACTGTTCAATCACTTAAGTGGAAAATTTGGGGATCTCTTGATACCAAGCCAAGGTCAGGTAGATCAAGAAAGATTTCAGCCACAGCTGCCACAGGAACTGTTCAGTATAACCTCAGGAGAAATACAGGCTGCTCTGGAAAAAAGATGGTGTGGTTGTTTTTAAGGAGCACAATACGATGATACTTGAACAAAAAAAAGAGCTGCATGGTCAAGTTGCCAGAAGGAAGCCTTTACTGTACAAGTTCCACATAAAAGCCTGGTTACAATATGCCCAACACCACCTTGACATGCCTCATTTGCTTTTTTGTGGCATTGGTGCAGTAAAGGCTTCCTTCTGGCAGCTCAACCATGCAGCTCTTTCTTGTTCAAGTATCGTTGAATTGTGCTCCTTAAAAACCACACCATCTTTTTGGAGAGCAGCCTGTATTTCTCCTTCAGTTACCTGTGGGTTTTTCTATGTATCCTGAGCAATTCTTCTGCCAGTTGTGGCTGCAATCTTTCTTGGTCTACCTAACCTTGGCTTGGTATCAAAAGAGCCCCTAATTTTCCACTTCTTAATAAGTGATTAACCAGTACCGACTGGCATATTCAAAGCTTTGGATATCTTTTTATATCCTTTTCCATCTTTGTAGTTTCATTACCTTGTTACGCAGGTCTTTTGACTGTTATTTTCTACCTCCTCATGGCTCAGTGTCTAGCCTGCTTAGTGCATCCATTTGAGAGCTAACAAACTCATTGACTATTTATACCCAGGCATGAATTATGATTGAAAAAATGCAAGTGTGGGAATTGATAATGGCAATCAGCAGTGTTCAAACTCTAATCAAGAAGTGAAAAAATAGGGGTTCTGCTGAAACCAAACCACAGTCAGGTAAACTAACTAAAATTTCAGCCACAACTGCCAGGAAAAATTTTCGGGATGCAAAGACCGACCCACAAATAACTTCAGGTGAAATACAGGACTCTCTGAAAAATAGGATTTTTATAACAGCTTACCTGTAAAATCCTTTTCTTGGAGTACATCACGGGACACAGAGCGACATAGTCATTACTAATGGGTTATATAGATACCTTCAGGTGCTGGCACTGGCAACTTCCAAAACCGGAAGTACCCTCCCCTATATAAGCCCCTCCCATCCGGGAGCACCTCAGTTTTGTAGCAAAGCAATAAGTGTCCCCAAAGAGGGGTGGGAGCTCTGTGTCCCGTGATGTACTCCAAGAAAAGGATTTTACAGGTAAGCTGTTATAAAAATCCTATTTTCTTTCTCGTACATCACAGGACACAGAGCGACATAGTCATTACTAATGGGATGTCCTAAAGCAATGCCCAACGAGGGGGGGGATACACCATATATAAGCTGAGCGCTATCAGACATGAGGATCTTTTGCGGCCTGCAACACACTGCGCCCAAAGGCGACATCCTCCTGACTTCTAACGTCCACCTGGTAGAACCTAGTAAACGTGTGTACTGAAGACCATGTTGCGGCCTTACAGATTTGAGCCAGGGAGGCCTGGTGATGCACTGCCCATGAAGTTCCAACTGCTCTCGTGGAGTGCGCCCTAACTTTGAACGGAGGCGGTCTCCTTCTCAAGCCATAGGCTTGCATTATGACCTGTCGAATCCACTTGGCTAAAGTAGATTTTGACGCTGCCTGACCCCTTCTGGGGCCTTCCGGCAGAATAAACAAAGTATCCGTTCTGCGAATCTGAGCAGTGGCTTTTAGATAAGCTTTAACTGCTCTTACTACATCCAAAGAATGCAATAACTTTTCCTCTACCGAAGTAGGTTTGGGGAAAAAAGAAGGAAGAACCACATCTTGGTTCAAATGAAACCTCGATACCACCTTAGGAAGAAAGGCTGGATGAGGACGTAACACTACTCTGTCCTTATGGATAACCAGATATGGCTCCCTACAGGACATAGCTGCTAATTCCGACACTCTTTTAGCCGAACAAATGGCTACTAGAAAAATCAATTTCCTGGTGAGAAGAACCAGGGAAATATGCTGTAATGGTTCAAATGGTTGTTTCTGTAGAACCGACAGAACCAAGTTTAGATCCCATGGACATATGGGAATATTAACCGGAGGACTAATACGCATCAATCCTTGTATAAAGGCTTTGACTAGTGAATGCGAAGCCAAGGGCCTTTGAAAAAATATTGACAAGGCCGAAATCTGACCCTTGATAGTACTCAAGGCAAGCTTCCTATCTACAGCCCATTGTAGGAAGTCCAGAATCCTACCTATTACGTATTTACGTGGATGCCATTTCTTGGCCTCACACCAGGCGATGTACGCCTTCCAGATTCTATAGTAGATCTGCCTGGATACCGGCTTCCTGGCATTGATCATGGTAGATACCACAGCATTAGAGAGCCCTCTCTTTTTTAGAATGTGGGCTTCAATAGCCAGGCCGTCAAACCTAGGGCTGGTAAGGAAGGGTGGTATATCGGTCCTTGCGAAAGCAGGTCCGGACGATGTGGGAGGGTCCAAGGACTCCCCACAGACATCTTTACAATCTCCGCGTACCATGCTCTTCGGGGCCACGCTGGAGCCACCAGAATCACTGGTTTCTTTTCTACCCTGATTCTGCGGAGTAATCGAGGTAACAATTGTGGCGGTGGGAATGCATATATCAGCTTGAACTGATCCCAAGGGAACACTAGGGCATCCGAGCCGCAAGCTAGGGGATCCCTTGTCCAAGAGACAAACCTGTCCACTTTTGCGTTGAACCTGGATGCTAGCAGATCTACATCCGGTGTTCCCCACCGCTGACATATTGTCCGGAAAACCTCGGGATGAAGGGACCATTCCCCTGGGCATAATTGTTGGCGACTTAGAAAGTCCGCCTTCCAATTCTCCACTCCTGGAATGAATACCGCAGATATGGCTGGGACATATATCTTTCTGCCCATCTCAGGATGTAATTTACTTCCCTCTGGGCTGCACGCCTCCTGGTGCCCCCCTGATGATTGATATATGCCACTGCTGTGGCATTGTCTGATTGAATTCTGACAGGGGACCCTTGGAGTTTGGATGTCCATGCTACTAGGGCATACCGGGCTGCTCGTATCTCTAAGAGATTGATGGGCAGGGCCTTTTCCGCATCCGACCATCTGCCCTGGAGAGACCATTGCTCCAGTACTGCTCCCCAGCCTATAAGGCTGGCATCTGTAGTGACCACCTTCCAAGAAATCGGACTGAAGGATTTCCCTCTTTCCAGATTCTGGGGAACCAACCACCAGCGGAGGCTCTTGCGAACGGAAGGGGACAAGGACATTGGTAAGTCCAGAGCCTGAACTTTTTTGTTCCAGGCTGACAGTATGGCCCTTTGCAAATTCCTTGAATGGAATTGACCGTAGGGTACTGCTTCGAATGATGCCACCATTTTTCCCAGCAGCCTCATGCACAGGCGTATGGATGGCTGTCTTTTTGAACCCACTAAGTGGATCAAATCTCTCAAAGACGACCCCTTTTCTTGAGGCAAGAAAATTTTTCTCTGGTCTGAATCCAGCCTTAGCCCCAAGTATTCCAGACTTTTGACTGGTTTTAGGGCTGACTTGTCTCGGTTGATAATCCAACCGTGATATTCCAGATACTCGATTGTCTCGTGAACAACCACTTCTAGTTTTTCCACTGAGTGGTCTATCAGCAACAAGTCGTCTAGATATGCCATTATCGTTACACCTCGTGTTCTTAGATTGGCCAATAATGGGGCCAGAATTTTTGTGAACACTCGTGGTGCTGTGGCCAGACCGAAGGGTAAGGCTCTGAACTGAAAATGGCGCCCTTCTACCGCAAAGCGTAGAAATTTTTGGTGGGCTGGAAAGATGGGAATGTGCAAATAAGCATCTTTGATGTCGATCGAGGCTAACCATTCCTCCCCTTGTAGGGCAGTGGCCACCGACCGGATCGACTCCATCCGGAAAGTCCTGATATGTAGGAATTTGTTTAGCCCTTTTAGATTTAATATGGGCCTCACGTCCCCGTTTGGCTTCCGGACTGTAAAGAGGTTTGAGTAAAACCCGAACCCCCATTCTTCCAGGGGAACCTCTATAATTACTGCTTGGAGCAATAATTGTTCTAGTGCCAACAGGAGGGATCCTCTCTTCTGGGGATCCCTTGGCACGTTTGACCTTATAAAGTGGGAAGGAGGGGAGTCTTTTAACTCCAAATTGTATCCCAGATTTACTGCGGAGAGCACCCATCTGTCTCTGATCGTGTCCCGCCAGGTCTCTGCGAACAACTGAAGTCTTCCCCCCACCCGATTGAGTGGGGGCAACCCTTCATGCATTTGACTTTGGGGGAGGTTTTGTACCTCTCCTGCTCCAGGGCTTCTTGTTACCCTGCAATTGTCCCTGATTTTTACCTCCGGGATTTGACCGAGGAGGCCGTCGGAACTGTTTCACAGCCGATGTCCTAGGGACTGGAGAAGCAGGCCTCTTAAAAGAGGGACCTCTAACTCTGTTTTTAACCGGCAAAAGTGTACTTTTACCGCTGGAAATTCTCTGGATATATTTGTCCAGGTCTTCCCCGAATAAGCGTTCACCATGAAATGGGAAGCTGACCAGCAATTTTTTACAGGGAGCTTCAGCAGACCAGTTTTTGAGCCATAAAAGCCTGCGCATATGTACTACAGACAGCGTAAGGCGGGAGGCCTGATGGATTGAATCCTTTATAGCGTCCACCGCAAAGCATAAGGCTCTAGGTAGATCAGCTAGGGCAAGAGCCTGCTGATCTGGCAAGTCCCTTAAGACCTGTTTCAACTGATCCTTCACTGCTTGGCAGACCCCAATAGCTGCCACTGCTGGTTGTGTCACCAATCCTGCTGTAGAAAAAGCAGATTTTAATAAGGACTCCAATTTTTTATCTATTGGGTCCTTGAACATTTGGACATTATCCACTGGACATGTCAGTGATTTATTCACACAAGAGATGGCTGCGTCCACTGTAGGGACCCTCCATTTTTTGATGAACTTATCCTCCATGGGATAGACCACTTGAAATCTCTTGGGAGGAGTAAAAATTTTATCAGGATGCTCCCAATCCTGGTAAATGAGCCCTTCCAGTAAAGGATGGATCGGAAAGGAACAAACAGTCTGGGGAGCTTTTAGCGACCCCAACGAGGAGACAGAAGTGGATGATGGCTCCGCAAGGGGCATTTTAAATGCTGATCGGACCATATTAGTCAGGGACTGAACCCATAACCTTTCAGCAGGTGATGCTAAGAATGGCTCTTCCACTGTTGATTCCTCTACAACAGAATCGACCTCATCCTGATCCCCTTCAGGCAGGTCGATCCCTGTATGGGACTGTTGCTCTGCTAACAGGCACTCTGAGGGAGGAGACGGAGATCGAGCGCTTTTTTCCTGTGACAGGGAAGCAGCGATCAATGCTGACAATCTCTCTTCCAGCCCTCCCAGAGCTGAGGAAAAAACCTCCTCTGTTACATACACAGGAGCAGGTGAACTGAGGACAGCCACAGTACCAGGTACTCCTGAGGGTGCTCTACGGTCACTAACCTCTGATTCTTCAGGGGAGACTGGTGCAGCCGAAGCATGCCCAAGATCCTCAGAGCCCGATGGAGACCCCCTATGCTTCCTGGAATTTTTAGTCCCGGAGTTTTTTGACGGCATTATTCCTAAGCCCAAAGCTGAGGTATTCCAGCCGAAATACACCACTTACTGACAATAGTCTAGCACAAATGCTGCTATAAAACCAGTTGGTGTCTACTAATGTGCCTTTCTATGGGGATGCCTGCATCAACCGCTTGCTGTATGCCTTTTTTAAATGTTGCCAGCTCTGTCTCTGCACTCCATAGCCAGCTCACAACACATAATTGTGGTTTTTAACATGCTGGGACGCCCGCACACGCGCAGAAGCGCTGCGGCGCGCACAGAGCATCATCCCCCAAGCTCCGCCCCCTTTCCCGGCTCACCTCTATATATAGAGGCGCGTGCACGCACACGCGTGCGGCCACGTGCGCCTTCGGCGCTAATTTTGAAAAGGAAACCAGGGACAAGAGCCAGGGCCCCTTTTGCCGCAGGCCAGGGGATGGACGAGCATTGCAACATGGCAGAGGAAGCAGTTTCCCACAAGAGAACTCGCCATCTGCCTGGACTTGTTCTGATAAAAAGAAACTAGTCCACATGACAAGAAACGTTCCACAGCGGCCTCTAGTGGATTAACACAGGTACCGCAGTCTAATATATTAAATATATATATATTTTTTTTTCTTGACCACTATTAAAATTATTACATTTTTTAGTAGTTACAGGCATGCACAGATATTAGCGGGAATACCGTTAGGTAACAGACAGAAAGACAAATTAGGCTTGGGGGTCCCCCAATAGAACCAAGTTCCTGGGGGCCCCCACTTACCTGTTCCCCGCCGCAGGACTTTGTTTGGTCCACAGAAGCCCAAACTTCACCTATCACGGCAGGCATTGTAATTAAACCTTCAGGGACCGGGTTCCCAAGGATTCCACTCCCCTGGACCTGTATAGCACCCTGCACAGAAAACATCTTGGTCATGGGTATGACCAGAGCTCTGGATCCCAGGGTCCAGCTCTCCTAAGAGAAGCATTACAGGCAAAACCTTGCTCTTCTTTGCAAGGCCCGGGTACCGACCGTTTAGCTATGAAGCTTTTTTTGGTCGGATCCGGAATAGCTTACTGAGGCCCAAAAGAACCTGTACGCAAGCTCAGTGAAAAACACATGTTTCTTCTTGGCCAACACCTTAGACACTGGCAAAAAACTGAGGTGCTAAAGGATGGGAGGGGCTTATATAGGGGAGGGTACTTCCGGTTTTGGAAGTTGCCAGTGCCAGCACCTGAAGGTATCTATATAACCCATTAGTAATGACTATGTCGCTCTGTGTCCCGTGATGTACGAGAAAGAAACATGTGGTTTGGCTGTTTCAAGATGCACAATAAGAAGGCACTTGAAGAAAGATGGGCTGCATGGTCAAGTCGCCAGAAGAAAGCCATTACTACGCAAATGCCACAAAAGTATCCCGCTTACAATACACCAAACAGCACAGAGACGAGCCTCAAACCTTCTGGCACAAACTCATTTGGAGTGCTGAAACCTAATTTAGCTTTTTGGCCACAACGATAAACGCTACATTTGGAGAGGAGTCAACAAGGCCTATAATGAAAAGGTATGGAGGTGGATTGCTGATGTTTTGGGGATGCATGAGCTACAAAAGGCACAGGAAATTTGGTAAAAAATTGTTGGCAAGATGAATGCAGCATGTTATCAAAAAATACTGGAGGAACATTTACATTCATCAGCCAGGAAGCTGCGCATGGGACATACTTGGACATTCCAACATGACAATGATCCAAAACAAAAGGCCAAGTCGACCTGTCATTGGCTACAGCAGAATAAAGTGAAGGTTCTGGAGTGGCCATCTCAGTCTCCTGACCCCAATATCATTGAGACAATTTACAGGAACTGGAGGCTTTTTGCCAAGAGGAATGGGCAGCTTTACCATCTGAGAAGATAAAGAGCCTCATCCACAAATACCACAAAAGACTTCAAGCTGTCATTGATGTTAAAGGGGGCAATACACGGTATTAAGAACTGGGGTATGTAAACTTTTGATCAGGGGCATTTGGGCAGTTTATGTTGCCATTATGGTTTAAAAAGAGTAAACACAGTTGATTGATAATAAATGGCTTCCCTAACCATGAGTGAAAGAAAAGTTTTTGTGTTATCATTCATATTCTCTGAAAAGTGGCCAAGAAATCATAAATTCTGCCAGGGTATGTCAACTTACGAGCACAACACACACATGAGAGAATAATATATATATATATATATATATATATATATATATATATATATATATATATATATATATATATATATATATATATATATTACACATACATATACACAGTCCCTGACAAAAGTCTTGTCGCTTCTCTATTTTGTAGAAACTCCTGCTATTAACCTGACTTTTAATTAATCAATTGGTGTTAGAAATAGCTCCTATGAAAAGCTAAAGCCCTCCCAAATGATGTTTAATGCACTGAAATAAATTCTTTTCACTGAAAAAAGATTTATCATTTAATCAAGACAGACAGGTCAAATTTTGGCAAGACAAACGTTTTGTTGCCTATACAGAACATGAACAACTTTACTGAAAATCCAAAAATATGTCAGCAAATTAAGTAGTGGTGCTGTGAGATCCAAATGTATTATCTTGTATGACTTCCATGAGCTTGAAGGACAGCATCCATGCGGTTTGGCAAGGATTCATACAATTTATTGATGAAGTCATCAGGAATAGCAAAGAAAACAGTCTTGCATGCCTCCCAGAGTTCATCAATAATCTTTGGTTTCGTCTTCCATGCTTCATCTTTCATCCTACACCACATATGCTCAATGATGTTCATGTCTGGTGACTGGGCTGGCCAATCCTGGAGCATCTTGATCTTCTTTGCCTTAAGGAACTTTGATGTGGAGATGGAAGTATGCGATGGAGCACCATCCTGCTGCAAAATTTGGCCTTTTTTATGGTTGGGAATATAAGAGGTAGCTAAGATTTCTTGGTATTTTAGACTATTGATGTTGCCTTCCACCCTGCAGATCACTCGCACACCCCCATACTGGATGTAACTCCAGACCATGATTTTGCCTCCACCAAACTTTACTGTTTTCTGGGTAAATCTCAGCTCCATGCGGGTTCCAGTTGGTCTCCTGCAATATTTGCGGCGACTGTGGTGTAATTCAACAGAAGATTCATCTGAAAAATCCACCTTCTGCCACTTTTCCAGAGTCCATCCTTTTAGCAGGCTGTGGCCCTTGGCAAATGCCACACGGTATTTCAATTGTCTTTTGTTTAGTGCTGACTTATGGGCACTGATTCGACCATGGAGGCCATTTTGAGACAGAATCCGACAAACTGTTCTGGTTGACACAGGGACTTCAGGTGACCAGGTCTCGTGGAGCTCTGCTGCAGTGGAAAAATAGGATTTTTGTACTCACCGTAAAATCCGTTTCTCTGACGTCCATGGACCGACGCAGCTCTCATACTGATTACATGTGGGTATATGTCCCTGCTCGCAGGAGAAGACCTAGGCAGAATGTTAGAGGTTAAAACATTCTAGAACAAGCCAGAGCTGAACAGCCCCGCCCAGGGGGGCGTTCCCTCCGGACATTACCCTTCCACCTGCAGCTAATCAGCCTCAGTTCGTAACAAAGCAGTACAAACTTAAAAGGAAGGGTGGGTGCTGCGTCGGTCCATGGACGTCAGAGAAACGGATTTTACGGTGAGTACAAAAATCCTATTTTCTCTTATCGTCCATGGACCGACGCAGCTCTCATACTGATTACATGTGGGACGTCCCAAAGCAGTATAAGAAAAGGGTGGGAGCAAAAAAAGTAAGGAACAACCAAAACTTCACTCCAAACCAGCAGAGCCCCTCAACGGAGGAGTTGCAACATTAGACAGCGGCCTGCAACACTTTGCGGCTGAAGGAAGCATCCGAAGATGCAGCCACATCAACCTTGTAGAACTTTGAAAAGGTATGAACGGACGACCAGGTCGTCGCCTTGCACACTTGTGCAACCGACGCTTGATGTCGGAAGGCCCGGGAAGCACCAATTGCCTTGGTGGAATGCGCCGCAACCAAAAAGGGAGGCGCCCGCCCCTTAAGGGCATAGCCCTGTATGACGGTCTGCCTGATCCACCTAAAGACGGTGGCAGACGACACCGCTCGGCCCTGTTTTGGACCAGACACAGATTTCCGAATGGAAACAGTAGCAGACAGGTACACTCGTAAGGCTTGTACCCATCTTAATGCAGGAAGCGCAAACTCTCAGGGAAGCGATGGGTGAGGACACAAGGACGGAAGAACAATGTCCTTAAGGTAAAAGGCCAAGACCATCCTTAGAAAAGAAGGATGGTCGTGGGCGCAACACCAACATATCCTTATGGAGGACCAAGTAAGGCGACTTGCCAGACAAGGCTGCCAACTCAGACACCCGTCTAACCGAAGCAATGGCCAATAAGGCCAACTTCCGGGACAAGGTCAAGAGAGGAATCTCTCCGATATTCTCAAAGGGATGTTCTTGGAGAACCGAGATGCATCAAAATCAGATCCCAAGTAGGGAGAGAAGGCTTGACAGGGGGGACCACATGGCGAACCCCCTGCCCAAAAGGTGCTAATCAAGGAATGGCCCCGGCAGCGGTCGTTGAAAAAGACAGTCCGGGCCGAAATCCGACCCTCAAAAAAAAAAAAAAAAAAAAAAAAAAAAAAAAAAAGGTATGCAAGGCCAGCTTTTGGGTCACACCACGCTGTAAGAACAGCAAAATCCTGGGAACGGAAAACATCCGAGGATGCCACTCAAGTTCCTCGCACATAGCGATGTAAGCCTTCCAGGTACGGTGAGATATCTTTCTGGAGGAAGATTCCCGTGTCAACAACATAGAAGAGATGACCGAATACGAGAGAACTCGGTCCTTTAGCACCTGGCTTTAAACAGCCATGCCATTAAAGCCAAGGACTGTAAAGCAGGATGAAGTATGCTCTGCGAAGCCGGCGAGGCAACAACAGTAGCAGAGGGTAAGCATATATCAGGCGATACTGCCCCCAGGGGCTTCCAACGCGTCTAACGCATCCGCCCAGGAGTCCCTGGACCTGACCACGATCTTGCCACCTTGCGAGTGAGTCGAGAGGCCACAAGGTCCACTTCCGGTGCCCCACCTCCAGTAAAGAAGGTGGAAACACCTCCGGATGCAAGGACCCTTCGCCTGCAATGCACACAGCCGACAGGACCGTCGTGCAGCGAGACGTATGAAAATCCCAAAGAGACTCCGCAATGTATCGGAGAAGGGAGGCCCCAGTGTACAGGGTGCCTCAAATGTTGGCCAATAAAGGCAACTTGACGGAACTTCCCTAGAAACCCGGTCAGAGGACTAGTACCTCAGCCTCCACAGGTGGCGCAAACCCACCCCGGGCACAGAGACCCTAAAGGCTAAAGCAGTTGTAGTGCACCTGCTAGACGACTGATGAATGAAGCAGAGGCTTTTGCCCAGTCATTGAGCTACAAAAAATGCCAGAGACGCAGCCACTAACGGGCGCAACGCCAACCCCAGCCTGGCGAACACAGTCCAAGCCAGCGCTTCTGATCACCACTGAAAGCAGGTGGAAAGTGATACCCCTGAAACCAGGGATCCTTGTGACAATGCTCCATCCAGCAGCTACCCATGGATAGGTGCTGATTGTGCAAACATAGTTTATACTTTGTATTGCGTCAAACGCACAAATGGAGAGTGTGGGAGGAAACCCACCCAGCCACAAAGAGCATAATACCACCAGATACGGCGTATGTAGTTTAGTATTTGTGGATAAACCCATTAAACGCGTATATACTGTGCCAGCGACGAAGGCGTGCACATCATCGGGGCCTGGACGTAAACCAGCCACACAGATTGCGTACACAACCATGTAGGTATGTTAGCCTGCGAACAAATTGCACATGTTTATACTGTGCATAGCGCTGAGAATGCACACACCATTGGAACGCAGGGGAGAAACCTGAGCACCCAGATGAAACCCATGCAGACTGCATACGCATACCGTGTATGGTATTATAGTATGTGTGCTAAACATTTTGCACAAGCCCATGTGTGCATAGCACCGAAGGCGCGCACACTGTTGGCGCGTGGGAGGAACCGAAGTACCCCACGCATACTCAGAGAATGCAATACCTACAGCTACTGTAAATGTATTTAGTGTAGTGTATAAACATAATGTGTATGTTTACACCGTGTATTGCACCAAAGGCATGCATGTCATGTAGCATGGGCAGAAACCCACGCAGACTGCATACGCATACCGTATAGGTATTATAGTGTATGTGCTAAACCTTTTGCACAAGCTCATGTGTGCATAGCACCGAAGGCGCGCACACCGTTGGCGCGTGGGAGGAACCGAAGTACCCCACGCATACTCAGAGAATGCAATACCTACAACTACTGTAAATGTATTTAGTGTAGTGTATAAACATAATGTGTATGTTTACATCGTGTATTGCACCAAAGGCATGCATGTCATGTAGCATGGGCGGAAACCCACGCAGACTGCAAAGACATACCGGGTAGGTCCAATCGCACAAATTTAGACTGTGCATAGCGCCGAAGCGCCCACTCGGAAGAACTCCACGCAGACAGCACACAGATACTGTGTAGGAATGATAGCATGTGAATCAACATAATATTGCACATGTTTATGCTGTGCATTTCCATTGGAGCGTGGGGGGAAACCGGAGTACCCGGAGGAACCCCACGCAAACAGTATACCCATACTGTAAACATGTATAATATGTGCAATAAACATATTGAACATGTCTATACTGTGCAGAGAGCTGAAGCGCACATACCATGAGAGTGCAGGAGGACACCGGAGCCCCCGCCAGCCCAGAGAGTATGATACATACATATACTGTGAATGTATCTGGAGTCGTGCATAAACATATTTTGTACGTTTATATCATGTATGGCACTGAAACACAGCATTGGAACGTGGGGACAGCCACGCAGACACAGAGACCAATAACACATACATACACTGTGAATTTATGCAGTGTAGAGGTATAGGATGAGTTTAAATTATGGCGCAGAGGCACATAATCTTCTCTGTATCATTCCAACCTGCTTGACAGTGCTGCTGAAGCAGCATACAGGTAACAGTTAACCTCTGATCCTCAGACCGTGTGTCTGTCAGAGCTCAAACCATTCCCCAGGAAATGGCGGGAAATGTTACCTCAGGTATCACACACAAGGCTCACAGGGATTAGAGACATAAATGAATAAAGTCCTCCCTCATCCATGCTGCTCTTGAGGCAGCGTGTGAGGAAAACTGAGGAAACTGTGTAAAAGAAAAGCTTGTCACAGCAATTTCAGCCTGAGTGTGATTCTCACATCAATGAGATCACTTACAAGCGCCCTGTCATTCACTGACACAGAACTGGAGTCTTCCTCACAAGGGAATGTCCTGTTCATAAACATTAAATATTCAGAGGTAGGGTCCTGAGCCCAATAGCTAGGCCCATATCTGACTCAGAGCACTCCTTCACTAAAGATTTTTGTGGGGGGGGAGGGGGCTTATAGCTCCTTTTGCTCGCACACCGCTTCCATTCTGACAGGAATGATTCCAGGACTGCTGACAACTGGTCCGTAAGGACCGCAGGTGCAGGAAACATATGAACATTTTTAACTGTGCAGCACTGCCAGTTGCCCCAGGCAATGTGGAGAGCAGGTGTATCAGACTCCATAAACGCCACCCTCTGAGACCTTATACACTATACAGTGAATATACAGTCCACCCACTGGCTACGCTGAGGAGGGGACACCCGGGAGGACCCACCAACCCTTAAGGACAGCTCAGTCTGTGAGGAGATTGTGAGGGGATTCGCGCCGCCGCCAGAAATAAATGCGCGGCGGCCACAAGAAAATGGCCGCAGTCCGCAGCTATAACTGTGCCACTAAACGCCAAGATGGCCGCAGAGCGCAAAATTCAAAGCTCTAATGCGTGCCAATGGCGCACGCAATAACCACCTCAAACAGCGCCAATGGCGCACGCAATAATCACCTCACACACCAGAAAAAACTGCAGACATGAGCGCCCAACCAGGCCAGACTGACCCCCCAAGCACCCCACAGCACAGCACCAGTACAGGGTGCAGAGAGCAGCATAACAGGGGGGGGACAGGGAGAAACCCCCACACACAGAAACACAGCCAGCATGTACTCACCTGCAGTAGGAGAGACTACTTACCCGTCCCTTTCAGGGACCCACTGGCTTGTTTCAGACAGACCTATCACAGAGTCGTACTGCGTAGCTGTCGGCCCGGTCCACCGCGAGAGATACAGTCAGTCAAGTACTGTTCAATCTTGAGAGGACCGCGGGAGCATGAAAGCAACCCAGCCACCCCTGGAGCCATGGGGTATGTCGTGAACTGAGTCTCACACACGCAAGGCGAGGATCAGCACGCTCGATGGTCGGACAGGGAAGACTACGAGGATACTAGTGTACCCAACCTGTTGCCCAGCCGACAGTTGATTGAAGGTCTCAAAAATAAAATAATAAAATTCCCAAAGGAATAAAAATCAAAAGTAAAATCTTCCAGGAGACTGGCTCCTGAGAGCCACGTCTTCTCCTTCTGCTAGGCAGAAAAAAACTGAGGCTGATTAGCTGCAGGTGGAAGGGTAATGTCCGGAGGGACCGCCCCCCTGGGCGGGGCTGTTCAGCTCTGGCTTGTTCTAGAATGTTTTAACCTCTAACATTCTGCCTAGGTCTTCTCCTGCGAGCAGGGACATATACCCACATGTAATCAGTATGAGAGCTGCGTCGGTCCATGGACGATAAGAGAAATGGGCTGGCCTTGGATTTTCGAGCCAACAAACGGTCCTCTCCAGCAGTTGTCTTGCGGGGTCGGCCTGACCTGGCCTTGTCCAAAACGTCTCCAGTCTCTTCAAATCTTTTTTTTATCCTCTGAACTTGACGCTTAGACACATTGAAGGTGTCTGCCACATCAGTAGTGGATCTGGTCTTCAGCCTCTTGATAATCAACACTTTAGTCTCCGGGTGAATCTTAGGCATGTTTGCAGAGGTCTAGTTGCAGTTGAGAAGGACTCTAGTGTACTGGTGTTCTTTTTATACACACCTGAGACCTAATTGATCCATTATTAGTCACAGGTGAAGCTCATATAACAAGGCGACAACACTTATGTCTTGGCAAAAATTGACTCAATGGGCTTTACCAAGCTGTGAATATTAGAATACTTTTTGTCAGTTTCGTTTTGCACTGAAACATTACAAAAGCTCTTGGGATTAAAATGACCCATTTCTTGTAACAAAATCTTGATTAGAAATATATTTTAGCAGCACTTCAGGTCAATTTGTACACAAGCGACAAGACTTTTGTCAGGGACTGTGTATATATATATATATATATATATATATATATATATATATATATATATATATATATATACACACCGGCGTATAACACGCACTTTTTTCCCCTTAAAATCAGGGGAAAATCGTGGGTGCGTGTTATACGCCGATACTCCGTCGAATTCCCCTGCTGAAAACGAGCGAGAGGAGCGAGCGGAGCCGAAGCCGAAGTACAATCGGCTTTACTCGGCTCCTCTCGCAGTCCCGCCCATCTCTGACTGCGCCGCTGACATAGAGAAAGCCGAGTGTACTTCGGCTAGTCTCGGCTCCTCTCGCAGTCCTGCCTGTGACTGTGAGCAGAGCCGAGTCTAGCCGAAGTACACTCGGCTTTCTCCGTCAGCGGCGCAGTCAGTGGAGATGGGCGGAACTGCGAGAGGAGCCGAGTCATGCCGAAGTACACTCGGCCCCGCTCGCTCCTCTCCACAGAAATCGGCGCCAAATTTTAAAAACCGCCGGGACTGACACGATCGCAAAGGCACTGGGCAAGGCTGCAGATGGACAGATGGACACTGGGCACGGCTGCAGATGGACAGATGGACACTGGGCACGGCTGCAGATGGACACGGCTGCAGATGGACAGATGGACACGGCTGCAGATGGACACTGGGCACGGCTGCAGATGGACACTGGGCAAGGCTGCAGATGGACACTGGGCAAGGCTGCAGATGGACACTGGGCAAGGCTGCAGATGGACACTGGGCAAGGCTGCATGCTGCATTTAAATGTAAGTTTTTTTTCCTTGAATTTCCCTCCTAAAAGTTTTTTTCCTTAAAATTCCCTCCTAAACTTGGGGTGCGTGTTATACGCCGATAAATACGGTGTGTGTGTGTATATATATATATATATATATATATATATATATATATATATATATATATATATATATATACACACACACACACACACACACACACACACACATATATATATACACACACATTATATATATATATATATATATATATATATATACATACACACACACACACACATATACACATATACACACACACACACACACACCATAAAACCATCTTTCTGGTGGTGCTAAACCTTCTGCGATACTACACATCGACACGATTATCTACTGCAGACTTCCATTGTAGATTATGGTTTCCATTTTTGTCTGAAGTAACAGAACTTATCTGTGAAATGTGCAACAGCTTTAGCAAGGGCTGTTGGTGTAGTCTGCTGTAGATATTCATCCCGTTCCCAAACACTGCTTTAATCAACAGCACACTTGTTTCCTGAGAATCAAGCGCTTTGTTAGATTAGCAATCACACATCTATTAGATTTGTATGGGTGAGCAGAAACCACATGCAGTGCACTTGCGTTAGGCTGAAAATGAAAAACATAGAGGAAACAAAAGTCATTGCAGTGTCCCATTTGGTAAGATTTAGGGGTAAGATTTGGGTAAGAGCGTTTGTAGTGAATATCAACATCATGTTGATTGTCACATACACATGGGGCACAGGTCACATCAATAAGCATCTGATGAGACAGAACTTCTTCTGATATATTCAAATGATCTGGTTGGTCTATGCCCCCATATGCCTAACAGGTTAGGTTTGCCAATAAAGCAAAGGTAAGCAGTAACAAGCAGCCAAGTCAAACAATTAAAAATGTGGTACGATTCACCTGCAGATACACATTCAATAGTTTGTGCTTAAGAGTCCTTAATCTGTGTACAATGTTCAAAATGTGGGGAGAGTGGATGTCGGTGTACTTACTCTTTCTCGGGGATGCTGACCAAAGAAATCAGGATGCACAGCAAAATAGAAAGGTCTTAGAGCATTGACTGCATCTGCACCCGAGAGGTTCCGGTTTTGGAGAAGATATGCAAAAAGCACCTTACCCAAACACAGCCTGAAAGAAAAACACATGCAATAAAAAAAACATACGGTAAGTATGTGGACAGTGTTAAGCTTCATAGTTACTGTCAAATTTAAAGTGGATCTAAACCCAACAGACATAAAATAACTATACTGATAACATAGCCATTACCATAGCAGAACTTAATATCATTACCCAAAAATAATGGAGAGGAGATCTTGGTTACCTGGTATGTAAATAGTTTATATACTGTACATCCCTACCCCAGAGAAACGGGTTTTGCTGTGGCCATGGAATTAAGCCAATTAGTCAATTATATACACCAGCTTAGATTTTGTTAATTGAAAAATTGTTGGATTTTAGTTTGACTTACAAGTTATTATCTTTTTCAGGACAACTGCTATCTACAGCTACAAGGTGTTGTGATGGGTTTCAACATCGCCTCATCATTTGCATGTGCATATATGCAAGATTTTGAGAACAAATACACCTTTTTGGATATATTTAGGAAGTATTGTAACATGGTTGCGCTATATAGATGACGTGTTCATGATTTGGCAGGGTGACGTTGGAATCCTTCATCTTTTTGAGGTGGTATTAAATAGTTTCAGTCAGGGCATACAGTTTAAAATTTGTGTTGGAGGGTCTAGGGTTGCATTCCTGGACACTGATTTACAGTGGGTATAGAAAAGAAACACCTCCCATTAAAATAATCACATTTTGTGGCTTTGTAGCCTGAAATGAAGGCAGACCGTTTTAGTTTTATCCAGCTGTATGTACTCAGTGGAACTTATAACATTCAAGGGAAAGATAGAACACCATAATAAATTATATATATATATACCGTATATACTCGAGTATAAGCCGAGCAGACCCAAATATAAGCCGAGGCACCTAATTTTACCGCAAAAAACTGGGAAAACGTATTAACTCGTGTATAAGCCTAGGGTGTCCATCTGCATGCCTCACTGTGTACATGCCTCACTGTGTCCATGCCTAGCCTGACGTTTAACATGGGAGTTTATGGAAGGGGTGGCGGGCTTTGAAAAAAAAAAATAAAAAAAAAATAAAAAAAAAAAAAAACGGTGCTCCCCGGCCGTAGGTCCCCCAGACAAAAAACTTTCCACACTTAGAGGAGAAATGGAGCTACATGTGTGCCGAGTTTCAGGTCCAGGAGACCTATGACCGGCCGGTACCATGTCCCCAAATTCACCAGAGAAATTACCGTTTAACATGGGAGTCTATGGAAGGGGTGCCCGGCTTTGAAAAATTGGTGCTCCCCGGCCAACAAACTTTGCACACTTGTAGAGGAAGAGTGAGGCTTTGCCTCACTGTGTCCATGTGCATGTCTCACTGTGTCCATGCCTCACTGTGCCCATGACTAGACTGAAGTTTAACATGGGAGTCTATGGAAGGAGTGCCCGGCTTTGAAAAAAAAAAAAAAACGGTGCTCCCCCAGACGAAAAACTTTCCACACTTGTAGAGGAAGAGTAAGGCTACATGTGTGCCAAGTTTGGGGTTCAGGGGACCTACGGCTGGCACCGGGTCCCCAAAGTCCGGGAGATCAGGCGCAGAAAGGTGACTCGAGTATAAGCCGAGGGGGGCATTTTAAGCACAAAAAAAAATAAAAAAAAATGTGCTGAAAAACTCGGCCTATACATACATACACACACATTATATATATATATATATATATATATATATATATATATACACATATATATATATACACACATACACACACACACGTGTGTGTACATATACAGTGGGTACGGAAAGTATTCAGGCCCCCTTAAATGTTTCACTCTATATATTGCAGCCATTTGCTAAAATCATTTAAGTTCCTTTTTTTCCCCCTCATTAATGTACACACAGCACCCCATATTGACAGAAAAACACAGAATTGTTGACATTTTTGCAGATTTAATAAAAAAGAAAAACTGAAATATCACATGGTCCTAAGTATTCAGACCCTTTGCTCAGTATTTAGTAGAAACCCCTTTTGATCTAATACAGCCATGAGTCTTTTTGGGAAAGATGCAACAAGTTTTTCACACCTGGATTTGGGGATCCTCTGCCATTCCTCCTTGCAGATCCTCTCCAGTTCTGTCAGGTTGGATGGTAAACATTGGTGGACGGCCATTTTTAGGTCTCTTCAGAGATGCTCAATTGGGTTTAAAGCTCCATTCACACTAATGCGTTTTTTGGTGCATTTTGCAGAAATGCATGGAAATTTTTTAACATGGGTTCCTATGGAACATGTTCACATCAATGCATTTTTGTACCTCTGCGTTTTTGGAAAGGGTCGGGGACTTTTTTTCATGCAAAAAGCAGCGTTTTGCATGTAATAGAAGTCAATGGACCTGCATCAAAAACACAAGTACCAAGTTTTAGATGCGTTTTTTTTTTTATATATTTTTTTTATGGAAATGTATAAAAATTTATTTATAAAAAAAAAACAAAAAACGCAAATCGCGGTAAAAACGCATGTTGAAAAACGAGGCAAGCACCGCAAAAAGCAAGGCAAAAACGCTCAAAAGCAACATGCATTAGTGTGAATCGAGCCTAAGTCAGGGCTCTGGCTGGGTCATTCAAGAACAGTCACCGAGTTGTTGTGAAGCCACTCCTTCGTTATTTTAGCTGTGTGCTTGGGGTCATTGTCTTGTTGGAAGGTAAACCTTCGGCCCAGTCTGGGGTCCTGAGCACTCTGGAGAAGGTTTTCGTCCAGGATATCCTCGTACTTGGCCGCATTCATCTTTCCCTCGATTGCAAGCAGTCGTCCTGTCCCTGCAGCTGAAAAACACCCCCCACAGCATGATGCTGCCACCACCATGCTTCACTGTTGGGACTGTATTGGACAGGGGATGAGCAGTGCCTGGTTTTCTCCACACATACCGCTTAGAATTAAGACCAAAAAGTTCTATCTTGGTCTCATCAGACCAGAAAATCTTATTTCTCATCATCTTGGAGTCCTTCAGGTGTTTTTTTTTAGCAAACTCCATGCAGGCTTTCATGTGTCTTACACTGAGGAGAGGCTTCCGTCGGACCACTCTGCCATAAAGCACCGACTGGTGGAGGGCTGCAGTGATGGTTGACTTTCTACAACTTTCTCCCATCTCCCGACTGCATCTCTGGAGCTCAGCCACAGTGATCTTTGGATTCTTCTTTACATCTCTCACCAAGGCTCTTCCCCCCCGATAGCTCAGTTTGGCCGGACGGCCAGCTTTAGGAAGGGTTCTGGTCATCCCAAACGTCTTCCATTTAAGGATTGTGGAGGCCACTGTGCTCTTAGGAACCTTAAGTGCAGCAGAATTTTTTTTGTAACTTTGGCCAGATCTGTGCCTTGCCACAATTCTGTCTCTGAGCTCTTCAGGCAGTTCCTTTGACCTCATGATTCTCATTTGCTCTGACATGCACTGTGAGCTGTAAGGTCTTATATAGACAGGCGTGTGGCTTTCCTAATCAAGTCCAATCAGTATAATCAAACACAGCTGGACTCAAATGAAGGTGTAGAACCATCTCAAGGATGATCAGAAGAAATGGACAGCACCTGAGTTAAATATATGAGTGTCACAGCAAAGGGTCTGAATACTTAGCACCATGTGATATTTCAGTTTTTCTTTTTTAATAAATCTGCAAAAATGTCAACAATTCTGTGTTTTTCTGTCAATATGGGGTGCTGTGTGTACATTAATGAGAAAAAATGAACTTAAGTGATTTTAGCAAATGGCTCAAATATAACAAAGAAAGTGAAAAATGTAAGGGGGTATGAGAGAGAGAGAGAGAGAGAGAGGAGAGAGAGAGAGAGAGAGAGAGAGAGAGAGAGAGAGAGAGAGAGAGAGAGAGAGAGAGAGAGAGAGAGAGAGAGAGAGAGAGAGAGAGAGAGAGAGAGAGAGTGAGAGAGGAGAGAGAGAGAGAGAGAGAGAGAGAGAGAGAGAGAGAGAGAGAGAGAGAGAGAGAGAGAGAGGAGAGAGAGAGAGAGAGAGAGAGAGATTAAAACAATCACTGAGTTGGAAAAAGGATCATCCCCTCCTAAAAATAATGACTTGTAAACTCAATCAAATGTAGCTAATCGCCTTCTCAATGGAACAATTAGCTCAACATGAAAAGAGCTTTCCTGGAGCGTTTCAGTCCCTGGTAGTGCAATTGAAGCAAACAATCAACTATGGGTGGCAAGGCACTGTCAAAAGACCTCCAGGATAAAAAGTCAGGAAAAAAATTCAAATGCTTTACCAATGCCTAGAAGCACAGTGAAGTCTATTATTAACCGCTTAAGCCCCGGACCATTAGGCTGGCCAAAGACCAGAGCACTTTTTGCAATTCGGCACTGCGTTGATTTAACTGACAAATGCGCGGTCGTGCGATGTGGCTCCCAAACAAAATTGACATCCCTTTCCCCCCACAAATAGAGCTTTCTTTTGGTGGTATTTGATCACCTCTGCGGTTTTTATTTTTTGCGCTACAAAACAAAAATAGAGCGACAATTTTTGAAAAAAAAAAAACAACAAAAAAACGCTATTTTTTACTTTTTGCTATAATATCCTCCCAAAATATCTAAAAACAATTTTTTCCTCAGTTTAGGCCGATACGTATTCTTCTACATATTTTTGGTAAAAAAAAAAAAAAAAAAAAAATCGCAATAAGCGTTTGATTGGTTTGCGCAAAAAAAGTTATAGCGTCTACAAAATGGGGGATATTTTTATGGCATTTTTATTAATAATTTTTTTTTTCTACTAGTAATGGCGGCGATCAGCGATTTTTATTGTGACTGCGACATTATGGCGGACACATCGGACACTTTTGGTGCCATTTTGGGACCATTCACATTTACACAGCGGTCAGTGAGTGCAATAAATATGCACTTATTACTGTGTAAATGTGACTGGCAGTGAAGTGGTTAACCACTAGGGGGCTAGGAAGGGGTTAAGTGTGTCCTAGGGAGTGATTCTAACTGTTAGGGGGCGTGGCTACAAGTGACACGTCAGTGATTGCTGTTCCCGATGAGAGGGAACATTCGATCAGTGACATGTCACTAGGAAGAACGGGAAGATGTTGTGTTTACACTGACATCTCCCTGTTCTTCAGCTCTGTGACACGATCGCGGGACACCGGCGGACAGAGTCAGCGGGTCCTGCGTTCGGAGCTCGCGGCAGGGTCGCGCGCGACCACCCGGCGGCAAATTTAAAGGGACTTATCTGTACGCTCATTTGCCTGTCCGTGCCATTCTGTTGACGTATATGTGTGTGCGGCGGTTGGCAAGTGGTTAAGAAGTGGAAGGTATTTGGTACAACACAGACCCTCCCTTGATCAGGATGTCCAAACTGGATGAAAGAGCCACGAGGAAACTGGTCAGAGGCTACCAAAAGGCCTACAGCAACTCTGGAGCAGTTGAAGGAATTTATGACAAAGAGTGGTCATTGTGTGCACGTGACACCAATATCACACATTCTCCACAAATAAGGCTTGTATGGGAAGGTTGCAAGAAAATGGCGAATCCTCAAGTAAGGCCACATGCAGCCACCACTCAGCTTTACCAAAACGCACCTTGAAAATTCTAAGGCCACATGGAATAAGGTGTTATGGTCAGATGAGACTAAAATTGTATTATTTGGCCTCATCACCAATCGATATGTCTGCCAGAGATCCAATACAGATCATCATCCAAATAACACCATTCCTACAGTAAAGAATGGAGGTGGTAATTAGGGATACACCAAATGGGTTTTTTGGTGCAGAAACCGATACCGAAAATTAAAAATACACTAGGTCGAAAGCCAAAACAGCACAGATACCGAAAGGGACTGTTTTTAAAAAATATTTATATACAGGAGATGGTCAGAGACTGTAGACGTGGTCCGGGAGATGGTCAGAGACTGCAGACGTGGTCCGGGAGATGGTCAGAGACTGCAGACGTGGTCCGGGAGATGGTCAGAGACTGCAGACGTGGTCCGGGAGATGGTCAGAGACTGCAGACGTGGTCCGGGAGATGGTCAGAGACTGCAGACGTGGTCCGGGAGATGGTCAGAGACTGCAGACGTGGTCCGGGAGATGGTCAGAGACTGCAGACGTGGTCCGGGAGATGGTCAGAGACTGCAGACGTGGTCCGGGAGATGGTCAGAGACTGCAGACGTGGTCCGGGAGATGGTCAGAGACTGCAGACGTGGCCTGGGAGATGGTCAGAGACTGCAGACGTGGTACAGGAGGAGATCAATGTAGCCTCACCAGGTTCCTTTAAATGCAGCTTACCAGTGCCCATCATTTGAAGCCTGCCTTAGTATGTTAGTAAGGGGACAGGGCAATGTTAGCAAGAGCAGTGTTCTTGGGCTTTGCCTGTCTATGGAGGAAAGCTGACAGCACACAGATCGCGTTAAGGAGCAGCTTGTCGGTATGATCAGCGGGAGGAGCATTATCAGTGTGCAGCGCCGCGGGGGTTAAGAGTGTTGTTAGAAAGAAACAGTGAGCCCGCTCGGTAATGGTTATGGTTCTGTTGTGTAATGGTAATGGTTATGTTTCTGTTCTGGTATAGAACCATAACCATTACCAGAACAGAACCATAACCATTACAGAACAGAACCATAACCATAACCATTACCAGAACCATTACAGAACCAAAAGCATTACCATAACAGAACCAGAAACAAAGCATTACCATAACATTCCATTACCACAACCAAACCCATTACCATAGCAGAACATAATCTATTACCATAGACATAACATTACCAACAACCATTATCAGAACCACAAACATAACAATTACCATAACCACAACCATCTTTTCTCTACTTCTGCTAACTAATACAACCAGGTCTTTTCCCTCCCCAGCTTGTGATTGAGCAGTGAAGGAAAAGCTGCTGACTGATGATCCATCTTGCTGTCACTCTTCTTTTCCTCCTGTCAGCATGTTACTTGTTAGCACATGGGCACTGCAGCACAACTGATTGGCTCCTTTAGTGCTTCTATGTCTCCCAGTCTGAGTTCTACAATACAGAGGATTGCAAGAGACCTATACCAAGTCAAATTGGGGTTCTTACACAAGTTGCTTTTAAAAAAAAAAACATGAAATGATTTTAATTAAAGAAGTAAACCGAAGGGGTTAATTTTTTTTCTTACCTGCAGGTAAAGCATAATGTGCTAGTATGCATCGCATACTAGCACATTATGTGAAACTTACCTGCAAACAAAGCCCTTCACCGATTCGTTGTCATGGCTGGAGGCTGCATTCCAGCTTCACCCATCTTCCTTCCAGATCCGCCGACTCTGGCTGTGTGACTGACTGGAGCCACGTGACATCACTCCCACGCATGCATGGAGGAGCCGCCATTTGCGGCACAGGAATTCGAAGGAAAGGCACGGGTGGCTGTTCCTTCAGAGTGCATGCGCCTATGACGTTGACGGCTGCATATACAGTAAATATGTCCTAAAAACGGTACAACGTTATGTACAGTACCTATAGGTAAGACTTAGTATAGGCTCACCTATAGGTACAATTAACGGATCAGAGTTTACCAACCACTTTAACCTACAGCTGCAGGAATTAGTGTTATTTTATCTGCCTGGAGTTCAGCTTTTAGCATCAGTGACACAAGTCCACTGAAGAGCTGTAGAAGATTGGGAACACTCCTTTTTATTCCGCCAGTCCAAGAATACATTTTTTTTTTTTTTTGAGAATTCCCTCTAAAATGAAGCAACGAGATAATGTAATCGGATATTTAGAGATAACTTATACACTCACTGTATTCTGAACACTGTTTATTTCTACAGTCACCTTCAGGTCAGCAATGTGTCACTCTATGTGATTTTCAAGACAGGCCTCTATGAAATATGAATGATTGAGGTCAGCTTTGAGTTCTTACCTCTTTGTGCTTTGCAACCACCAAACATGTCAGTTTCACAGTGTAACTCAGCATGCAGAAATCAAAGAAGAACCTTAAACAAAAGAAAATAGAAAATGTGAGCAAGCATTTGGAGACGCAGGAGCCTTTTGTGCACAGCAGATCTATACATTTCACTGCAGTGGGTGGCAATCCTTCAGCACTGCTGAAACGAATGTAGAAAGACTAGCATAAAATAACTTTCCTGGGGATAAAGGATAACTGCACACAGAATATCTCATTACTCAGGCTGAATATTTAAACAGGGCAACCTGAAAAACCAAATAAATCTACAATGTTACGTGTGGTGATTTTTTTAAAGATAAAATTAAAATTTTTGTTAAAAAAAAATTGCATCCGACACACTCCTTGGGAGTGTTGGATGCCGGGTCCCACACCATGTGTGGGGGGTTAAAGTGTTTGTTACCCCAACATTTCATATTCCCTGATATGTACCTGTTGTACCATGTACTTGTATTAAAGTGGTTGTAAACCCTGGAAATTTAATTCCCCACCTGCAAGACAAAGCCATAATGAGCTAGTATGACTAGCATACTAGCTCATTTTGCATCACTTACCTTAGATCGGGGCCCCCGAAGCAATCCTCGTCTCCCTCTCCAGCCATCACTGCGGCGATACCCGAAGGTTACTTCCGGGTTTCGCCGCTCCAGCCAATCACAGCGCCCCTCCGGCGCTGTGATTGGCCGGAGTGGCGAAGACGTCACCCGCGCATGCGTGTGGAGCTGTAAAATCCGGCCAAGCTGGATTCGTGAATGGGATTAACCCTGTGAATGCGCCGTTGTCTACAGCGCGCATGCGCCGTAGACACCGATGCATGTCATTTTTTGCAATATCTCCTAAACTGTGTAGGTTTAGGAGATATTTCTTGCACCTACAGGTAAGCCTTAATCTAGACTTACCTGTAGGTGCAAGTTGCATAAGTGGGTTTACAACCACTTTAAAACATATCCTGTTCTCTTTGTATAAACTAGATGGACTTGTGCCTTTTTCCCACCAGACTAACTATGTATTTGTGTGAAATCCCTTGTGTTCCTGCCAGTCCCCTCTGCTCTCTTTTAAAAACTGACCACACTAGGCATGAAAAGCACAGACTGTAATAATCGTGGGACAAAAGTACAGTGAGTGGGACAGAAGAATCTAGGCAGTTAAACGGTTAAAAATGTACTAATTTGAGCCAAGACTTTGAGAATTGAAAGAATAACTGTGAGGTCTATTGAAGGGATGTTTTAAGCCAGAGATATGCAATTAGCGGACCTCCAGCTGTTGCTAAACTACAAGTCCCATGAGGCATAGCGAGACTCTGACAGCAGCAAGCATGACACCCAGAGGCAGAGGCATGATGGGACTTGTAGTTTTGCAACAGCTGGAGGTCCACTAATTGCATATCCATGCTTTAAGCGGTTTACATAAAAAAGGGCTTTACTTAAATTAGCCATGCCCCCTAGTCAAAAAGCCACACCAATTTGTTTTTGCCATGGCACGCTACACACTACTGCTACAGTAAACGCTCTCCCGGGTTGAAATCTGTGCACAGGTGCGGACTAAAAACAGATAAACGAGGAGCCACAGGGTGGCAGTGTGGACACTCATTAACCCCAATATTACAACCGTGTCACGTCCCAAGATAATCTAAATAAATGACTGACAAAACGAACCACAATTCATGGACTTTATAGGCACAACCAAACAAAGTACAATAAAATTACAAAGCTTTGATGCACAAAAAGACGTTTAAAAAACATTTTAAAAATATAGTAGCATTTTGCACCTTAAAGGAGTTGTAAAGGTACATTTTTTATTTTCTAAATAGGTTCCTTTAAGCTAGTGCATTGTTGCTTCACTTACCTTTTCCTTTGATTTACCTTCTAAAGGTTTGTTTTCTTTGTCAGAATTTCTCACTTCCTGTTTCTCCTCACTGAACTCCACACCATCATCCGAGTGGTGTGGAGTCATCCAGAACAGCTTACTGAGGATAAACAGGAAGTGAGAAATTCAGACAAAGAAAACAAAGAAAAAAAATATTTAGAAGGGAAATCTAAGGAAAAGGTAAGTGAAGCAACAATGCACTAGCTTAAAGGAACCTATTTAGAAAAAAAAAAAAAATGTACCTTTACAACTCCTTTAAGCCCTCTTTCCACAGCGGCGCGATTTGAATGAGGCCACCACCCTTAAAAATTTAGGGAGAAAAATGCTACTATATATTTTAAATGTTTTTTAAACTTCTTTTTGTGCATCATTAAAGCTTTGTAATTTTATCGTACTTTAGTTGTGCTGCCTATAAAGTCCATAAACTGTGTTCATTTTGTCGGTCATATATTCTGCACAGGTGTGGCTGGAGACATGCTGTAGGAGAACCGAAACTAAAAACAGTAACATGAGACGGCCAGAGATCAGCTCCTTACAAATCAATGCCTCCACCCATCGATCAACTTGTGTTTATTAGTTTCGGTTATAAAATGTTGTAAATAAAAGGTTTCCTTCACTGGACGGGCACTGATGAGGTGGTACCAATGGGCACTGCTGATGGGTCTGCACTGATAATCAATGTGCTGATTATCAGCGCAGACCCCCCCCCCCCCAATCAGGCGAGCCACTGATCGGCTCTCCACTAAAGTTTTGGCCATACTTCTATCTAAAAAAAATTACATGGACTGCAAGCGCTCATTCACACTTCAGATGCTCCCTGAAGAGCGATGCAGGTTTTATAACCCCCCCCCCCCCCCATCTGCTAGTGTGAATGAGCCCTAGGAGATAAAAAAAATATTAAAAAAAAAATTGGGCTATGATATGTCACTAGAACACTTTTTTCAGATTCTAAAACACCTATTCTCTGTTACTATTCAGATGGTGCCCCATTTACCCTCTTCAATAATATTTAAAGGGGTTGTAAAAGGTACATTTTTTATTTGCTAACTTGCTCCCCTTAAGCTGATGCAGTGCTAGTTAACTTACCTGTTGCTTCGATTTTCCTTCTAAAGGTCACTAATCCTTGTTTGAAATCCTCACTTCCGGTTACTCTTCATGGAACTTGTCACTGCCATGCGAGCCATTTTGCTTGGTGGTGAGTAATCGTGCTCGCCCCCTCCCTTGGACTACAGCCCTGCGTGGAGACGCTCTCAACATTTCACAGAGAGACAGGGGCTGGGGGTTAGTGGGCGTGTCTACGACGCCACAGCCCTGCCTCCTTTGCCTTTGTTTCACTAAGCTTCACTGCCCCGCCTTGACTCCGCCCCCTTGCTGGCTTGAGACTTGGATTCCTAAGCCTTAGCTCGTCTAGAGACAAATTAATATTAAAAGTAACCAGTTACACTCACCGGTAACAGTGTTTCTGGGAAGTCTTCCAGGACGGCACAATGAGAGATGACTGGTCACCTGACAGGAAACACAATCAAAAGATGTTAAAACCACCGCCCCTCCCTGTGCTCCTCAGTTTGCGACTCAGTACTGACCCCCACTAGTGCACGAGAGTGAAAACATACCACAACAACTCTATACAACCCAATATATTTAACAAGAGCGGTGGGAAAGTAGGCCTGTCGTCCGGGAAGACTTCCCAGAAACACTGTTACCGGTGAGTGTAACTGGTTACTTTCTAAAGTCGTCTTCCAGGGACGGCACAAAGAGAGAAGCAAGTAACTTGCAGGCCTAACTTAGGCCGGGACAACTGTTTGCAGGACCTTTCTACCAAACGACAGGTCCTGAGGCGACAGCAACTCCACTCTATAATGCCTCAGGAATGTATTCTGGCTTGACCATGTCACAGCTTTACAGATCTGTTTGACCGAAGCTCCGGCCCTTTCTGCCCAGGAGGTTGCCAGAGACCGAGTGGAATGTGCCTTAACCTTCGGGGCTGTCCTAGCAGCCTGGTCATAAGCTAGGGAGATCGCCTGTTTGATCCACCTAGCTATTGATGCTCTAGATGCCTGTTGGCCCTTTTTCTGACCAGAAAAATTAAAATTACTAGATGGCTGGATTTTCTAAATTCGCTAACTCTATTCAAATAAGATAACAGACACCGTCTGACATCCAAACAATGAAAGGAGGTCTCTCTTTCATTCTGAGGATTGGAACAAAAAGAAGGGAGTATTATCTCCAGTGTTCTGTGAAATTTTGATACTACCTTGGGAAGGTACAGGGGGTCCTGCCTAAGAACAACCTTGTCATCAAATAAACGAAAAAAAAACCTGCTCTTTAATAGACAGAGCCTGCATATCGCCTATTCTTTTGGCTGTCGTTATCGCCAGAAGAAAGGCAAACCTAACTGTGAGTAACTTAACAGAAATAAGGTCTAAAGGCTCAAACAGAGCCTTAGTCAACTGTTCCAAAACTAAGGAAAGGTCCCAGGGCGGAACTCTAGAAATCTGCACTGGGGACATCCTATCTCTGGCCGTCAGGAACCTTTTAATCAGAGGGTCCAGGGATAATCTTCTATCTAAAAAATAATATAAGGCTGCTACATGAACTTTTAGTGTCTTGGTAGCAAACCCCAGATCAACGCCATCCTGGAGAAAATCCAGGATGACCGAAGTCTCCTGTTGGGATCCCTCTCTTGCTAGACACCAGCGAGAGAAGACTCCCCACACCTTCGCGTAGATACGTCAGGTGACTTCCTTTCTACTTGAAAGGAGAGTGTTGATTACTTTCTCAGAACAGCCCTTCAAGCACCAGGCCGTCAGCTTGAAGAAGCTGGGCTCTGGGTGGAAGACCGGACCCTGACGAAGAAGGTCTGCCCGAGCTGGTAGATGGAGAGGGGGAGCTACAGACCAGTTCTCCAGAGCGGGGAACCAGGCTCTCTTGGGCCACCAAGGGGCGATCAAAATAAGTCTGCCCTCAGAGATCCAGCTTTTGCAGGACTCTCGGAATTAGACCCAGAGGGGGAAAGGCATAAGCCAGGTAAAAGTTCCACACCTGAGCCAATGCATCCACTCCCTCTGAGCCCCACTCTCGGGACAGGGAAAAGAAATCGCTCTACTCTTCCGTTTTCCCTGCAGGCGATGAGGTCTATCTCTGGCTTGCCGAACCGTTGGCACACCAGGTCGAACACCTCTAGGTTCAACTCCCATTCTCCCTGGAGAATCGGATGGCGATTTAAATAGCCCGCTTCAAAGTTGTGAACCCCCTTTACGTACACTGCTGTGATAGAGGGAATCCGAAGCTCTGCCCAGCCCAGGATTTCCAGAGACAAGGTCAGAAGGGTACGAGACCTGGTGCCTCACTGATGGTTCAGGGATGCCACCGTGGTCGAATAGTCTGACAGAATCTGGACCTCGCGGCCCCGGATTCTCTCCTCGAACGCCTTTAGGCCTTCCCTGACTGCCGATAATTCCCGGAAATTCAAGGAAGTACCCTTCTGAGTTTGGCTCCAAGAGCCCTGGGCTCGGAGCTCGTCTAAGTGAGCCCCTCAACCACAGGAACTTGCATCTGTAGTTATCCTGAGGGGGTCGGTCTGGCTCCACAGATGACCCCCCCTGAACACTCTGAGGAAGAAGCCACCACCTCAGAGACTCCCTTACTACATCTGAGATGGAAATCCTGTAGTCTAGTGCCCTTCTTGTTCCATCCCAGGAGGATAGAAGGAATTGTTGGAGAGGTCTGGAGTGGAGCTGAGCCCATGGGACCGTTGGAATGCAAGAGGTCATTAGACCCAGCAATCTCATGATGCCTCTGAAAGAGGACTCCTCTACCTCCAACAGAGACCTGACCGCTGTCACAAGGTTCTGGACCTTGTCCTGAGGTAACACAAGTTTTCTCTCTAAGGAATCCACCAGGAATCCCAGGTAAATCTTCTTTTGGTCTGGAATCAACGAGGACTTTTCCCTGTTGATGATCCACCCCAAGGATTCCAAGGTGTTTACGACCTCGGTCAGGTCTGCGAGGAGGAGATCCCGACTCTGGTTGTAGAGAAGCAGATCGTCGAGATAGGGAACTACTGTTATTCCCTGCAGGTGCAGAAAAGCAATCACCTCTGCCACGATCTTTGTAAATACTCTTGGACTGGAGGTCAGACCAAAAAGGGAAGAAGAGCAGCAAACTGCCAGTGCTGGATTCCCTAGGCAGAAGTGATTGCAAACCTGAGGAATGCTGGAAAGATCGGGACGTGTAGATAAGCGTCCTTTAAGTCGATCGTCACCATGAACACCTCCCTCAGAAGAAGCTTTCTGAGGGTGTACACGCTTTCCATTCAAAACTTCTTGTGATGCAAACACGCATTCAAGGGTCTCAGGTTTATTATAAGCTGATATTTCCCTGACGGCTTTGGAACGACGAAGATCTGGGAATAAACACCCAGTCCTCGTTGTTCGGCAGGTACCGGGACTACTACCCCCTGCTCTGCCAGCTCTGTGACGTTCTGCAAGAAGACCTGCTGCTCTGAGGGGGTCCCTGGGTAGATGTGTTAACAGGAACTTCGGGGGAGGGGGGTGAAGAAACTCCAGCTTGTAGCCCTCCCTTATAATACGGAGGACATGGGGGCTCCGAGTTATACCTCCCCACCAGGAGAGGAAATGGGAAAGCCTTCCCCCCCCCTACCCTCACGTCACTTAGAGTCTTTATCAATAGGTTTCTGGTTGGAAAAAAGGATACTTCCCTTTTGTTTATCTTTTCCAACACCCCACCTCCTATTACTGGTAGCCTGCTTGTTTGAGAACCGTTTTTTACCCTGGGGGCCTCGAAAAAACCTTCTCTTGTCCTCCTTAGGCTTGGTGGGGAATTTGTTGCCCCTTTTCTGTGGACCTAGACAGAGCCTGGTCGAGTCCTGTACCGAAAAGGAGGGAGCCCTCAAATGGAAGACCACATAAACAGGTCTTGGATGCGCTGTCGCCATCCCATGTCTTGACCCACACTGCTCTCCTAGCTAAGTTCAAGAGGGCTCCAGTCTTTGCGGTGGTTCGTTACGGTCTCTACCGCTGCATTCCGCTAAGTACACAACTGGGCTATCAGCTGTAACGAGTCTAGGACTTCCTTGGACTTGGAAACACGGTCCATTAACTTGGTGATCCATGTATCTGTGTTCCTGGCTACGCATGCTAAGCCAGTGCGGGGCTCATGGCTGCCGCGTTGGCTTCCCATGCCCTACGCAAGGTGGTCTCGGCACGCCGATCCATCTGATCCTTGAGGTTACCTGTGTCCTCAAATGAGAGGTCAGATTGTTTTGGACACCTGAGCCAATGAGGCGTCTTAAAGAACCTATCTTCATCCTCCTCCCTTAAAGGGGCACCTACGCTTCCATGTCTTAGGTTTTAGAAGCTTCCTCTCAGGATCTTTCCACTCTTGAAGGATAATATCCTTGAGTGCTTGGTGGAATCGGAAAGGCTCAGGGCTGGGCCCTCACTAAGCCCTGGTACATTCTGTCCTGTGCGGAAACCTGTTCCGCTGGCTCCTGGATCTTCTCAGAAGCGTAAATCGCGCTGAGGAGGCCCTCCATATCATTAGCTGAGAAAATGTGCCTTCCCGACCTGGAGCCCTCTTCCTCCTCCTCTGCCTGACTGTCCACCAGACCTTCATTGGATAGTTCCCGCTCCGGGACATCCGAATCCTCCTCTAGCTCTGAATCCTGGGACAATAGGGATCTCAGGGACTCCGAACGTTTTATAACCACCTTAGAAGAAGAGGAACCCTCTTGTGAGGAGGAGCCCTCCCTACTAGTCTGGGGCTCTGGTTCCCCAGCCTTAAAAAGGAGGCCTGAAACTCCTTAAGTGTGGTAAGAATTTGGTTTTGGACGGAGAGGAAGTCTTTTATAACCTGAGATGTTTCCTTTCCAGCCAACTTCTGAATAAACCTGGAGCAGAAGGGCTTGAATAATTAGAGGGCAATTTATCATTGCAATAACCGCATCTTTTGAAGCGGGCAGGGGCTTTAGAGGGATGGCTGGCAGCCCCCTGGGCAGTGACATCCTCTCCTGCAAGATAAAAATACACAGGTATGCTTACAAAGAGAATCTGTGCTGTGCAAAGGGGAAGAGTCGGGGTACCTCCCCATCATAGCCCTTGCTGGCTGGGTAGACTCACCCCCTGTGGTCTCCTCTGTAGCCGTGGCCGCAGCCGGCCTTTCCTCATGCTCCATTGCGCGCTGTAGAGCAACCGAGGAGTGGAATGGGCGCCTCTCTTCCTGGCAGTGTTTTGATGGAGGTGGCTGGAGCAACAAAAATGCTGGCCGTCGCCATCTTGCCGGAGACCGGAAGTGACGCGGCACGTGGTGACGTCATCCCCGATGCTAGAGGGGGAGGCAAACACTTCCCCCAGGCGCCGGGAAGATGGCACCGCATACCAGCTGCATGCCTGAGCGGCGCTCCGCAGCCAATACAGCCCACACGAGCTGGGGACCACCAAGACGGACATCCGCAGAGGGACATGCCAGCCCCCCCTCCAGAATGGACCTCCAGACAGGTGGGGGGGGGGAAGGAGGAAAAAACTGGCCCCTGAAGTTCTAGGTACCTCCCTGCACCTAGGAGGGGTTCTTCAAAGGCTATTCCCTCCCCCCTAAGAAAAGGAATTGCCCCCCAGGAAGGACGAGCAAGTTCTGCTAGGCCCAGAGGCTTCTTAAGCTTTTGGCCCAGGTCCCAGGGGGGACCTCCAGTACAAGGCCTTAGGTCTTTAGAAAAATAACAAACGGTTTTGCTGTGGGGAAACACAATCAAAAACTAATAGCACAGGGAGGGGCGGGGGTTTTACCCTCTTTGATTGATTGCGTTTCCTGTCAAGTGGACCAGTCATCTCTCATTGTGCCGTCCTGGAAGACGACTTGAGAAAAAAAATTATATAAAATTGTTCACATTACCATTTGAATTAGATATTGATGCTGCGAAGGCTGGGAAGGAGGGGAAATGGGCATTTACAGTGGGCGGCGTAGTGAACGAGAACGTTGCTCCTTCTCGATAGGCGAGATTGAAGAAAAACGGCAATGCGCGATGCCGCCAAGCCGGATGGGAAATGTAGTTCCCGTGACGTTGCTTTAATGCACGCACACCGCAAACCTGGAAATAGAGCATAGAAAGGATAGAGGAAAGCAGGACGACGATAAACAAGTACTGTTTTCACAGGTAATTAAATAATTTTAATGGAAGTGATAACATTTATCGATATATGTATATGACAGAGAGTAATTATAGGTAAAAAAATATTTTACCTTTACAAACCCTTTAATTGCCACCTGCTGTATCAACTTCTCGCCCCATCTATCCATATTAAACTTTACTGCAGAAGTCTCAACACCAGAAAAATACAGTACAGCAGGTTAATTAAATGAAAAAAATAAAATAATAATAATAAGCCTCAGTGAGATTTATTTTTTCTTTTATAAAATCTATAACACAGGACAACAAGGAAACCACCAATAAATATAATTTTATAATATGCAAATAAAGCTTGCACCTATGAAGTCCCAAAAACCCCCTCAGAAACCAATGAGTCACAGATGATTGGCACAATAAAAAAAAAAAAAAAAAAAAAAAAAAAAGCATTGTTTCAAAACAATATAGGATTGCAAGTATCCTACTGGTAACAAATGATATTAGAATGGTTGGAGATTAACTCTTTCCCTGCCAGAGCCATTTTTTGCATTTTGTTTTCCCACACATGTATAAAAAATCATTTTAGGCCTGAAGATTGCATAAAACCCCCAAACATTATATATTTTCTGAAAGCAGACACCCATGAAAATAAAATAATGGTACTTCCAATTTTTTTATGTCATATGATATTACCGCAAAGGTCTAGGAAATGCAAAGTATCAGTAAAAATAAACTAAAGTGTATTTTAGGGCAAACAAACGCAATAAACTACCTACATTTTTGGTAAACTATAAAGGACGAGGTTGCACCGAGTAAAAAGATACCCAACATATCAAACCTTAAATTTGCATGTGCCTGTGAAATGGTGACAAACCTTAGTACCCTAGCTTTACTATGGGCGATGCTTCGAAAGCCCCCTATAGGTCACCAGTTTAGTGTTACAGAGGAGGTCTTGTGCTAGAATAATTGCTCTCACTCCGGGGTGCGTTGCAAAATGTAACATGTGTATCGCAGTCAACGTTTTCATGCATAGGCTCACCCAACGCGTGCGTTTACGTTCGTACATGTGTATATGGGGGGGGGGGGGGTGTCTCACACATTATTATTTTTTTTGGGGGGGGGGGGGGTTTATGTGCTTGGGTGTAACTATTTTGTCACAAAAAATTCTCTTTAGATCAGGGATCACATCAGATTTTCCTTATTGAGACATGCAGTGTTTTTTCACTTTCAGTAAGAACGGTTAACAGGACTAATAGAAAGGGGGAATCGCCACAAACAGCAATAAAAACCTGCAGGGTTTCTAATCCCTCTCCTCTATCAAAAAGTTATAAATAAAAAGTTTTGCCTTTAGTTGCACTTTAAATTGAACATGCGACAAATAAATACATAAAGCTGGCCCAGCCTGCTTTTCAGATAACAAATTCAACACATTATTGTACTAAAAAAAAAAATCCCCTCTAGTACACCCGATGACACGAGATATGTGAGATTATAGCCAGTGTCACTAGAAGGAGGCCATGCACACTTTAGCTTTGCTCTTTGCTGTCACATTTGTTTCTTCACACAGAGAGTATGCCACAGCCAAGGACACTGCAATGTTTAACAGAGCAACACGTCCTACTCAGAAATGAAGGACACAAAGATTTAATAGCTAACAGCACTCGTATCTAAAATGTAAAGCGGTTGTAAAGTCTTATTTAATAAAATAAACAGGTTTAAGATTACCTGCTCTGTGCAGTGGCACCAAATCTCCTTTTTTGTGTCCCCGACCGGTGATCCTGGCTCCCCCATAGGAAGCCACATGCAATGGGAGTACTCGTGCGGGATCGATCCCGAGCCGCGCTGCCTGCATCCATAGACACAGACAGCTCAGAAGAAGAAAGAAAGGGCGCACCAGCCTAGTGCATTATCCTTTGGATACATTTTATTAAAAATTGGAAAAAGAAAACTACTCACAAACGTAGGTGAATGGCTCACCATATAAATAGTCTCCAGAAGTAGCAGCAATGAGTCAGAACCAAATGAACTCCAGGTGGTCACAGAGAAAATGACAAGAACCACTGCCGTCTGACGCGTTTCGAAGGATTACCTTCTTCCTCAGAGCCCAGCCAGTCAGCTGGGCTCTGAGGAAGAAGGCAATCTTTCGAAAAACATCAGACGGCAGTGGCCCTTGTCATTTCCTCTGTGACCACCTGGAGTTCATTTGGTTCCGACTCATTGCTGCTACTTTTGGAGACTATTTATATTGTGAGCCATTCACCTACGTTTGTGAGTAGTTTTCTTTTTATCCAATTTTTAATAAAATGTATCCAAAGATAATGCACTAGGCTGTGCGCCCTTTCTTTCTTCTTCTCGTTTACTGTTAGGATACCCCTATCCCATATAGGGCTCCTAGAACGGCGATTCGTATGGGTACTCATACCTCCCCTTTCTTTCAGCTTGGTAGGGGCACTAGACAGGGCTGTCCACTGTCGCCTTTCCTATTTGCCCTGATGATGGAACCTGTGGCGATAGCTCTGAGAACAAATGGAGAGGTTAAAGCGATACGGGTGGGAAATATTGACGAAAAGTTGGCATTATATGCGGATGACATGCTGCTATTTCTGCAGGACCCTAGAGAGTCGCTAGAGGCAGCGTTGGGCGTATTGAACACCTTCTCAAAATTTTCTGGCTTGAGAGTCAATTGGTCTAAATCTTCTATCTTGGCACTGGATGCTGGGGCCAGGGCTGTAGCAGACCCGGCTCTTCCGTTGCAGTGGGTCAGTCAAATTACATATCTGGGTGTTAAAATTACAGCGAATGTAAGTGATTACATGCCTCTGAATCTGACTCCGCTTCTTGACTTTTTTAAGCAGCGGGTTGTGGCTTGGCAGAAGCTACCGTTGTCTCTTATAGGGCGTATTAATCTCCTGAAAATGAAAATACTCCCAGTAATCCTGTATTTTTTGCGGAATGCTCCCGTCTGGATCCCTGGGTCTTTCTTCAAAAAATTGGATAGCCTTACCAGTACTTTTTTGTGGGCACCTAAACAACCGAGGATAGGGCTGAAAGTTTTGCAGGAACCGTGGGGGGAGGGGGGTTTAGCCCTGCCTGATTGGCGCAGATATTATCTGGCGGGGCAAATAGTTTTTGTGCATAGGTGGCTTACTGAAGACAATGGAGACTCCGCAACGGTTCTAGAGGCAGCTCAATTGGGCTCGTATGAGTCCCTGCGGGTTGCCATTCATAGGGGGGTCAGGATGGACCTTCCGCTGACAGCATCTATGAAGGCCACGGTTAAAGCGTGGGGGGAGGCGGTGGGTTTGGCGTGTCCCCATTACAAGGGTTTTTCCCCGTCCACCCCAATTTGGATGAATCCTAAATTGTTGCATTTCTACTCCTTTGATGACCCAATGGGGTGGGTGTCTATGGGGATAAAAACTCTTAGAGACATCACGGTATTTGGAGAGTTGATGACTTTTGACCAGTTAAAAGCCCGACATGACCTATCGAATTTTCATTTCTTTCGGTATATTCAATTGAAACACGCATATCTCACGCAATTTAAACATATGACGATTGAATCTGTCCCGTCAGACCTGGAAAAATTACTAACAACTGAGGACCTTCCAAAGACGCTCTCGGTTTCTTATAAAAAACTATTTGTGGCGAGCCCTGTGAGGATGCGTAAGTGCAGGGAATGGTGGGAGGCCGAGGTTCCGGATATTCAGGGGGAGGATTGGGAGGACATGTGGTCTCACCCTTTTCAACACCTGGTAGCAGCGAGAGATAGACTGATCCACTTCAAGTTTTTACACAAGATATATTATACGCCGGCTAGACTGGCCTCCATTTACCCGATGGTGTCGGCAGAGTGTTGGAGATGTACCTATGCTCCGGCGGATGCTGAGCATGTGTTCTGGAGCTGCCCTCTGGTCAAACATTTTTGGCAGGAGGTCACCTCATGCATTTCAGAGGTATTGATGGTCCCGATCCCAATAACAGTTAGAGTATGTCTCCTGGGACTGGTGGAGGAGGTCGTTCCGTCCAGGGCACATAGAACTTTACTGAGCATTCTCCTATTCTATGGGAGGAAATCCATATTGATACGCTGGCGCAAGCCAGGGGCACCGGATGTGTGCTTCTGGAAAAGCCAGATAAATGCTATAATGCCATATTACAAAGCCACTTACTTATCTAGGGGATGTGGAAAGAAATTTGACAGGGTGTGGCAGGCCTGGTATAACTCGGACAAGACTGTGGGTTAAAGAAAGATGGGTAGCAAGGGGGAGCTTGTTTAACTATCCTGTTTAGAGGAAAGGGGCTTTCTCAGAACTATGTGGGGCATGTCTTAATGTCTTAATGTATGAAGGTGTAAATGTATAACTATATAATGTCGGGTGGTTGGAAGGGGGTGGTGGGGCGATATTAAGTGTTTTTCCTTCCTGGTTGATCACAATCTCCTGGACCGGGGGGGGAACTGAGCAAAAAAAAAAAAAAAAAAAAAAAAAAAAAAAAAAGGGGGGGGGGGGGGGGGAGGGGTATATATGTAAGTGTTGTATTAGTTAGGTAGATGCAATGCTAGATACTCAGGTTTTTTTCGTTTGATGCCTGTATAAAGTGGTCCTGGGCCCTGTTTGGTCCAGTACTGACCTGGTGGTTTTAGCCAGGTCAGCTGTGTGTGTATGGATGTCATGTAAAATTTCAAATAAGCAATAAAAAGAAATTGTTAAAAAAAGGATACCCCTATCCCTGAGGGCAGCAAGGCCAGCGACATGTACCATCACGACACACAGACTGTCTAGTAAACCACTCGTGTGCAGGAGTGTTTGTTTTCGGTTATCAAAAGTACACAGACAGCTCAGCCCTGCCTCTAGCTCCCTCCTCAAAGGATTTGACTGACAGCAGCAGACTAGGAAGGGAGAGCCGCTATAGATGATCAGAGCACTGGATCAAGTGAGGACTCAGGTAAGTATAAGAGGGGGAGGAGGGGTGGGCGATACAGTGCTACCTAAATATTTTTTACCTTAATGCAGGGATACATGAAGTTAAACATACCTAGAACCACTTTAAGGGGAACCAATTATTCACTGAATACAAGGCAGTCTGTGAATGGACAAGGGTAGAGGAGGTAAGATAAAATACACCATTGTATCCCTGTTTGAAAGTTACAGCTTTTAAGAAAAACTCTAGAAACAAAATGATTTTAAAACTGCTGGCATACAAGGAGTTGGGTGCAAGGGGCTGTAGAGGTGAGAGAGCTCCAGGAGGCTGCATACACACTAATGCACTTAACACCTTAAACACCAGCAAACTTTGGTATTAAACCCAAATGCAAACATTCATTATATATATTGCAGCTTAACAATTCTTAGATATGATGACTACCATAGTTTTCTTTTCACCTGGTGATACCACCAGTAAGTCTGTTTTTTTTTTTTTTTTTCAACAGAACAAACTGCCCTGCAGATGTAGCAGTTAGAGAGTTAAGGCAAACAATTTACCACTGGCAGGGGTGCTTACAATGATCAGCTTTTATTATGTAAAGCCTTTATCATCATCATAAAAAAATGTTGCTGTAACTGCTTACAAAGTGTGAACTGGAGTTTGGCTTTAATTGTTAGTGTATCTAAATCTGCTATTACATCTAACACTTCCCCCCCAGACTGACAATTCTGCTATCCAAAAGGTATTCCCCATGGTCCTTAATCCAGAGTGGGGGCACTCTAATACAGGAGGTGTGTTACTGGCCAGATCACCAAAACAGAGAAGAAAACTAATGCAGCCACCACATCCAATGATTGGTAAACTGAAATATACATCTTGGTTTGGGATTTAATAACACTTTAAAGCCTAACACTAGGTTTGCTTGAGCTTTAAATAGTTTGTTCAGACCAAGCTGGTCCAAACTAATTATTTATTTTACTTGAGAGGAACACCTGTTCTCCCATCTACTCTGTGGCCGATTATCTAGTTTCAGCGTGGTCATTCCCTGGCTGTAACAAATAGGGAAGCAGCTAATTAAGTACAATCTGTTGCTTGATTGTCTGCTTTGAAGAGCAGGGAAGACCCCTAACGTCTTCATAAAGAGTACCTGCCACCTGCCCAAAGCTGTTACATGAGGGGCTTGTTAGTCCTCTTGCGATAACATTTTTATTTTTAAATTACCGTAATTGCTAAAGGTGCACCATTTTTTTTTATAAAAAAAAAAAAAATATATATGAAAAGCCCCATCCCTCTGGTGTGGTGCAGGTACAGTTGCAGTACAGAGTGGCACTCCTATGGGGATGGAGAGGTCCTGGCAGTAAAGGGGGAACATATAGAACGGGGAGCGTGGCTGGGGGGACCTTTTCAGAAACGAACACAGCAGAGGAATTATTTTTTAGAAAACCAGCAAAGTTCTATTATCTGTTTTATGAAAAAAGACTTTTACATTCAATTTTGGGACCCCCCCAGTTTGTGTTCCCCTTTACATCTCATACCTAACAATAATAATAGTATTTCCTCATATGTGTACAGTCAGCCCTCCTCTCTGTATAACACATTACCTTCTGTCCCCCCACCCCAGCAGCCGGTCACCATTGTGTGACATCCATGACAGTCCTGGCTCTCCTCCTCAGTGTGTGTCTCTAATCTCCCACACACGACTTCCTGCTGCTCTGCCCACGTGATCCGGTTCTCAGCCAATCCTGAGGCGCATAGCGGCACGCCTCTTTGTGTACATGTTTCGATAAAACTTTATTTAGATAAAAGCAATCACTGCACCACCTACAATGAATGCATAGATACGTACCACAGACTGAATGATGACAGCTCCTCTCACCTATCCAACACATTTCATACACCATGTTCTATTAACCTCTATATGGAATTTGAGGCACAGGCCAATACAAAAAGAAATTAAAGTGGAATTTCAGTCATTTATAACAAGAAAATTAGAAGTCAGTAGCTATAAATACACCATAGCTCCCAACTGTCCCTGATTCCGAGGGATTGTCCCTGATTTGGAGCAAAGTCCCTCTGTCCCTCTTTCCTCCTCATTTGGTCTGATCTATATAGTTATTTATATATTATTATTATTCAGGTACTTATATAGCGCCGTCAATTTACGCAGCGCTTTACATACACATTGTACATTCACATCGGTCCCTACCCTCAAGGAGCTTACAATCTAAGGATATATATAATGCACTTCTTATCTTTCAAAAACTGTTTCCCAGTGCTAAACATTTCATCCAATTTCAAAATGTCTAAAGCCAATATAAAGTAGTTGTAGTGGTAAAAAAAAAAGCACTTGTAGTTTTAACTAATATTTTTTTTTCCAGATTTCTCCTTTAAGGGGGCGTGGCAGGGTGTGTGTCCTAAACCTACATACTTTTGCTAATAGCATCCCTCCCAATTTTCTGAGATGGGAATAAGGGACGCCTATTAGCAAAAGTATGCGGGGCAGGCATAAGACAGACTCCCCGCCACACACCTCCCAAAAGTGGAGCCTCTGCTTATTTGCTTCCTCCAGTGCTACATTTGGCACCTTTCAGGGGGGAAGAGGGAACGGGGGCCTGTTTTTGACAGGTCCCCACTTACGGGAGACGGCGCTGCCCCTCAGAAGTTTTGCTCCTTCCTCCGGGCCAATTTTAAAGCACAGCGTGTTTCACACATGCACAGTAGGCGACCCTTAGTGGAGATGGCGGCGGCAGTACTCGACAGCCGATCTGAAAATCGGCTGAGGTGCTAACATCCCGGGCTCCATGGACAGGTAAGTGTTCATATATTAAAAGTCAGCAGCTACAGTATTTGATTTTATGAATAGCCATTTAGATCTGATGAAGAAGCGGATGCTTTAAAACATTATCGCCATGTTCTGACGTCACTTCCGATGCGACCCTGAGTGTGTTCCATGCTGGTTCTGAGACGACGAGACGGATGTCCGGCGGGTTATTCCTCTCCTCTCGTGTTAACATCTACACACCACCATCCACCGGGGACCAGATGAGTGATTACAGTATTATACAGGTATATGCCTATTGATCTTTATATAAGTGTGAGTAGCCATTTGGCTGATTTTAATTAAATATACCATTCGTTGCATTTTCTGCTGCACACCTTTCTTTTCTCCCATTGTTCTTCCAGAGACTGCTTTGCTCTCAAGGGAGCTGCCACTAATGCTGCATGCTTTCAGTTGTTATATCAGTGTTCCAGTACCCTCTTGTGCGCCATTCTGTTTTTGTCTTACTGATCACTGTATAAATGACACTGGCAGGGAATACTAGGGTGCGATCAAGGGGTTAAGTATGTCCTAGGGAGGTGTTTCTTAAAGCGGTGTTCCGCCCCCAAAAAAATACATTAAAACCCAGCAGCCACACATATTGCAGCTGCTGGCTTTTAATGGACACTTACCTGTCCTGGAGTCCAGCGATGTCGGCAGCTGATGTTTCCATCAGCTATCAGGTGCTCCGCCGCCATTGCGGGTACGGGTACCCGGCCATGTAGCCTTTCGGCTCCACGTCGGGAACCCTACTGCGCATGCGCGAGGCCCCGCTCCTCTTTCCTATTGGCTCGGCGGCCAGGGGAGGAGGGAGCCCCGCGGTGACGTCACAGTTCCGCGGCAGGGACTCCCGGAAGTGGGAAAGGTATCCTGTCTCCCCTCCCCCCCCCAAAAGGTGCAAATTGTGGCACCGGGGGGGAGGAATAAGATGAGCGGAAGTTCCACTTTTGGGTGGAACTCCGCTTTAAGCCTCGTACACACGGTACGATTGTTGGCCAACAGGGCGTCTGATTTTTGTCAAAAGGGCACGTGCCAGGATCTTGTCTTGTATAGTAATGGTACACAATTGTCGTGCCACAATTTCAGCTCTTGAGCGCCACCCTTTGGACCCCTTCTGCTAATTTCGTGTTTGGGGAACATTGATTCTGAGCATGCGTGTTTGTACTTTCGACTTTTGTGTGAGGGATTTGTGTACCGACGATCAGAAAATCTGATGTCAAACCGTTGTCCACAGAAAATTTACTAGCATCTCATCCAACATTTGTTGGCCGAAAGTTGGGAAACAATTGTGAAGAGGAGCAACAGTCTGTCAACAGACAATCCCCTGCCAACAATCGTATCGTGTGTACGAAGCTTAAGGCTGTATTCACATCTATGCAGTTTTGGTGCATTTTGCAGATTTGCACTACAGTCCATTTAACATGGTTTCCTATAGAAAACGTTCTGTAGTGCAAAATGCAAAAAGCACTAAAAATGCATAGGTGTGAATCCAGCCTAACTGTGGAGGGAGTGGGCTGCCTGGGAGTAGAGATGGCCTTGCGGTTCGCGGCAAACTTTGCGTGTTCGCTATTCGCCAAACCGGCGGACATATGGCGCTGTTCGCGGATGCCATATTCTTTTACATTGTGAAGAACTTTGACCCATGACACATCCATCATGTGGTACAGGACAGCCAATTGAGACATTTCAGCACATGGACATACCCCCTACCTTATAAATAGACCTGATCTGGCTGCCATTTTACATTCTGTCTTTTGTCAGTGTAGGGAAAGGTTGCTGTGGAGCAGGGACAGACTGTAATCACTAGCTATTAGGTCCACAAAAGTCCTTTTAAGGACAGGTATAGGTGTACTATTGTTTGGTGTGCAGTATATAGGGGTGTAATACACTTATAATATACTTTCAAATATAGAAAGCATATTATAGTGCATTTCTATTGTGCAGCATTGTGACTGCAGTGCTGAGCGATTCTGCAGCTGTCTTTTGTCAGTGTAGGGAGAGGTTGCTGTGTGTAGCAGGGACAGACTGTAATCACTAGCTATTAGGTCCACAAAAGTCCTTTTAAGGACTGGTATAGGTGTACTATTTGGTGTGCAGTATATAGGGGTGTAATACACGTCTAAAATACTTTCAAATATAGAAAGCATAGTATAGTGCATTTCTACTGTGCAGCATTGTGACTGCTGAGCGGTTCTGCAGCTCTTTTGTCAGTGTAGGGAGAGGTTGCTGTGTGTCAGAGGGACAGACTGTAGCGACACAAATCACTAACGAATATAGGTCCACAAAAGTCCTTTTAAGGACTGGTATAGGTGTACTATTAGGTGTGCATTATATAGGGGTGTAATACACGTCTAAAATACTTTCAAATATAGAAAGCATATTATAGTGCATTTCTACTGTGCAGTATTGTGACTGCTGAGCTGTTCTGCAGCTGTCTTTTGTCAGTGTAGGGAGAGGTTGCTGTGTGTCGCAGGGACAGACTGTAGCTACACAAATCACTAACGATTATAGGTCCACAAAAGTCCTTTTAAGGACTGGTATAGGTGTACTATATCACCCCTAAATTTGGGATACCCGCTACAATAACTTATTAAAAAAAAAAAATTATGGCAACTTTTCCAATAGCAGGATCATCTCCTGCACCCCTTCATAGCCTGGCCTTGCCTCTCCTCCATGGCCTTCATGCACTCCTGAATTTATGAAATTTCGCAGATAAAAAAATAATTCTTGTCGTTGTCGATCGCAGATTCGCTTAATACTTCTGGTATGTCAGTGTCCATGTTGTGGGACTATGTGTGCACAGCTCGTAAGTATTTTGTGGCTGCAAATACGACCTGGAGGTTTTTAATGTTCGCCTGCCATTAATATGAATGGGACCCGCCGCGAACCTGCGGTTCGCGAACATTTGTGCGCGTTTGCAAACCATCCCTTTAGATGTTCGTCCATCACTACCTGGGAGTACAGAGAGATCGCTGTTCCTAATCACTAGGAACAGACGATCACACTATACTCCCCTGAGAGAACAGGGATCTGTGTGGTTTACATTGGAAGATCCTTGTTCTGCCTCTCTGAGGAGCGCCCACAGTGAATTGTGCACAAAACAACGTACGGATACGTTGTTTGGCGCAATTGGGCCACCCTGCCGTAGTATATATGCGGTGGGCAGTCCTTAAGTGGTTAAAGAAGAATTATACAAAGTGCTGTTTTTTTTTTACCACTACTTTTACGTTATATTGACTTTTGCAATTTTTCAAATGCAGCAATTTAGAAATTGGATGAAAGGTTTAGCACTGGGAAACACTTTTTGAAAGATAAAAAGTGAATTTTATGTACAGCTCTATAGGTCAGACCAAAATGAGGGACAAATGGGGAGGAAAGGTGGAGCTCCTTTAACCGGTTCCCAACCATGTCATGCAGATATACTGCGGCACAATGGCTCTCCTAGACGAAATCCCATTATCGGCCACCAGAGGCTGCGCGGGGCCACGGGGATTTGTGTGTAAACTGTCAGAAGAGAGGAGCCATATCGTTTGTTCCTACTAACAAAAACAATATGTCTCCTCTCCTAGTCACTCCCATCCCCACACAGTTAGAACACAGTGAGGAAACACCCTGTTAACTCCTTGATCGCCCCCTAGTGTTAACCCCTTCCCTTTCAGTGACATTTACACAGTATTCAGTGCATTTTTATAGCACTGATCGCTGTATAAATGCCAATGGTCCCAAAAAAGTGTCAAAGTCTCCAATCTGTCCATCACAATACCGCTAAAAATCGCAGATCACCGCCATTACTAGTTTTTTTTTTTTACCTAAAATATGTAGAATATATTTTGGTCTAAATTTATGAAGATTTTTTTTTTCAATTTGGGGATATTTATTATAGCAAAAATATTTTTTTTTTTCAAAATTGTCGAGCTTTTTTTTATAGTGGAAAAAAACAAAAACGCAGAGGCGATCAAATACCAACCAAAAGAAAGCCCTATTTGTGGTGAAAAAAAAGGACGTTTGGGTACAGCATCCAACGACTGCAATTGTCAGTTAAAGCGACTCAGTGCCAAATTGTAAAAAGTGCTTTGGTCAGGAAGGGGGTAAAATCTTCCGGGGCTGAAGTGGTTAAAAAGAATGGGCTGTCTTAACAAAATACACATTAACATGTGACACAACACATGTTAACATGCCTTAATGCGACACACAAGAATGCCAAAGCATGAATGTGCCCATTTATTTATAATGGCCTTATTGCTGGTTTAAATAAAAAATAAAAAAGGGGGGGGGATGCCACATTTATAAACAGTGTGCTTTTCAAAGGTGTGCTCCACTTTGCTTGTATTTGGACTCTTAAGCAATAAAGCCTTATCCATTTTAAGGAATGAGAAACAAAAATATGTCAGAAGGGGAAGGGTCCAATCATGTGACCTGTCGAAGCTTTGTAACCTAGTTCCCGTCCTATCGTGGAGGGTTCGCTGCAGCACTTTGCACAGACCAGTCGTACAGACACTGCAGACTCCAAACAGTATCCTGAAATTTCTGACTGAAATATAAAATACAGGACACAGTATGGAGTAATCACTTTGATGTTCTACAGAGAGCAGATTGTAAATTTATACCGGAGAGTGGATCTTACTATGTGTAGGGGGGTTGGCTTAGACCAGAGAGAGAGCTTATTAAGGTAAAGTGAGATCTTCCTTATTACACTGGATGCTCTCCACTAGCACATCACAATAGTGGAAATATGATTACCACCAGTTCTAGTGCTGCAGGACTGACAGTGTACTCTATCAGACAGCTTACGCATGTCATCAGTGGACAGGTCCCTATTACGCTACAGACATACCACTGATCCATCAGTGTCTCTTCAGCCGTGGACAGCAATCAACCACTTATAATATATAAAAAAAAACTTTGTGCGCCAACAAAAAAACAAACTCAATAAATAAAATAAAAAACCGCAGATCTACAGCCAACACAAAATATGTTCCCACACCAAAATAGGTAATATTGAAAATGTGTTGCACTGCTCAAGACAAAATAATAAAAAATATGATGAAAGTGCTACACTACTCAAAACATAAAAAAGTATATATATATAAAATAATAACAAAAGTATACATATGTAATTACACAGCAAAGATAAAAGCATAAACTATGATGTTAATCGCTATATATACACTGCTAAAAAAAATTAAGGAATGCTTTGAAAGCGCATTAGATCGCAATGGGGAAAAATATCATGCTGGATATCTATATTGAGATAGACTGGGTAATGTGTTAGGAACAAAAGGATGTCACATCGTTTGATGGAAGTGAAAATTATCAACCTACAGAGGGCTGAATTCAAAGAGAAAAGATGATGCAGCAGTATTCCATTTTGCTGAAACTTATTAGCAGCAACTCAAAATGGTACATAGTTTGTATGGCCCCCACGTGCATGTATGCATGCCTGACAATGTCGGGACATGCTTCTAATGAGACGACAGATGGTATCCTGGGGTATTTCCTCCCAGATCTGGACCAGAGCATCACTAAGCTCCTGAACAGACTGAGGTGCAACATGGCGGCATCAGATGGACCGAAACATAATGTCCCAGAGGTGTTCTATTGGATTTAGGTCAGGCGAGCGTGGGGGACATTCAGTGGCATCAATGCCTTTATTCTCCAGGAACTGGCTGCATGTTCTCGCCACATGAGGCCGGGCATTGTCATGCACCAGGAGGAACTGTGAACCCAGGACCCACTGCACCAGCATAGGGTCTGACAATGGGTCCAAGGATTTCATCCTGTAGAGGTCTGTGCATCCCTCCATGGAAATGCCTCCCCAGACCATCACTGACCCACCACCAAACGGGTCATGCTGAACAATGCATAACAGGCATAACGTTCTCTTTCACGTCTGTCACATGTGCTCAGGGTGAACCTGCTCTCATCTATGAAACGCACAGGGTGCTAGTGGCGAACCTGCCAATTCTGGTGTTCAATGGCAAATTCCAATCGAGCTCCACTGTGCCAGGCATTGAGCACAGGTCCCACTAGAGGACGTCTGGCCCTCAGGTCACCCTCATAAAGTCTGTTTCTGATTGTTTGGTCAGAGACATTCACAGCAGTAGCCTGCTGGAGGTCATTTTGTAGGGCTCTGGCAGTGCTCATCCTGTTCCGCCCCTGCACAAAGGAGCAGATACCGGTCCTGCTGATGGGTTAAGGACCTTCGACAGCCCCATCCGGCTCTCCTAGAGTAACTGCCTGTCTCCTGGAATCTCCTCCATGCTCTTTAGACTGTGCTGGGGGAGACAGCAAACCTTCTGGCAATGACACATATTGATGTGCCATCCTGGAGGAGTTGGACTACCTGTGCAACCTCTATAGCTGGGATATTCAATTAGCAGACCTCCAGCTGTTGCAGAACTACAATTCCCATGAGGCATAGCTAGACTGACAGCCACAAGCATGACACCCAGAGGTCCAGGTATCGCCTCCTGCTACCAGTAGTGACACTGACCCTAGCCAAATGCAAAACTAGTGAAAAACAGTCAGAAAAGAGGAGTAGGGGAAAAAAAATTCAGTGGCGTCCACCTGTAAAACCATTCCTGTTTTGGAGGTCGTCTCATTGTTGCCCATCTAGTGCACCTGTTGTTAATTTCATTAACACCAAAGCAGCTGAAACTGATTAACAACCCCCCTCTGCTACTTAACCGACCAGATCAATATCCCAGGAGTTTAATTGACTTGATGCTATACTCTGATTAAAAAGTGTTCCTTTATTTTGGAAGTATCTTCTTGTGAATAAACAATTGCAATCAGTGCTCCACCAGCAACTGAAATGCTTGTTTACCTAGCACATGGACCTATATAAAAATACAGGTCACAAAGTGCTCTTTAACCACCTCCCGCCCACACTATAGCCGAATGCAACTACAGCACGGGCCTTAATTGCCGGGAGGCCATCATATGACATCCTCCCATGCATGAGCTGCCTGCGCGCACCCTGTGAGGGGTGTGCTCTGTAATCATGGGGTCTATGAGACTCGGCTGATCACAGATCAGAGTAAGGGGCCAATCCCAGCCCCTTACCATGTGATCAGCTGTTAGCCAATGACAGCTGATCACGTGATGTAAACAGAAGATCAATAAAATCGTTTTTTTCTTTCCCCCTCAGGCTGTCAGCGTGAGGGGAAAAAAAAGCAGATCACCAGCTTCTGTCAGAGGGACATCAGTCCCTCACACAGACAGCCATGGCTGCCTCATCTGTGCCCACCAGTGCCACCTATCAATGCCCACCAGTGCTGCCAATCAATTCCCATTAGTGTCACTGATCAGTGCTGCCTATTAGTGTCACCTATCAGTGCCGCCCATTAGTGGTAATAAGTGCAGCCTTACCAGCGCACATCAATGAAGGAAAAAAATTACCAGTTTCCAAAATGTTATAACTAAAATTTTTATTTATTTTTTCAATATTTACTGTCTTTCTTTTTTTTTTTTTGCTAAAAAAACAAAAAACAACAGTGATTAAATACCACCAAAAGAAAGCTCTATTTGTGTGAATTTTTTTTTATAAAAATTTCATTTGGGTACAGTGTTGCATGACCACGCAACTGTCATTCAAAGTGTAAGCGCTGAAAGCTAAAAATTGGTCTGGGCAAGGAGGGGGTTTAAGTGCCCAGCAAGCAAGTGGTTAAATCACATTCATAAGACCCCTTTCACACTGAGGCAATTTTCAGGCATTTTAGCACTAGAAAGAGCACCTGTAAAGCGCCTGAAATATGTGCTTGCGGGACGTTTGGAAAAGTCCCGCAAGCAGCATTCTTGCGGCGGGTTGGGAGCGCTGCATACAGCTCTCCCAAAATGCCCCTATCCATTGCAATGAATGGGCAGCGCTTCGGAAGCACCGCAAGCACTGCAAAGCGCCCAAAAAGCACCGCTTAAACAGCAGTAAAGGAGCAGCGCTTTACCGCGAACACAGACCCAGTGTGAAAGGGGTCTTAAAGCATCAATCCATCCACAACTCTAAAAGGTCTTGGTGAGACAGGTTCTCTTGGCAACTTCAGGTGGCAGAACACCAGGGCTCTGTCAAAAGTGCGACCTTTGCAACCCTGGTGTCAGTAGTTTTTTATTTTTGTTATTTTATTATTTTCTAACTAACTGCAATTTAAAAAGCCACAGATGTGGGAAATGAACCTTTTAATTGCCATTTTACCCTGTGTCACCTTGTGTGTTTGTACCAAGACCAAACATTCCAGGGAATGTAAACTTTTGATCAGGGCCATTTGTGTGATTTCTGTTCTTATGATTTAAAAAAGAGCCAAGCAACTATGTGATAATAAATAGCTTTATACAATCACTATCCTTAAATAAAAGTTTTTGGCATGATCAGACTTATTTTCAATCTCAATACCAAAATGGCATGATTTCTGCCAGGGTATGCAAACTTTTGAGCACAACTGTATATGAATGCCCATATACTAAAGTTCTGTCCTGTATATACTGTAAGAGTACTGTGGTGCTGCTCAAGTTACATAACTGTGGCTTTGTAGGGATTTTCATAAAAATTGTTATTCAGATTGATTGTCATATGGTCATCCTGAGAATAATCAGGATGCTTTGGCCCTTTTCACACAGATACCCTTTTTTCTTTTAGCAGACCAGGTCAGACCCAGAGGTATGCGATTGTAAAGAGACAAAGATCTGTTTACACCCACCTGTTCATAGGGATAAATGGACCTTCTGATCAGGACCTGATTGGAATGGCAGGGTAAAACGGGCCATAAACAAAGAGGTGGGACCTGTATTCTGCCATAAACTTAAAGGGGTTGTGTTTTTTTACCTTAAAGCGGAGGTCCACACAAAAATGGAACCTCTGCTTTTCGGAACCCTCCCCCCCTCCGGTGTCACATTTGGCACCTTTCGGGGGGAGGGGGGTGCATATTCCTGTATAATACAGGTATTTGCACTCACTTCTGGGCATAGACTCCCACGGGAGTCACGCCCCTTCCCCCCCTGCTGTCTTCTGGGAAACACACAGGTCCCAGAAGATAGCGGGGACCAGTTAGGACGCGCAGCGCATGTGCAGTAGGGAACCGGGAAGTGAAGCCGCAACGCTTCACTTCCTGATTCCCTCACCGAGGATTGCGGCGGGGGCAGCCGAGAGCCGAGCGATTGATTGGCTTCGGCTGCCGACATCGCGGGCACCCTGGACAGGCAAGTGTCCATTTATTAAGTCAGAAGCGGCAGTATTTGTAGCTGCAGGCTTTTAATTTTATTTTATTTTTTTTAGGGGGACCTCCGCTTTAATGCATCCTATGCATTAAGGTGAAAAAACACCTTGCTGTGCCTGGCCCCCCAGCCCCCCCCCGTTTTACTTACCTGAGCCCCGAATCTCCGTGGGCGCAATCCCGCATCGCTTTCCCCATGGCTTCTTGGGATAGATATATAGCAGTGCAGCCATTGGCTCCCGGGTGGCGGGGCCGAGTCATACGGCGACTATGGACGCTGATTGTAAGACACGGGAGCGCGCCCGCAAGGTAACCCCCTCAGGAGAGAGCTTCCCAGAGGGGGTTAGCTATTGCGGGGAGGGGCCGCGAGAGCCGCCGTGGGACCCCAGAAGAGGATGATCGGGGCCATGCTGTGCAAAACGAGCTGCACAGTGGAGGAAAGTATGACATGTTTGTTATTTAAAAAAAATAATAAAAATGAACCCATAGTATCACTTTAAAGAAAAGGATTTCACAGTACATTACAAAAATCGTTTTTTCTTTGTCCTTCAATGAGGGGCACAGCATTCAAAGACAACAAAGCAAATAAAAATGGTAATGGGCCCAACAATAAACAAACTGGGCACTGCCAGTAGATCAAAAAATTGCTTGAAGGACCTTTACGCCCAAAGCTGGTATCAGATGAGGCCTGAACATGCATCTGGAACAACTTATAGAATGTATAAACAGAAGACCAGGTGGCAGCCTTGGAAATCTGGGGAACAGGTGCTTAATACCATAAAGCCCAAGAAACATGTTAGTAGAGTGTGCCTTGAAAAGAAAAGGGTGGAAAACGAACACAAAGCAAGAAGCTTAAATTAAGATTTGTCTAAGCCACCTTGAAATGGTGGAATTCAAAGCTGGTTCCTCTTTATGGGGACCATCAGGGATTACAGAGAGTCAATCTTTTTAACAAAGGCAGTGACTGCAAGGTAAGATAGGCACAGCTCAAACTACAGCCTTGCAATGAAGGGAAATATGATGTACTGAGACTGGATAGGGCGATGGAAGCCCAATGTTCTGATTAAGGTTAAAGATAACATTCTCCTTAGAAAGGAAGGGTGCTTCAGGACTTAAAGGGGTTGTAAAGGTTCGTTTTTTATTTTCTAAATAGGTTCCTTTAGGCTAGTGCATTGTTGGTTCACTTACCTTTTCCTTTGATTTACCTTCTAAATGGTTTTTTTCTTTGCCTGAATTTCTCACTTCCTGTTTCTCCTCACTAAACTTCACACCATCATCCAAGTGGTGTGGAGTCAGCCAGAACAGCTTACTGAACAGCTTACTGAGGAGGAGCAGGAAGTGAGAAATTCAGACAAAGAAAACAAAGAATAAAAATATTTAGAAGGGAGATCTAAGGAAAAGGTAAGTGAACCAACAATGCACTAGCTTAAAGGAACCTATTTAGAAAATAAAAAACGAACCTTTACAACCCCTTTAATACCATCTAGTTCTTGTGTAAGACCAGGAAGGGTTTTTTACAGTACATAGCCATTGGTTCAGACACATTTCTTGTAGAGATGATGGTGACAAGGAGCACAACCTTGTGCCGAAAGGGGTATACCTCTGATAGTACTTCATAAACCGCCCTTTGAACCTGAGAGAACCGAATTGAAATCTCATGCAAACAAATCAAAGAATGATTCTTTAGCGTTCTTTGCAACAAGATCACAAGCACCGAGATTAAACCTTTGACAGTATTCTCGATTCAATTCCGATTGTAAACATGTCAGGCTTCGTCCCACATAGTATTTTTTCATGGGATGTATGTTTCTTTCCTCACACCAAGCAACAATTTTTTTTGGCTTAGGCTGTATCCAGTATCAGATCCAGATACTCCAAAAGTCTGTGTTGGAGCCTACTAATCGTTTCAAGGTTCAGGATCTAACCTAACCTTTTCAAAGTCTGAACCATCTGTCTCACATTGTTGGCTAGGATCTATGCCAAAGTCCCAAAAGTTCCCACAATAGGGATGCCCTGAGAAAGCCAAGCACAAGGGTTGGAGCCTTGGTGAATATAGACAGAATGGCAGGGACACAAAAGTGCTGGAGACCCACAGCAAAGTGAAGAAATTGCAAATTTCCTTGATAAATGGGAACTGCAAATACACATCCGTGAGGTCTACAGATGAGACCTAGTGGATACCATAAAGCCTGTGGGTCTGAATGAAAGCATTCAGGAAGCTGGGATACAAGATTGGATGGCTGCCAACTTTCCGTTTTGGATTTGTGAAAAGGTTGGAATAACATCCTTGATACTTTCAGATACAGGAATTGGAGAATGTATCCCTTGCTCCAGAAGAAAAGCAAGGCATGCTAATCTGAGCAGTGACATCAGAAGGTTTGAAGACAGAAAGCTAGGAGAGAGATGGGAGCAGCACTTTTTTGTAATGCGTTGAAACCACCTCCTGGACGCAGGTGTCTGAGAAGCTGTTCAACCCGAATGATTGCAAAGCGTGACACATTCCCCCCTTCCCCACTGAAAACGTGTCTGCAGGTTTGAGGGAGATCGTGGCCCTAGGTTTGCAGTAAAACTGGGCTCTTGGCTTGTGTTTGCCTTTGGAGGTTGAAGCCTGGAAATAACAAAAGAACTCTTCTTTGCCTAAGCAGGAGTAATTTTTCACAGCTTGACGGCTAGGTTTTTTTTTTGCTCAGGTAGAAAAGTGCTCTTAACCCCAGTAACATCCATGATGAGGGTGTTTAAAGCAGCTCAAAAAAGATGTTCACCTTTTGAGGAGCATGCACAGCCCAACATTCCCAAGAGTTCTCCTCATATTCACAAGTTTGAGGACTCGTTTTAAAAATAGGATATGAGACATCCATTAGCCCATCTACACAGGGCTGTTGATGAGAAAACTTAAAGCACTCCACAAATAGAGAATTAGTGCGGAGCAAAGCTCATTCCCTTGCCATGAGTTTATTAACCTTCCAGTATTTGATAGACTAACATCATTGGTCATGGCAGATTGCAATTCAGGGCCAGGCAAGGAACACAAGGTTTTGTAGTGTTTCTCTAGCCAATAATCTATAGGATCCTTAAACACTAGCACATTCTTTTCAAGGATCATTCGAGTTTTATTAGGATGGGACACTGCCAAACTAGCTTCAGGAACAGCCCACTTTTTAATAAAGGCCTCCTCAAATTGTGGACCCCAAAATGTTTGGTAGATGTAAACAATTTACCAGTTAGGATACAGAACATCAGGAAATAGTGTTTATATAGGAGGTTTTAGTACTCTTAGGGCCTCAGGAATTCTAGACTGGTAAGAGCACCATGCTGCACCTATATCATAAGACCCCTTTCACACTGGGGCCGCCCGTGCGTTAGCGCTAAAGCGCTGCTCGTTTTTGCTGCACTTTAGCGATGTTTAAGCAGCGCTTTTCATCCACTAGCGGGGAGCTTTTAACCCCAAAGGGGTTAAAAATGCCTGTGTTGCGCCGCTTCTGAAGCGCTGCCAATTCATTTCAATGGGTAGGGTGGTTTTGGGAGCACCGTGTACAGCGCTCCCAAACCACCCCCAAAGATGCTGCTTGCAGGACTTTTCCTAACGCCCCGTAAGCGCACTGCCCCAGTGCACACACGGGAATTAATAGGAGGCATTTTTCAGGCGTTATTTAGAGGCTATTTCTAGCACTAAAATGCCTGAAAACCGCCTCAGTGTGAAAGGGGTCTTAAAGTAGTTGTAAAGGCAGAAGTATTTTTTATCACCTCTGCATTCTATCAATCACAACCAGTGACGAGGGAGTGGGGCCGAGCCCCGCTTTGTATCTTATGGACACACAGAATGGAGCTGTGGAATGAGCACACACACGCGTGTCCCCCATAGCAAGCCACTTGCTATGGGGCCCTCGCCGGGGGTGGGGGAGCCAGGAGTGCCAGCGGGGAGCCCAAGAAGATTTGGGGCTGCACTGTGCAAAACTATTACACAGAGCAGGTAAGTATAACATATTTGTTATTTTAGTAAAAACAAATAATTACAATCACTTTAACTGCTTGCCGCCCGCAGATATACAACTGCAGCATGGCACGGGCAGGCAAAAGGACGTATATATATGTCCCTTTTAAGAAGCGGCATTGTGGACGCGCGCGTGCCGCCGCGAACTCCGTGACTCCGACCCGCGATCGTGTCACGGTGAGGAAGAAGGGGGAAATGCTTATGTAAACAAGCATTTCCCAAGTCTTCCTAGTGACTGGACACTGATCACAGCTTCCTGTATTTGGAAGCGGTGATCACTGTCGTGTCACACACAGCCCATCCCCCCTACAGTTAGAAGCACTCCCTAGGGCACACTTAACCCCTTCAGCGCCACCTAGTGGTTAAGCCCTTAACTGCCAGTGTCATTTTCACAGTAATCAGTGCATTTTAATAGCACCGAACGCTGTAAAAATTACAATGGTCCCAAAAATGTGTCAAGTGTCCGATGTGTCCGCCATAAAGTCGCAGTCACGATAAAAACCGCAGATCGCCGCCATTACTAGTAAAAAAAATTATAATAAAAATGCCATAATTCTCTTTCCTATTTTGTAGACGCTATAACTTTTGCGCAAACCAATCAATATACGCTTATAGCATTTTTTTTTTACCAAAAATATGTCGAAGAATACGTATCGGCCTAAACCGAGGAAAAAAACTTTTTTTTTTTATTATATTTTTTGGGGATATTTATTATAGCAAAAAGTAAAAAATATTGATTTTTTTTTTCAAAATTGTCGCTCTATTTTTGTTTGTAGCGCAAAAAAGAAAAACCGCAGAGGTGATCAAATACCACCAAAAGAAAGCTCTATTTGTGGGAAAAAAGGACGTCAATTTTGTTTGGGAGCCATGTCGCACGACCGCGCAATTGTCAAAGCGACGCAGTGCCGAATCGCAAAAAGTGGCCTGATTTTTGGCCAGCAAAATGGTCCGGGGCTTAAGTGGTTAAGCTGGCACGCATCTCATCAATAAGGGCTCTTTCACACGGAGGTCCGTTCAGGTCCGCCTGTCAGTTTTTTTAGGCGGACCTGAAACGGATCCTCCATGTACCCCTATGGAAGCACGGATGTCAGCGGAGACATGTCCGCTGACATCCGCTCTGCTCCGCCAAAGTGTGACGGAGGAAAATCCTATTTTTCCTTCCGTCGGCGGAGCGGATCGGATTACAACGGACTCTACGGTCCGTCGTCATCCGATTCCCCATAGGGGAGAGCGGTCCCTGCACAGTGTGCGAGGACCGCCCAGTCATCCGTCGGCTCAGCGGGGATCAACGGAGCGATCCCCACTGAGCAAGCGGAGCTTCACGGATCCGCCCAGTGTGAAAGGACCCTTAGATCCAAGTTATGTCTGCTGCCTGCGACGCCTCAGGGACAGCCTCATTAGGCAAGGATTGTTGAGACTACTTATCAGATATATTCTCCACAACTAAAGGCTCAGAGGCTGCTAAGGATGCAGGCATATTAGATGATTCTGCAGGGGAAGGTTTTGAGGTATGCTTGTGTCCCTCAGGCCCGATTCAGCAATTAAAGTTGCAATTTGAAAAATAAAATCTTGTATGACTGTGGTGAAAGCCTCATGGGTTAAAACCAAGGACGGCTCTAAAGAATGTATGTACTCCAACAGGACACGTTTCAGGATGTTGGTGTCAAGTACTTGAGAATGAACATGGCTTCAGTTCAGCAGACAGGATGTCCCCATACTGCTGCCGGAACACAGCGCTGTATACTGTAAGTAGCTATAGCTACATTTTATGCAGCACTGGCAGCAGCCACATTTCTTAGTATTGGAAATACTGTAAAACCTTGGTTTGAGAGTAACTTGGTTTGAGAATTTTTTGCTTGTCTTGCAAAACACTCTAACAAATACAAGTATACAATAGTATACAAGTAGCGTCATGTCACAAATGAGTATAAAAGAGAAGAGAGGCGCCTCTAAGTGTAGCAATATGGTTACATTTAATGAAGGTAAAACATTTAGCAACATATTGCTACACTTAGAGCCGCCTCTCTTCTCTTTTATACTCTGTAGCTCCTGATGGATTTTGCTTCTAATCCCCTTGTGAAGGCTTCCATTTGTGGATGGACATTTTATGGTTACACAACCTGGTCACATTGCTATAATCTTTTTATATGGACTATAAACTGAGGGACCTATAAATAAATGGTTGTGGAACGAATCATTTGAGTTTCCATTATTTCTTATGGGGAAATTCGCTTTGATATACAAGTGCTTTGGATATCAAGCATGTTTCTGAAATGAATTATGCTTGCAATCCAAGGTTTTACTGTAGTTTGTTTGGGCCAGCAAGTAACTAAAACCTGGAATCAGACTATTTTCTTTACGTTTTGCTATGTGAATGAGAACATGTAACAAATATGAAGTAGGTGTTATTCAAATCTGGCTGCAAAAGCAGAAATACACTTTAAGGGTTCATACACATGGGGCTTACATAGGCATTTTAGATGCCTGGAGTAACTTCTGAGTGCTTTCCAGTATGTTGAGTCCAAGCCACATATATCCAGCCATACAAGTTAACCGCTTTATGTGGCTGTGCACTAGTAAACACCAATGCTTCTTTGCATCAATGTTCATTTGTGCAAGCACATATTTTCCTGAAAGCAGGTGTTTCGTATTAAAAAAAATATTTTGAACGAGCATGTGCAGGTAGACGCTGATGCAAAAAGGAATTGGCTTTTCCCTTGTATGGTAAGCTGCACATGTCACGTGCGGCTCCCCGAGTGTAGAAAAGTAAGCCAGGCATTTAAAATGCCTGTGTATGCCCCATGAATGTGAACCCTAGAGATAAATAAATAAGGATGCTGGGCATTTGTAAGCTCCTAAAAATGCTAGCTAATTACCTAACTGTTTCTGGCTTTATTAATTTTTGAGTTATTCACACAGAATAAGCCTGAAAGTTCAGCTAGAACTGCTGATCTGTATACCTGTTCCATTTTAGGAAATACAAATATTTAAGCCACTGGATCAGATGCCAGGCAACTTAACATTTTCAGATTGCTTCAGTATAGATTTACTTTAAGAAGGCAAGTCCAATTTTAAGGAATTTTTTATTCCATACTGTTATTGTTGACTCCGTTCTGAAAACGCTGGTTGCCTATCTGTTTTAACACTGGCTAAATCACTGAACAAGGACAAGCATGCATTTAGGACTCTAATCTGCATACTTGCTCAGGTCTGTAGTATAAAACTTTTGCAGCCAGGAGATTACCATGACAGCCTGGCAAAGAGCATGCTCAGAAAAGGGTGTCATCATCGGCAGTCTCTATTTTTCTCAGCACAGCTTTTCTTTACAAACACTCCCCATTTTGAATTCTGCTGAGGTACACATACAAAAATGCATGAATCTTTTTGACAAGACAGAGAAAGTAAAATACATTAAATCCTTTTCAATAAGCATTTCTAGCTTTGTTTTCAGGTCAGCATCATGTTCAACGATGTGTGGATACGCCTGCCAGGTTCCCTGATGTATGTGAAGTCATGTGTGGACAGGTGCAGAGGTTGTGCTCTTTTTGCTACTGGGGAAAATTATCTACTTCTATACTAAAAGTCAGACATCAGAATCTTCCATCAATAATTGCTGATCGGGAGATTAAGCAGAATGTTTCATAACTGGCACAGATATTCCAAATTGGCAAATTTCAGCTCTATATAAATATATGAACGATATGTTACAGCAAACTAATATAGCCTAAAAAAGTTGCAATCCCAGCAGCCCTGGTAGGTTATGCATGCATATTCTGATTTGTGCAGGAGATTATACTTCACTAAGCCTAAGAAACCAGTTTGCCATAAAAGGTTTAGTCATTGTGCTCTTTTTGCCAACTGCCTTAGTTGGCACACATGGCAGCAGCTTAGAGCAGTAAATCTAGAATGATTTAATGGCTTTAGGGTCACTTAAATTTGTTTCATGCTATTTTTAACTGCTATTACCAAGATACCTTTCTAAATTAACCACTTCACCTCTGGAAGATTTACCGCCTTTCCTACCAGGCCATAATTAATTTTTTGTCATACGGCACTGCGTTACTTTAACTGACAATTGCGCGGTAGTGCGACACTGTACCCAAATAAAATTTATGTCCCTTTTTCCCCACAAAAAGAGCTTTCTTTTGGTGTTATTTGATCACCTCTGCAGGTTTTTTTTTTTTGCGCTATAAACAAAAAGCGACCGACAATTTAAAAACACATCCAATAAACAAAAATGTAAAAAATCTAATTTGTTTCAGCAACTTATAGCAGGACTTCGCTATTGCGGCAGACAAATCGGACACCGGACACTTTTTTGGGGACCAGTGACATTACAGTGATCAGTGCTAAAAATATGCAGTCACTGTATTAATGACACTGGCTGGGAAGGGGTTAACATCAGGGGCGATTAAAGGGTTAAATGTGTGCCTAGCTGGTGATTCAGTGTATTAGGGGAAGTGCTTTTACTAGTGGAAGGCATGGATTGGTGTTTCTGCTTTACAGGAACACAGGATCCATGCCTTTTGTACTAATAGAATGGCAATCTGCCTTGTTTACATAGGCAGACTGCCGTTCTGCCTGTGTACAAAACGATCAGCGGGTGCCGGCGGACATTGGGTCTGCTGGTCATGCTGATTAGCTCTCGCTGTGTAAAATCACAGCTGGAGGGAGCCGCCGGTGGTGCGCCTGATACCCGGAAGTGCAGAATCACGTATATATATGTGATCCTGCGCAGATCGGCTGCCCTGTAGCAGTAAATGTGCTATAGGGCAGTCAGCTAGTGGTTAAGTATTACCATTCTTGATCAGTAATCGTCATGTACAGAACTTTCATATTCATAAGCCAATTCTAGGCACCAAGTGTAGAAATTTCATACAATGCACGTTGGTATGATTCAGAATAAAAGCAACAGGTGCAGTTAGTTATACATTACTTTTTTATTGTTTTGCATAAATCTTTAAACTAGTCATAACCATGGCAAATAAAAGCCTACTAAAACAAAATAAAAAATAAAATTATATATATACCCAAAAACAGGTAAATTTGGCTATTTATTCACTTTTTATTGCATCACATAAACCTTTAAACTAGTCATGAACATGACAATTAAAGTCTATTAAAAACATGTAGAAATAAAACGAAACATATAACCATTAAACGGAATGTTCTTGTCCTTTTATTTTTTTAGATTCAAAATATTTAACAATGATTACAGTTCTGACAAAAAAAATATATGCATAATATATTTGCTTGTTCAGATGGAGCTAATGATAACTCCAGACTTTCAAAGCCCAATTCCTGTTCCCGTTCAGCCACTTAACACAACAGTTGTGGCCTAGAGTGTAAACCTGCTCATTGCGGTTATTTACAGTCAAGTGCTTTATGAAAAGTCTGGGACTTGAAAGCCTGCTGGCTCCCAATAGTCTTTCCGATGCTGCATGGTAGTTGTCTTTATCTTTAGAACTGTCCTCTTCCTTGCTGCAGGAAAACAGATTGGAGAAACAAGAAATTTATATATACAAATTCAAACAAACACAAACCACATTATACAGCTGCCAAACAAAATGCTAGCTATAGAGAAACTGGTTAATAAAAAGAAATGCAGTCAGAGAAAGTTGCTAGTTAATTTGCATATTCCATGTGCACTTTGAATTTGTTTTTCATTTGTGAACTGCAGAATGTGCTAAAATTATACAATTCCCAGAAATTGCGTAAACTGACAATTAAAGCATGACCTGGATGAGCCAATGTTTAATCAAACTGCATTACATGTGGCTAGTTAGCGAACCACAACAAAGACAAACAAGACAATCTACAAGATCAACCACATTTTAGTTCAATCTTGCTTTATTAAAGTTTTATAACAGATCTATGGTTTTTATGGTCTGACTAATGGTGGACACCGTATATCACGCACCTCATCCCAAAATTAATTAAGAGGCAACAGAGAAGAGACAGGACTATAACGGTGCTTATTAAATTAAGAGTTGAACACAATGGAAGACCCATGCATCTTTTGGTAAAAAAGTATACAAAGATTTTATTAATTCATTATACAGAAGTTAAAAAAAGAGAGAACATTGTCACTAGGTCGGTTTGTACAACAGGATGATTCCAAATTGGTGGATGCATCAAATCAGGGCCGAGAATGTCATACAGGTCCCAACATGTTTCGCCCTTGGGGCTTCGTCGGGGGAAGTATGTCACGGCCGTTTAATGTGGTAGCCAACTAATGAATATAGAAAAAACACATAATGATTACCATTTAGAGGCAATAATTATAATAATTTGTCTTGAAATTGGAGGCCCACCTGTTGGCAGGTCCACAGATGAAAGAAAAAAGGCAACTCACCTCCAGAAGATCTAAAGTCCCTAAATGGAATTGAGAGAAGAGAAAGAGGGATCACAGTAGAGGGCACCCCACGGGACTAGGGTGGTGGGAACCACCCTGACGGCAGCAGGAATCAAATCCCAGGCAACCAATCATCTATAGTGACTGCTTAGAAGACCTGGCCAAGAGAAAAAATTCCCATCAAAATAGCGCAACCAACAGTCCTAACATGATAAAATTCATGGCGCTTGAACACATCCCTCTTCATGCGAGAGGAGGTAGTGTCGATAAAACCCTATTGCAACATGAAGCTTGTTGGATTTGCAACTTAAAAGCGACAACTTTCCCAGGCTTCAATGAATCTCTCAGTTTCAAGCCCTTTTTGTGATCCTTTTATTTGGTTCTGTGTTTTGTGTCCTATTTTCCTCTCCTTGTCTCTCCTTCCCCCCTTCTTCAAAACCCCCCCACCCCATTCCCCCTTCCACACCTCTTCCTCCCCCTTTCCCTCCCACCTCCTAACCCATCACCTCCCTCCCTTGCCTTCCCTCTTTCTCCTTCCTCTATCAAATTATGATGTATTATTTCTCTCGTCTGTCTTTCGGGTTTTTCCTGAATATAAAGAATTATAACTATTATAATGTACATTACCAATTCTTAATAGTTGTACTTTAATTATTACATTTTGTGCAAATGTGCTTTATACTACTTCCTTTGATTATTACCTGTTAAAAGGTACTATGCTATGTAATAACTAATCTTAACTGTTTTTGTTTTTTCTTTTGAGGCCCATCTGTTGCTCTTTCACAATAGAGACGGATCCATTTTTATTGTGGTTATCTGTTTCTGTCTCTGTGATCGTTGGGGCATCACCACTAGGGGTCTTTACTGAGATGGGGGATTCCCCATGGATGACTATGCAGGATCATCTCACTGGGCATACATTGTCTCCTATATGGACGCCCAGAGTCCTTCTGGGATTTCATTCCAATTGTGGCCCGATTTTTGTCTCTGCCCATCCCCGCTCCTCTGTTCTCTCCCAAGTGGATGACCATCAAGCCCATGAAGTTTCTGCTTCTTCCTCTATTGCGTTGGTCCATCTATTGCCGGAGACACGGGTTTCACCGCTGCCTAGGAACGCTTGTCGCTCCCAATCTCCATTCTGCCACAGTCAAGCCACTCCTCTCGGCCCTCCCACCCCCTGGCCTTATGGTCCCTGTAGTAAGGCTGTTGTCCGGAGATCGGGCGCATGCGCACAGACATCCTCACGTCCGCGCTCGGCTGGTGATGTCAGACGCCAGCTGAGTGGTGACGGTTTAAAAGCTGGCGGCTCAGGCATGCAGATCTGCCAGAGCTTTGGGGGCGAACTGATGCTTTTGATATATACATACAAGGTATGGATTTGTGGCTTTGTATGCCTACACTCTATCTCTCTGCCTAATTCTTTCATGGATCTTTGTTTTTATTATGCGCTTTGGATTATCTTTTTCATGAAATGCTCTAAATGAACACCTTGAATTAATCACTTTGCTTTCTTTTATATCCATAAACTTTATCCTATTTTTTTATTATATCACAATTTGATTGCAATTATGATTTTTTCAGTCTAAGTGTTCTTGGTCTGTCAGATCATGCATTCATTAACAGGGGATTGTGCAGTTCTTACATTCCCATTTTTGATATGCTATTAATTAGCATGCTGTATTGTTGCAATTGCATTATTTGCAATATATCAGCATGTTTTCTTTTATTCAAAACACAGTTAGTAGCACATTTAAACCACATCTCTTTCTTGTAAAATTTAGTTTATTGTTACTTACACTTCTTCCAAACTATCTTACTCATTATTACTTTCATTACTCTGTTTTCAGAGTATTTATGAACAGGTTCTTTTTGGACTTAGTGCCTTATCATTTGGATTTCTACAGTGATTTAGTGCCTTTTCATTCGGATCTCTACAAGGCCCTCTGTGGATCTCTTGTGTTACTGCTTTTACAGGCGCCCCCTTCTTTCTATGTACCATAGCTACATTTGCTTTTAAGTATCTTGATGGCTTTCCCGTCTAACTTTGCAACTTTATGGAAAAATGTTATGCCAATTGTCATGGATATGCACTAATGTCTGTCAGCCATCTTACCTTTCCTCCTCATGTGTTCATCTTAGAGGCCAGACCCTTTCACCTGGCTTCCTTTATAATCTCCTCCCAGCCTGACTCCACCCCAGGCCCTATCACAGAACACTATATTAACCTGTGCACTGCAAGCCTGCTGTGCTGATCAACGTGTTTGTTAAGCATTGTGTGTTTGGGTTCCTGCCTGCCGTGTGCTACGTCTGTCTCTCTGTTATGATATTGGCTTGTTCCTGACTATTCCTGTCTGCTTGTGTCCCTTGACCTTCGGCTTGTACTTCGTTTATCCTTGTCTGCTTGTGACCCTTGACCTTCGGCTTGTCCTTCGCTATTCTTGTATCCTGAGCTGCTGCTTCCCCTCTTTCCTCATTTCCTACGAGGCGTGAGCTATGAGACTCTAGGGGTCGCGACCCGGACCTAGCTGCAGCGTAACATCCTCACCACTAGAGGCTCTGGAGAAGACCTGCTGGGTCTTAGACTCCGCGCCCTGGGGAATCTCGGCTCTAGCTTCCTGTAGGATCCCGGTTTTGCTCCTCTGGTCCCGCTTTCCACAACCACCTAGTTTCCTATCTGCAGCAGTCAGCCATAGGGTTCACTACCTTGTGGTGCACTCCTGACCCCCTACGGTGTGCATCTGTCATCTGGCCACAGGTGACCTGACACCAATATTGCATCAGCATTTTTTTCCCCTTTTTCTTTTTAGAAGGGTTATCTTGTGTTGTGTTGGTTTTAATACTAAACCAGTTTTTTTTTTATATATGTCTTTATAAAATATACTGTTGGTTGCGCTATTTTGATGGGAATTTTTTCTCTTGGCCAGGTCTTCTAAGCAGTCACTATAGGTGATTGGTTGCCTGAGATTTGATTCCTGCTGCCGTCAGGGTGGTTCCCACCACCCCAGTCCCATTGGGTGCCATCTGCTGTGATCCCCCTTTCTCTTCTCTCAATTCCATTTAGGGACTTTAGATCTTCTGGTGTTGAGTTGCCTTTTTTCTTTCATCTGTGGACCTGCCAACAGGTGGGCCTCCAATTTCAAGACAAATTATTATGATTATTGCCTCTAAATGGTAATTATGTGTTTTTTCTATATTCATTAGTTGGCTACCACATTAAACGGCCGAGACATACCTCTCCTGATGAAGCCCCAAGGGTGAAACATGTTGGGACCTGTATGACATTCTCGGCCCTCATTTGATGCAACCACAAATTTGGAATCATCCTGTTGTACAAACCGACCTAGTGACAATGTTCTCTCTTTTTTTAAATTCTGTATAATGAATTAATAAAATCTTTGTATACTTTTTTACCAAAAGATGCATGGGTCTTCCATTGTGTTCAACTCTTAATTTAATATAGTCCCGTTTCTTCTCTGTTGCCTCTTAATTATTTTATAACAGATGTTACATATACAAATTATATATATTGGGTAGGGCGTTTAGCCTGCCCCTTCTAACTTTTTTGTGTGTTTCCATTTATGGTCACATTTGAGTTACAGTCCAGTTTTTACTGGCCTATATGTAGCGCTGTACTATTACCTTCCACGTTGTTTGAATTTGTCACATTCCAGCACAGCTGCTTCACCTCCCTCTATAGAGTTATTATTTATGTGTTTTTTGGGTAGCGCATTTATGTCATGGATATGCATTAATGTCTGTCTGCCATCTTACCTTCCTCCTCATGTGTTCATCTAGAGACCAGACCTCCTTCACCTGGCTTCCTTTATAATCTCCTCCCAGCCTGACTCCACCCCAGGCCCTATCACAGAACACTATATTAACCTGTGCACTGCAAGCCTGCTTTGCTGATCAACGTGTTTGTTAGGCATTGTGTGTTTGGGTTCCTGCCTGCCGTGTGCTACGTCTGTCTCTCTGTTACGTTATTGGCTTGTCCCCGACTATCCCTGTCTGCTTGTGACCCTTGACCTTCGGCTCGTTCTTCGTTATCCTTGTCTGCTTGTGGCCCCTGACCTTCAGCTTGTTATTCGGTTCTCTCTTATCGTGTGCTGCTGCTTCCCCTCTTTTCCCCTTATCCTACGGGGCGTGAGCTAGGAAACTCCAGGGGCCGCGACCTGGTCCCAGCCTGCAGCATAACATCCTCACCACTAGAGGCCCTGGAGAAGACCAGCTGGGTCTTAGACTCCGCGCCCTGGGGAATCTTGGCTCTAGCTTCCGTTAGGATCCCGGTTGTGCTCCTCTGGTCCCGCTTTCCACAACCACCCAGTTTCCTATCCGCAGAAGCCAGCCATAGGGTTCACTACCTCGCGGTGCACTCCTGTCCCCCTACGGTGTGCATCTGTCACCTGGCCACAGGTGACCCTGACAGTTTGATCAGCCATGAACCCGGCTGACATCCCGCTTCCCGCGGATGATCCATTGCAGGGCATAGTTCGCAGACTTGAGACCCAGGAATCAAATCAGACTCAGGTGATGCGATTCCTCCAGGATCTGGCTTCTCGATTCGAGCAGCTTCAGGTCTCCTTGGGAACCCCGAATCCGCAACCCCAAGTACAACCAGCGGCTGTACCTATCGCACCAGTCGCAGCCTCACACTCACTAAGATTGCCAGCTCCGTTCCGTTTCTCTGGGGACTCCAAGGCCTGCAGGGGGTTTCTCAGCCAATGCACAATTCATTTTGAGCTTCAGCCTCAAAGCTTCCTGTCTGACCGGGCTAAGGTAGCCTATATCATTTCCCTCCTCTCCGGTGAAGCTTTGGCCTGGGCTGCCCCCCTGTGGGAGAGGAACGATCCGGTGGTTTCCAGTCTGTCCGATTTCTTGAAGCTCTTTCGTAACATCTTCGAAGAGCCGGCTCGGGCTTCTTCAGCGGCTAGTGCTGTCTTACGTCTTCGCCAAGAATCTAGTTCAGTGGGGCAATATGCTCTTCAGTTCCGTATCCACACAGCTGAATTGAGCTGGAATAATGAGGCCCTGGTCGCTACCTTTTTACATGGCCTCTCTGACCGAGTGAAAGACGAATTAGCGGGAAGAGCCATTCCCGTCGGTCTGGACGATGTAATTTCATTATGCAACCAGATCGACATTCGCTTTCAAGAGAGGTCCTTAGAAAAAAGACGCCAGCACTCTCTGGGTCCTAGCCAGTCTGAGCTCCCCTCCCTTCATTCCGTGGAGCATCCTCTACCTGCTGAAGAACCTATGCAGCTGGGCCGGACCAGACTAACCCCCGAAGAACGTGCTAGGCGCAGAACTCTGGGCTTGTGCCTCTATTGTGGGGGCAAGGGTCATTTTCGTGACTCCTGCTCGCTTCGTCCGGGAAACGCTCGGGTCTAATACATTTGGAAGGTGGAGTATTGGACCCAGAAACATCACCTTCTCGCCTGCTCTTGCCGGTGTTCCTTCATGTAGGCACTTCTCCTCAGTCAACCCTTGCATACCTGGATTCCGGGGCTGCCGGCAATTTTATGGATTGGAGAACTGCTTCTTCTATGAAGCTTACCCTTTCACCTCTCACTACCCCATTGGTAGTCTCGGCAATTGATGGCACTGTTCTCCCAGGGGGCCCTATTCGCTTCCAGACGCTACCCATTAGGATGTCGGTAGGGATTCTCCACCAGGAGTGGATATCCTTTCTTATTCTACCCAAGGCCTCTACCCCAGTTGTATTGGGCCTCCCTTGGCTACAGCTCCACTCTCCACATGTGGACTGGGTCTCTGGGCAGATCCTGGCCTGGGGTTCCTCATGTTTCTCGTCGTGTCTTCTCAAGGTGACCCCCAAGGAGAGTCTTCCGGTTGCTGCCACTTCTGTTTCTTCTGATCTTCCTGCTGCATACAGCGATTACCGGGATGTGTTCTGTAAAAAATCAGCTGAGGTGCTTCCTCCCCACAGGTCTTTTGACTGTGGTATTGATCTTGTCCCCGGAGCAACTCTACCCAGGGGTCGTACCTACCCTCTGTCCATCCCAGAGACCCAGGCCATGTCGGAGTATGTCGCAGAGAATCTGGAGAGAGGTTTCATCCGGAAATCCTCATCGCCTGCAGGGGCAGGGTTCTTTTTTGTTGCCAAAAAGGATGGTACCTTAAGACCCTGCATCGATTATCGGGGTTTAAATGCGGTTACTATTAAAAATCGATACCCCTTACCCTTAATATCTGAGCTATTCGATAGGTTGAAGGGTGCCTCCATTTTCACCAAGTTGGATCTCAGAGGCGCGTACAATCTCATTCGAATACGGGAGGGTGACGAATGGAAGACTGCATTCAACACTAGAGACGGGCATTATGAATATCTGGTGATGCCTTTTGGTCTGTGTAATGCTCCAGCCGTGTTTCAAAACTTTGTCAATGAAATCTTCAGAGATCTGCTGTACCAGTTTGTTGTCATCTATCTGGATGACATTCTGATCTTTTCTGAAAATCTGCTCGTCCACAGAAACCATGTCCGCACTGTACTTCAACGTCTTAGAGAGAACAATCTCTATGCCAAGCTGGAGAAATGTTCCTTTGAATGTTCTGAGGTCCTGTTTTTGGGGTGCTTCGTCTCATGTTCGGGGCTTCGTATGGACCCTGGGAAGGTCTTGGCTATCACCAACTGGCCTCTTCCTGCTAGCCTCAAGGCCACACAGCGCTTTCTTGGCTTCACTAATTATTATAGGCAGTTCATAAGGAATTACTCTTCCATTGCCGCGCCTATTATCGCTTTGACCAAGAAGGGTGTGAATGCCAGAGACTGGCCTCCCGAAGCTGTCTCTGCATTTCACAACCTGAAACAGGCCTTTGTTTCTGGCCCCCTCTTGAGGAGACCAAATCCTGGGAATGCATTTTTTATTGAAGTGGACGCTTCCTCAATGGGGGTGGGAGCTGTGCTTCTTCAAATCTTTGAGAAGAGACGCCAACCATGTGCGTTCTTCTCCAACAAAAATTCTCAGGCAGAGAGGAATTATGCCATCGGTGATCGGGAACTTCTCGCAATTAAATTGGCGTTAGAGGAGTGGCGTCATCTCTTGGAGGGTTCCCCTCACTCCATAACGATCTTTACCGATCACAAGAATTTACAGTATCTACAGAATGCTAAATGTCTGAATCCTAGACAGGCCAGGTGGAGTCTCTTCTTTGCCCGTTTTAATTTCACGATTACCTACAAACCTGGTTCCTGCAACGGTCGGGCTGATGCGCTCTCTAGGTCATTTGACACTTTGGACGAGGAGTCCGCCCCTGAACCTGAGCCGATCATTCCCACCTCATGCATTGTTGCCCACTCTACCACCCTGAAGTCTAAAATTCCGCCTGGTAATACCTTTGTCCCCACTGAGCTAAGAGCTAAGATCCTTCGTTGGGGACATGATTCCAAGGTGGCAGGGCATTCTGGATTCCTCCGATCCTTCCTACTCATCAGTCGTCACTACTGGTGGCCTAATCTCCCCTCTGACGTCAAAAACTACGTTAAAGCTTGTCATGTCTGTGCTCAGTCCAAATCCTCCACACAAGCTCCTGCTGGTCTCCTCATGCCCTTGCCCATTCCTAAGGAACCCTGGGCCCATATTGCCATGGATTTTATCACTGATCTCCCACTGTCTGAGAATAATACAGTCATTTGGGTGGTAATCGATCGATTCTCCAAGATGGCTCATTTTGTTCCTCTTCCTGGTCTTCCTTCTGCCCCTGCCTTGGTTCCCATTTTCATTCGGGAAATTCTCCGCCTACATGGGGTCCCTTCTCATATTGTTTCCGACAGGGGAGTCGGATTCACGTCTCGTTTTTGGAGAGCCTTTTGCAAATCCCTCAATATTGTCTTGGATTTTTCTTCTTCTTACCATCCCCAATCCAATGGACAGACTGAGAGGGTTTATCAGGAGTTAGAGGTCTTTCTTCGCACCTTTGTGTCTTCTCACCATGACGATTGGTCCTCTCTACTCCCGTGGGCAGAATTCTCCCATAACAATCATGTGAATACCAGTTCGCAGAAGACACCCTTTTTCACAGTTTATGGAAAACACCCTCAACTTCCTCTTCCCATGATCTGTTCTCCAGACATTCCAGCTTTGGCTTCGGTTCAGGAGTCTCTCAATTCCGTTTGGGGTCACGTTCATGATTCCCTCCGGGCAGCTGCTGAAAAATTCAAAGGCTTTGCCGACCGCCGCAGGCGTAAACCGCCTTCTCTTCAGCCAGGGGACAAAGTCTGGCTCTCTACCAGGAACATCAAGCTCCGAGTTCCTTCTCTGAAGTTTGCTCCACGATTCATCAGTCCATACACGGTAACTGCTAAACTGAATCCGGTTTGTTTCAAACTCCAGATTCCTAAGAGCCTTAAAATCACTAACTCCTTTCATGTTGCTCTTCTAAAGCCTTTAGTCCTCAATAAATTCTCTCGTCCTCTCCCTACCGTGGCGCCTGTCTCTGAGGATAATCAGGAGTACGAGATCAGTCAAATTCTGGACTCCCGACTCTGTAAAGGCGTTCTTCAGTACCTCGTTCATTGGAAAGGGTTTGGTCCTGAGGAGAGGTCTTGGATCACTGCATCTGAGGTCTTTGCACCTCGTCTGTTAAAGGAGTTTCATCTGAAGTTTCCCTCTAAACCTGGGCCCAGGCGGGGAAGAGGGAGGCCTCGTAAGAGGGAGGGTACTGTCATGGATATGCATTAATGTCTGTCTGCCATCTTACCTTCCTCCTCATGTGTTCATCTAGAGACCAGACCTCCTTCACCTGGCTTCCTTTATAATCTCCTCCCAGCCTGACTCCACCCCAGGCCCTATCACAGAACACTATATTAACCTGTGCACTGCAAGCCTGCTTTGCTGATCAATGTGTTTGTTAGGCATTGTGTGTTTGGGTTCCTGCCTGCCGTGTGCTACGTCTGTCTCTCTGTTACGTTATTGGCTTGTCCCCGACTATCCCTGTCTGCTCGTGACCCTTGACCTTCGGCTCGTTCTTCGTTATCCTTGTCTGCTTGTGGCCCCTGACCTTCAGCTTGTTATTCGGTTCTCTTATCGTGTGCTGCTGCTTCCCCTCTTTTCCCCTTATCCTACGGGCGTGAGCTAGAAAACTCCAGGGGCCGCGACCTGGTCCCAGCCTGCAGCATAACATCCTCACCACTAGAGGCCCTGGAGAAGACCAGCTGGGTCTTAGACTCCGCGCCCTGGGGAATCTTGGCTCTAGCTTCCGTTAGGATCCCGGTTGTGCTCCTCTGGTCCCGCTTTCCACAACCACCCAGTTTCCTATCCGCAGAAGCCAGCCATAGGGTTCACTACCTCATGGTGCACTCCTGTCCCCTTACGGTGTGCATCTGTCACCTGGCCACAGGTGACCCTGACAATTTATTTCTTTTTATCACTGTTACATATACAAAGAATATGGAAAATACAGAGGTGGTACATTTCAAATCACCCACAAGTGGTAGAATGTACATATATATATATATAAAAAAAAGTATATTCCTTTGGCACTTAGTTACTGGTGATACAAGACAGAAGGTACTGTACTAGAGTTGAAGTACTACCATCACAGTTCACCTTGGGAGGAGCTAGGAGGACAGCCCAGCCAAATTGGTTAAACACTGCCCACATCGGAAAACCAGTGAAAAGTAATACTATTCTGTTGTTAAGTGCAACCATTAATAGAAAAGGGGTAATCGAGTATGCAAAACTAGCTTCCACTAGTGGGTATTGAGGTGACAGGGAACATAGCTGTTCAAGAAAAAAGTGAGGAGGAAAGAGGATAGCCAGGCTTTAAACTGAAGGAAGAGCCCACGATGGAGTGGTGTCAACGTTTAAATCTTATAGCTGAGATGGAGGAGTTGATCCACACTACCTTAGATAAAATCGAATTTTCGGGTATATGGGATACCTGGACAATTTTCCCGGACTCTGGTTATAACAGGAGCTTGTGCAGGATGCAAACTGAGATATAGAGAGTAGATTAGGAATTGAAGTTTCACAAACACACTAACCTCCTACCACTCAAATGGTGGTATCTCTGCAATACATCAGTATTGCAGAGAGATCGGGAGAGGGCAGATGGTGGTATTCCAACCCCCTCTCCCTATTTAACCTCCCTCCTTGAACCCCCCTTTCCCCTTTTTTGTTTACCATCCCCTGCTCCCTTCACCCCTCATTCTCCCCCACCTTGATATTGGGGTAATTTCCCCTTTCCTTATATACCCTCGGCCGGCTATTGAATGCCTTTGAAAGGACAGAGAGGGTTCCGATATAGACATAGAGGTTCCCCAGTTGTGAGACTTTGTAGGCAGTTCAAACACATAACAGATAAATTAATAAAAAACAGATATTATGAATCATCAGTAAAAGACAAGAAGCATGAAATATACATGATATGAACAACTGAAAATACACCAACTAAAGCCACAAGATAATGATACAATCTGGTATCCTTCTTTAGGGGTATAACCTTGTCGTCGTCCAATGGTGCATCAAAGAAAATTTCATGTTTGGTTTAAAAACAGAGTCTCAGAACTTTCTGCCTTTCCATCCAACCTTGGAGGCAACGTATGTTGTACTGGATAGAAGAGCCAATTGTAAAGAGGAGCATCCAAAAGGTGCTACATTCAACCTAGAAAAACTAGGGGGCACTGAGGCAGACCTCACATTGAGTAATATTAGTACTCATCTGCCGGGCACTCCACTGAATCCTGAGCTTTTAGCTCTTCCCCATTCTCGACCCATTCCTGCTCCAAAATAGGAGTCTCCGGGGAGGGGGATCTGTCACACTTCCTGCTACCCTTCGGGATGGAGGCAATCATGCCATCAATCCTGTGCTCTAACCCGGCTAGGGCCGGGGACAATTCATCCGATTACTTAGTGATGAAGGGTGAAGCAGCAGCGTTGACTGTAGGCACCATACCAGATAGGCGCAGCGGCTCAGATTGCCCGGAAGCCTCTGGTCTTTCAGGGGATGCAACACTAGGGATACGACTAGGTTCATCAGGAACTACTGACGACATAGGTGTGCCCTTCCCTGTAGTGATAGTCCCGCTCCTCTTTTTTGAAGACATTTACTAGCCACAAAAAGGAGAGTACTTGGGTGTAGTATTAAAACACCTCAGAAGGGAGACCCCCTTAATAGGGCTCACCAAGCCCCTATGTAACAATCCTGCCAAGCACCTTTAGCCTGCCAAGCAACACTTGGTGACTCACGTGACCCGGGTAAGGAGAAATGAACCGCTGCAAGTGCCTGCTCGGTGTCCTACAGCTGCCTTCTGGAACCACTGCATGTTTGGCATACACAGCCTAAATAGGCTGGGTGTGCGGCGTAACATTCTGTGCGTGTGCGGTCCCGGCGAATGGGCGTGGCTTTATTCACATACGACGCAAATCTTCGTGCGCCCAAATCAAGGTTACTGCGCCTGTGCGGCGAAGCTGCATGCTTCATGGCCGCCAAACAACTGCTAAGTCCAGCAGCGTTTTTACGAATGCACCGCTTTTGTGAAGGCATGTGCGCTATGGCCGCTAAACAAACAAACTGCTGAGCAAAGCGGCGCTTTTACGAAGGCACCTGCGCCATGACCGGCCAAACAAACTGCCAAGTCATGGCCGCCAAACAACTGCTAAGTCCAGCAGCGTTTTTACGAATGCACTGCTCTTGTGAATGCACGTGCGCTATGGCCGCTAAACAAACAAACTGCTGAACACGGCGGCACTCTTGCGAACACACGTCCGCCCTGGGAACCAAGGCGAAAATGGCGCACCGTCGTGCTCCATCATTAAGGTAAAAAACTGCCAGACACAAGCAAAAAGGTACACCTTGCAAACACCCACAGCTAGCCCACAACTCCCACGTATGGTCACCGCACACAGGTGTCCAGTCTTAAGCTAGCTTGACTGATTGTTCCAATCACTGGGACAACCCACAATAATAATAATAAAGGGGTTTCACTTACCCGTCCAGGCGCAGGGCCACTTAGAAACTAAAGGCCCAATCTTCACCCTTCACGGCGGGTTCCTGTCACTTGAGGACCTTCAATGACTACCCTCTTCATGTTTCGGGTTCACTCCCTTGGACCGAATGCCTTAGCTCTGTGGTGTCCAGGATTCCACTTTGCAGGGTCCAGTGCCCGGAGGCTGCATTACAGGCAAAACTTTCCAGGATCTTAAGTCTTCTTTGCGAGGCTCGGGTACCATTTATCTAAGCATATAGCCTGTGTCAAATGGATCCGATCGGTCAATCCCTTGATTCATCTTGGAACCGTTTGTGGGACTAGAGACCTGGAGTTGAGAGAGCTCAAACAAACCGTGCCATCCACCTTGCAGACACTGGTAAAAAAACAGAAGTACTTCCTGTATGGGAGGGGTTATATAGGGGATCACTTCCTGTCTAAAGACCTTTGGTCTACCAGTGTCTATTCACCTGGAGATGGAATATAACCCAGCAGGTAATGAATATTAGCCTGACTCTGTGTGCCATGATGTATGAAAAAGAAAGGAATTTGTTTGCAGGATTTTGTTTGTAAAAAAATTGGTGCTTACATAGTGAACAATAAGCACTTTGTTGGTGGGTTGTTGGATGTATTTTATATATTTGTGCATCTTAGGGCACAAGTGCTAGCAGGTTTAAGTTTTTTTGACCTGATTTTTTATTCTTATAATCAAGAGAAGGAGCTCGTTCTCGTTCTGTAACGAGCAGTAGCGGGTGCCTGGCTGTCATCGTGACCGCCGGGCACTCGCATCGGCTCGGGGGACACGCTTTGGGCACGTGCGCCGCTGGAGGTGTCTTAAAGAGCCGACGTACAGCTACGATGGTTCGCCAGCCTGCCGCAGTATAACTGCAGCGGCTGGTCCGGAAGCGGTTAAACGCAAATTTTCGGGAAAAAAATAAAATAAAATTAATTTTAGTGCAAAACACCACCATATAATACCCATTTTTTGGATAAATTATAAAAGATGAGGTTGCATCGAGTAAATAGATACCAGACATTCCATGTCTTAAAATTGCATGCGCCCACGATATCGCCCCAAAATCCCTATAAGTGACGCATGCGCGTGCACAGCCTGGGCTCTAGTTTGCATAGGTGTGTGGGGCTACGGGGGTTTTCTGCAATTATTTTCATATATTTTATTACAATTGTTTCCTTTATTTTTACTTGATTGCTATTACAAGGGGTTAATAAACCCCTATGTGAAAGCATTGGGCAGGTGACAGGTACTCTTTGTGAAGACTTTAGGGGTCTAATAGACTGTTCACTGTTTGCATGTGAGATCGAGGCATGAATTTTCCTCGGTCTCACTGCAATCTCTCTCCCCTAGCCACCAGCTGTGTTCCCGGGCACTGGTGAGCACGGGACAGCCCAGGCACCAAGGGAGGAGGGGGGCTGCTGGCGGGGAGGCACCGCGCTTCCGGCTGTGTAAAAGTGATCGACAGCTATGGAGCTGCCGAATCACTTTTACTTTGAAGCTGGTCACCGGCTGAACAAAACCCACAAGCTGATGGCTGCTGCTGCAGCCATCAGCTTGTGATTAAAGGTTCACTCTTTGGACGTACCTAGTACGCCCAAAGAGCTGAATTGGATATGAACTTTCAATTGGCTTTATGAGTTTTAAATTTTTTGGGGATTAGGCATAGCAGATGTACTGTATATATGTTGAATATATAGATAATATTGGATTTGCACATAGTTTTTTGGATCTGAGCTCATAATTTGAATTTGTTCTATTGAGCTTGGAGTGGGGATTATTTTAATTCTTTCTGGACAGTAGATTTTTTTTTTTTAACTGATCAACCAGCCGAAGGCCTGGTTCTTCCGACCTGTCTTTAGGACATTTTCTGATAGCTACAAGGGAGAGGAGTGCTTCAGATGAAGGTTATTCAGAAAGCCTGTAATTTGGATGCAGGCTGAACAGGGTAAGCAGGGGTGCTTAGACCTTTCTGAACACTCTGGGAGCAGAAGGTTGTCCAGAAAGCCTCTAATTTGGATGCAGGCTGAGCAGGGGTGCCAAGACCTTTCTGAACACTCTGGGAGCAGAAGATAGGCCAAAGGACAGTGTTACAAACTAATTCTGGCCATACATTATACATTTTTCCTATTCAATTTCCTTTAGATTTACCTTCAACTTTGTAGTGAAAGGGCCTGCCTGATTGCATGCAAATTAAAAGTGTTTAGGTTTGACCTCATATTATATGGTTTTGGTAAATCTAAAGCAAAATTGCACAAGAAAATTGTATGAATGTATGGCAAGCCCAAACTGATTGTCTGCCAATGCGAAGTGCAGAAAGGTGGGTAAATGGGAACATTAAGATAGGTATCTTGGGATGTTTACAGATGCCATGTACAGGCGGTCCCCGGGTTACAAACTAGATAGGGTCTGTAGGTTTGTTCTTAAGTTGATTCTGTTTGTAAGTCAGAACAGGTAAATTTTTTAAGTGTAGCTCCAGCCCAAAAAAATAGGATTTTTATAACAGCTTACCTGTAAAATCCTTTTCTTGGAGTACATCACGGGACACAGAGCGGCATAGTCATTACTATGTGGGACGTCCCAAAGCAATGCCCAATGAGGAGGGGGATACACCATACATAAGCTGAGCGCTATCAGACATGAGGATCTTTTGCGGCCTGCAACACACTGCGCCCAAAGGCGACATCCTCCTGACTTCTAACGTCCACCTGGTAGAACCTAGTAAACGTGTGTACTGAAGACCATGTTGCGGCCTTACAGATTTGAGCCAGGGAGGCCTGGTGATGCACTGCCCATGAAGTTCCAACTGCTCTTGTGGAGTGCGCCCTAACTTTGAACGGAGGCGGTCTCCTTCTCAAGCCATAGGCTTGCATAATGACCTGTCGAATCCACTTGGCTAAAGTAGATTTTGACGCTGCCTGACCCTTTCTGGGGCCTTCCGGCAGAATAAACAAAGTATCCGTTCTGCGAATCTGAGCAGTGGCTTTTAGATAAGCTTTAACTGCTCTTACTACATCCAAAGAATGTAATAACTTTTCCTCTACCGAACTAGGTTTGGGGAAAAAGGAAGGAAGAACCACATCTTGGTTCAAATGAAACCTCGATACCACCTTAGGAAGAAAGGCTGGATGAGGGCGTAACACTACTCTGTCCTTATGGATAACCAGATATGGCTCTTTACAGGACATGGCGGCTAATTCCGACACTCTTTTAGCCGAACAAATGGCTACTAGAAAAATCAATTTCCTGGTGAGAAGAACCAAGGAAATGTGCTGTAATGGTTCAAATGGTTGCTTCTGTAGAACCGACAGAACCAGGTTTAAGTCCCATGGACATATGGGAATATTAACCGGAGGGCTAATACGCATCACTCCTTGTATAAAGGCTTTGACTAGTGAATGCGAAGCCAAGGGCCTTTGAAAAAATATTGACAAGGCCGAAATCTGACCCTTGATAGTACTCAAGGCAAGCTTCCTATCTACAGCCCACTGTAGGAAGTCCAGAATCCTACCTATTACGTACTTACGTGGATGCCATTTCTTGGCCTCACACCAGGCGATGTACGCCTTCCAGATTCTATAGTAGATCTGCCTGGATACCGGCTTCCTGGCATTGATCATGGTAGATACCACAGGATTAGAGAGACCTCTCTTTTTTAGAATGTGGGCTTCAATAGCCAGGCCGTCAAACCTAGGGCTGGTAAGAAAGGGTGGTATATCGGTCCTTGCGAAAGCAGGTCCGGACGATGTGGGAGGGTCCAAGGACTCCCCACAGACATTTTTACAATCTCCGCGTACCATGCTCTTCGGGGCCACGCTGGAGCCACCAGAATCACTGGTTTCTTTCCTACCCTGATTCTGCGGAGTAATCGAGGTAACAATTGTGGCGGTGGAAATGCATATATCAGCTTGAACTGATCCCAAGGGAACACTAGGGCATCCGAGCCGCAAGCTAGGGGATCCCTTGTCCGAGAGACAAACCTGTCCACCTTTGCGTTGAATCTGGATGCTAGCAGATCTACATCCGGTGTTCCCCACCGCTGACATATTGTCCGGAAAACCTCGGGGTGAAGGGACCATTCCCCTGGGCATAATTGTTGGCTACTTAGAAAGTCCGCCTTCCCATTCTCCACTCCTGGAATGAATACCGCGGATATGGCTGGGACATATCTTTCTGCCCATCTCAGGATGCAATTTACTTCCCTCTGGGCTGCACGACTCCTGGTGCCACCCTGATGATTGATATATGCCACTGCCGTGGCATTGTCCGATTGAATTCTGACAGGGGACCCTTGGAGTTTGGATGTCCATGCTACTAGGGCATACCGGGCTGCTCGTATCTCTAAGAGATTGATGGGCAGGGCCTTTTCTGCATCCGACCATCTGCCCTGGAGAGACCATTGCTCCAGTACTGCTCCCCAGCCTATAAGGCTGGCATCTGTAGTGACCACCTTCCAAGAAATCGGACTGAAGGATTTCCCTTTCTCCAGATTCTGGGGAACCAACCACCAACGGAGGCTCTTGCGAACGGAAGGGGACAAGGACATTGGTAAGTCTAGGGCCTGAACTTTTTTGTTCCAGGCTGACAGTATAGCCCTTTGCAAATTCCTTGAATGGAATTGACCGTAGGGTACTGCTTCGAATGATGCCACCATTTTTCCCAGCAGCCTCATGCACAGGCGTATGGACGGCTGTCTTTTTGTACCCACTAGGTGGATCAAATCTCTCAAAAAGACGACACCTTTGCTTGAGGCAAGAAAATTTTTCTCTGGTCTGAATCCAGCCTTAGCCCCAAGTATTCCAGACTTTTGACTGGTTTTAGGGCTGACTTGTCTCGGTTGATAATCCAACCGTGAGATTCCAGATACTTGATTGTCTTGTGAACGACCACTTCTAGTTTTTCCACTGAGTGGTCTATCAGCAACAAGTCGTCTAGATATGCCATTATCGTTACACCTTGTGTTCTTAGATTGGCCAATAATGGGGCCAGAATTTTTGTGAACACTCTTGGTGCTGTGGCCAGACCGAAGGGTAAGGCTCTGAACTGAAAATGTCGCCCTTCTACTGCAAAGCGTAGAAATTTTTGGTGGGCTGGAAAGATGGGAATGTGCAAATAAGCATCTTTGATGTCGATCGAGGCTAACCATTCCTCCCCTTGTAGGGCAGTGGCCACCGATCGGATCGACTCCATCCGGAAAGTCCTGATATGTAGGAATTTGTTTAGCCCTTTTAGATTTAATATGGGCCTCACGTCCCCGTTTGGCATCGGGACTGTAAAGAGGTTTGAGTAAAACCCGAACCCCCATTCTTCCAGGGGAACCTCCATAATTACTCCTTGGAGCCATAGTTGTTCTAGTGCCAACAGGAGGGATCCTCTCTTCCGGGGATCCCTTGGCACGTTTGACCTTCTAAAATGGGAAGGAGGGGAGTCTTTTAACTCCAATTTGTATCCCAGACTTACTGCGGAGAGCACCCATCTGTCTCTGATCGTGTCCCGCCAGGTCTCTGTGAACAACTGAAGTCTTCCCCCCACCCGATTGAGTGGGGGCAACCCTTCATGCATTTGACTTTGGAGGAGGTTTTGTACCTCTCCTGACCCAGGGTTTCTTGTTACCCTGCGATTGTCCCTGATTTTTACCCCCGGGATTTGACCGAGGAGGCCGTCGGAACTGTTTCACAGCCGATGTCCTAGGGACTGGAGAAGCAGGCCTCTTAAAAGAGGGACCTCTAACTCTGTTTTTAACCGGCAAGAGTGTACTTTTACCGCTGGAAATTTTCTGGATATATTTGTCCAGGTCTTCCCCGAATAAGCGCTCACCATGAAATGGGAAGCTGACCAGCAATTTTTTACAGGGAGCTTCAGCAGACCAGTTTTTGAGCCATAGAAGCCTGCGCATATGTACTACAGACAGCGTAAGGCGGGAGGCCTGATGGATTGAATCCTTTATAGCGTCAACCGCAAAGCATAAGGCTCTAGGTAGATCAGCTAGGGCAAGAGCCTGCTGATCTGGCAAGTCCCTTAAGACCTGTTTCAACTGATCCTTCACTGCTTGGCAGACCCCAATAGCTGCCACTGCTGGTTGTGTCACCAAGCCTGCTGTAGAGAAAGCAGATTTTAATAAGGACTCCAATTTTTTATCTATTGGGTCCTTGAACATTTGGACATTATCTACTGGACATGTCAGTGATTTATTCACACAAGAGATGGCTGCGTCCACTGTAGGGACCCTCCATTTTTTGATGAACTTATCCTCCATGGGATAGACCACCGGAAATCTCTTGGGTGGAGTAAATATTTTATCAGGATGTTCCCAATCCTGGTAAATGAGCCCTTCCAGTAAAGGATGGATTGGAAAGGAACAAACAGTCTGGGGAGCTTTTAGTGACCCCGAGGAGACAGAAGTGGATGATGGCTCCGCAAGGGGCATTTTAAATGCTGATCGGACCATGTTAGTCAGGGACTGAACCCATAATCTTTCAGCATGTGATGCTGAGAATGGCTCTTCCACTGTTGATTCCTCTACAACAGAATCAACCTCATCCTGATCCCCTTCAGGTAGGTCGATCCCTGTATGGGACTGTTGCTCTGCTAACAGGTACTCTGAGGGAGGAGACGGAGATCGGGCGCGCTTTCCCTCTGACAGGGAAGCAGCGATCAATGTTGTCAATCTCTCTTCCAGTCCTCCCAGAGCTGAGGAAAAAACCTCCTCTGTTATATACACAGGAGCAGGTGAACTGAGGACAGCCACAGTACCAGGTACTCCTGAGGGTGCTCTACGGTCACTAACCACTTATTTTTAAGGGGAGATTGGTGCAGCCGAAGCATGCCCAAGATCCTCAGAGCCCGATGGAGACCCCCTATGCTTCCTGGGATTCTTAGTCCCGGAGACTTTAGATGGCATATTCCTAAGCCCAAAGCTGAGGTATTCCAGCCAAAATACACCACTTACTGACAATAGTCTAGCACAATTGCTGCTATATAAACAGTTGGTGTCTACTAATGTGCCTTTCTATGGGGATGCCTGCATCAACCGCCTGCTGTATGCCTTTCTAAATGTTGCCAGCTCTGTTTCTGCCTTCCATAACCAGCTGACAACACCTAATTGTGCTTTTTATCATGCTGGGACGCCCGCACATGCGCAGAAGAGCTGCGGCGCGCACAGAGCGTCATCCACCAAGCTCCGGCCCTTTTTCCAGCTCACCTCTATAAATAGAGGCGCGTGCACGCGCACGGGCACGTGCGCCTTCGGCGCTCTTTTTTGAAAGGAACTAGGGACAGAAGCCAGGGCCCTGTTTGCCACAGGGCCAGGGGATGGACGAGCATTGCAACATGGCAGAGGAAACCGTTTCCCATCCAGAGAACTCACCATCTGCCTGGATTTTGACTTGGAAAGAAAAAATCCACATGACAAGAAAACAACGTTCCACAGCGGCCTCTAGTGGTTTAACACAGGTACCGCGGTTTAACCATTTTTTTTTTTTTCTTGACCACTCTTAAAATTATTACATTTTTTAGTAGTTACAGGCATGCACAGATATTTAGCGGGAATACCGTTAGGTAACAGGCAGAAAGACATATTAGGCTTGGGGGTCCCCTCAATAGAACCAAGTTCCTGAGGGGCCCCCACTTACCTTTTCCCCGCCGCAGGACTGTATGTGCCCCTGTTCAGAAGATTTCACCTAATTTTCTGCCCCAATGATAATTGGATTTTGAAAATTTTGGGTTGTTGTGGAAACAAGGTTTGGTGATAAAGCATTAGTGGAGGTACCTTTTCCCATAATAACTCTGAAGCCTTGTACACACGACCGAGTTTCTCGTCATTAAAAACACGTTTTTCTCGACGAGATTCTTGTTAACCTTGACGAGTTTCTCGTCAAGCTTTCCATGCGTACACACTGACAATTCCAAATCTCGTCGTTATTCTGCGCGGTCACGTCCAGCACGTACGACGGCAGTATAAAGGGGAAGATTGATTTCCCTGGCGCCACCCCCTGGGCTGCTTTTGCTGATCTCGTGTTACCGCGTGTGAAGTAAAAGTTTGGGAAGAGACGATTCACGCTTTTCAGTCTTCGTGCCTTCAGTTCGTTTTAGCGTGACGAATGTGCTATCTCCATTACGAAGGCTTGTTTTACCAGAAGATGCGCTCCCGTCTCATACTTGATTCTGAGCATGCGCGCTTTTTGAAGAGTCGTAAAAGCATACACACGAACCATTTTCTCGTCGCAAAACAGGCCGACGAGAAAATCTAGAATCCGGACGAGAAAATAGAGAGCAGGTTCTCTATTTTTCTCATCGAGATTCACGGCAGTTTTCTCGTCGTAAAACCATACACACGAATGGTTTTCTCGTCAATAAAGCTCTCTCGGCACTTTTCTTGTCGGTTTTGGACGAGAAACTCGGTCGTGTGTACGAGGCTTTACAGGAGTGAATTTCCCTTCCTAGAGGTAATTTCCTCTCACTTCCTGTTGTCTCCCTCCGTTTGTAAGTAGGAGTCGTTTGTAAGTCGGGTGTTTGTAACTAGGGGACCGCCTGTATTCCTCTTGTCTCAGCAAGACAATTACTAATCTTGCCGATTCCAAGTGAAATTTAAAAATTTGCTGAATTTTAAATCCACAAAAGGATGAATGCCTGTTTGGCTTTGGTTCCGTGATTGAGTTAAATCCTTGGCGGTACTGGCACAATGATCACCTAGGGACAAAAGGTGGTTTGGGATATTTTGCAAATATAACTGTCCTTGAGGAGTTTTTGGTTGATTTGGAACCCTTTTAAAACCACCGACTGAACCCATGGGTCTGGGATGTTTGTGACCTAGAGAGAGGCGAACTGTAACAGATGCCTCCTTCTCCCCACACTTTTAGGAGGGAGGCAGTGGCATCGCTATGGGGGTGCGCACCGCACCCAGATGACACCCACCAGAGGGTGTGCTGCCAACTTGAAACTAGCCTGCCAGGCTGAGGACATTAGATCAGGAGGAGAGCTGGGCAGTATTCTCAGAGAAGGGGGTGACTCTCCATATGGGCTTCACATAACACGGTAGCCTGATGTCAGAACAGTGTGGCCAGCTATCAAAGTGCAGAGATCCCACAAAACCGCCTTTCCCCCCGGCCTGTCTAAGGGGACACAGGAGAGACCGGGGACACACAGACATCTACAATCACCACCCTAGGACAAAGGTGACGAGGCCAGTAGAAGGAGTTGTGAGCTCTGAGCGCATAGCCTTTCATTCCACAGAGACAGTCCTGACCCCTTCCTCCCGCCCCCTGCTGGGGACATCATTTCCTCTTCTGGTTCAAACTGGACAGCATGGAGCTGACTACTACCTGGTTTTCCAGCTACTCGGATCGTGCAAGGAGCCTGTGGGACACAGTACAACTGCCAGGACTACATACTTATAAATGAGCATGACTCGCACTTATATCTTGTAAGTGTTTTTAATCTTGTGCAATAAATGTTACTGTTTTAATACTACACTTAGAGAGGCGCCTCCACCCCCGTTTCTTTTATATGTTTGGCAGAGTTGCTGGACACACTCTGAGGATGGCTGCCTCTTTTTAAATCACCCACTTACTGTGGTTCAACTTTGTTTTTACCTAAAGACTGACTAATCAAATGTACATTATTACAAACTAAGGGCAATGCCTCCTTGAGTGCCATATACCCCATTTACCTTCACTAGGACAAAGGTGACGTTATCAGTGCACAACCAAGCACAACCCATGTGTGAAGAAAAGGCGGAGCGATGACACGTGAAGGGCGGATGAGGAGGCAACGTCATCAGAGGGCGGTCCAGAGGATGACTGCAGTTAGAGAGAGCTGTGTGTGCAGTGTGATATCAGGGTCAGTGAGGAGAGAAGGGGCACTTCGTACACTGTACATCTATACAGTTACAAATCACTGACTGCATGTACCATACACTGAATTTTACACACCATACACTGTATACAATGCTCACTGACTGCATACACCATATACTGACTGTACACACTATATACTGTCTTTACATATCACTCACTGACTGTACTGCCCAGCACCCTGCAAATCACTGTGGCAGGCTAAACAGGAGAGCGCCGAATGCGCTAGCCTGCCCAGTGTCTACTGCTCTGTCCTGCTCCTGCTGGTGGCCTAAGAAGGCCAAACCTTGTGCCAAAAAGAAAGGCAACTGCTGTGTTAACAGCACAATCCTAAAATACAGGGTCGTGTTGGTCAGGGTGTGCAGAATCTTAGAAAGAAGGAAAATCTTCAATAGAAACAGTGAGATGTTTGTTTGTGACAGAGACAGCAGGAGCAAATACAGAAATAGCTGAATTCTTTGTGAACACTTTTTTCACTGGATAGAGTTCAGTAAAGATTTTGGGGGAAGTAAAAATCCTTTCAGGAGTCACCCATTAGTCAGACTGCTTTTATGCTGGTATTAGAAGACAATGAGGCTCTAAGATAAAATAATAAAGAAAAATAATAAACTAGTTAAGCTACGGGTAAGCTTCTTTTTTTTTCATATTTACTTTTTATTGTTGTTTTTTTCCCCCATCTCAGATATGCATACATACAATTCAAAATACGGTGAGCAAAATGATGACACAAATATACAAAAAAAAAAAAAAAAAAGAAATTGTAACATTGTGCAATTAGCAATCACGCCTTGGCGTATTTACACCCTCCCAACCCTCCCTCCCTCCCTCCCTCCCTCCCCCACACCACATCACACTTAAGGGTTTGTGTGTTCATAAATTGCCTATAGTTACAAAGGCGGGAATAAAAGGGGCTGGGAAGAACGACAGAAAGAAGAAACCCAGGTTGGGTAAGGGAGAAAGGAGAAATCAAGTTAAAGGGTATGGAGCGCAATATAAAAAGGGGAAAAATCAGAGGGAAAGAGTGAAGGAAGTCAGCAAAAGAGGGGAACAGGAACGGGTATGGGGAAATCCCCCCCGGAATAGCAGCATCCATATAGGAGCCGGAGAAGGACAAGTTTATTACAATGGACAAGGCCCTCTAGCTCCATACTCCAGACTAGACCTACGAAAGGGTTCCCAAACACCCTATCCATCCTCCTATGGAGGGCACCCCACCTCATCCAGCCATCACCTCCACATTCTCTCAAATTTTCCAGTCCTATTCTGCTTAATGTATAGCACCCTTTCGCTCCATACCATTGCGTTTATCGTCTCTACCCAGCTTCCCACTGATGGAGGGGTCTTGGACTGCCACCTCTGTGCAATTAACTTGCGTGCTTGAAATAGGCACCTCAAGACCACCTCCATAGTGTCTGGGCGGACTCTCCTCTCCTCTATTCCCAATAGGCAGGTCTTAGCCACCGGTTCTAGCAGGGTCCCAAATGTCTTAGTCTTGCTATTATCGCCTCCCAATACCTAAATAGTTTAGGGCATCTCCACATCATATGGATAAAATCCCCTGGCGCTTTACATCTGGGGCATTCGTCGTTTTCCCTCCACCCAAGTCTGTACATCTTTTTGGGGGTGTAATAAACTCTATGGAGGAAGTGTAAATGAGATATTCTCTGCGCAGGGGAAATCGAAACCAAGGTACCCTGCTCCAATACCCTGTCCCATTGAGCAGTGCTGATTGTCCCCACATCACTTTCTCATCCTGTTTTAGTCTTGGAGGGTCCCGCTCTACTTATTGCCCTAGCCCCTATTCTAGTATAGAGCTCTGAAATTAGGCCTTTAGATGTGTGTGTCATCGCGATTTTTGTAGAAGGTCTTATTTAATATGTTGAATTCGCTAGTTAAGTCTGAGAAGGTTTTTATTTGGTTACCCCTGTATAGCTGGGTTAATCGTTTGATGCCCTGTCTATCCCATTCCCTAAGTTGTCCAATGGCGCTAATCTCTGGAAATTTTTTATTGCTCCATATGGGGGTGAACTCAGTCACTGCACTATATCCCATGAGTACCTTTGTTCCCTGCCAGACCTTCTTGACTAGTTCTACTGTCGGGCATCTGTGGGTAAAAGAGTCTGCCTCCAGTGCCTCCGCCAGTATGCGGTGTGGAGCCCCCGTTAGCATCATGTTAACACTAGAATTGCCCTCCATCAGGAGTCCACAACCCGCTAAGTGTTGGAGTTGGGAAGCCAGGAAGTATGATCCAGGATGGGGAACCGCAAATCCCCCCTCTTTGTCCGAAAGTTGCAAAGTTTGCAAACTGATCCTCGACTGCCGTCCCTTCCATATCAGCTCCCTAAAGAGCGATTCTATTTTCTTAACCCAACTTTGGTTGAGCCAAACCAGGGAGTTATGGAACAAATATAATAGTTGTGGCAGCCATATCATTTTTATCAGATTGCAGCGCCCTGCTACTGATAGAGGGAGTCGTTTCCATATGTCTGCTTTCTGTTTTAATTTGAGTAATAATGGGGCAATATTTAAATTTGTATACTGGGTTGTATCCCTGCTAATCCAGACCCCCAAATATTTCAATGTGGTAACAACTTTTAACTGGGCTACACCGAGCAGGGCCTGGTCATCAAGTGGGTCTACCGGCAGCAAGGCCGATTTTTCCCAGTTGATGACCAGACCCGACAATCGTCCAAATTCCTCAACCATCTGTATCACTGTATTTAGTGAGGATTCGATGTCCCCCCCCCAAAAAAAAGCACGTCGTCCGCGAATAGTGCTATCCGTTACTCCCCCTCCGGCCTACTAAATCCCCTTATGCCTGGCATTTGTCTGGACTTGATGGCCAATGGCTCCATTGTCAGAGCGAACAATAAGGGGGAGAGGGGGCAGCCCTGCCGTGTCCCTCTCTCCAGTTGGAACTGTTCTGATGATACGTTATTTATTTTTATTTTCGCGCGGGGTTCGCTGTACAATATTTTGACCCAATTAATAAAAATGGGGCCAAAACCAAACCTCTCCAATGCCCTCCACAGATATTCCCACTCTAGGGTATCGAATGCCTTTGCGGCATCCAGGGCTAGCAGTGCTCTAGAACCGTCTTTGTCTGTAGGGATTTGTATATTTAAAAAGACCCTTCTGATGTTTATACTCGTTGACCTATTTGGAATAAAGCCTGATTGATCCGGATGGATCAAGGCTCTGGATACATCCGTGGAGACGCGTTGCAAGAACTTTGGCCAGAATTTTTACGTCGGTGCATAATAGTGAGATTGGGGGGTAGGAAGAGATGCCCAGGTGGTCTTTCCCCTCCTTGTGGATTGCAATAATCGTGGTTTCCGACATTGAGGTGGGGAGCCTCCCAGAGGCTAACGCCCACCCCAATGTCTTCAGCATCTCTGGGAGCAGTACCTCGCCATATCGCTTGTAGAGTTCGGCTGGGAGCCCATCTGGGCCTGGTGCTTTTTGACTGGGCATTCCTGCCACCGCTATCTGGAGTTCCTCCAGGGTGATTGGTGACTCCAAGCCTGCCCTGTCCCACTCTGACAAGACCGGGACCACCGTTCCCCGGAGGAAAGCCTCAAATCCCCCGTTCTCCACCTCTCTGCTAGATTTATACAGAGATTTATAGAAGCCACTGAATGTTTACAATATCACTGGTACTTCAGTGGAGATCTCCCCCTTTGGTGTCCTGATCGATGTTACATTGGCCGCGGGGGTATTAGATCTAATCAGCCGGGACAGCATTTTGCCCACTCTCTCACCTTCACCAAATTGATTTTGTCTTTGAAATATCCATCTATCTTCGAACTTTCTTATAGTGGCCATTCTATAAATTTGTTGCTTGTCCAGCCATTCCCTCTGTCTAGTCCCAGTGGGGTCCTCGATGTACCGGTTCTCTGCCTGTGCTACCTCCACTCTAATATCCCTTTCCCATCTCCTGGCCTCCCCCTTCACCCTGGCTACCTGCTGGATCAGGAGTCCCCTTAAGTAGGCTTTCAAAGCATCCCACACCACTCCAACTGACGCTGTGCCCTCGTTTATTCGTATAAAGTCCTTTAAACTATTGACCAGCTCTGCAGAGTAACCGATCAATTCAAGCCAGCATGGGCTGATTTTCCAATTTCCCCGGTGTGTCGTGTCCCCTGTTTTTATCTTGAGCACTAGTGGAGAGTGGTCAGAGACGGTTCTAGGGTCATACTCTATTCTGCTAACCAGTAGTGCCGCCTCATCATTTCCCAGGGCCATATCAATTCTGGAAAGCGTGAGGTGGGAGCTGGAAAAGCAAGAGTACTGGCGCTCTATTGGATGGTGCATGCGCCATATGTCCCCCATTCCCATTTCCCCCAGGTAGCGAGCCAATCGGCTTTCATTTATCTTGTTGGCGCTGTTCCCCGAAGGGAATCTGTCCAGGCTCCTATCAAGAACTTCGTTGAAGTCTCCTACCGCAAATAATGGGGTTCCTTCTTTGTCCACTGTAAATTCTACCAATCTACATAGAACCTCAAGATTAAATGGAGGAGGAATGTAGATGTTAGCCAGGACATATGGTTTATTCTCGATAGAACATGACAAAAAGATGTACCGGCCATGTTCATCTATACAGCTCTCTCCACAAGAAAACGCCAGTCCCCTCCCCACCATTATGCTCACTCCTCTCGAATAGGAGGAGTGGACAGAGTGGAATTGAAATGGGAACCTCTGGTTGCGCATTTGTTTCACGGTATCTCTGGTCAGCTGCGTCTCCTGTATACAGAGCAAGCCAGGCCCCCTCCCCTCCAAAGCTGACATAACCAGAGCTCTTTTGTCAGGATCCCCTAGGCCACGGACGTTCCATTATACTACACTAAACGTCTTATCCTGCATCTGTAATTTTTGGAGTAATAATAGCAGATAAGGCAAAAGGAAGAACAATAAAGAAGAAGTTATTAGGGCTACAAGTCCACCAACCTGGATCTGATTCCTCCCACCCTCCTGCCCCTCTCTCTCTCCCGCCTCCCCCTATGGTCCCCTCCACCCTCACCCCCAGCATCAGACTTAGTACTATTTTTTGTGGTGTGTGCTCCCTATCACCCCCCCCCCCCTTCCACCTCCTCTCTTGCCTATCCAGACATCCCTCTGGGGCTGTGCCTGTGACCTCTACCTCTTCTCTCTCTCTACAACCTGCATCCCATTCATACAAAAACCTTAATAGTGGACATTTTAGTGGGCATTTTACACTGTAAAAGAGCCGCATAGGCTCACTGATTCACCCTCTTGCGTGCCGCGACCCCCCCCCCCCCGGACCACCAAAGAGGGAGGGAAAGGGGAGAAAAAAGGGAATTCCAGAATTGAGAGGATCTTTTCCCACTCCTCCTCCCCTGCTCCCCCCCTCTTAAAGTGCCATTTGAGTGTAAATCTAGTGTCATTGTGGAGCAATTTATAATGCAATTTCAATGTGGGTACACAGATACCAATATAGTGTATCAACCTCCTCCCCTTCCCTTAGTTAGTTAAATCACTTTAAATCAATCCGACAACCAGGAAGAAAAAAAAAAAAAGGTAGGGATTGCTGGAATGGGATTACAGTTCCCTTACAATCCGTTTATAGTGTCTAGATGCTATTTAGAAAAATAGTGTATCACCATAATTTCCTTTATTTTTTTTTTGGAAGACAGGAAAGGGAAAAAAAAAACCCTGGAAAAAAGAAAAAAGGGAATGAAATCCCCCAAAAATCCATACCCCCTCTATACCCCTTGTGATCTAATCTATTATACAAGCTGTGGAGAAAAAGAAAGAAGAGGCTCCAAGTCCTCAGGCTGGTGGATCCTGTATGTGCTGTAAGTCCTTCCTGTATTTCTCCAACCACTGTTCCACCTCCCCTGGTGAACTAAAAAAGAAAGTGTCCCCCCGTGCTGAAACCCTCAAACGTGCCGCGTACAGCAGGGCGTATTGAACTTTGTATTTCTGTAGAGCTCGCTTAGCTGGCATGAATTCATTTCTACGCCTTTGGAGATCTGGAGAGAAATCCGGGTACATAGATACCCTGACCCCATTATACAGGATAGTCCCCATCTCTCTAGCCCTCTGGAGGAGGGTTACCTTGTCGTTGTAATTTAAGAGTTTGAGGAGAGGCCTAGGTTGAGCACCTTCTTGCCGAGCTTTAAAGGGGACACGATGGGCCCTTTCTATCAAAAAAATTGGTGAAAAGGAATTTGGGCCAAAGATATCCCTAAACCATCCTTCTAGAAACAGAATAGGGTTAGAGCCCTCGCTCCGCTCTGGCAGGCCTATCAGTCGCACGTTGTTCCTTCGACTTCTGTTCTCCATCTCGTCTAGTTTAGCTGCTTGTCTGTCCATTTGTTCCTTTAAACACTCAATTTCATGCTTTAATGGATACAAGTCATCCTCGACAGTGCTTACTCGCTCCTCCAGAGCACTAGTCCTTTCTACTGTTTTTCTGAGATCGTGGCCTGTCTGGAGCAGTTCCTCCTTGATACTCTCCAGCTGTAGATTCAAAGTGGAGATTGACTCCCGGCAGGCATTCACAGCATGTAATACCTTCCTTAACGTTGGTTCCTCTTTCTCAGGCGTGGAGCCCGCTACGTTGGCTACCCCCATAGCTATAGCAGACTTTGTAGAAGTTGTTCCGTGCTTTTCACTGCCAGTCCCTTTGGTGCTAGCTGATTTGACACTGCTTGAGGTGGGTCCTCCTTGACCGTGGCCCTGGCTTTTTCTATCTGATGTTGTCCCCATTTGTACTTTAGCCTGTGTTGGGTTCTGTTGGTGTATGCCTTTGGCGGGTGAGATAGAGGGAGTGTGAGCAAAACGCTCCAGCTTGGATGCTGTCATTGCTGCAGCAGCTGCTACTGCTGCGGCTTAAGCCCCCTTCTCCTTGGCAGATCGTGTTATCTGTGACCCCTCCTGGGGTAGCTGTTCCTCACCTTTTTTCCCCTTAGCCATATTTTCCGTTATCGATAAGGTAAGAATATGTTACTGTGTTGGTTATTGATAGCGGCTTTGTTGTTTTAAACAAGGGAGGAGGTTGCCACTTGTGGATAACCCCTATCCCTTGCTTGTCCTGTAGATGAGGTCTGTGTGACCTTTTAGGGTCCTCCCTTGCCCTTTATTAGGTCATGGCCTAAGAGAGGAGGGGAAGAAGGAGGGGAAAAAAAAAAGCCGGAGTGCTATGGGGCTGGGCCCCTTTGCAAATAAGTTTTGGGCCAGTAGATGGTGATGAATTAATTCTACAGGGCCTTCCCCCACTCGCACTCCCCCACTCCCACCCTCAGTTGTTCAACTGTCTCCTGGTGGTAGTGTTAGCTGTATTTTCAAAGTGTTTGCCAGCAGACAGGTTCCGGCTTGGTTTTCTACGCAGCCTATAGATTTTACTGTTGAAGTGCTACAATGGCGATGTTCAAGTGCTACGATGGCAATATTCAAGTGCTGCAATAGCAATATTCAAGTGCTATAATGACCGTGCTAAAATGGCCATGCTCAAGTGCTGCAATGGCAATGTTCAAGTGCTAAAATGGCAATGTTTAAGTGCTGCAATGGCAATGTTCAAGTGCTGCTATGGCAATATTCAAGTGCTGCTATGGCAATATTCAAGTGCTAAAATGGCCATGCTCAAGTGCTAAAATGGCCATGCTCAAGTGCTGTAATGGCAATGTTCAAATGCTGCAATGGCTATTTTCAAATGCTACAGTGGCGATGTCATAAATGTACAGTCTGGCCTGTTTGCTTCTACACTCGTCTATATCAGCTTATGCAGAGTCTCTGGGTCAGGTTGTTGCACATCCCTACACATCACTGCACATCTTTACTCACGCGACTTACAGCAAACCTCAGCCGCAGTGGTGTTGCACATGCAACATATTTACAAACTATTCCAACTGTGCTTATAAGAATCCAATCTAGTCTTGGTCTGTTACAGCTGTATCTTCCCAGTATGCACAGTCTCTATTCAGCATGTTACATGTTATTACTCCCCTTTTACTCACGTAGCCTTCTAGCAGGTCAGGGCTCCAAGTTCAGTCCTTTACTCACGTGTCCTTTCTGGCTAGAGATCCAAAAGGAGGAGACTCCTCTGGTCCAAGGAGCAAGGGGTGTCGCTTGTTTAGGGCACAGAGTTCAGGTTGGGGGCTGCTGCATACGTGGCCATGAAGCATAGTTTAGTATTCACAGGTGGTCCCGGGTCCCGGGTATCTTGCACTCTATAGAGCACTCGTGTACTGCGCCGACTCCTGCTGTCACCCCCGCACTGCCGCTAGTATAGCACTAGCATCACGAAGCTCCGCGGCTTCCCCGCCGCCACGGACAGTTATGACGGGTAAGCTTCTAGGTGAAGCAGAAAAGGTCCATCACCTTTAGACACTAGCACAACACTGCGATCTTATGGAATGAGGTAGGGTTATAGGGGAGCCGCCCAGGAGCGTGTCCTCTAAAGCTTTGCCAGTGTCATATGAAGGTACATGCCTTTAACCCATGGTGTATGAATATTCTCCTGTGTCTAGTACTGTACAGTTAAGATAAATATTAAAGAAAACCTTTGGGCTCAACATACTTGGTAAAATGGCCCCAATAGAACCTGTACTAAGATAAAAAGGAGGCTATTATTGCTGACCTCTCCTTAGTAAGTGACTGGTTGTCATGTTGATGAAATGGTTTTCGTAATTTCTGAGTAAGTACCTTAACAAAATATGCAGAACAGGAAGTCTTTCATCCTGACTTTCTCATCAACATACCTGTTCTAGGTCAGCGACTCAGAATTCACTAATGCCAGAGACAGCCTGGAAGATAGAATTCTTAGAAGGTACTTAGAAATGGCAACCTCCATATTTCTCTCAGAAACGGTTTCTTTTAAAGCTGAACTTCCAGGGACTGTGGGCATCTGAAGATCCCAGAGCACACCAGGATTGACAAAACTGAGGGAGCTCTAATGTGCACACAGATTCCAGAGTTGGCTCACCCTCCTACTGTCCTTTTACGCAGGCCACAATTGGTGGCAAAAAAAGGAGGTGGTCCAGACCATTCCAGCTCTGATGGCCATTTGATTATTAGAGTACTCCAGGCTTTGGTGATCTTAGGTTGCTCTGGAAGTAATCTGTGAATGCCTTCAAGCACCTGAATGTGCCTGCTTTAAGGACCTGAGACCAGTTTACCAGCTAAGGGGAGCCAAAAGGTTCACACTAAACAAATTACAAATCCCAAACTGAAATGTTTATAACTAAAATCTGGTCAACCCATGAACAAAATTGATGGTGTTTGGCTATAAGCAAACCTTGCCAATTGTGCTCATTTAGAAGTCATATACCTAACCCAATGTTGTCACTATAGAAAGTAGACATGGAATTATCAGCCAAATAACCAGACCAGAAGAGACAAGAACTCTAAATCAGACTAAGCAGCAATATGGTTGTCTATAGAGATAAATTAAGAGGATTACAAGCATATAAGTAAAACGTCAACTTACGAGGTTTTTCTTAAAATAATCTGCAGATTTTGGCTGCATCCACCTGGGAGCTGAATGATGCTAGAATTTGATACCATGAAACGTTCAATTGTTAAAAGCATCTCTATTGCTGACATAAAAGAGGGAATGTAAAGTATTGTATTATTAACGTGTTCATCCAAGGGAGGGTAGAAGTCCAATGATAAAGCACCTAAGCAAAAAAACAACAGAAAGTTATTTTAACAAGAACATTTTACATAAAATACACACACATTCACTATTAGTCATTCTTGCTATAGTGATATATGATGTTGCCTAGAAGGCAACCAAGTGTATAGTCCATTCCACCTGCAACTCCTCCAAGGCTGGTTTGAAGCAGACAACTGGAAACTTACTGCAGCATTCTATCAAATAGAAGGACATGGAGGAGAAGGAGGGGGCCATTTACCACTGTGTGTGACTCTATAGTCACGTGGGCTGCACACATAAGGAAAAAGGAGAAAAAGAGGTGCCCCTGGAAGAAGTAAGCTGTTACGAAATGGATGTAGGGCGGAGCGGCGCGCTGACGTCACCTCTAACACTTCCGACAAGGACGGGTGTCTGTTGAATGTGCTACGGCCGGCACACCAGACGTAAACAGGCGTTTTTAAAACTGCATACGTGTAAGTGCAATTCGTTTTTATGGAATAAATTTTAAAAGGTTTAATGCACTATGTGGAGTGTGTTCCATTCTTTCCATATATATGTGCCTATTGATGAGAACCGGAAGTTGGTGCTTTAGGAATCTTATGGGCTATGTGCTGCGGTGATTCGTGGGAGAAACTACTTGATGCTCATATTGACCCTCTGTTACGGGGGTCGTGCACAGCTGGTAAGGAGAAATCCTGCTATTTGGTGGTGGAACGTCACAGATGAATGTGGACACAACACTTTATATGATTTTCACTTGAAGCACTGGTGTTATTCATTTGGATTTATTCAAAGATTTTCTGATGGACTATTATTTATAAATCTATATTTGATGTTCATACATTTATAGTTTATTCTCTGTATTATACCTCTGATTTCACTTATTATATTTGTGTTTTTCATTGGTTATTTATTTATTTTTTAATTCATCCCATTACTGTCATAGTGATTGGTCACGGGTTAGCGCGATTTTCACCATTTTTTTCCAATTCCTACCATGTATGGTAGTTCACATTTTTAAATCGCAGCTCCCAACATTCACGAAGTTACCAGCTAATGTCTGGGGTTTCCTTTCATTTAGCTTTTTTAGCGCAGTTTCTTTTCTCTTTCTTTTTTTGAAACAGAAGCATGCTCCGTAGAGGACACCAGCTGGCCTACACAATCTCAACCTACTGTGCGGACACAGAAAAGATGGGAGGGACAGCCGAAGGCAGGATCAATCAGGTATACTTCGCTCTACACAAGAATGCTTTAGTGGCTTTGTGAGTATGAACACTCTATTATAGATCATGTAATGAAAGTTTTCCATACTCTGGGTTTAATGACACTTTGCTATTGTTGTAACAAGAGGGCTGCTATGCTACATGCAATAGTGTAAATTGGTGTAGACAGGTTTTGTTAATAATGGCATCTGAGGTATGAATAGACCTACTGTATAGTATCTCACAAAAGCGAGTACACCCCTCACATTTTTGTAAATATTTTATTATACCTTTTCATGTGACAACACTGAAGAAAGTACACTTTGCTACAATGTGAAGGAGTGAGTGTACAGCTTGTATACTAGTGTAAATTTGCTGTCCCCTCAAAATAACATCACAGCCATTAATGTCTAAACCGCTGGCAACAAAAGTGGTAAGGATACAGATCCCAGAGAGTTACTAAAGCCCAGTACACACGATCGGATAACCTATGGATTTTCGTCCGATGGATTTGTCCATCGGAAATCCGATGAAACTGTTTTTCATCAGTCTTGGCCACACACCATCAGTCAAAAAACCGACCGTTCCAAACGCGGTGACGTAAAACACTCCGATGAGCCGAGAAAAATGAAGTTTAATGCTTCTGAGCATGCGTCGACTTGATTCTAAGCATGCGTGGGTTTTTTAACCGATGGACTTGCCCATAGACGATCGGAAATTCCCATCGTTTTTTTATCCATCGGAAAAATTTAAAACAAGTTCTATTTTTTACAACCGATGGAAAAAAGACCGATGGGTACCATACACGATCGGTTGGTCTGATGAAAACCATCCATCGGACGGTTTTCATCAGTCAAACCGATCGTGTGTACGGGGCTTTAGAGTTAGGGGATGTACCAGCACCAGGCCAGTAAGCAAATCAGACCCCACAGAGGAACACCGAGTTAAAAACAGTGAAAGGAAAGAAACAAGTCAGAGAGACTCATGTCTCTCAAGACCCTCCTACCGAACCTGCCAAACAGGGCAGTCACCTGAAACAGCAAGGCAGCAGTCCTAGGGTAAATGATTCAAGCAGTCCAAACGAACCACCAAGCACCTGGCAGGAATCTACATAGGCCAGAATCCCCCTTTTGCTTGAGCCCAACAGGGACAGAAGAAACCCTGCATAGCCCATAGAAAGGATCTTGTTTACTAAAGCAGGTACTGCTGAGTGCACACACTACCACAGCAACCAGTACTTCCTCCAAAGGACCACCATCCTAAAAAACAAAACAAAACAAAACAAAAAAAAAACGAAGCCGTTAAACTGGGAAGAAAAAAAACAAAGTCCACCAGAAACACAGAAAACCCAAAGATTTTGGGGAGCAATGCAAGGTCTCTACCCAGATTTCAATGGCAGAAAAGAAAACAGTATGTCAACTGTGCACACCTAGGGAGAAAAATGTTGACAAGGCTAGGAGATGGAATCTGTCTATGATGGACACCATTGCCACTCCAGATTGACAAAGACTCTAGACACAAGTACCAGAAAATATGGTTAACCTGACTGCCCAAAATTCTGAAATATTGGAAAAAGCTATCTTCTACTGAGAGAAAAACACTTGGACTGGAACGTCTACTAGTAAAAAGCCCCAGACGCAGCAAAAGATGAGTTAGGTCCAGAGCAGGTATACAGTAGTAACCTGAAGAAGCCTTGCATAGTTAGCATCACATAATTGGACAGAACTAATGGTGACTCATCCTCTCCCAGCCAGTAGGAAGTCATTCAGATATCCCACAGTGGGAATATCTTGTAGATAGATCAATGGCAACATAGGTGACCTAAACCTTGGTGAACCCACATAATGTGGAAACTCTGAAAATATGGGAGTCCCACAGTAGTGATAATGTGATAAAATGCTGGACTAAAAAAAAGCATACAATTAAGCATCCTAAAAATCCATACAGGCCAGAAAAATCCTGGTAAAGTAGACCAAGAAAAAAATTGGACTTTACATAACTAGTGGAAATCTTTTAGGCTTGAATGATACAGATAAAGTCTGCAGCTACAAGATAGACCAAACACCTCTACAGATGGGAAAGGCTGGAGTTGAAGGAAACCCCCCAAAAAAGGGATTTTTATAACAGCTTACCTGTAAAATCCTTTTCTTGGAGTACATCACGGGACACAGAGCGACTTAGTCATTACTAATGGGTTATATAGATTACCTTCAGGTGTTGGCACTGGCCAATTCCAAACCGGAAGTACCCTCCCCTATATAAGCCCCTCCCATCCGGGAGCACCTCAGTTTTGTAGCCAAGCAATAAGTGTCCCAAAAAGAGGGGTGGGAGCTCTGTGTCCCGTGATGTACTCCAAGAAAAGGATTTTACAGGTAAGCTGTTATAAAAATCCCTTTTTCTTTTTCGTACATCACGGGACACAGAGCGACTTAGTCATTACTAATGGGACGTCCCAAAGCAATGCCAAATGAGGGGAGGGATACATAAGCTGGGCTCCATCAGGCATGAGGATCTTTTGCGGCCTGCAACACACTGCGCCCAAAGGCGACATCCTCCTGACTTCTAACGTCTACCTGGTAGAATCTAGTAAACGTGTGTACCGAAGACCATGTTGCGGCCTTACATACTTGAGCCAGGGAGGCCTGGTGATGCACTGCCCATGAAGTTCCAACTGCTCTTGTGGAGTGCGCCCTAACTTTGAACGGAGGCGGTCTCTTTCTCAAGCCATAGGCTTGTATTATGACCTGTCGAATCCACTTGGCTAAAGTGAATTTTGATGCTGCCTGACCCTTTTTAGGGCCTTCCGGCAGAATAAACAAAGTATCCGTTCTGCGAATCTGAGCAGTGGCTTTTAGATAAGCCTTAACTGCTCTTACTACATCCAAAGAATGTAATAACTTTTCCTCTACCGAGCTAGGTTTGGGGAAAAAAGAAGGAAGAACCACATCTTGGTTCAAATGAAACCTCGATACCACCTTGGGAAGAAAGGCTGGATGAGGACGTAATACTACTCTGTCCTTATGGACAACCAGATATGGCTCCTTACAGGACAAGGCGGCTAATTCCGATACTCTTTTAGCCGAACAAACGGCTACTAAGAAAATCAATTTCCTGGTGAGAAGAACCAAGGAAATGTGTTGCAATGGTTCAAACGGTTGTTTCTGTAGAACTGACAGAACCAGGTTTAAGTCCCAAGGACATATGGGAACACTAACCGGAGGGCTAATACGCATCACTCCTTGTATGAAAGCTTTGACTAGTGAATGCGAAGCCAAGGGCCTTTGAAAAAATATTGACAAGGCCGAAATCTGACCCTTGATAGTACTCAAGGCCAGCTTCCTATCTACAGCCCACTGTAGGAAGTCCAAAATCCTCCCTATCACGTACTTACGTGGATGCCATTTCTTGGCCTCACACCACGTAATGTACGCTTTCCAGATCCTATAATAGATCTGCCTGGATACCGGCTTCCTGGCATTGATCATGGTAGATACCACAGAATTAGAGAGCCCTCTCTTTTTCAGAATGTGGGCTTCAATAGCCAGGCCGTCAAACCTAGGGCTGGTAAGGAAGGGTGGTATATCGGTCCCTGCGACAGCAGGTCCGGACGATGTGGGAGGGTCCAAGGACTCCTCACTGACATTTTTACAATCTCCGCGTACCATGCCCTTCGGGGCCACGCTGGAGCCACCAGAATCACTGGTTTCTTTTCTACCCTGATTCTGCGGAGTAATCGCGGTAACAATTGTGGCGGTGGGAATGCATATATCAGCTTGAACTGATCCCAAGGGAACACTAGGGCATCCGAGCCGCAAGCTAGAGGATCCCTTGTGCGAGACACAAATCTGTCCACCTTTGCGTTGAATCTGGATGCTAGCAGATCTACATCCGGTGTTCCCCACCGCTGGCATATTGCCTGGAAAACCTCGGGGTGAAGAGACCATTCCCCCGGGCATAATTGTTGGCGACTTAAAAAGTCCGCTCTCCAATTTTCCACTCCTGGGATGAAAACCGCGGATATGGCTGGGACATATTTTTCTGCCCACTCCAGGATGCAATTTGCTTCCCTCTGGGCTGCACGACTCCTGGTGCCACCCTGGTGATTGATATATGCCACTGCTGTGGCATTGTCTGATTGAATTCTGACAGGGGACCCTTGGAGTTTGGATGTCCATGCTACTAGGGCATACCGGGCTGCTCGTATCTCTAAGAGATTGATGGGCAGGGCCTTTTCTGCTTCTGACCACTTGCCCTGGAGAGACCATTGCTCCAGTACTGCCCCCCAGCCTATGAGGCTGGCATCTGTAGTGACTACCTTCCAAGAAACCGGACTGAAGGGTTTCCCTTTTTCCAGATTCTGGGGCACCAACCACCAATGGAGGCTCTTGCGAACGGAAGGGGACAGGGACATTGGTAAGTCTAAAGCCTGAACTTTTTTGTTCCAGGCTGACAGTATGGCCCTTTGCAAATTCCTTGAATGGAATTGACCGTAGGGTACCGCTTCGAATGAAGCCACCATTTTTCCCAGCAGCCTCATGCAGAGGCGTATGGATGGTTTTCTTTTTGTACCCACTAAGTGGGTCAAATCTTTTAAAGACGACACCTTCTCTGGAGGTAAGAAAATCTTTCTCTGATTTGAATCCAGCCTTAGCCCTAAGTATTCCAGACTTTTGACTGGTCTTAGAGCTGACTTGTCCCGGTTGATAATCCAACCATGATATTCCAGATACTTGATTGTCTTGTGAATAGCTACTTCCAGCTTTTCCACTGAGTGGTCTATTAGTAGCAGGTCGTCTAGATATGCCATTATCGTTACACCCTGTGTTCTTAGATTGGCCAATAATGGGGCCAGAATTTTTGTGAACACTCGTGGTGCTGTGGCCAGACCGAAAGGTAAGGCTCTGAACTGAAAATGGCGCCCTTCTACTGCAAAGCGTAGAAATTTCTGGTGGGCCGGAAAGATGGGAATATGCAGATAAGCATCCTTTATGTCGATCGAGGCTAACCATTCCTGCCCTTGTAGGGCGGTGGCCACCGATCGGATCGACTCCATCCGAAAAGTCCTGATATTTAGGAACTTGTTTAGCCCTTTTAGATTTAATATGGGCCTCACGTCCCCATTTGGTTTGGGGACTGTGAAAAGGTTCGAGTAAAACCCGAATCCGCTTTCTTCCAGGGGAACCTTCATGATTACACCTTGGAGCAATAGTTGTTCTAGTGCCAGAAGGAGGGATCCTCTCTTTTGGGGATCTCTTGGCACGTTTGACCTCATAAATTGGGCAGGAGGAGTGCCTTTTAACTCCAGCTTGTATCCCAGACTTACTGCAGAGAGCACCCATCTGTCTCTGATGGTGTCCCGCCAGGTCTCTGTGAACAACTGAAGTCTTCCCCCCACCCGATTGAGTGGGGGCAACGCTTCATGCCTTGGGGGGAGGTTTTGTACCTCTCTTGATCCAGGGCTTCTTGTTACCCTGTGATTGTCCCTGATTTCTGCCCCCTGAATTTGACCGCGGAGGCCGTCGGAACTGCTTCACAGCCGATGTGCCCGGGACTGGAGAAGTAGGCCTCTTAAAAGAAGGACTTCTACCCTTGTTCTTAACCGGTAAGAGTGAACTTTTACCGGCAGAAATTTTCTGGATATATTTGTCCAGATCTTCTCCAAATAAGCGTTCTCCATGAAATGGGAAGCTAACCAGCAGTTTTTTACAGGGAGCTTCAGCAGACCAGTTTTTGAGCCACAGAAGCCTACGCATATGTACTATAGACAGCGTAAAGCGGGAGGCCTGTTGGATTGTATCCTTTATGGCGTCTACCGCAAAACACAAGGCTCTAGGCAGGTCAGCTAGGGCACGAGCCTGCTGATCTGGTAAGTCCCTTAAGACCTGTTTCAACTGATCTTTCACTGCTTGGCAGACTCCAATCGCTGCTACCGCAGGTTGCGTCACCATGCTTGCTGTAGAGAAAGCAGATTTTAGTAAAGACTCCAATTTTTTATCTATTGGGTCTTTGAACATTGGAACATTATCTACTGGACATGTCAGTGATTTGTTAACAGAAGAGATGGCTGCGTCCACTGTAGGGACCCTCCATTTTTTTATGAACTTATCCTCCATGGGATAGATCACCGGAAATCTCTTGGGGGGAGCAAATATTTTATCAGGATGCTCCCAATCCTGGTAAATAAGCCCTTCTAATAAAGGGTGGATTGGGAAGGAACAGACAGCCTGGGGAGCTTTTAGCGACCCCAGAGAGGAAACCGTAGTGGATGGTGGTTCCGCCAGAGGCATTTTAAATGCTGATCGGACCATATTAGTCAGAGACTGAACCCATAATCTTTCAGCCTGAGATGCTGAGAAAGGTTCTTCCACTGTTGATTCCTCCATAACTGAATCAACCTCATCCTGATCCCCTTCAGGTAGGTCGATCTCTGTGTGGGGCTGTTCCTCCACTAACAGGCACTCTGAAGGAGGAGACGGAGATCGGACGCGCTTTTCCTGTGACAGGGAAGCAGCGATCAATGCTGTTAATCTCTCTTCCAATCCTCCCAGAGTTGAGGATAAAACCTCCTCTGTTATATATACAGGAGCAGGTGGACTGGGGACAGCCGCAGCACCAGGCATTCCTGCGGGGTTTCTACGGCTACTGACCTCTGAATTCTCAGGGGAGATTGGTGCAGCACAAGCATGCCCAATATCCTCAGAGCCCGATGGAGACCCCTTTGGCTTCCTGGAAGATCTATTTCCGGAGCGTCTGGACGACATATCCTTTAAGCACAAAGCTGAGGTATTCCCGTCGTCATACACCAATTTTGCTGGTAATAGTCTAACAAAGTTGCTGCTATATACCAGCTGGTGTCCACTAAAGTGCCTTTCTATGGGGATGCCTGCATCAACCGCCTCTGTGTGCCACTGTTTGTTGCTAGCTCTGTGCATCCAGCTGACACTTGTACTGTGTCTTTTAACCATGCTGGGACGCCCGCACATGCGCAGAAGCGCCGCGGCGCGCATCAAGCGTCATCCACCCGTCCCGCCCCTTTTTTTCATAGGAGGCGCGTGCACGCGCCCGTGCGCGCGCCCGTGCGCCATTGGCGCCCTTTTCGAAATCAAACAGGGGACTAGGAGCCAGGGCCCTTTTTGCCGGAGGGCCTGTGCGGTGGATGAGCGCAGCAACAGGGCAGAGGAAGTGGATTCCCACAGAGAAACTTACCAGCTGCCTGGATCTTTTGACTTGAGAAAACCAAAGATCCACATGACAAGAAAAATGGACTACAGTGGCCTCTAGTGGTTTAACACAGGTACCGCGGTCCCTTTTTTTTTTTTCTTGACTACTATTAAAATTTTACATTTTCAGTAGTTACAGGCAAACACAGATATTTAGCGGGAATACCGTTAGGTAACAGACAGACAAATTAGGCTTGGGGGTCCCCCAATAGAACCAAGTTCCTGGGGGCCCCCACTTACCTGATCCCCGCCGCAGGACTTTGTTTGGTCCACAGAAGTCCAAACTTCACCTATCACGGCAGGCATTGTAATTAAACCTTCAGGGACCGGGTTCCCAAGGATTCCACTCCCCTGGACCTGTATAGCACCCTGCACAGACAACATCTTGGTCGTGGGTATGACCAGAGCTCTGGATCCCAGGGTCCAGCCCTCCTAAGAGAAGCATTACAGGCAAAACCTTGCTCTTCTGCTGCAAGGCCCGGGTACCGACCGTTTAGCTATGAAGCTTTTTTGGTGGGATCCGGAACAGCTTACTAAGGCCCAAAAGAACCTGTATGCAAGCCCAGTGAAAACACATGTTACTCTTTGGCCAACACCTTAGACACTGGCAAAAAACTGAGGTTCTCCCGGATGGGAGGGGCTTATATAGGGGAGGGTACTTCCGGTTTGGAATTGGCCAGTGCCAACACCTGAAGGTAATCTATATAACCCATTAGTAATGACTAAGTCGCTCTGTGTCCCGTGATGTACGAAAAAGAAATATGAGCCACCGTAGAGCCATGCACCACAGCCCAGAAAAAGAAGAGTCGCATGGAGATCTTCCAGGCCATGTGAGGACGAAGGCAAGAGAACAGCACCAAAGTGAGTTGGGAACATTGCTGAAAGGCAGACCAATAATGCCTAAAAGTTATAAAGAAAATGTATTTAAATTGATATAGAAGTACATAGTACCGCTGCACTGTGACCACAGTCTTTTTTGGCACCTATACAGTATCTCACAAAAGTGAGTACACCCCTCACATTTTTGTAAATATTTTATTATATAATTTCATGCGACAACATTTAAGAAATTACACTTTGCTACAATGTAAAGATGCTGTAAAGCCTTGTACACAGGAATCAAATCCGATGGATTTTTCCATCGGAATTCCGATGAAGCTGACTTCCATCAGTCTTGCCTACACACCATCAGACAAAATTCCGACCGTCCCAAACGCCGTGATGGACAACACGTACAGCGGCACTATAAATGGGAAGTTTAAATCCAATGGCGCCACCCTTTGGGCTGCCTTTGCTGATTTTGTGTTACCGCGTGTTAGTAAAAGTTTGGTGAGAGCTGATTCGCGCTTTTCAGTCTCTGTGCTTTTCAGTCCATTACAGCATGACGAATGTGCTATCTACATTACGAACGCTAGTTTTACCAGAACGAGCGCTCCCGTCTCCAAATTCAATCTGAGCATGCGTGGGTTTTTCTCTGATGGCGTTCCACACAGACGATCAGAATTTCATATAGTTTTTTTTCCCATCGGAAAAATTTAAAACATGTTCTAATTTTTTTCACCGATGGAAATAAGTCTGATGGGGCCCACACACGATCGGTTTGTCCGATGAAAACAGTCCATCGGACTGTTTTCATCGGTCAAACCGATCGTGTGTACAGGGCTTCAGTCTCCTTGGTCTGGGCCGGAAAACCTCCCAGGGTGGCAAAGAGCATACTGTACCCTTCCCCTAATGGGAGGAGGCCTAGCGCTTCCAAGTTTCCAAATTTACTATTGGGCAGCTGTCCTTGTTACGGTGCGCTGGTGGTTTTCCCAACCCAGACAAAACCCATCACATTAGAGGCGGCCACCTTGGGCTCCTTCGCAGCCATGAGTAATCTGGTGTTCCAGGGGGCTAGTCCCTCAGTGACAACCCCCATGAAGACCACGATAAAGGCCTGGCAAGATGCTAGAACAGTCTATTGGAAACTCCCACGTGTCCCCTCATATGCCCCTCTGGAGGAATCCGATGTTACACCATTTAAATAGTATTCCGGTTCCGTCAGTGTGGGTTAAAAGGGGATCACTACTTTGAAACATATAACAAAGAATGGTAAACTTATGACACTTCAGGAGTTAAGAAGCCTATACTGGATACCTGGTTCTTTTGAGTTTCACTACTGGCAATTGAGACATGCTTTTGGGGCTTTTTTGGCACGATAACTCTGGAGTCAGACTCGGTCGAGCGCCTTTTGACCTCTGGTGTGATGGGAAAACCTCTCTCCTCTCTGTACTTCTCCACCTTTATTCCCTCTATGATAGCTGTGAAAGACAGGTTTATTCAGCTTAAATTCCTGCACAGGGCTTACTACACTCCGCAGAGACTGCCACGAATATAGCCTAAGCGGGACCCGATTTGCTCCAGGTGCAGGCAGGTGGGCTCACTCTGGCACATTGTCTGGTCCTGCCCCATGCTTCAACCCTATTGGGAGGCAGTAGCCACTACTCTAGGTAACATATGTGGACGATGATTCCATTAGACCCTCTATTACTAAGCCATTTAGACGAGGTGAAGGGGGACAGGTATACTAAATTATGCATAACATTTTCTTTGTTCTATGCCAGAAGGGAAATACTCTTGAGATGGAAGTCGGCGGAGCCACATACGTGTGACTCCTGGTGACTCTCGGTTAACTTGGTTCTGCCCTTATACAGACTCGTATACGAAAGCAGGCAATGCCCGAGGAAGTTTGATAAGGTCTGGCCAGGGTGGATAGATGCATGTGGTTGATAGAATTATAGCTGCTACACCCCTCAATTTCTGCTGACTGAACACGAGGGTATGGGAAACTGGAAGATGATGCTGGTGAACCCAATCATTTGTTGTTAGGTCTTGATCTGTAATCCCTAGGGTGAATGACACATGATAGGGGACTATATCCCCTACCAGATACCGATTAATTTTTTATTTATTATTAACAGAAGGAATTTTTATTAGAAGAAAAAAATACTATTATACATGTAAAGAACTGTAGACAATACACAGGAATAGAATGTGTCATCTAACAGAGAACAACTAGGTCAGCATGTAACCAGAAGGTATATCATCAAACATTTCAGGTAACATAACAGTGGGGACTCATGCCGCGTACACACGATCGTTTTTCTCGACGGTGAAAACACCGTCGAGAAAATCGACGGGAAAAACGGACGTGTGTAGGGAACCAAGCCGTTCCCTCGTTTTTCCCGTCGATTTTCTCGACGGTGTTTTCACATTTTTTTTTGGTCGAGAAAAACGATCGTGCGTGGGCTCCGTGGCAGTGTTTCCCTATGGGAAAACTGCCGCGGAAAAAAACTACGGGAATCACGACGAGAAAAATTAGAGCATGTTCTAATTTTTCTCGTCGTGATTAATGCCGTTTTTCCCGTCGGGAAAAATGACAAAAAGCCCACACACGGTCGTTTTTCTTGTTAAAAAAAAAAAATTTAAGTTTTCCCGACGGGAAAAATGATCGTGTGTACGCGGCATTAGGATTTAGGGCTCATATGCACATAGGGCTCGTATGCACATAGTTATCAGGACTACCCATCCCGCAACTCAGCGTGGAGGGGGGGTTGAAATGTAATAGCAAATTAGTATATACCTGGGGGGGGGGGATTGGGGGAGGGAGGAGAGGAACCAGTGTCATGACCCCAATCCACAATCTACACCGTGAGGTGTCTGGCCTCAACCCATCTCGACCATATTTTCAGAAACTTTTTAGGACAATTGCAACCCATGTACGTCAGCTTGTACAACGGGAGCATATCATTCACCAGTGTTTTCCATGCCGAGATCCGGGGTGGCTCAGGCATTTTCCAATTAATCAGAATAGTTTTCCTGGCGTAATACGCACAGCAAAAAATAAAAAGTTTTGTATGTGTGTTAGTAGGAAGATTGTCCGTTATACCCAGGAGAAGGATCAGGGGGTCGAGGCCGATGGAAACACCACTAAGTCATCTAATGTCAGCGGCCACCTCCTGCCAAAACGTCTGTATCCAGGAGCAACTCCAGACCATATGTATAAAATTATCGACACCCTCCCCACAGCGTGGACACCGATCGTCAGCCAGGCGATAGATGACCGATAGCCGTTGTGGCGTATAGTACACCCTGTGAAGAAACTTGATCTGAACGAATCGATCCTTGGCTGCTATCATAAGAGGGATGTACTGCTGCAGGCCCTCGTACCAATCTTCCTCTGTCAGGTTTGGTAGATCTCTCTGCCAGGCATTGAATGCCCCGTTAGCTCCGGTGCCGCCAGCACAGGTGATTCTTAAGTATATGGAGGACAACGTTCTATCTATGTCACGAGCCGCAAGAAGTCGCTCATCCGAGTGTGGGGCTAAGGTGATCGGCTCTGGGAACTGATTTCTAAGTGCATGTTGAAGCTGCATAAATCTAAAATACATCCATGAGGGGAGTGAATATTTGTCCTTCAGGTCCCGGAAGGAGAGGAGATGGCCCCCAGGCATAACATCTCGGAAGGTCTTTACCTCGTACCTGGCCCACACCTGCGATACTGGTCATTGGAAGTTCAACATGGCACCTCATGGCAAAGAACTCTGAGGATCTGAAAAAAAGAATGGTTGCTTTACATAAAGATGGCCTAGGCCAGTGATGGCGAACCTTGGCACTCCAGATGTTTTGGAACTACATTTCCCATGATGCTCATGCACTCTGCAGTGTAGTTGAGCATCATGGGAAATGTAGTTCCAAAACATCTGGGGTGCCAAGGTTCGCCATCACTGGCCTAGGCTATAAGAAGATTGCCAAAACCCTGAAACTGAGCTGCAGCACGGTGGCCAAGACCATACAGTGGTTTAACATGACAGGTTCCACTCAGAACAGGCCTCACCATGGTCCACCAAAGAAGTTGAGTGCACATGCTCAGCGTCATATCCAGAGGTTGTCTTTGAGAAATAGACGTATGAGTGCGGTGAGCATTGCTGCAGAGGTTGAAGGTGTAGGGAGTCAGCCTGTCAGTGCTTAGACCATACGCCACACTCCATCAAATTGGTCTGCATGGCTGTCGTCCCAGAAAGAAACCTCTTCTAAAGATGATGCACAAGAAAGCCTGCAAACCGTTTGCTGAAGACAAGTAGACTAAGAACATGGATTGCGTGTGTGGTGGCAACCAAGTGCGGAGTACAAAGACAAGTACGTCTTGCCTACAGTCAAGCATCGTGGTGGGAGTGTCATGGTCTGGGGCTGCATGAGTGCTGCCTACACTGGGGAGCTACAGTTCATTGAGGGAACCATGAATGCCAACATGTACTGTGACATACTGAAGCAGGAGCATGATCCCCCTCCCTTCGGAGACTGGACCACAGGGCAGTATTCCAACATGATATTGACCCCAAACACACCTCCAAGACAACTATTGCCTTGCTAAAGAAGCCGAGGGTAAAGGTGATGGACTGGCCAAGCATGTCTCCAGACCTAAACTCTATTGAGCATCCTCAGACAGAAGGTGAAGGAGCGCAAGGTCTCCAACATCCACCAGCTCCGTGATGTTGTCATGGAGGAGTGGAAGAGGACTCCAGTGGCAACCTGTGAAGCTCTGGTGAACTCCATGCTCAAGAGGGTTAAGGCAGTGCTGGAAAAGAATGGTGGCCACACAAAATATTGACACTTTGGGCCCAATTTGGACATTTTTCCTTAGGGGTGTACTCACTTTTGTTGTTAGCAGTTTGGACATTAATGGCTATGTGTTGAGCTATTTTGAGGGGACAGCAAATTTACACTGTTATACAAGCTGCACACTCACTACTTTACATTGTAGCAAAGTGTCATTTCTTCAGTGTTGTCACATGAAAAGTTATAATAAAATATTTACAAAAATGTGAGGGTGTACTCACTTTTGTGAGATACTGTATATTAAGCTGTTTAGAACTTTATACTTCGGCATGTTGTGAAGTTGGAGTTTCATCTGATTGTATGTTGTCCCTGTCCATCTTGGTCCTCCTTTAAATGATGGAGTCCTACTCTTTTGTTAAGTGTATTGGTTAGTTTGGTATACTTGGTAGAATGGTGCCAAAAGGCCCTTTGGGCTTCTGTACTATGTATCAATTTGAATAAATGTTCTTTTAGCTGTTTTTGGTCTGTCTTTGTGTCTCCCATACCTGCCGGGAAGAGGGTTTAGCATCCTGGTATATTGCCCTGGATTGGACTATCCATTTCCCAGCCTTGGGTGAGTCCTGAAGCCCTGACCCAGTGGTTGGCCTGCATTATCTCTGTTACCCTTGACGTACTTGTAGGTTGTATTTTTTGCTGTGTTTTTTTCTCCTTTTAGATGCTGTGACACCCACTTTTTCTGAAGAAGCGGCCTACTGCTGCAAAATATGTAAAAATCCACTAACTATGGAACTGTTTCCCATGCATTTCATTGTATAAATACTGCTAGAGTGTCTATTGAACACCACTGTTGCATTGGAGAATTTCTATGCATGGGTACAGTATTACAGCCATGTGGGAGACTCTCTGGGCTTTCTTGATTATATATTGTCTTTAATGTATATATTGGAATAAAACACTCTTTTACATACAGTGCCTTGAAAAAGTATTCATACTCCTTGAAATTTTCCAAGTTTTTTCATGTTACAACCAAAAACAAATGTATTTTATTGGGATTTTACGTAACGCAAAGTGGCACATAATTGAACGTGAAAAGAAAATGATAAATCGTTTTCAATTTCTTTTACAAATAAATATCTGAAAAGTGTGGCGTACCTTTGTATTTAGCCCCCTTTATTTTGATACCCCTAACTAAAATCTAGTGGAACCAATAGCCTTCAAAAGTTACCTAATAACCTAAGAGTCCACCTGTGTGCAATTTAATCTCAGTATAAATACAGCTGAGCGGTGAAGCCCTCAGAGGTTTGTTAGATAACCTTATTTATCAAACGGCATCATGAAGGCCAAGGAACACAACAGACAGGTCAGTGATAAAGTTTAGGAGAAGTTTAAAGCAGAGTTAGGTTATAAAAAATTATCCCAAGCTTTGAACATCTCAGAGCACTGTTTAATCCATCATCCAAAAATGGAAAGAGTGTGGCACAACTGCAAACCTACCAAGACATGGCCATCCACCTAAACTGACAGGCCAGGCAAGGAGAGCATTAATCGGAGAAGCAGCCAAGAGGCCCATGGTAACGCTGGAGGAGCTGCAGAGATCCACAGCTGAGGTGGGAGAAATCTGTTCACAGAACAACTATTCGCTATACACTCCACAATCTGGCCTTTATGGAAAAATGGCAAGAAAAAAGCCATAAGAAGTACCTTTTGCAGCGTGCATAAAGCCATGCGGGGACACAGGAAACATGTGGAAGAAGGTGCTCTGCCCACCTTGGAATGCTGTTGGGTAGCTCGTATTGGTTGTACAGGTTTGGAGCACCTGTACAGCCAATACGAGCTACCCAACAGCATTCCAAGGTGGGCACCAATGGATGACTTCACACATGGAACACGGCCTGCTGATGTTGACATTCAGGCTCGGATGCAGCGGACTTCGTGCTGCTGCTGCTGGCAGGTGAATTAGCAGTGAGTCTGTCTCGTCTCCCTCCCCGTTGCATGTGCAGGGGACTTTGGGGTGTCCCTTCTGGGATCCAGACTTTCCTGTCATGTAGCCAGACTGTCCAGCAATTTAGGCCACGGCCTTGCAGCCTACTGGAGCAGTGGTGATCAGCTGCTATCTTACCCAGAGTACTTACCAGCTCTGTCAGAGTACTTTTCCAGCTGGTGAGTTTTGCTTAACCCCTCCCACCTCCAGCTACCATACTATAACTGGTTTAGTAACATGGGCTGCTCAGTTGTGATAGGGAGGCAATGCTCAGCATAGAAACTCACTAAAAACTCAGCATGTGCAGAGTTGCCACCACAGCTGAAAAATCACTAGCTGTCATGAACAGAAGGTGGAGATAGAGAGCAATAGGATCAACCAGTTTTTTTGCAGAATACAGAAAATTAATCCCGTAGTGACTAAGTGAGTATGAACAGCATGTAATACGGCATCTAGCCCTGGTTCACATTAGAGCGATTTGGCATGAGAACTCAAGGGCAGAGATCTCACCACTGGAGCATTAGAGGATTTAATAAACCTATTCTTTAACTCCCAGGCAACTAACAAAAACTGAATTTTTTTAGTCTTGGGACTCTGGGAGGACTGACCATTTTAAAATGAAATTAACCACTTCCCGCCCATAGGCCATCATATGACGTTCTGGACTTTGAGTGGGGATATCTGAATGATGCCTGCAGCTACAGGCATCATCCGGATATCATCTTTTTCATCCAGCGATTCTGTGCACCGTAAGAACAATCAAAGTGGCAGTTCAGTCCCCCCCTCCCGCCGAACTCCGGAGCTTCTCCGGGCTTGCCCCTGCGATCGGCAAGCCGGAGAACGAATCGGTCACCGCCGGAAGTTTACCATAGAGATTTCTGGTGACCAGATGTTCCCCAGTCAGCTCTATGACCCTCAGGAGGCGCAACGTTATGACGTCACATCTGGGCCAGCGGAAGTAAACAAAGCCGAGGACGCTGCTGGAAAGACCGAGAGAGTTTATTTATTTTTTGATCTCAGCCTTAAGGAGAGATGTGGAGTCCATTAAAGAGAAAGTGTAAAAAAAAAGTAAAATAATAAAATTTAAGCGCCCCTGTCTCCGTGTGCTCGCGCACAGAAGTGAACGCATACGCAAGTCGCGCCCACATATGTAAAGCTGCGAACGTTAGAGCGAGAGCAACAATTTTAGCCCAAGACATTCTCTGTAACTCTAAACATGTAACCTGTCAAATATTTTAAAGCGTTGTCTATGGTGACTTTTAAGTACTGAAGTTTGGCGCCATTCCACAAGTGTGCGCGATTTTAAAGTGTGACATGTTAGGTATCGGTTTACTCGGCATAACATCATCTTTCACAATATAAAAAAAAATTTTGTCTAACTTTACTGTTTTTTTTTTTTTTTTAAAGCGGAGGTTCACCTTAAATAGAAACTTTATATTTCCAATATCTGTACAATATTTACAATAACATGTCACCAACCTTTTTTAATTTCTGAGTCTCTAATTGAAGATAATGAGTTGTGTTTAGTTGCACTAACTGGTTTTACTCCCGCGGGAGCAGGCGGGTCTTTTTCTTTCCCCTGCGACGTTGTGTGTGCTGGGATGTCGGGGCAATGTTTCCTGGGAGCAAAGTGTCATGCTTCCCAGGAGACACCGTCCAGCGGGGAGACGCCGGGAGACGCGCATTCACCGCTACCCGGAAGTCTGTGCTTGTGGGCTTCACGATGCCCACAAGCAAAATGGAAAAGACAAGAACCGTTTTTATAAATCTTTCTTTTAAATGAAAACAGACAGGGGACACTTTAAAGAGCAGGACGAGTGAGTATTTATTAGTCATCTGTAACCACATGTAATAGATATATATATATAAAAAAAAAAAAATTATTATGGACCGCGGAACCTCCGCTTTAATTAACCACTTGTCCCCCGCCCACTGTCAATTGACGGCGGGCGGAGGATACTCTCGTTCTGGGAGGACGTCATATGACGTCCTCCCTTTAAAACGAGCTAGGAGGCGCGCGCGCGCCCGCCGCGTTCACAAGGCCCCGATGCGCGTGCCCGGCGGCCGCGATTGCCGCCGGGCACCCGCGATTGCCCGGGAAACGAGCAGGAAAGTGGATCTCTGTGTGTAAACACAGAGATCCACGTCCTGTGAGGGAGAGGGGACCGATGGTGTGTCCCTTGTACATAGGGACAACCATCGGTCACCTCCCCCAGTCAGTCCCCTCCCCCCACAGTAAGAACACTTTGAGGGAACATATTTAACCCCTTCCCGCCCCCTAGTGGTTAACCCCTTTCCCTGCCAATCACATTTATACAGTAATCAATGCATTTTTATAGCAGGGATCGCTGTATAAATGTGAATGGTCCCAAAAATGTGTCAAAAGTGTCCGATGTGTCCACCGCAATCACAATAAAAAATCGCAGATCGCCGCCATTACTAATAAAAAAATAAAAATGCTATAAATCTATCCCCTATTTTGTAGACGCTATAACTTTTGCGCCAACCAATCAATACGCGCGTATTGCGATTTTTTTTTTTTTACCAAAAATATGTAGAAGAATACGTATCGGCCTAAACTGAGGAAAATGTTATTTAAAAAAAAAAAATGGGTATTTATTATAGCAAAAAGTAAAAAATAGTGTTTTTTTTCCAAACTGGACACTCTTGTTTATAGCGCAAAAAATAAAAACCGCAGAGGTGATCAAATACCACCAAAAGAAAGCTCTATTTGTAGGAAAAAAAGGACACAAATTTCGTTTGAGAGCCACGTCGCACGACTGCGCAATTGTCATTCAAAGTGTGACAGCGCTGAAAGCTGAAAAATGGCTTGGGCAGGAAGGGGGTTTTCATGCACAGTAGAGAAGTGGTTAATGAAACAGCTAAAAAAAAAAAAAACACATTTGAAAAATCGCTGCGTAAATACAGTGCGACATAAAAAGTTTCAACCACCGCCATTTTATTCCCTAGGGTCTCTGCTAAAAAACATATATAATGTTTGGGGGTTCTGATTAATTTTCTAGCAAAAACAAATTATGATTTTTACACGTAGGAGCGAAGTGCCAGAATTGGCCTGGATGGGAAGTGATTAAAGATTAAAACAACACAGTTGTTACTTACGCTTATAATGATCCCTTGCTTTACGCCAAAGACCACTGTGTCCAAGTGCTGTGATTAATTCTTGCAGGTTGATATAATCTATTGGTATTTTCTTTAAAATCATGAAGTCTACAATGGAGGAAGATATGCTCAGACTCCGGTTTGACACAGCACAATTCAACACTTTGTTAAAGAGCAAATTGTATTGGGAAACATTGAATTCAGCTGAAACACAAAAAAAACAAACAATTAAAATGTAAAATTCTTGACCCCAGTGTATTTTTGAGGATACAGAGCTATATGAAAAACACACAGAAACAGTGCTATGACAGAGGATTAGAACAAGAGAAATTGAACTTTCCAAAAAAAAAATTCTACTTTTAACACACAGAAAAACAACGTTATTATGAAAGAGCACTATACCATCAAGGCCTGCTCAGATTTAAAGGATAAGTTCACCTTTGGGAACATGTTACACGGTCCACCCGATTTTAGGGTGGAACATGTGACATGTTCCCAGTGCTGCAGCCGCAATCCACTGTGGCAGCAGTGTTGGTAGAAACTCCCTATGCCAGCTGTCGCTGTTTGAAAACAGCTCCACCCACACAGCCGCGTCATACATACCACACAGCTCTGTGTGTATGTATGAACTACAAGCCCGGGCTTCCTTATCAGCTCTCGGCTTGTAGTTCTCAATGAACTACCATGGCGCTGTGGAGCTTTGTGGTAATTCATTACGTTTTCCTGTCAGTATCGGCCTACCTGTACGGGATGTAAGGGCAGGAGACCTGCATGGCACCATCGATCTTCTGATCGCTGGTGCAATGCTTTACAGGCTCCTTCTACAAAAAATAATAAAAGCACATTTTTTTTACCTGCAAAAAGATGTGCATTTATTATTTTTTGTAGAAAGGTAAACTAAGGTGAATAAGAAAGAAAAAATCTATCTAAAACGACTTGCAGTCATGATAATCAAAATCCAGAACCACCATAAACTATTGCTTACAATGTTAGCTGTAACTTTCAGTTACCTATTCACGCTTTTCTGAAACATAGGCTTAAGAGAGCATTCTTTCATAAATTGGACATCCAGGAACAGAAGAGTGGAAATTCTCTACAACTATAAAAGGAAGGCCATAAATACCATAAACTTGTAAAATGAGCACAATGTATATACACAGTATCTCACAAAAGTGAGTACACCCCTCAAGTTTTTGTAAATATTTTATTATATCTTTTCATGTGACAACACTAAAGAAATGACACTTTGCTACAATGTAAAGTAGTGAGTGTACAGCTTGTATAACTGTAAATTTGCTGCTCCCTCAAAATAACATTAATGTCTAAACCGCTGGCAACAAAATTGAGTACACCCCTAAGTGAAAATGTCCAAATTGGGCCCAAAGTGTCAATACTGTTGTGGAGATTTTTATGGAAATGTATTAATGTATGTTGTCAGATGTCCCCCCAGTGTCAGTTTTGCTGTAATGTGCTCATCTGAGCGTATTTGCACATACAGACGTTAGTGGAAGATCGGTGGCGGGAAAATCTTCCAGTGGAAACAGCGATGTTTGCTGCATTTAGAGATGTTGTTTTGCGCCCCGTTGGGGGAACTGGCCGGCCCCTGGCGGGGGGCGTTAAATGACTGAGCGCACATATCTGTGTCCACAGGAACGGTAGCATAACTATAAAATAATTGTGGTCCATTTGAGGCATAATTGTTATGTAGTTTCCGTCATTTGGTAACAGTGTATGTCACTGTTAGTCAATTTGAATGAACATTGTATCTGTTTGGAAGGATGTCCTTGTATGGTCATTCTCCTGTGGAAGGAACATCCTGTGATGTCCCCGCCCATGGGGGGAGATGACTGGTTGCTGCAGCCAATCACCTCCTGTCTTGAGATCTTTTGAGTTTAATAAAAGCCTATGATTAGGCGTCGGCTGGACAGTCTATGCTGGGATGGCCTGACGATAAGGTCTATGTGTGAGCCTTGCTTCTTGGATGAATGATGGAATGAACGGTGAGTAGATTTTAGCAAACTTAAAGATAGCATTATTGCAAAAAGATGAATCTATAGTGTGTGCTTATAGAGCACAGGAATTATGGGCTGTGTGCTCTGCAAACAACCCATATTTCCACAACAATATTTTGTGTGGCCACCATTATTTTCCAGCACTGCCTTAACCCTCTTGGGCATGGAGTTGACCAGAGCTTCACAGGTTGCCACTGAAGTCCTCTTCCACTCCTCCATGATGACATCACAGAGCTGGTGGATGTTAGAGACCTTGCCCTTCTCCACCTTCCGTTTCAGGATGCCCTACAGATGCTCAATAGGGTTTAGGTCTGGAGACATGCTTGGCCAGTCCACCACCTTTACGCTCAGCTTCATTAGCAAGGCATTGGTCGACTTGGAGGTGTGTTTGTGGTCATAATCATGTTAGAATACATGAGGGGATCGATCATGCTCTGCTTTAGTATGTCACAGTAAATGTTGGCATTCATGGTTTTCTCAATGAACTGTAGCTCCCCAGTGCCTGCAGCACTCATGCAGCCCCAGACCAAGACACTCCCACCACCATGCTTGACTGTAGGCAAGACACACTTGTCTTTGTATTCCTCACCCCTGGTTGCCGCCACACACGCTTGACACCATCTGAGCTAAATACGTTAATCTTGATCACATCAGACCACAGGACATGGTTCCAGTAATCCATGACCTTAGTCTGCTTGTCTCCAGCAAAATGTTTGCAGGCTTTCTTGTGCATCTTTAGAAGAGGCTTCCTTCTGAGACGACAGCTGTGCCGACCAATTTGATGCAGTGTGCGGCATATGGTCTGAGCACTGACAGGTTGACCCCCTCTTCAACCTCTGCAGCAATGCTGGCAGCACTCATAGGTCTATTTCTCAAAGACAACCTCTGTATATGATGCTGAGCACGTGCACTCAACTTCTTTGGTCGACCATGGCGAGGCCTGTTCTGAGTGGAACCTGTCGTCTTAAACTGCTGTATGGTCTTGGCCACCGTGCTGCAGCTCAGTTTCAGGGTCTTGGCAATATTCTTACAGCCTAGGCCATCCTATGTAATTTATGTAGAGCAACAATTCTTTTTTTCAGATCCTCAGAAAGTTGAACTTCCAGTGACCAGTATAAGCGAGTGAGAGCGATAGCACCAAATTTAACACACCTGCTACCCATTCACACCTGAGACCTTGTAACACTGAGTCACATGACACTGGGGAGGGAAAATGGCTAATTGGGCCCAATTTGGAAATTTTCACTTAGGAGTGTACTCACTTTTGTTGCCAGCGGTTTATAAATTAATGGCTGTCTGTTGAGTTATTTTGAGGGCACAGCAAATTTATACTGTTATACAAGCTGTACACTCACTACTTTACATTGTAGCAAAGTATCATGCCTTCAGTGTTGTCACATGAAAAGATACAATAAAATATTTACAAAAATGTGAAGAGTGTACTCACTTTTGTGAGATACTGTATGTTGTAACACTACTGTGCAGCAAATGTAGATTAGGGACTCAATCTTCACCTATCTCCCAAAACTGGAAAACTATAGCAATGAACCTCTGGAAGCCCTCTAAGCTCAGTCAGTACAGAGGGGATCAGGGAGAAAGATATAATAAAATATTTACAGCAATGTGAGGGGTGTACTCACTTTTGTGAGATACTGTAAAAACAATAAAAATAACATGCAACGTGAGATGAGTAGCAAAGCTCACGATTCAAAAGAACATATATAAAATGTGTCAATTTGACCATATGGGGCAGCTGGGCTTATAAAAAAGAAAAATTCCTCAGTGATAAATATGACCACATCCTTCCAACAATTAGATTATACAGGTCAACACATTAGGCCAAAAAACAAACCATAAAATGCATGTAGATGGTATCATAATTAAATAATTATAGTCAAAATCAATAATTGGGTACTTTAAAAGGGGAAGTATGGCCAAAGCTCTTTTGGCTATACTTCTCCTGTTGGTCACAGGAGTGCACTCCATTCTGTACTCTTACGACCCAAATTTAGCTGACAGCGGCCTTTACAGTGAATCTGGGTCATATATGTGCCAGCTAGTAACTAGCTGGCACATATAGAAACCAGGAGAAGGATTGTGGTGCAATAACAAGTAGATGTTCTCATACTGAAGACACAGACTTATGGTGATATATGGAAATGTACAGTCAGGTCCATAAATATTGGGACAGCGACACAATTCTAATCTTTTTGGCTCTATACACCACCACAATGGATTTGAAATGAAACGAACAAGATGTGCTTTAACTGTAGACTTTCAGCTTTAATGTGAGGGTATTTACATCCAAATCAGGTGAACGGTGTAGGAATTACAACAGTTTGTATATGTGTCTCACACTTTTTAAGGGACCAAAAGTAATGGGACAATTGGCTGCTCAGCTGTTTCATGGCCAGGTGTGTGTTATTCCCTCATTATCCCATTTACAAGGAGCAGATAAAAGGTCCAGAGCTAATTTCAAGTGTGCTATTTGCATTTGGAATCTGTTGCGGTCAACTCTCAATATGAGATCCAAAGAGCTGTCACTATCAGTGAAGAAAGCCATCATTAGGCTGAAAAAAACAAAACAAACCCATCAGAGAGATAGCAAAAACATTAGGTGTGGCCAAATCAACTGTTTGGAGCATCCTTAAAAAGAAAGAACGCACCCGTGAGCTCAACAACACCAAAAGACCCAGGAGACCACGGAAAACAACTGTGGTGGATGACCGAAGAATTCTTTCCCTGGTGAAGAAAACACCCTTCACAACAGTTGGCCAGATCAATAACACTCTCCAGGAGGTAGGTGTATGTGTGTCAAAGTCAACAATCAAGAGAAGACTTTACCAGATTGAATACAGAGGGTTCACCACAAGATGTAAACCATTGGTGAGCCTCAAAAACAGGAAGGCCAGATTAGAGTTTGCCAAACAACATCTAAAAAAGCCTTCACAGTTCTGGAGCAACATGCTATGGATAGATGAGACCAAGATCAACTTGTACCAGAGTGATGGGAAGAGAAGAGTATGGAATAGGAAAGGAAATGCTCATGATCCACAGCATACCACCTCATCAGTGAAGCATGGTGGTGGTAGTGTCATGGCCTGGGCATGTATGGCTGCCAATGGAACTGGTTCTCTTGTATTTATTGATGATGTGACTGCTGACAAAAGCAGCAGGATGAATTCTGAAGTGTTTCGGGATATATTATCTGCTCATATTCAGCCAAATGATTCAGAACTCATTTAACGGCGCTTCACAGTGCAGATGGACAATGACCCGAAGCATACTGCGAAAGCAACCAAAGAGTTTTTTAAGGGAAAAAAGTGAAATGTTATGCAATGGCCAAGTTAATCACCTGACCTGAATCCGATTGAGCATGCATTTCACTTGCTGAAGACAAAACTGAAGGGAAAATGCCCCAAGAACAAGCAGGAACTGAAGACAGTTGCAGTAGAGGCCTGGCAGAGCATCACCAGGGATGAAACCCAGCATCTGGTGATGTCTATGCGTTCTACACTTCAGGCTGTAATGGACTGCAAAGGATTTGCAACCAAGTATTAAAAAGTGAAAGTTTGATTTACGATTGTTAATCTGTCCCATTACTTTCGGTCCCTTAAAAAGTGGCAGGCACATATACAAACTGTTGTAATTCCTACACCGTTCACCTGATTTGGATGTAAATACTCTCAAATTAAAGCTGAAAGTCTGCAGTTAAAGAACATCTTGGTTGTTTCATTTCAAATCCATTGTGGTGGTGTATAGAGCCAAAAAGATTAGAATTGTGTCGATGTCCCAATATTTATGGACCTGACTGTATTTATGTTATTTGGGCACGGACACTTTTGATTTGGATTATCTTGTATATGTGATGATACACATACATCTTTTGTTTTGAGATTATGATTTATATTAGGTTGCGCTGCACTTGCGGGTATTAAAAGATTATAAAGGTTTGTTTTGTTTAATTACTGCACTTCTCTTAAGATAAGAACGTAAAGGCATCCTTGGAGCTAAATGCAGCAGAGTATAGCGGCAATATATTCAAAATGTTATTCCAGTTATATCCACAGGGTCACTGTCTCTTAAGGCAACATAAACTCCAGCAGTAAGGCCAAATAGGCTGAATAGAAGCCAGGTGAGATGTGGTTATGGTAATGGAGGGGGAACTGTAGTGAACCAGAAAAGTGCACGCCAAATGTCACTTGACTTAAGTTCCCTTTACGCATATACAGAAAGGGGTTATCGATAAAATCTATACGAATATAATCCAAATAAAGAGGCCTTTACATTGTTCTGCATCTGAAGTGCCCAATTACTGATTCTGTGATGATGACTATATTTATGTCATTTTGTTACTCTATGCATGCATTTTAGGCGTTTGCTGACATTTAGAATCTAAGCATTAACTAGATGTGGTTACCATTATCAATGAGGAATTTTTCTTTAAGCCCAGATACCTCATGCGGTCGAATTAACACATCTAATATATGTTCTATTAACCACTTCAGCCCCAGAAGATTTTACCCCCTTCACGACCAGAGCATTTTTTGCTTTTTGGCACTGCGCTGCTTTAACTGGTAATTGCGCAGTCATGCAATGCTGTACACAAACTAAATTTGCGTTCTTTTTTCTCTCACAAATAGAGCTTTCTTTTGGTGGTATTTGATTACCTCTGGGATTTAATTTTTTTGCAATATAAATAAAAAAAGACAGAAAAAAAAAAAAAAGAAAAAAAAAGATATTTTCTACTTTTTGTTATGAAAAAAATTCAATAAACTCAATTTTAGTCATACATTTAGGCCATAATGTATACAGCCACATGTACTGGGTAAACATAAATAAATAAATCAACAAGCGTATATTTATTGGTTTGCGCAAATGTTATTGCGTCCATAAACTATGATGCATTTTCTGGAATTTACGCAGCTTTTAGCTTATGACTGCCTATCTCATTTCTTGGGGTGCTAAACTGGCAGGGCAGTACAAAACCCATCCAAATGACCCTTTTTGGAAAGTAGACACCCTAAGAAATTTGCTGAGAGGCACGTTGAGCCTATTGAAAATTTGATTTTTTGTTACAAGTGATTGAAAATTGACCAAAAAAAAATAATAGGATTTTTTACTTACCGTAAAATCCTTTTCTCCGAGTTCATGGACCGACACAGCTTCTCTATTGACATAGTGGGTATTATCCGTTAATTAGGAGTGACTAGGCAGAAAACTTGTAAAAAGTGTTGCATCACACCTTCTACAGTACCGCCCAGGGGGCGGACCCTCTGGGTATATCCCCTCACTCTGCATGTCGCAGATCAGTTTGTCAAAAAGCAGTATGAACTTAAAAGGAGGGTTGGGTGCTGTGTCGGTCAATAAACTCAGAGAAAAGGATTTTACGGTGAGTAAAAAATCCTATTTACTCTTTCGTTAATGGACCAACACAGCTTCTCTATTGACATAGTGGGACGTCCCAAAGCAGTGTCAAAGAAAAAAACGAGGGGTGGTAACAGCATTAAAACAACTTCACCACAAAACAAAACAGAGGAGTTGCAACTCTAAACGGCCGCTGCAATAGCTAGCGGCCGAAAGAAGCATCCGAAGATGCACACACATCAACTTGTAAAGTTTAGTGAAAGTGTGAACAGACGAGCATGTTACCGCCTTACACACCTTGTGAAAACAGACGCTTGATGCTCTCAGAGCTCGGACAGCGTCCAAGAAATACGTTGTCGTTTCCTTAGGATTCGACGGATGAGGACACAAGGATAGCAGTACAATGTCTTCCTAGATGGAAGGTCGAACGACCCTAGGAAGAAGAAGGCTGCGAACGCAGCACCACCTATCCTTGTGGAAGATCAGATAAGGAGCCTTGCATGACAAGGCTGCTGGCTCAGAAAACCGTCTGACGTAAGCAAGAGGCATCTTTTGCCCTGGTCGACTGTGCCGGGAAAGAGGCGCCTGACCCTTCATGGCATAAGCCTGATCACCATCTGTCAGATCCACCTAGAGATGGTGGCCGACGAAAACCGCTGGGCCCTACTAGGGACCAGCCACTGAAACAAACTGAGCCTGGACTCCGGAACGGAGCAGTGCTAGACAAGCATTCTCTCACAATGTCCAAAGAATGCCACGTCGTCTCCTTAGGATTCGACGGATGAGGACACAAGGATGGCAGTACAATGTCTTCCTTGAGATGGAAAGTCGAACACGACCTTAGGAAGAAACGAAAGCTGCGGACGCAGCACCACCTTATCCTTGTGGAAGATCAGATAAGAAACCTTGTATGACAAGGCTGCCCGCTCAGAAACCCGTCTTAACTGGCATAACAGCCACAAAAAGGACCACTTTCTAAGAAAGTGTCAACAAGGGAATCTCCCTGATGTTCTCAAACAATGGTTTCTGAGACACTTAGAGGCCATGCCGTTGAAGCCATCGACTGCAGGCAGGATGACATGGGACCTTGCGACAGCAGGTCCTCTCGTAGTGGTAGACGCCAAAAGGACGTCTGCTACACAAGCCCCACGGAGGTAGTGGAGGGTGGCCCGGAGAAGCCGCCTGCCGAACCCACTGTACAAACGTTCTCACTAGAGAGTGAGCCACCAGGGGTCGTTGAAAAGACAGCCAGGGCAGATACCTGCCCCTTAATTGTACTTAAGGAAAAACATTTTTTTGGCCCGTTCCCTGCTGAGAACAGCAGGACTCTGGAACCAATAAGTACGCGGATGCCACCTCATCTCCTCGCAATAGGATATGCAGGTCTTCCAAGTGCGATGGTAATCTTCCTAGGGGATGATTTCCGAGCACTCCTCATGGTAGAGATCACCAAGTCTGACAGGTCCCGGTCTCTTAGCACCTGGCTCTCAAGCAATGCCCTCAAGCCAGTGACTGTAAGAACAGTATGGCGTACGGGATCTAGCAACAGCAGGTCCTTCTTATGGTAGATGCCAAAAGGCGTCTGCTACCAGATGCACTAGATCGGCGTACCAAGAACGCCAAGGCCAATTCAGAGCAATTGGGACCATTGTAATCCTCTCTGCCTCCAGTCTGTGAAGCAGATGAGGAAGGAGCTTCCGAGGGGGAAAGGCATAGATCAGTCGGTACTGACTCTACAGTGCCATCAACGCATCTGTCGTGTTTGCCCATGGGTCTCTTGACCTGGCCACAAATCTCAATACCTTCCGATTGAATTGAGAAGTCAGGAGATATACGACTGGCGTGCTTCCCCTCTGGTAAGGGAGCCCCTTAGGAGGTGAGCGACCTCCGATGCTGCAGCAGGGCTGCTTGTTCCTCCTTGATGATTGACCTACGCCACCACTGTGGTGTTTGTCCAACTGGATTCTGATTGGACGCCTTGTAGCCTCTGAGACCATGTGGAGAGGCAAAGTCAGATCGTCCGAGTTTCAGGCTAATGATCTACAATGGGATTCGTCCGGAGTCCCGCGACCCAGGTTGACTGAGCTCTTCAGACTCCTCTGCAACCGGGAAGACACGCGTCCGCCGTGACCACTATCCAGTAAAAAGAAGGAACAACTTCCCAGACAAAATGCTGGTGAAGTCGGCCACCAACTAGGGAGGTCCTGATTAGGTGGCTCACCCAGATTTTGATAATCCAGGGATGAAGGGCACTTGACTCTTCAGGACAGAGTTACCTTCTGTAACACTCGTGTGAAATAGCGCCTATGGTACCACCTCGAAGGAGGCTACCATGAGGCCCAGGACTCGCCTGCAAAAGTGGCGTGACAGCCCAACTTTGGGATGTCCACTGCCGCACCACAGCCCGAAGGGTCTGCAACTTTCCCCTAGGGGGAAAGAAACGTACACCTCTGAGGAGTCCAGAATCAACCCTAGACACACTAGGAGTTGGGACGGTTTCAATACTGACTTCTGAGTGTTGAGCACCCAACCAAGTATCGGAGGGTCTGACAGGTATAGACCCACTCACTTCTAAATTTAGTTTGAAGTGACCCTCAGAAGATCGTCCAAGTTGCCCCTAATAGCGAAGCCACGCTGTCTTAATAGGGCCAGAATCGGGGCAAGCACCTTGGTGAACACCCTTGGTGCCAATGCGAGGCCAAAGGGGAGAGCCACCCTTGGCAGTGGTCTTCCCCGGCCACCAACGCAGACATCTCTGATGCCTGGTGCATATGGAGACATGCAGTATGCGTCCTTGAAGATCAAGGATGCCGAAAATCCCCTGGATGGAGGGCAGCGACAACAGAGACTCTTTGTACTTTCACAAAGCAGTTGAGGGTCCTGAGATCCAAGATTGGACGAACCCCCTCCAGTACTACGAACAGATTTGAGTAGAATCCCTGAACCTGTTACTGTACTAAGACAGGAAGGCTACCCTGCGTATCAGCAGGTCTTGTACCGCCCCATATAGGGCTTCCCGACAAGTTGGCAGAAGCTGGCGGTTAAGAGGGAAAAATTCTGTTCAGTAGGCAAGCAAGGTTGGGCTTGCAAACCCAGGGACGCTTGTGTCCCTCAGCAGGCGCTTTATCAGCCTGAGGTCGTTTACTTGCCGCACTAGGCGGACGAACGGACCGTTTGTGCGCGGTGAGGAGGGCCCTAGCCTATGGCGTGGCTCCTTACCTTCTTTGGATTGCAGAAGCAATGTGCTCCTACCTCCTGTGGCATCTCAAATGATGTCATCCAGCGAGGCCCCAAAAAGTCTGTCGCCTTAAAAGGGCAGATCCAAAAGGGCCTTCTTGGAAGATTGGTCTGCAGACCAGCACCATGGCCAGATCAGGTTTCGTAGCACCACCACATAACCCAAGGTCCAAGACAGCAAGGGGATAGTATCCAAGTCTGACTCGCAGACAGGCTCAAGGCCCTGTACCAACTGGTCGCCCAGAGCTACCTCGTACGGAGGAGCCTCCCGTGCTTTTAACCCCTGGAGTAGCAATCTTTGCCTACTCAGTAAGTATCTGAGGCATCATAAAAAAAACCCAGCCATAATGGACGTACCTCTGAGTCTCCCACTGTGTATAGGTAGTGAGTGTCCCTGAAGACAGGAGCCCCTTCCACTGGAATCGTGGTAACTTAAGTCTGGACACAGGGGGGTCCACTATCGGGGGAGAGGTCTATCCTTTCAGGAACTCTCAAGGGGTATCGGACCGCCCAAAAAAAAAAAAACATCTTTGTGGCTGAAAAAAGAAAAAAAAACCTCAGTGGGTTTTCCCCACTCCTTGTACAAGAGCGTATCAATATAACAAACACAAGGAAACACCTTAGCAGTTCGGGCTGGCTTTTTGGGAACCCAAAGGGGACCGGTGTCTCTGCTGCTTCTGCAGCATTCTCTATTTGCAGTAAACAGGTCAGATACCAAAGCCTTCTTGTGTGCTGACCTGGACTTGGAGCATTCTCACTGTCCGATCGGTCACGGTTTGTAGTCTCTGATGCATCAGAATCCGGGCCATGAGCCATAGCTGGGCCTGGTTCTGCATCAGAATTATCCCCGGAAGATTGCAGGGGACGGGGGAGTTTACTACCACCCGTGTTCCCGTGTGCCGCTTCCATCCTGGCAACAGACCTAGCGTCCACAGATACATCAGGGGCACCAGCTGCCACATCAGGTGTTTCAGGAGAAAAAAATGTCTGCTCCAGACGCCTTGCTGACCCACGCGCAGATACCCACAGGGCTCCAGGCAAGGTATCAATAGGCCACCCTCCTAGCTGATACAGAGATGCAGGGTCTCCCAGAGGACTCACCACCCTTGAAACGGTACCGCTATGCTGCCGTGTGCTGCGCCTATGATGCTATCCCATCGCTGCTGTGTCAGTCTGATTCTTTATCAGCACTTCCTTGTGAATTTTTGCCAGTGCAAATGCACCCTAGAGGCCGGGGACTATCGCAAAATTTCCGCCAAGCGGCTGTATGGAAACACTGTGGGCTGTAAGAAAATGTCCGCCGAGCCGAATATAGAGGCAAACGCGGCCGTGGACCACAAAAAGATGGCCGAGTGGCGGTATATACATACAGCGTGAATCCTAGGAAACATGGCCGCCTGAACAGTCGATAGAGGCCAAAGAGGGTGTGAACCACAAGAAAATGGCGCCGAGCGGTGATATACACATATAGGCGGGAAACCACAAGAAAATAGCCGCCGGACAGTCACTAGAGGCCGAAACAGGCATGGACCACCGCAAAATGGCCGCCGACAGCATGGAGGGGAAAAAAAACACACAGGTAAGCAGAAAATGACATTTTTTAAATGACAGCTAAAGCCAGCCGTGCTCCAGATGGAACCCCTTAGGTGACCCCCAGCACCCAGCAACCTTAGCTCAACGCCCAGGGAGGAGGGAAGGCAGGGAGAGAGGAAAGAAGGGGGCCACAACCACTTACTTGATCTCTCCAGGAATGTCCAGCCAAGTCACCCTGCTGAAGCAAGGAAGCTACTTACCCTTCCTGCGTGTATCCTGCTGGAAGACATTCCACAACAGATCATCATCCGCGCACGGAAGGTGACTGTCGGCCAGGCATGCTGTGATTTGACCCTAGGGAACGATCATATGCATGCCCTGGTGAGCGACACTCACCGGACAGGCTGCTGCGACTCGGCCTAAAGGTCAGCCGAAGCTGAGCGGTCCGATGCAAGCCTTGGTGCGTAAGCTCACCGGACACCCGTAGAGCGACGGGTATGTCATAGAAAAACCAAGCGCGTAGCTAGGGTCGGCACACGCTTGATGGCCGAAACTGGGGCGACTACAAGGATCGAGGATCCAGCCTGTCACCAAGTCGGCAGTTAATCGAAGATCGCAGGAAACAAAAAACAAAATGTAGAAAAAAAAATTTTCCCCCGTACCAATGGGCCCGAAGGGAGCCATGTCCTACTCCTTGCTAGACAGAAAAAAACTGATCTGCGAGATGCAGAGTGAGGGGATATACCCAGAGGGTCCGCCCCCTGGGCGGTACTGTAGAAGATGTGATGCAACACTTTTTACAAGTTTTCTGCCTAGTCACTCCTAATTAACGGATAATGCCCACTATGTCAATAGAGAAGCTGTGTCAGTCCATGAACGATACAAGTAAAAACATATTTACTCTATCAATATATTGCTCACACATTCCATGGGTATATGTGGAATTACACCCCAAAATACACTCTGCTGCTTCTTCTGAGTATGGTAATACCACACGTGAGACTTTTTGGGAGCCTAGCCGCGTACAGGACCCCGAAAACCAATAATCGCCTTCAGGCTTTCGAAGGGCGTAATTTTTTGATTTCACTCCTCACGGTATACCTAGCACAGTTTCGGAGGCCATGAAATGCCAAGATAGCACAAACCCACCCCAAATGACCCCATTTTGGAAAGTAGACACCCCAAGCTATTTTCTGAGAGGCATGTTGAGTCCATGGAATATTTTGCCACATTTTTCGGGAAAATTACAAAAAATTGTTTGCTGAGAGACATGTTGAGTATTTTGCATATCTCACTTTTTGTCACAAAATTTTTAAATTGTAAAAAGAAAAAAATAAATCCAAATTTTCCCTTTCTTTCTTCATTTTCCAAAACAAGTGAGAGCTGCAAAATACTCACCATGTCTCTTAGCAAATACCTTGGGGTGTCTAATTTCCCAAAAGGGGTCATTGGGGGGGGGGGGGTGTTTGTGTTGTGAGGAGTGAAATCGCCCTAGGAAAGCCTGAAGGCGGTGATTGGTTTTTGGGGCCAGGTACGCGACTGCCAAATAGTCTCACACATGTGGTATCCCTGTACTCAGGAGAAGCAGCAGCATGTATTTTGGGGTGTATTTTCACATATACCCATGGCATGGTTGAGCAATATATCTTTTAAGTGGCAACTTTGCGTTAAATAAAATAAAAGCATGTTTGGAATCTTCCAGAAACTTCTGGCAAAATATAAAATATTCCATGGACTCAAAAAACCTCTTAGCAAATAGCTTCGGGTGTCTACTTTCCAAAATGGGGTAATTTGGGGGAGGGGGTGGGGGTTTGTGCCATCTTGGCATTTCATGGCCTCCGAAACTGTGATATGTAGTGAGTAATGAAATCAAAAATGTATGTCCTAGTTTCCAAAATGGGGTCATTTGAGGGGGGTTTTGAACTGTCCAGGCATTTTATGACCAACATTAGAAGCTTATGCCACACATACCCCACTCTAACCACTTGAACCACTAAGTCCTTTCTGACATTTTTCGTTTACATGAAAACATTTTTTTTTTCCCGAAAATTACTTTGAACCCCAAAACATTATATATTTTATTTAAAGCAGAGGCTCTACAGATTAAAATGGTGGGTGTTTGCATTTTTTCCCCACACAGTATTTGTGCAGTAATTTTTCATGTGCAATTAAAAAAAAAAAAAAATAATAAAAAAACTTTTTGGAATTTTAATGCACAAAAACACTATATTGCCCAAATGTTTTGTTGAAAATTACGCACACCCATGCAGCAGCGACAATCTACATACATTTTTTAAAAGCTAAAATTACTGCCCTCAATCTGATGTTTGCGGTGATACCTCACATGCATGGTTCAATTGCTGTTTACATACGACACGAGACAGATGCTTGCGTTTGCCTTTGCGTGCAAAGGTCAAGGGAGAGATTATATGAACATATGAACCAAACGGTCCTATTAGGATATTCGTGCGGTTATAGGAACAGACAGTCACATTTATTTGACCTGGTCTGATATCCCCATGTTCAACAGCGCTCAATCGTAGAGTACATCCTGCAGTGGTGGCTGTATGTTCTTTATAATAATTTACTGGCTGTTTCATTACCTTAGGAAGATTGTTTTTTCTTAATTTACATCTACATGCTATGCTCCTGAAGAAGCATGACTGCACGCGGAACTTGTCGAGCGAATGTATCGTCATATTCAACAAATTCATACCGCACCATCCCTACTTTATCTACTCTTTGGATTGTACACTATATGGAATGCTCATTGCTAATCTTCCATCATCCAATTGAAAGTTATGGTTATGTACAGTGGCGGTATTGTTGTATTGATGTAGATGATGTGGACTCTTTTTAACAAGTCTGTTTAGATTTATGCTGAATAAATTTATATATTTTTAACAATTTACTTTACGTATTATTGTGCCTAAAAAGTCCAAGTCCCCAACTCCTCATTATCTAATAATTTTAGGATGTGGCACATTGTTACTTATGTTGTTATCCACAGATACCACACTGTGCCGTGATACAACACCTCTATTCTATTCCAATTATTTATTGTTACTTAGTATTAATTAGATTTTTATTTACTTGTGTATTTATTTTACATTTATTTATTCAATTATTATTATTCGTATACTAAATAAAATTAAATAAAAATAAAAATAAAATAATAAATAACCCTAACCCTAACTTCTAATCCCAACCCTAACCTAAACTAAACTCGAACCCCTTACCCAAATGAAAAAACATTCTAATAAATGAATAATAATAATAATAAAAGAAGAATCAAAAGCTAATGGAAAAGCTAAAAAAAGCTGAAATACCTAGCAACAAGTGATGCAATAATAGTTTTCTCTATTGGCTTATAACAATATGCCAAAGCCCAAAACCGCTGCATACAAACACGAATGTCACGCATAAAAATGTGCCAAAATCGTGCAAAAAAAAAAAACGCTCAAAAAAGCTACGCTCAGATGTGAATGCAGCCTAACCGTAGAACGACATACCCGCAAAGCAAACACGATAAAAGACAGTAACATAAAACATTACAGTTTAGCATAAAATACAGTAAAATAGAGCGAGAGCAATAAAACGACAACTATTTTTGGCTTTTATATATATATATATATATATATATATATATATATATATATATATATATATATATATATATATATTTTAATGATTTCTTTTCCCCCCGTTTTTTTTTTTTTTAATACTTTTATTATAACTTTGAACGTTCCAGCTTAGGGTCTCTCAAAATGCGATGGCCATCTTATCTTTCGAGACCCTGTGTGATAGTGTTGTGTTCCCTAGCACTGTTCCGTGCTGTACACTATGCCAATACTCCACTAGTGCGTAGTAGCAACGGCAACAGTACCCGATGCAGAAACCAGTTTAGTCAGGACAGGAGGGACAAAAATAGCAGTTGTCACGCCTATGTCAGCATTTTCTACAGACACATCTTCTTTGGAGTGCTCTTTGGGTAGGCTCGCTGCATTTGGATTGGGAATTTGGCCCACAGCACCTTCTGGAAACAGGACTGTGATGATCTCTTCCTGGAATTTTAGGAAGGATCCAGTTGGCGTTGAACAGAGCCAATTGAAATAAGTATACAAACACTTTTTTGTACCAGCATCTGACCTTACGGGCAACTAATTATGGCGCCATCATCTGGTCGTTGAAATCCACCTCTCCCATTTTAAGGTTGTATTCGTGGACACAGAGGGGCTTTTCAACACCAGTCGCAGTTGTAATTTGGACTGACGTGTCTGCATGAATGTAAGACATAATGAAAACGTTCCGTTTGTCCTTTCATCTCACTGCAAGGAATTCATTGGACCTCAAGCAGGCTCTCTCCCCCAGTTTAAGTCGGGTATCTACAAGCCGTTGTGGAAAGCCCCAGCGATGAAATCGTACGGTACCACATGCACCAATTTGTAATTGAAAGAGATGTCTAAAAAGTGGCACGCTTGTATAAAAATTGTCCATGTATAAATGGTACACCTTTCTGAACAAGGATGACCCCAAGTACCAAACAATCTTGCCGCTGCTCCCTATGTAATCTGGGCAGTTGGGGGGCTACATGCTTCTATCTTTTCCCTCGCAAACCAGGAAACTATATGTATAGCCTGTTACCCTGTCACAGAGCTTATACATTTTGACCCCATATCTGGCATGTTTCCTGGGGGAAACTGTTTGAACACAAGGCAGACAGAGAACTTAATCAGAGACTCGTCAATGCAGACATCTTGATCGGGAATATACAAGGCTGCAATTTGTTGGTTGAAGTGGTTTACGAGGGGCCGAATTTTGTGGAGCCAATCATATTCAGGGATACCCCGGAAGTGCATGAACCACAAGATTTTCTCGTATCGATTCCTGGCCATGGCAGCAGAGAACACAGGCATATGGTGAATTGGGTCAGTGGACCAATATGACTGCAACTCACTCTTTTTAGTAATGCCCATGAGGAGGGACAGGCCAAGAAAGGTCTTAAATTTGGGAACTGTTATAGGTGTCCAGCAAAATTCTCTGGCAAGGGTCAAATTTGGATTTGCGGCGATAAATTGACCAGCATATACATTAGTTTGGTCCATAATAGATCTGTACAGATCTTCTGTGAAAATCAGCCCATAAAAGTAAAAGGGAAGTAAAATCCACTGTTTCCACCTGAGTTCCGGGTTGGCCAGTGAATGGGGGATGTACGGGTGCTGCGGAAGTGGTGGCCAATCAGGATTTGCAAGCGCATTAGGAAGGGCTCTACGGGCCTGTGATTGAATTCTTGGTGGCTGTGGGGCACCAATTGTGCTAGCCACGGCACCAACTTGAACTGCACTTATGGGACTCGCCACGTCACCAAGTAAAACTGCAGTGCTAGTTTGTCTACGACCAGGACATACTAGGCTGCTGGTGCTTGTCAGTTCACCAGAAGGTTGAACGGCACTAGTACTGGTTCCCTGCTACATACGAGAACCATGCGGTTGTTGCACCTCAGCAACAGAACGGGGTCGGGTACGCCTGACCTTAGCAGGGACCACTACTCTGTCGTCAGAGCTATCTCTCAGGTTGCCGCTGCACTCTACAGGTTCATATAGTGAGCCCGAATCAGATTGTGTTTCGGACAGTGAGACTTCCCCTGCGGTCTCATCGGTCATGCTTAGTATTTGGATTTACTTTGGGGATTTATGCTTTTACGGAGTATGAATGTGACCACCTCCAACATTATTATTTTTCCTATTGTACCATCTTCGTAGGTGTCTTTTGTTTGGTTACTTTGGTTCATACTCACCAATATTATATAAGTTTGGTGCATTTTCCCCATATTGCATGGTTTTTGTGGGAGTATTGCATAGGACACCAAAAATATATTGTATATGCCACAATGAAACCTCATATGATGGCAACATAAGGGTAAAAAAGGAACTAGCATAGTGTAATACTGTAAACAAAATGTATTTAAAACACAAGCAACTATTCCACTCATATTTAGGAATGCACTATCCCTGGTGCATACAGGTGATGAACTTGAAAATATACAGATCCGTCCCTGGGGGTCACAAAATCATCTGCAAGTCCTCGGCCCTGCTGCCCTCATGGGTGATCGTGTGCTTCCTACAAACGATGCGATGACGTCACAAGCCCCCGCGCTGGCACGTTTCTTCGCTCACATGCGACTTGATCAAAGGGCATACTCCTGTGGTCATCACACAAATATTTATAGTACTCCTAAACCAAAAACGCATGTGAGTGAGGAAAACGTGCCGGGGCGGGGCTTGCGACGTCATCGCATCTTTTGTAGTACAGTATTACACTATGCTAGTTCCTTTTTTACCCTTATGTTGCCATCATATATGAGAGATCACAATATCATGGATAATGACCCAAGAAAAATTAGCCAGCATCTTAATCCAACACGATCCCCACTGTTTGAAAAAAATCTGGGAACCCTGGGCTAAATATGTAGGGACTTCTATTTCTCATGATGTCCCATCGGCTATCACCCTCTCACAGCATTAGGTTAGACACGCTTTCCTTTCCTCTTCTCATCCCTTCTCAATTTCTCTCCTTTTATTTATTTTTCTTCTGTTATTCCATGATTTCGGGGTACCTGGAAATGACCCTAAGGAATCTCACCTCCTATCTTATTTTATCATAATAAAAGTTATGGAGAAGTTTATCTTCAGTCCTATATATTAGGCTGGATCTGCCTGACAAAATAGCCTTTACGGCCGCGGGTTGGGGCTGTTGGGGAGGGGAGAAGTTTTCTCGACCGGCACAGCATGATCCCGATAGGGGTGTCGGGAATGTCTCCACTTCCTAATTGTCCTATTTCAGGCCAGTTTTTTTCAGTTTGGCCTAGTAGACATATTATATCTCTTCATTATTTGTTTATTTAATAATTGCTTTTTCTAATAAGTCATCATTTTCCAGGATCCATTGTTAATGAAATTCTAGGACAATATATTGTATTATATTGTATTGTATTTCTTCTGAAAATAAAACTTTTGAAAGTGAGAGATCACGCTTGCAGGAGTTTACAATTGGGACCTTAAAAGATCCTGGATTGAGACCCTAAAGGGGAAGGTGCTACTTGGTTAGGGTGACCAGACATCCCCGGTTTCCGGGGACAGTCCCCAGACTGAGGACGCTGTCCCCGGACCAAATTTGTCCTCAGTTTTGTCCCCGGATTGGATTTGAACAGGGGCCCGGGCAATTTCAAAGACAGTCAGTGCAGAATAAAAAAAAAAAACAATTACACCCCCCTGCTCTGCCGCTCCTACTAGCTTAGGGGGGTGTACTCTTATCCATTATCTGTGCCCCTCTCTGATAATCATGTTCTGGTCGGAGTGGAGGTATTATTTCTTCATTTTCGCCTATTCCGCTCCCGCTCACATGTTCTTCTGCCTTGGCTCAAGTCCCGGCCAGCCGCCTGCCTGCTTATCTCCTTGGCTTCCCTGGCAGAGTGATCTTCCTTTGCTCCCCACCCAGTAGTAGCGGGGGCTTTAAATAGAAAAAAAAAAAAGTTGAACTCAGATACCCTAATTTAAATAGATTGCCTGAATGGCCCAACCAAGTGGCATGCATGTTGATTAAAACCCATCCATTCTGAGGATCAATTCTTAACGGACCAATATTGGAACTCGGGTATTCCTATTACAGCACAGAGCATAAGCAGAGATAGAAATGAGTAAAGATAATTAAATACACCCGATAGAAATGACAAACATGTAAACACACAGATCCACGGCCTGTCAGAGGAGACCGATGGTGTGTTCCCAGTACAGAGGAACACCGATCGGTCTCCTCCCCTTGTGAGTTCCCTCCCCCTAAAGTTAGAATCACTCCCTAGGATACACATTTAAGCCCTTCCTCGCCCCCTAGTGGTAACTAACCCCTTCCCTGCCAGTCACATTTACACAGTAATCAGTGCATTTTTATAGCTCTGATCGCTGTATAAATGTGAATGGTCCCAAAATAGTGTCAAAAGTGTCCGAAGTTTCCGCCGCAATATCGCAGTCACGATAAAAATCGCAGATCGCCGCCATTAGTAGTAAAAAAAAAAACAATAAAAATGCCATAAATTTATCCCCTATTTTGTAGACGCTATAACATTTGCGCAAACCAATCAATATACGCTCATTGTGATTTTTTTTACCAAAAATATGTAGAAGAATACATATCGGCTTAAACTGAGGAAAATTTTATTTTATTTTTTTAAATGGGATATTTATTATAGCAAAAAGTAAAAAATCGTTTTTTTCAAAATTGTTGCTTTTTTTTGTTTATAGCGCAAAAAATTTAAAACGCAGAGGTGATCAAATACCACCAAAAGAAAGCTCTATTTGTGGGGAAAAAAAGTATCAACATTTCAGATCGGTACATTGTTGCATGACCGCACAATTGTCATTCAAAGTGTAACAGCGCTGAAAGCTGGTCTGGGCAGGAAGGGGGTGAAAATGCCCTGTATTGAAGTGGTTAAAGAACTCCAGGATTATATTTGCACAGTAGTCCAGTATAGTAAGTCAAGCAAAATTGCAAAACTGCTGACAATGTATTGATCAAAACTGTGTACTTTATCTAAAACTCAGTTTTAAAAGCTGTGATGTCATCATTCTGCGCTGAAAGTTTCTCAATCCACGGGGTCCAGGGGGAGGTGTCTCAGAAGCGATGATGCCACTTTTCGATTAGTGCTTATTGCCGCTCACTGAGACTACACATCCCAGCATGCCCGTTGATATAGAGTCGTTTTGGGCAGGACTGTGGGCAGGGCCGCCATCAGGAATTTTGGGGCCACTTATACAGCTTCAGGCATGGGCCCCCCTGGAGCAGAGGAGAACCGGGGGGGGGGGTGCTTCCACCGCAAATTGAGAAGCGGGGGGGTGCTGCCGCCGTGAATTGTTGAGGTCGGGGGGGGGGGGGGGGGGTGCTGACGAACAAAAAACATCTAAGTAAAAAAAAAAGGGGGGTTGCCACCCGGGGGGCCCTGGGGACCTTACAAAAAAAAGGGGGTTGCCATCCGGTGCCCTGGGGACCTCCTACAAAAAAATATAAAATAAATAATAAAATAAAAAAATTGTATAAAAAAATAAGGGGGGTTTCCATCCGGGCCCCTTACAGGTGTACTGCCTGTACCCCCCTGATGGCGGCCCTGACTGTGGGCATGTGTGCAGTGGATCTATGTGCTACACAGAGGCTTCGGACTCCCCCCACCCACATTGCTTTGCGCTCATTTTATGTCTGTACATTGTACATCGTTTCCCCATGGTGCGATATGGGAAGTGGATGTGCTAAGGCTTGCTTTCTCTGAGCCACACATATCTTGGTCTGCCAGTGAACTGTCTGGTCATAGGAGGTGGGACAGACCAAGATGCAGTGGCCAAACCATTCAATTACACAACACAGTGGGTGGATGAGACTGGGAGTCCGAGACTCCTTCCTCCACCCACTGCAGTGAGCAGCAGTGTGATTATATGCCCCCTGCCTTTACTAAAAAATACATGGGTGATTGAACAAGACCAGTGGCTGCGGGGATAGACGACACATCAGTCACCAGTCTTTTAGACAGGATAGAGGGGGGATAGAGGGCTATTCACTGAACAAATAAAGCTAGATTCCTCACAGACAGATGGACTTTGCTCAGTAAGACCAACAAATTATTAAAAAAGGTATGGAAGCACCTTTACACATATGTAATACAATTTCTGCCAGGAGTTCTGTTTTAATGGACAGCTTTCCCACTTATCAATTTTTTTTAAAGAACTTAATGCATTACAGAATAAAATTACCTTGGGATTCCTTAAAACCAGGTAGATTTTGAAGGACTTCATAGCACATGCTGTACATACTTTTACACAACGCTTCCTGCACAATACTGCAAAGCAAGCTATGACGCTTCAGAACATCCATCTGGTCACAGGGCCATACTGCACTGTGTATATTCCAATCACACTCTAGAATTTGCATTAATGGGAGGGGAAAAAAAACAACATATAAACGCATTAGAACGTTATGTGTAAATCAAGAATTATTTTGAACCTCTCATTTGAACAGGAAAAACTTCTCACCTTGCCAAAAAGACCCTACAACTCACCCATGAGAGCCTATCCCTCCCAGACTTTCGGATGTACTATTAGGTGGCGATTTATGTCACCGTGCGGTGGTGGTTCTCCCAGCCAGAGGACAATCCAGCAGTTACTGTGGAGGCAGCACTCGTAGGGTCTTGTGCCATTCTCAGCAATTTGGTTTTTCATGGCCCTAGTGCTCATTCTTCGCTCATCTGTCTGATGAGAAACACTATCATAGTCTGGAGTCAGGCAAGAGCATGGTATTGCTCCCCTGTCTCCCCTCACATGCCCCCAAGGGCCAATCCTACCTTTCCCCTTGGGTGCCCTGCCAGATCCACAAATCTGGAATACTTGAGGTGTACTCGAGGCATTTAAACATATTATGTCTGAGGGCAAATTGATAAGTTTTGCCAAGCTTAAAGTGGATGTAAACCCAATTCATGAAATTTGAGCTGAGCACATATATCTGTAGTGTTTTTTTATCTCTCTCCAAAACACTGTCCCGTAGCTCTGTTATCAGCCTGATAATTTCTGACAAGTTCTCCTACACAGGAGATAAAAGCAGCCTGAAGTTTGTGTCAGGGGAGGTTGCTATAAATAGATTAGCAGAGTGCTGCTAGATTCAGAGCAGAGCTCTGCACATTCCTTCCTTCGCCAATGTGAAGTGTGTGCATGTGTGTGTGTGTAGGGGGGGGGGGGGGGTGGTGTCTTTCCTCCAATCAGCTGTCTTGGCTGTATGCCAATCATCCACTCCCAGTGCTGAACAGGAAAAGAAAATCTGTAATACGATGTGCAGTTTCTAAAGAATGTATAAAGATGAAGACAGCATATATGCATGTAAAATGTATGTAGGGAAATTTGTTTCATCCCTGTGCATCATCTGAGGCTGTTCACATCACTGGGTATAGGGAGAGTGTTTACATCCACTGTAAAGTGATTGTAATGTCTTCTTTTTGTTCTTTTTTTAAATAACAGGTTATACTTGCCTGCTCTCTGCAGTGGATTTGCACAGAGCAGCCTGGATCCTTCTATTCTTGGGTCCCTCGCCGGTATTACTGGCCTCTCCTTCCTGTCGAGTAACCCCACAGCAAGCAGCTTGCTATGGGGGCACCCGAGCTGAGCTGCAGCTCCGTGATTCAGACACGGAGCTGCGGTTCGGCCCCACCCTCTCTCTCCTGATTGGCTAGCTTGATTGACAGCAGCGGGAGTCAATGGCGCCACGGCTGTGTCTCAGCCAATCAGGAGGGAGAGCTCCAGGCGGCCGAGGTATTCGTGTACATCGCTGGATAGAGATGGGGCTCAGGTAAGTATTATGGGGGCTGATGCACACAGAAGGCTTTTTATCTTAAATGCATAGACTGCATTAAGATAAAAAACCTTCTGCCTTTACAACCCCTTTAAGATGAAATACAATATCTTTAATTAGAGGTTGTTTAGATAGCTACAACTAAGACATGCAGTGCAATCACAGTTTCACCCTTCACCCTTGAATTCGACCCCCTAGAGAGTTACTCATTTCAAAAGGGGAAACCTTTGTCCATTTATCTATCTGAGACTCTCCGTCAATCATTTGGTCAAATTTAGGAGACTTTTTCAGAAATGGCAAGCTGATCTGGCGGATTTTTTAGAAGATAACTGGGATGAAGAAATAAGCCACTATATTACTACAATGATTTTTGCCAAGGATAGGTTTATACAAAATTCCTCTACAGGGCATACTACACTTCCCACTGCCTAGCTGCTATGTACACTATAAGTATCCCACTATCTCATAGCATATTTTTGTTATGTGGTTTGGACCAGCCCCAGGATCTGTCCTTTTTGGGAAGCAGTACTTGAGGATATTAACGTTTCCTGTGACCTAGCCTTAAGTTTGGATCCTAAGGTAATAATGTTGGGTGTCCTGGGTGGTGCAGAACTGAGCCATTATGTGAAATTGTTGTCTTTTACAGTACTTTTTATGCTTGTAAGAAAATCCTTATAAAATGGAAGACTCCTTTACCTCCTACTATATCTTCTTGGCGAAAGCTGCCATTAAAAATGTCTTGCCCTTCTAAAAATTAACATAGAAAAGCCATAAATGACGCTCTACTTGACTGCGCTTTCCCATAACTATTTTCCCTTTGTCCACCCTTTCCCTGTTTTTACCTACACCCTCCTCTCCCCCACCTTCTTCTAACCCAACTCCCCATCTGGGTTTTTCCTTCAAATCACAGGTTTTACAATAGTAATGCCTGAATACTTGATTCTACCTGCCTTTATATGACCAAATGAGGATGTGTGGACATTGGTTATCACTTCCCAATACGAATACTGTGAGTGACCTAGTTTACTTCTGTACTGCTGACCCCATATATAATGTATACTTGTACTGTTTGTGAACCCCATTAGTCATTTTTAAAAAATGTTGTAAGCTGTACTTCCTATGTATATGCTGTAATTTTTTAACCACTTACGGACTGCCCGCCGCAGGAATACGTCACTAATTTGAAGAGGAATACTGTTGTTATGGTAGCAGCTAGCTACCATAACCCCGCTACTCTATCAAGAGCGGGCGGTCCGCTCTCAGATAAAAATGGTCTCTGTGGCGGATTCCCCACGAGATCGCTTTTATCGGCGGGCGGAGAGGGCCCCTCCCACCGCTTACCGAAGCCGTCGGCAGCGGCGGAGGGCGATCGGATGCTGTCCATGGCTGGGTATGAAGACGTGTGAGGGGAAGATGGCCCCAACCCGTCTCCATATTATTTCAGGCAGAAGCCGCGTCAAACCGTCAATTCCGCCCAATGCTCTTACATACATTTTTTTATTTATATGGTATGAATATATATATATATATATATATATATATATATAAATAAAATGTTTTATAATAGGAATAAAAGTGACCCAAATTTGTATTTATTTTTTTAAGACAGTGTCAAAAGAAACACATTTAAGTAAAATAAATAAGAAAAAAAACAAAACATTTTTGTAAAGCGCCCCGCCGAGCTCGCACGCAGAAGTGCCCGCATATGAAAACAATGTTCAAACCACACATGTGCGGTATTGCCGCGATCGTTAGAGCGAGAGCAATAATTCTAGCCCTAGACCCCCTCTGTAACTCAAAACATGCAACCTGTAGAATTTTTTAAACGTCGCCTATGGAGATTAAGGGTAAAAGTTTGTCACCATTCCACGAGCGGGTGCAACTTGAAGCGTGATTATTAAGGGTAAAAGTTTGTCGCCAATCCACGAGCGGGCGCAACTTTGAAGCGTGACATGTTGGGTATCAATTCACTCGGCGTAACATTATCTTTCACAAGATAAAAAAAGTCTTATTTTTTTAATTAAAAAAAGTGAATTCTTTCCAAAAAAGTGCGCTTGTAAGACCGCTGCGCAAATACGGTGTGACAAAAAGTTTTTCAACGACCGCCATTTTATTCTCTAGGGTGTTAGAAAAAAATACATATAATGTTTGGGGGTTCCAAGTAATTTTCGAGCAAAAAAAAATGTTTTTAACTTGTAAACACCAAATCTCAGAAAGTGAGGTCTGAGGTCCTGAGCACTCTGGAGAAGGTTTTCATCCAGGATATCCCTTTACTTGGCCGCATTCATGTTTCCCTCGATTGCAACCAGTCGTCCTGTTCCTGCAGCTGAAAAACACGCCCACAGCATGATGCTACCACCACCATGCTTCACTGTTGGGACTGTATTGGACAGGTGATGAGCAGTGCCTGGTTTTCGCCACACATACGGCTTAGAATTAAGGCCAAAAAGTTCTGTCTTGGTCTCATCAGACCAGAGAATCTTATTTCTCACCATCTTGGAGTCCTTCAGGTGTTTCTTAGCAAACTCCATGCAGGCTTTCATGTGTCTTGCACTGAGGGGAGGCTTCCGTCGGGCCACTCTGCCATAAAGCCCTGACTGGTGGAGGGCTGCAGTGATGGTTGACTTTCTACAACTTTCTCCCATCTCCCGACTGCACCTCTGGAGCTCAGCCACAGTGATCTTTGGGTTCTTCTTTACCTCTCTCACCGAGGCTCTTCGCCTCTGATAGCTCAGTTTTGCCGGACGGCCAGCTCTAGGAAGGGTTCTGGTCGTCCCAAACGTCTTCCATTTAAGGATTATGGAGGCCACTGTGCTCGTAGGAACCTTAGGTGCAGAAGAATTCTTTTGTAACCCTGGCCAGATCTGTGCCTTGCCACAATTCTGTCTCTGAGCTCTTCAGGCAGTTCCTTTGACCTCATGATTCTCATTTGCTCTGACATGCACGGTGAGCTGTAAGGTCTTATATAGACAGGTATGTGGCTTTCCTAATCAAGTGCAATCAGTATAATCAAACACAGCTGGACTCAAATGAAGGCGTAGAACCATCTCAAGGATGATCAGAAGAAATGGACAGCACCTGAGTTAAATATATGCGTGTCACAGCAAAGGGTCTGAATACTTAGGACCATATGATATTTCAGTTTTTCTTTTTTAATAAATCTGCAAAAATGTCAACAATTCTGTGTTTATCTGTCAATATGGGGTGCTGTGTGTACATTGAGGAAAAAAATGAACCTAAATGATTTTAGCAAATGGCTGCAATATAACAAAGAGTGAAAAATGTAAGGGGGTCTGAATACTTTCCGTACCCACTGTATATATATTTTTAAAAAACAAGGAGAGGGGCACCTCTGAGATAGAAATCAAAACAACAATTAAGACTTAATGCTTGAAAAAGGAGTGCCGTTGTTCTAAACATCCACAACGAGCCCGCTCAGAAACGCGTTGCATGTTTATGACGTCACAGCCCGGCGCTGTGTACTGTTGTGCTGCCCAAGTCCTGCTCAAGCCTCGCTTTGAACTAGATCACATGGTCGCGCTCCTCCATCCACCAGGAAGTGCAGTGAGCACTCGCGACCGCAGCACAACACTGCCAGCCATCCGGCTTTAGATGTCCTCCCTCCCTATTTCTGTGTTTGGAACCACAGACTGAAACAAAAAAACGCTCTGTTTTTATTCACTCTGCTTTTAAACTAACTCCAGTCTGCTGTGGCAACGAAAGATCCGTCCAGAAGGAAATCCTCCTGGTTTGCTTGCCATTTCCAACCTCCCTGACAGGATTCTTTGTGATGACAGCTCAATGGACCCTCTGTGACCTGTAGTCCACCTACTCTTCTGCCCAGCTGAACTCAACCGCTTCATTTTAAATGTGAGTGAACATTGCTACCAAAAAAAGTTTTTTTGATTTCTATCTCAGAGGCGCCCCTCCCCTTGTTTTTTCTGTTCTAGCTCACTGGAAAGTAGCTTCTGGTCCTGCTGGTGGCTGCCCTGACTGTTTTTTCCTCCATGTATACACCTGAGAGTTATCTCTCAATATATTGACCACGGACTATTTGGTACTCTACATCATAATTACTGAGGTATTTGTATAATGCGCCTTTATTACTTGTTTTATATATATATTTTTACAATGCTTTCTTTTTGGGTGAGGAGTGGAAGAGGTGAGTTGTGACGAAACACGTAGGGCAGAGCGACGTGCTAACATCACCACCACTCTTGTGTCTAGACAGGTGGGCTGTATTTGAATGTGTACGGTCGACACACCAAGTTTTAGGCGTTAATTTTTACTTTGCATTTTGTGAGTTTATGGATTTTACACAATAAAAGCTCTGTGGAGCCTCTTGGTCTCTTTCTTGGTACCAAACTTCATTCCTACTTGACAGATGACACCAGAGGTGTGAAGCAGCGTTGAGACGTGGACAAAGGCTCAGGCTGGGTGTTAAGCCACAGGCGTATATCGACCCCCTGTAACAAGGGGTCACCAGGAGCCGGTAAGCAGTCTCTACAGCTGGTGGTGGATTCAGTGTGTTTGGTGATGGAGGATGGATCATGTCATCATTAAGATCGTTTATTTCACATATCACTATTAAGGACAATTTTTGGAATTTTGCACTTTTAGATCATCAAGATCGTTTAACTTCACACATCACCAGTGCAGACAATTTTGCTACTGATCAAGATGTCTTTCAACTTATTATACCTCTTGTGTGTGTTGGTGATCTCGCGCCTTAAAAAGATATATATATAAATAATATATATATAGAAAATATACTATGAATAATATATTGGAAGTAAGCTGCTATCCCCAAGATTCCAAAAAAAGTGGTTCTTTTGAAATAATGTAGTGGATGGTTATATGTGCAAATTAACAAATATATTGGGGGCGCTGAGAAACTAATGAATCACTAACAATAAAATATATTAGTAAACATATTAATGGATTGATAATGGTTTAAATATACACACCAGCAAAAGTGAAAAAAATGGGTCACAATGATCATTCTATGGCTATCCAACCAATAAACACAATAACATGTGCAATCTCCTTAATAGATTAGCAAAAATGACCCATCAAATAAAAATCAAATCAATGAATTATGTGACACTGAGTGCAAAAAAACTTTAAAAATTGTGATGCCAATATTGATAATTAGATGTCCCAAATTGATTGAAACAAATATCAGCAATATAGTATATAATACACTGTGCAATATCAATAGTGACAACTGAATGTCCCAAAATTGTACAAATGTTGAAATAAATAAGAGTCCATGAGTAAAACGATAAATATGAATCCTTGTGCAAAAAGCTTATTCCATCAAAAATATTGCTTGAAGTGATAACCTTCACCAATTTAGTGTGAAACACCCGATAGTGCTCGTGGTAAATAAAGCAGCTTACCAGATGTTGTTGACTCTTTTAATTAAAAAGGAGTCATATACGCTTTTAGCAAGTTCCACTTGCTAACATGGATATTGATGTCAGATATAGGCATGGAAAATCCCTGCCTCCCGGAGGCTCGGATGAAGATGTATAAACCACAAGAAAGAGAAATGGAGCGGAAATAGTGCAATTCCGTTTAATAATAAAAATAAAGTAACAACATGGCAGCCAAATGCCCCCTTACTTGAATAGTGCCTTGAGCCCGGCACTGAGGCTGGTGAGCGTGGACTAGTAGGGCTAGTGACCCGAATAGAGATGAGCCGGCGTGCGTTCCACCTTGTTTGGAGGAAGAACCAGCAGGACCGGAAGTGTCGTCAGAGCGTAGTCTAGCGTCGCCTCGACAGCTGTTTCGTATTGCACGTCGTCAGGAAGCGTGCTAGACTACGTGAGACTGACTATTAAATACGGATGTCAATCAAGGAGAGGGGAGGAGTCACCGAAATCAAATCCAGCCTCAATGCCGTCTCTCCGCATTCACAGCAATAATTTTAATACAACGGAAGTCCATACAATTAAATAACAAATTAATATAAGTAATATATATCCCGCTGACAGCACATCTATTATACTACATAAAACATAGTATGCATACATAATCTATGCTAACTCTATAGCATAGATAAAAAGTCGTGCGCGATGATAGCGCCCTCTAGTGTATAAGTGGATAAAACCACTCTCAATCTGTATATTATGCAGAAAAGAGTATATAAAATGGTGTCATTGAATATAAATTATAAAAAAATTCCTAAAAAATAATTGATTTATTATATAAATTCATAAAACAATAAAAGACAATAAAAAACAATAAAAAAGGAATAGAAATATATAAATATATATTTCTAATTGAACCCATATATCTGCAATCCAAATTAGTAATTGGATAACTATTTATTCGTTAGTGAGGAAGCAATTCAAATCTAGGTCAATATTGAGGCCCAGCGGCTGCATGGTGGACAGTCTAAACAGCCACTGGGTCTCATTCTGGGATATGGCCTTGGTGAGGTCCGTCCCCCTCCAGTTAAATGTAGCCCTATCAATACCATAAAACACCAATTGGCGAGGATCTCTATTATGATATTGAAGAAAATTACGCGATACGCTATGGTTAGGAAAGCCTTTGGCTATATTTGCCACATGTTCATTTATCCTAATTCTGAGCTCTCTTGTAGTCCTCCCCACATATTGCAGGGAACAAGGGCATTCCAAAACGTAGGTCACATATCTGGAATAACAAGTAATTAAGGGTTTAATCTTAAATTATTCCTGTGTTACCAAGGATTTGAATTTACTTATTTTCTTGGTACGTCGAGATGTGGTACGGCAAGCCTTGCATCTAGTACAGTAGTGAAACCCAGACCCATCCAAAAAAGTCAGAGGTTTTTCAGGGGGGTCAGGAACATTAGCTGCAATGTTGTTTCTCAAACCTGGCGCCTTTCTATAAATAAATCTAGGCCTTTGGGGTATAATAGATGCCAAGTCTCTATCCTTTTGTAGTATAGGCCAGAACTTTTTGAAGATTTTTTCAATACTTTTGTATTGCCTATTAAAACCTGTGATAAATGGCAGTGTTCCCATAGTTGAAAGATCTTTTTTCTTTTTGGATTCCAGAAGGGAATATCTGTTCATACTCCCCACCTGTTTTTTAGCTATGACCAATTCATTCCTAGCATATCCCTTCTCACAAAACCGATCTGTAAGGATTGCTGCCTGAGTGTTATAATCGCTATCCTCAGCACAGTTGCGCCGGATGCGCATGAACTGGCCCTTGGGTATGGCCCCAAGCCATTGGGGATGATGGCAGCTGTTAGTTGGCACAAAGGCATTCCTATCGGTGGCCTTCAAGAATGTCCTCGTGCCAATCTTGCCATTTTGTTTGACCAAAGTAAGGTCCAAATAATTAATGGTTGTCAGACTAAACTCAGCTGTAAATTTTAGCCCATATTGGTTGGAATTTAAATCCTGCAAGAAGCTATGTAATGTGGTCTGGGATCCCTCCCACAACAACACTACATCATCGATGTACCTTTTATAATATAATAGAGATGAAAGTTGATCTGTATAAATGGTTTCCCCCTCCCATTTGTTCAGTACCAAATTGGCCACGCTTGGGGCATAACGAGCCCCCATTGCGACCCCTTTTATTTGTTTATAGAACTCCCCCTGTGCCCAAAAATAGTTGTTTCCCATAGCGATTTTGAGTCCCTCAACTAAAAAATTAATTTGGGATTTTTTGAGCTGTGAATCTGCAGTAAGTGCCACTTGGACTGCAGTAAGCGCATCCTCCTGTCTTATATTAGTATAGAGGGACTCTATGTCCACTGTAACCATAATGGTTGCATCTGTCACCTGGATGTCGGTGAGGGATTTGATCAATTCACGACTATCCTTGAGATAAGACCTGCCTTGAATAACCAAAGGCTGTAGGAATATATCTAAATATTCTCCTACTCTGGAGTAGAGGGAACCAATCCCGCTTATAATTGGGCGACCTGGTGGTTTTTCTTTATTTTTATGTATTTTTGGTAACACATATAGCACCGGAGTACGTGGTACTTTGGGTGAAAGGTACTGTGCTTCTTTTATATCTAGGATCTTTTGACTGACCCCTTTATCAATCCGAATATCAAGTTCTATCTTTAATTTGTTCAATGGGTTAAATGGCAGTGGTTTATATGTATTAGTGTCTTTTAACAACCTTTGGATCTCTCCATAGTAGTCATCTTTAGTAAGTATAACTACACCCCCCCCTTTGTCCGCTGGACGAACTACTATATTTTTGTTTTTTTCCAATTGTTTAATCCCCTCTGACAGGGATTGATTAGTTCTGGCCTTTTTAATTTCTAAGGATTTAATCTCATCTTGCACCATATGTTTAAACACCTCGATGTGATGGTGTGTTCCCTTTTGGGGATTGAATATAGAGTTATTTTTCAGCCCACTATGTTTGAATTTAGTCATTTCTATCATAGGGGGACTAGGATCCTTCTGAGAGAAGAATTTTTTAATATTGAGCTTCCTCACATATTTTTCCACATCAATAAAAAGTTCGAATTTATTAAGATTCTTGTTGGGTGCAAATTTTAATCCTTGTGTTAAAACATTTAATTCGTTTTCTGAAAACGAAACACCTGCTAAGTTAAAAATACCTTCATCTAGCTGTCTCTGTCTTTTTCTTTCTGGCTCCCCCTCTTCTACCTCTTTTTCTATATATTCTTTCGGGTATTGGGGTGTAATAGGTTGAATTTTGTAAGGTTCTTTCCATCCCCTCCATTCCCCCCCTTGTTGGTAGTTATTTTGATAGGGCGTTGGTCGTCCTCTAAAGTTACCCCTATAGTTACCCCTAGGGGGCCTAGGAGGAAAATGGCTAGGTCCTTGATGGTAATAAGGATAGCCATACTCATTAGATCTATTATCTAGGGGTCCATACCTGTTGTAAGTAGGTACTGAATAAGAGGTAGAGTAGTAATCATTTGACGGAGGATAATTGCCCCCATTTGGGGGTGGTGGGGGATAACCCCTATTACCTTGAGTGGCTGGGCCCTTAGGATTGGATGGAGCTTTAGATTTCTTTGGGGTATGGATTTTATTTTTGTTTTTAATTTTTATTGGCTGTGTATCCGTATTATGTACTTCCATATCCCTATCGACCGGGGATTCTTTAGGATTCTCCAAATCTAAATCATCCTGCCATTTGTATACCTTGTTTTCCTCATAATCTTTAATATCTCTCTGGTATTTTTTCAGTTTTTTCTGCTTAATCTCTCCATCATATTTGGATAGGTGGGTCTGAAGACTTTGCGCCCTCTCCAAATATTATTTGGTTCCCATAAAGGGCTCCATATTGTTTTTGAGATCAGCTATATTGGCTTCTACCAATTGATTTTTGGCTTTACGCCTCCTAATCATTAGCTGCATTAATTTTTGTTCGCAGCTATTAAAAAACTGAAACCATTCATCTAACAGAAAGAAAAAGACAAAGAGACAGCTAGATGAAGGTATTTTTAACTTAGCAGGTGTTTCGTTTTCAGAAAACGAATTAAATGTTTTAACACAAGGATTAAAATTTGCACCCAACAAGAATCTTAATAAATTCGAACTTTTTATTGATGTGGAAAAATATGTGAGGAAGCTCAATATTAAAAAATTCTTCTCTCAGAAGGATCCTAGTCCCCCTATGATAGAAATGACTAAATTCAAACATAGTGGGCTGAAAAATAACTCCATATTCAATCCCCAAAAGGGAACACACCATCACATCGAGGTGTTTAAACATATGGTGCAAGATGAGATTAAATCCTTAGAAATTAAAAAGGCCAGAACTAATCAATCCCTGTCAGAGGGGATTAAACAATTGGAAAAAAACAAAAATATAGTAGTTCGTCCAGCGGACAAAGGGGGGGGGGGTGTAGTTATACTTACTAAAGATGACTACTATGGAGAGATCCAAAGGTTGTTAAAAGACACTAATACATATAAACCACTGCCATTTAACCCATTGAATAAATTAAAGATAGAACTTGATATTTGGATTGATAAAGGGGTCAGTCAAAAGATCCTAGATATAAAAGAAGCACAGTACCTTTCACCCAAAGTACCACGTACTCCGGTGCAGGGGGGCTCAATAGCCACAGGGGTTCTTTCGCAAAGTGGGTTTTTTCGATAAGTGGACGCACTTCTGACTCTGCACTTATCTGAAGATATATTCTTTGTCTCTTTGCAGGTATGTTTCTGCTGTGAGCAATCCACCCTGAATTGAAACTGGAAAGTGTTTTGCCTAGTTTAAATTTGATATGGTATGTTTCTGCTGTGAGCAATCCACCCTGAATTGAAACTGGAAAGTGTTTTGCCTAGTTTAAATTTGATATGGTATGTTTCTGCTGTGAGCAACACCCTGAATTGAAACTGGAAAGTGTTTTGCCTAGTTTAAATTTGATATGGTATGTTGTGTTTGCTTAGCCCTCTATAGACCTGTCCACATTTCAATGCTTTATCTGCCTTGTCTTACCCAAAAAATTATGGCCCAGTGTCTTTTAGTGCCCTCTTTCCAATCTGTCTCTGTAGTAAGAATTTTGGCCTGTTGACCAGCAAACCTTTATTACTTCCTGATTAGATAATTGAAAAGCACCCACCCCCTATCCCCATCAGTATAAATATAAGCATCTTTCTGGGGGAAGCAATAGCAGGGGGGCTCAATAGCCACAGGGGTTCTTTCGCAAAGTGGGTTTTTTCGATAAGTGGACGCACTTCTGACTCTGCACTTCAGTGAATGCACAAAGCGGGGGAAAACAAAACACCTTAGAAATTGCAAAACAGGTAAATTTAAAAAAAAATTCAGCTTTTCCTTCCCCTTTAAAAATGCACTGTCTACCACTCCTTCTGACAGCTGTGTCTTCTATCCTTAAACTGTCCTTCCTACACCCCCCTTCTCCACCCCACACCTTATAGATATCATCCTCACTTCTGTCCTCTCCCTATTACTGCACTCACCAAATCTGGCTAATTGTATATTCACACCCCCAATATTCCAAACCACTGAGGCATGTCCCCCCACATAAATCACATTCCCACATCACCTCCCTCACCCTTCTGCTTCTCCTAGCCTCTGGTGATGTATCCCCAAACCCTGGGCCTCCTTCATCTAACTGTGCTCAACGTACCCATTACCCTACATCCTCTGGCTGCAGCCGCAATGCACACAATCTAGTTCACATTCCTCTCCTTCCCAAGACCAGACTCCCTCTCTCGTGTGCCCTTTGGAACGCTCGCTCTGTCTGTAATAAACTCACCTCCCTCCACGATCTCTTTATCGCTAACTCATTTAATCTACTCGCCGTCACCGAAACCTGGCTTCACGAATCCGACACTGCGTCTTCTGCTGCTCTATCCCATGGCGGTCTTCTCTGGACTCACTCCCCCAGGTCCAGCGGATGCAAAAGTGGGGGTGTTGGAATCCTTTTAGCCCCACATAGCACCTTTCAGGTACTTCACCCACCTCCCTCTCTGTCACTCTCCACATTTGAGGCACATTGCATTCGTCTCTTCTCCCCAGTTTCCCTAAGAATAGCTGTGATCTACCGGCCCCCCGGTCCACTATCTTCCTTTCTTGATGACTTCTCCGCCTGGTTACCCTACTTTCTCTCTTCTGAAATCCCCACAATCATTCTTGGGGACTTCAACATCCCTATTAATAACTCTCCTGCAACTTCCAAACTTCTCAGTCTAACCTCCTCCTTTGATCTGAAGCAATGGATACATGCACCTACTCACTCTGAAGGCAACACCCTTGACCTTGTCTTTTCCCACCTATGCACTCCATGCAACCTCTCCAACTATCCTTACCCTCTCTCTGATCACCACCTTATTAATTTCACTCTCTCCCTCTCCTCTGCCTCCTCTCCCCCCAAACGCCTAACGGTTACTCGTAGAAACCTTCACAATATCAACCCTTCTCTTCTATGCTCTGCAACTGACCACCTCTATGACAAAATCGCGCCCCTGTCCTGCACCCACCTAGCCACTTCTGTCTACAACACTACACTTCTAGCATCACTGGACAGACTGGCCCCCCTCACTACACGCAGAATAAGGCCCCACCCCCTACAACCCTGGCAAACAGATGATACTAGAAGTCTGAAAAAGCACAGCCGTGCTCTCGAGCGCCTATGGCGTAAGACTAAGTCCCAGAAAGATTTCGGCCAGTATAAATCTGCCCTCCAAATATACAATTCCAGCCTCCTCACTGCCAAGCAGACCTATTTCATCACCCTCATTAAAAACTTATCATTCCGTCCCCGTCTACTCTTCTCTACCTTCAACTCGCTCCTTCGTCCCCCACTGCCTCCGCCCACTAACTCACTCACTGCCCAGGAGATTGCCAATCACTTCAAACAGAAGATTGCTAGAATTCGCGAGGAAATCTGTACGGTTCAGATGCCCCCTATGCTATACACCTCATGCCCACAGGTACAATCTTTACTTCCCTCTTTCAATCCCACCACTATAGACGAAGTTGCTAAATTACTTGCTAATGTCCATCTTACCACCAGCGCTCTGGATCCTGTTCCCTCGCAAATGCTACGTTCACCCTCTGGCTCTATTCTACGCTCTATAACCCACATCTTCAATCTCTCTCTCTCTTCTGGCATCTTCCCTAACTCTTTGAAACATGCACTAGTCAGCCCCATACTTAAAAATCCCTCTCTGGACCCATCCAATCTTGACAACCTGCGCCCTATCTCCTTGCTCCCCTTTTTATCCAAACTCATTGAACGTCTAGTTTACAACCGATTGAGCGTCCACCTTGCTGATAATAACCTTCTTGATCCCCTTCAGTCTGGATTTCGTCCTCAACATTCCACAGAAACTGCCCTCCTAAAACTAACAAATGATATAGTAACGGCCAAAACTAAGGGACACTATTCCGTACTCCTACTCCTGGACCTCTCCGCTGCCTTCGATACGGTTGACCACCCCCTCCTCCTCAAAAAACTCCATGCCTTTGGTCTCCGCGACTGTACTCTTCGCTGATTCTCTACCTACTTATCCAACCGCACCTTTAGCGTTACTTACAACTCTACTTCCTCCTCTCCCCTTCCTTTCTCAATTGGGGTCCCCCAAGGTTCTGTTCTTGGACCTCTCCTATTTTCAATCTACACCTCCTCCCTGGGTCAGCTGATAGCCTCCCACGGCTTCCAATACCACCTCTACGCTGACGACACTCAAATCTATTTCTCTGCCCCTCAACTCACTTCTTCATTCGCCTCACGTATCTCTAATTTACTATCAGATATATCAGTTTGGATGTCACACCACTTCCTCAAACCTAATCTATCCAAAACTGAACTGGTCATTTTTCCTCCCCCTCGTGCCTCCTCCCCCGATCTCTCTGTTAAAATTGATGGCACAACTATCAGCCCATCCCCACACGCCAAGGTCCTAGGAGTAGTTCTAGACTCTGAACTCTCCTTTAATCCTCACATCCAATCACTGTCCAAATCTTGCCGCATCAACATCTCCAAAATACGCCCCTTTTTAACCAAAGACACAACAAAGCTCCTTATCCAATCGCCTCGATTACTGCAACTCCCTCCTCATTGGCTTACCTCAGAAAACTTTAACCCCCCTTCAGTCCATCATGAATGCTGCTGCCAGAGTCATCCACCTTACCAACCACTCTGTGTCTCCTTCCCCTCTCTGTCAATGCCTCCACTGGCTTCCACTTACCCAACGAATTAAATTCAAAATACTAACGACCACCTACAAAGCCATCCACAACACTGCCCCCAGCTACATCACTGACCTAGTCTCTAAATACCAACCTAATCGTTCTCTTCGTTCTTCTCAAGACCTCCTGCTCTCTAGCTCGCTCATCACCTCCTCCCATGCTCGACTCCAGGACTTTTCCAGAGCCTCCCCAAGCCTATGGAACTCCTTACCCCAATCGGTCCGTCTATCTCCTTCTCTATTAGCTTTTAGAGGATCCCTAAAAACCCTCCTCTTCAGAGAAGCCTATCCCACCCACACCTAATAACTATATTTCCATTCTGTCCACCTGATCATCCCCCACAGCCAATACCCTTTGTTTCACGTGACCCTCCCTTCTAGACTGTAAGCTCTATCGAGCAGGGCCCTCTGATCCCTCTGTATTGAATTGTATTGTGATTGTACTGTCTTCCCTGATGTTGTAAAGCGCTGCGCAAACTGTTGGCGCTATATAAATCCTGTATAATAATAATAATAATATGTGTTACCAAAAATACATAAAAATAAAGAACCACCACCAGGTCGCCCAATTATAAGCGGGATTGGTTCCCTCTACTCCAGAGTAGGAGAATATTTAGATATATTCCTACAGCCTTTGGTTATTCAAGGCAGGTCTTATCTCAAGGATAGTCGTGAATTGATCAAATCCCTCACCGACATCCAGGTGACAGATGCAACCATTATGGTTACAGTGGACATAGAGTCCCTCTATACTAATATAAGACAGGAGGATGCGCTTACTGCAGTCCAAGTAGCACTTACTGCAGATTCACAGCTCAAAAAATCCCAAATTAATTTTTTAGTTGAGGGACTCAAAATCGCTATGGGAAACAACTATTTTTGGGCACAGGGGGAGTTCTATAAACAAATAAAAGGGGTCGCAATGGGGGCTCGTTATGCCCCAAGCGTGGCTAATTTGGTACTGAACAAATGGGAGGGGGAAACCATTTATACAGATCAACTTTCATCTCTATTAGATTATAAAAGGTACATCGATGATGTAGTGTTGTTGTGGGAGGGATCCCAGACCACATTACATAGCTTTCTGCAGGATTTAAATTCCAACCAATATGGGCTAAAATTTACAGCTGAGTTTAGTCTGACAACCATTAATTATTTGGACCTTACTTTGGTCAAACAAAATGGCAAGATTGGCACGAGGACATTCTTTAAGGCCACCGATAGGAATGCCTTTGTGCCAACTAACAGCTGCCATCATCCCCAATGGCTTGGGGCCATACCCATGGGGCAGTTCATGCGCATCCGGCGCAACTGTGCTGAGGATAGCGATTATAACACTCAGGCAGCAATCCTTACAGATCGGTTTTGTGAGAAGGGATATGCTAGGAATGAATTGGTCATAGCTAAAAAACAGGTGGGGAGTATGAACAGATATTCCCTTCTGGAATCCCAAAAAAAAAAAGGTCTTTCAACTATGGGAACACTGCCATTTATCACAGGTTTTAATAGGCAATACAAAAGTATTGAAAAAATCTTCAAAAAGTTCTGGCCTATACTACAAAAGGATAGAGACTTGGCATCTATTATACCCCAAAGGCCTAGATTTATTTATAGAAAGGCGCCAGGTTTGAGAAACATCATTGCACCTAATGTTCCTGACCCCCCTGAAAAACCTCTGACTTTTTTGGATGGGTCTGGGTTTCACTACTGTACTAGATGCAAGGCTTGCCGTACCACATCTCGACGTACCAAGAAAATAAGTAAATTCAAATCCTTGGTAACACAGGAAGAATTTAAGATTAAACCCTTAATTACTTGTTATTCCAGATATGTGACCTACGTTTTGGAATGCCCTTGTTCCCTGCAATATGTGGGGAGGACTACAAGAGAGCTCAGAATTAGGATAAATGAACATGTGGCAAATATAGCCAAAGGCTTTCCTAACCATAGCGTATCGCGTCATTTTCTTCAATATCATAATAGAGATCCTCGCCAATTGGTGTTTTATGGCATTGATAGGGCTACATTTAACTGGAGGGGGACGGACCTCACCAAGGCCATATCCCAGAATGAGACCCAGTGGCTGTTTAGACTGTCCACCATGCAGCCGCTGGGCCTCAATATTGACCTAGATTTGAATTGCTTCCTCACTAACGAATAAATAGTTATCCAATTACTAATTTGGATTGCAGATATATGGGTTCAATTAGAAATATATATTTATATATTGTGACAGCAGGAAGGTAAAGTCACCTGGTTGCATCCAGGGGGGTAGATATATTTTGCCCAGATTCAGGCTTTACGCCGACTTATACAACTAGGTGGAGAGTTGTATAAGCCCAGCTGAGGATAGTGGGCTCATGGATGACTCATACCTCTAGGGAGAGTGTGGGGCGTCGTGCAGACAGGGAGTTGATGAGACCAGCTGAAGCTTGTCAGCTCATTTAGGCCTCTATAAGAACTCCCAGCTTCATTAGGGGTTAGCTCATGCCTGGAAGCAGACCTGTGTGGACTTCCTGGAGAGAGTGAACCCTTGTGCGGTGAGACAAAGCCTGTGTGGCTATTTGCTTGGACATTTAAAACCAGGGACTTAGGGACTAGGACAGCACTAGGCTGATCCCAGTTGTTAGTTAGGAAACCTGTATGTTTAGTCAGAGGTCAAGTTGACCAGGATTTATTTTGTTTATGTTTCTTTTGGCTTTGCTGTGTTTTGTCACTGTAAATAGAAAATAAACCGCAACTTTTTTTGATTTTGAAAACCACAACCTCCGTTTGCTGGGCCTGTTTTTGTGTGGGGAGCCCATCCCGGGGGTCACACACACCCGCTGCCGAGCTAACCCCCTCACAATATTTATATTCCTTTTTTATTGTTTTTTATTGTCTTTTATTGTTTTATGAATTTATATAATAAATCAATAATTTTTTAGGAATTTTTTTATAATTTATATTCAATGACACCATTGTATATACTCTTTTCTGCATAATATACAGATTGAGAGTGGTTTTATCCACTTATACACTAGAGGGCGCTATCATCGCGCACGACTTTATCTATGCTATAGAGTTAGCATAGATTATGTATGCATACTATGTTTTATGTAGTATAATAGATGTGCTGTCAGCGGGATATATATTACTTATATTAATTTGTTATTTAATTGTATGGACTTCCGTTGTATTAAAATTATTGCTGTGAATGCGGAGAGACGGCATTGAGGCTGGATTTGATTTCGGTGACTCCTCCCCTCTCCTTGATTGACATCCGTATTTAATAGTCAGTCCCACGTAGTCTAGCATGCTTCCTGACGACGTGCAATACGGAACAGCTGTCGAGGCGACGCTAGACTACGCTCTGACGACACTTCCGGTCCTGCTGGTTCTTCCCCCAAACAAGGTGGAACGCACGCCGGCTCATCTCTATTCGGGTCACTAGCCCTACTAGTCCACGCTCACCAGCCTCAGTGCCGGGCTCAAGGCACTATTCAAGTAAGGGGGCATTTGGCTGCCATGTTGTTACTTTATTTTTATTATTAAACGGAATTACACTATTTCCGCTCCATTTCTCTTTCTTGTGGTTTATACATCTTCATCCGAGCCTCCGGGAGGCAGGGATTTTCCATGCCTATATCTGACATCAATATCCATGTTAGCAAGTGGAACTTGCTAAAAGCGTATATGACTCCTTTTTAATTAAAAGAGTCAACAACATCTGGTAATCTGCTTTATTTACCACGAGCACTATCGGGTGTTTCACACTAAATTGGTGAAGGTTATCACTTCAAGCAATATTTTTGATGGAATAAGCTTTTTGCACAAGGATTCATATTTATCGTTTTACTTATGGACTCTTATTTATTTCAACATTTGTACAATTTTGGGACATTCAGTTGTCACTATTGATATTGCACAGTGTATTATATACTATATTGCTGATATTTGTTTCAATCAATTTGGGACATCTAATTATCAATATTGGCATCACAATTTTTAAAGTTTTTTTTGCACCAAGTGTCACATTAATTCATTGATTTGATTTTTATTTGATGGGTCATTTTTGCTAATCTATTAGGGAGATTGCACATGTTATTGTGTTTATTGGTTGGATAGCCATAGAATGATCATTGTGACCCATTTTTTTCACTTATTATACCTCTTGTGGATATTAATATTGTTTGCTCAATCTTCTTCACTCATTGGTTGAGAACATGAATAGAACAGCGGGGTCTGCCTGTTGAAGAAATTCCACCTGTCTGGGTGGAGAAGCTATCCCCCCCAGCCACTCTATTGAGTCGAGCCTACACCTTGAAGTATTTGACGCTCTGGGACTTCACCTAGAGGATCCAGTCTGCACAGTTTCACAAGGCCGCATCTGGAAGAAGCTGAATGGCCACAGCTGCACCTCTGGCCTCGTGGGTACTGATTTTGCTTCAGGATGCTGGTGACTGTGTACTATTAGGATAGCTGAGCCAAGTAGTTCCTCTCCTGAGGGGTCCCTACCTCTGGCCTCCTCTAGTCTCTCATGGGAAAACTGTACTCTTGAAATTTAAAAGAATTGTGGCAGGAGATTTCACCGCAGAGAAGAGTGTCCACCTGTTATTACTAGTGGTTCTGGAGTATCCCATACAACTCTATACCTTCTCCAAGTTTATTCCGCAATGAACCACATCCCCTAGACTGCCCCTTGTGTCAGTGTACCTGGACTGTGCTTTGGTGTGTGCTGGCAGCCTCTGCACTAATAAGGAGAACTCCGGTTATCGTCATCTCTGCTGCGATATCAGGTAGCGTGCATTGACTGTGCTCTTGTTACATTAAATCATCATCACCATCATCCAGTGGCCCTATCAATGGTCCCATTACAATAGTATTTGGGCAAGATAAGGGCGTAGCCCAGTATCAGGAATCTCCACTTAGACCAGAGTCGTTTAGGTGTGTAAATAAATTAAGCCAGAGAAAAAAATGTGAGAGAAAGAAAAGAGGGGGTGGGGGGAACAGAGGTAGGTAGGGAAGGGGTTCACAAGAGAAAATAGTTGGACCTCTATAAACAGCACAGAGCCTAGAGCAGTCCTCATATCCTTTAGAATAAGTTCGTTTTTAGGGAGTTATGCCGCGTACACACAACCGGTTTTAATGTCATTGAAAAAACAACGTGATTCTTCCCAAGCCTGCCTTGCCTACACACGATCGTGAAAAAAAATGCTTTAACAAAGCGTGGCGACGTACGAAACGTACGACGGCACTATAAAGGGGAAGTAACATTCGGATGGCGCCATCCTTTGGGCTGCTTTTGCTGATCCTCGTGTTAGTAAAGTTTGGTGAGAGACGATTCGCGCTTTTCAGCCTCGTGCTCTTCAGTTCGTTACAGCGTGACGAATGTGATATCTCCATTACGAACGGTAGTTTTACCAGAACGAGCGCTCCCGTCTCATAACTTGCTTCTGAGCATGCATGTTTTTTTCACGTCGTTAAAGCCTACACACGGCCGTTTTTTCACGACGAGAAAAAACGACGACGTGAAAAACGACGAGAAAAAATAGAGCATGTTCCAAATTTTTAATGCCCATTTTTCACGTCGCGATGTTCATGTCTTTTTTAATCTGGCAATTTTATTGTGAGTGATGGATGCGAGTTTATCATTAACCAGGTAGCAAGTTATTTTTTGCTTAACCTGTAAATCTGTAGGAGTACTGGACCAGGCTTTCACTAAGGTTTGCCCCGCAGCTGTAAAAATGAAGGTCAGAAGTCTAAGTGATAGTGCAATCTGAGGGATAAAAAGGTTGAGATGGGTGAGCTTTCCCAGAACAGTATAAACTAATTGGTAGACCCTTATCCAAAATATTTTGATTCATTAGCAGCCTCACCAAATGTGCATTAGTGTGCCCACTGCACCACATCCCCTCCAGTATAAGTCTGGAGGCACCCTGGGCTGTAAATTGTTCATACATTTAGACGTAGCCTTTATTACTATGTCTGAAATAAAAACCTGTGTTAAACACAGAAATAAACCTTTGTCATTTTTACACAAGGGTCATGGTCGATCGCAAGAACAATAAGTCAGATTGCACTTGTAGTGCACAGAGGATTTGCCTTTAGTAAATCAACCCCATAGTCTGTTAAGCATCCAAACAGAATGCTTATTTCCTCAAGTGACATTTTCCTCAAGGATTAAATGGTTGAAGAAAAAGAAATAGGAATTTCTGTGGTTATAAACCGCATATTGGAAATAATCCAAAAGAATGGCAGCCACACATTAAATATGATCCTGCTTAACCACTTGACCACTGGGCACTTAAACCCCCTTCCTAACCAGACGAATTTTCAGCTTTCAGTGCTCTCACATTTTGAATGACAATTACTCAGTCATGCAACACTGTACCCATATGAAATGTTCGTACTTTTTTAAATAAGTAATTTTTCTTCATAAATTTGGGCAAAAATGTATACGGCTACATATCTTTGGTAAAAATAACCCAAATTAGTGGATATTAGTCTGTGCGAAAATTATCGGGTCTACAAGCTATGGTGCCAATCACTGAAAATGTATCAATTTGATCACACCTGATGTACTGACAGCTTATCTCATTTCTTGAGACCCTAACAAGCCAGTAAAGTACAAATACCCCCCAAATGACCGCTTTTTGGAAAGTAGACATTCCAATGTAGTTAGTAAGAGGCATAGTTAGTTTTTTGACGTTGTAATTTTTTCCCACAATTCTTTGCAAAATGAAGATTATTTATTTTATTTTTATTTTTTTACACCAAATTGTCATTATAACAGGTTATTTCTCTCACATGGCATGTACATTCCACAAATGACACCCCAAAATATATTCTGCTACTCCTCCTGAGTATGGCGATACCACATGTGTGAGACTTTAACAGCCTGGCCGCATAGATGCCCAACCACCAAGAAGCACCATCAGGTGTTCTAGGGACATAAATTACGCATCTAATTTCCTTACAATCTATCCAATTTTTGAAGGCCCTCCATATTTCTAGCACATAGCATGTACATACCAAGAATTACACCCCAAAATACATTCTGCTGAGTAAAGGGTAAACAAAAGATTACCTGTGGTTTTAGTAGTGCAATTGTCCACAGGAGGAGAGCCCTGATCCAGGCAGCAGGCAGGGGACGTGGTCAGCGTCAGTGAGTGCAATTGTCCAGGGAGCAGGCAGGAATATTGTCCATAGTCAGTACAGGCAGGGATACTGTCCATATACAGTCCAGGGTCAGTGCAAGTAGAGACATTGCCAGCAGTGCCAAAATATTGGTCCTGGTAGTAAGCAGGATCATGGTCCAAAGTAGCAGGCCAGGAAAGAATGGGGACAGGGGAAGAGGCTTCTCCCACCCAAATCTCTTTGAAGCCTCCGAGTCTCCAGACCCTAATCCGGGAATGAGAAAACTAAAAAATTTGTTTTCTTCATCCAGAAAAACAATTCTGGAGCCCCTCACATATGTGAGACCCCTGTGTTCCCACTAGCATAGCAGGGTAAAAGATCAATCCAAGAGGCGGGCAAAAAACGTGGTCAAACAGTCCAGGTTCAGTTCCAGAGCAGGCAGAGGTAGGTACAGTTTAGCGTTAGGCAGAAGTGTGGTCGTATAACAGGCCAGGGTCAGTTCCAGAGCAGGCAGAGGTTGGTACAGTTCAGCGTTAGGCAGAAGCGTGGTGAAATAACAGGCCAGAGTCAGTTCCAGAGCAGGCAGAGGTAGCTACAGTTTAGCATCAGGCAGAAGCGTGGTCGTTTAGCAGGTCAAGGTCAGTTCTGGAGAAGGCAGCGGTATGTACAGTGGCATAAGGGGTGTGGCGGTAAATGACAATTACGTTTACAATACTTTCCGAATAATGTAGAAAAGTATGGTAACGGTGGAAACATTCACCAAGACAAATGCCTGGTTGGGAAGGACAATCGGGACAATACGTGGTGTTCTCTTCTAGTTCCTCCTTTGGTGCACACCCGGCATCTCTTCTGACGTTTTCGGCCAGTTTCATGGTGGGGGAGTCTCTCAATAAAGTGGCGTTAATGGAGTCTGCTCACTGAATCCGAGCGAATGCTTTCTGGTGGGCCTTCAGGGTACAAAAGGATGGAGACAATTTCTTCTTGGTACTGAAGATAAGATAAGGGGGGTCCTTGTAGATTTACGGTAAATGACATAAGTATTGTAAATGGTCAAACTGAAAAGATATATGGAGACCTTTTTATACCAATAGCGTCTCTTTCTTGTGGGAAGGTAGGGTTCGATCACCTGATCATTGAAGTCGACTCCCCCCACCAACAAATTATAGTCATGAACACATGCCGGTTTTTGGATAGGGCCGTTTTTTCTGGGGATTTCCACGTAGGTGTCATATATCGTTGAGAGCATGTGGACGTTTTGTCTGTCCCTCCACCTGATCGCCAATATCTCTTCATTTCGCAAAGACGCCGTCTCCCCTTTTCGCAGTCTTTCAGTAACGAGCCTTTGCGGGAAACCCTTCCTGTTTGCTCGCACTGTACCACACGCTGGAGTGCCCTTCCGGTGAAGGTTGCGGAAGAGGGGCAAGCTTGTATAGAAATTATCCACATAAAGGTGGTAACCCTTTCCAAGGAGTGGATATACAAGCTCCCAAACAACTTTTCCGCTGGCTCCGATGTACTCTGGACATTCAGGGGGATGCAGTTGGGAGTCCTTCCCTTCGTACACCAGGAAGGCGTAGATGTACCCCGTGACTCGGTCACATAACTTGTAGATCTTAACCCCATATCGGGCCCTTTTGCTTGGAATAAACTGCTTGATGCCAAGCCTGCCTGTGAAGGAGATATTTGGAGGGAGCGATCAGGTGGTAAAGATCCGCTATCACTGGCTCTTTACCGTGATCCGTGTCGCGCCGGGTCCCGTGAACCCGGCGAGCACGGACACTTCCGCGAGCGCCCCCCCTGGGACGTCGTCCCAGAATAACTCGACCGCGCTGTAGCAGTATTTTGACTATAGCTCGGTCGGCATGTGGTTAATGCATAAACCTCTGTGCAGGCAGATGCATATAAGCATTGACATGAACATGCAGCCAGGCCAACTGAAAAAGTTGCATATTTATCTTAAATTAGACCAATGCTGTCATTTTTAGCAGCATTATATAATGAATCCCAATATCAAACTAGTCATTTGACCCTTTTGGTGCCAGAGCAACGTCTTTTTCCCCACACGCGTTTTAACCCTTTTGCTGCCACCAATCTGAGGCATACAGAACTACATGCAGCAATATGCTTTACTGTGGCTACATACCTCTTCCTGCTTAAAGCTCTCAATTGCTTCAGTGACCACGAACTTAGAAACAGAATGGTCACCCAGGATTGCCAATTAAAAAATAGCAGTCAGCAGCAGCTGAAACGTTTTTGCTTCTATTTTTCTCACTCCCATTGGCTGCAAGTGACTGCAGGCACATAGGAGGATCTGTTTTTTTTTTTTTTTTTAATAGAGATCAAGGGAGGAGACCATTGGTAAATTCCATATATTGGAAAAAAAATCAGGACACAAAGTATTCTGAGGCCCTGGCTTATAGACTCAAAACTTCAGGTGATTTAACAATGGCAAGGCTTTCGAGGACATGCCCCCTGGGCACCTTCTCTAACTCAACTCTGTCTAGCCAGGCAGAGGCAGTCGCAGGATTTTCAAAAAAGTGAGTCTCATCATTAGCTGTGACACAAAGTTTAGCTGGGTAAAGCATTGCATAGGTAACAGCAGATTTTCGTAGGCACTTTTTCACCTCAGTGAATTTAGCCCTCCGGTGCTGCACTTCCGCAGAAAAATCAGGATAAAAGGATATTCCGGTGTTATCAATTTTTATGAGGTCTCCCTTGGTTCTGGCGTGGTGCAATATTGCATCTCTGTCTTTAAAGTTGAGCAGTTTAAAGAGGAATGGACGCGGGGGTTTACCAGGTCTGGGCGGCTTTGCTGGGACTTCGTGAGCCCTCTCCACTGCAAAACATTTTGGACAATGATTGTTCACCAAAGGTTCTAGTAAGCCAGTTTTCTATGAAAGCCACTGGATTCTTCCCTTCTGCTCTCTCCGGGATCCCCACTGCTCTTACATTGTTTAGTTTGAGTCTATTCTCCATGTCCTCTAAACGAGCAGTGTGGCCAGAGGAGTGAGACTGCAGTTGATGGATTTCCCTCAGCAATGGCGCCACTTCCTCCTTTACATTGCTCAGTCTCCCCTCCAATGCAGTGGTACGGTCGCGTAGCTTCTGCATATCATGCCTGACTAGGTTAATCTCCAGTTTAACCCCTTTAATTTCAGTGGTCAGGGCAGTAATAGCAGTGTTGCAGGAGGTGACTGCAGACAGAATGTCTCTTAGCATGGGTTCTGTGGCAGGCTCTGCTGGGCTAGCTGTACTCATAGCGGCAGGGAGGGGGGCCTGTGTACTCACTGTGTCCCAAACGGTTGTGTCTGTGGGGATCCTCCTGCCAGGCCGCCCCTGGGACATCCATATCTTCCTGCTCTTCTCGGTCCGGGATTGGGAAATCATGTTTGGGAGGATTGTCCTTTGCTCCTTGCTTGGAGAAGAGCTTCATAGCCGCCTCCTTTGCAGAGCGCAGAGAACAGGCGCCATCTTGCCCCACATGGTCTGCCGCCGTTAACAAATCTTTTCCTCGCCAGGACATCTCTGCACTGAATCCCCGGGCACAGAGTATAGAGCGGGCTGCAGGGAGCTGGTACAGCCGAAAGTCAGGTTTTGGAGCGGTCTCAGGAGCAGGTAAACAGGATAAATTGGCAGATGATCGGCGGAGCTAAAGCCCTGTGCGTCCTATTCCATCAGATGCAAGCCACGCCCCCCCCACCTTCTCTAACTCTACCGCACTCAAGAGTGCTCAGTTCTGTAGCACGCAATGCAGCGCAACCAATGTATGGAAGAAAGGGTGATCTGTGTCCTGTACTGAATGGAATTTACAGGGCAAGTCAAAATTCCTCTTAATTTTACAGTACACAGGCAAGGCAGGACACAGGCAAAGTATTCATAGACCCTGGGTATTCCCAACGCAATGAATGAGAAGGATCAACAACTAGCCAAACAGAACTGTGCAAAAGGGCCCAACAATAAAGAGTAAAAGGACCAACTTCAGCGTGTCGATGCAAGAACCTTGCTGGCGAAAGGTGCATCCACATAAAATTAGATGTCCACCTGGAAAAAATATGAACAGAAGATGAGGTGGTGGCCTTACAAAATTGGGCTGCAGAGGCCTAGTGCTGGAAAGCCCCAGAAACTGATCTGATGGAATAGGTGTATAAAAGCACAGGACAAGATTTGTTCTGGACAGTCTAGGCTCTAGCGATCGGTTTTTGCATTCATGTGGGGATGGTATACTTGAAAGCATGGTGTCCCTTGCGAGGTCCTGAGAGCAAGACAAAGAGGGAAGCTGTTGCTTTGAGGTAGGCTCTAATGGTTCTAAAGTCCAGGCAATGAAAGATTTTCTCTTAATGCTTTGGAGCAGGGCATAAGGATGGTAATAAAAATAAAAAAGCTGCGCTAAAAAATATATGTGTATAATAAACCACAATTTTAGTCCACTTGCGATGACGTCAGCGCGTCAACCTCCCATCGTACGTTTCGTCTCACATAGACGTCGTCACTGGGGAACTCACTGACGTGCTGACGTCATCGCAAGTGGACGGGCGCCTGCATGCCGGCTCTTTTTCCTTACGGACACCCTTTTATTATGGAATCTGTTTTTATTCCTTCTAACTGTAAAGTGCACATCCTCGTTCTAATAAATATTCGTGCATTACTGTGTTACACTATTGAGTGTTTTTGCATTTTTGGGTACACGGTTGATGAACCCCCCCCCCCCCCCGAGTGTTTGAAGTGCATCCAGTCTCCATATATCCCACCTGACCGATGGAGTGTGGCTGACACCTGCAATATCATCATACAGGTTGTTTTTTTAGCTCGCCTCTGGTAAGCAGGAATTTAATGTGGTAGTGGATCACGATCAATTTTTTCACTAAAATTGTGGTTTATTATACACATTTTTTAGCGCAGCTTTTTAATTTTTATTATGGTTTAGCACGTGGTATCTTACGTTTAAGCTGCTGCTGGTTTCAATTGTTTTTTATTTGTTAGCGCAGTATCCCTGGATTTATTCTCATAAGGATGGTAAGACTACCATCTTAGGAAGAAAGCATGGTCATGGGCGCAAGACTACATTGTATTCTGAAGTATGAAGAACTACTCATTACAAGAGAGGGCTGACAACTCAGAGACAAGTCAGAAGTGATAAAATCAAAAAAGCCACTTTCCAGGGTATAGGAATATCCTTGGCGGGTTCAAAGAATAGTTTCTGCAAGGCAGAAAACACCAAGTTGAGATTCCAAGGAAGTACAGGGTGCTGTAAGGGGGCGTATTGTGAAACACACTTTGAATAAAGGTTTTTGCAAGGTAGAGTGAAGTGAGAAGTCTATAAAAAGGATAGACCAGGCCAAAACCTGACCTTCCAGAGCTCTATCTTTGAGTAGAAGAGGCAGACATTGCACTGGGGAAATGAATAGAATAACCTCAACTGAGACCAGGGAATTATCAAGGCACCGAAAGACAGTACTAGAGAATTCTTGGTCCTGGTCACAAACAGAGGTGTTTTTTTTTTTTATTTGAAAGCTAGGAGATTCACATCCAAAGGCTCCCCATTGAAGATAACTGGGTTAAGGGGCCATTCCCCTTGACACAGATGGTGGTGGCTGAGGCAATCCGTTTTCCAGTTGTCCACTCCTGGTATGTGGGCCACAGAGATTGTTGGACAGTGCATTTCCATTCCAAGAGATTATCTGTCTTGCTTCCTTCAAGGCTAGATGACTCTGGGTGCCATTTTAAAGGTTGATATAAGCCACAGTCCTGGCATTGTATGACTACACCTTGATTGGAAGTGGGGGTCAGGATTCCAGTGCTGCAGAGCCATTTGCATTGCTCTGAGCCCCAGGATGCTGATGGGGAGCTTGGCTTCCACAGATGACCATGTTCTGTGGACTGTGAGGGACTGGAACACTCCTCCCGAGCCTTAAAGACTTGTGTCAGTTGTATTCCCTTTCCAGTGATATTGTTTTGGAGAGGTCTTGAATAAAACTGGGTGAATGGTAGAGGCTACCATGAGGCCTAGAATGGTCAATAAGAGGACTCTTTTTGTGGGATGTCCCTTAGATCTCAAAGTTCATGTGTGGGCTCCGAGAAAATAGGATTTTTGTACTCACCGTAAAATCCTTTTCTCTGAAGTCCATGGACGGGCACAGCTCCTTTATTCTTGACCTTATGCCGCATACACACGACCATTTTTCACAACGTTAAAAATGCAATTTTTTAAATTGGGCATTAAAAACGACCGTGTGTAGGCTCCAGAGCATTTTTAACGACGTGAAAAATGGCCTAAAATTCTTTTTTCTATTTCTATTTTTTCACGTCGTGAAAAACGGTAGTGTGTATGCTTTTACGAGGGAAAAAAAACGCGCATGCTCAGAATCAAGTATGAGACGGGAGCGCTCGTTCTGGTAAAACTAGCGTTCGTAATGGAGAAAGCGCATTCGTCACGCTGTAACGGACTGAAAAGCACGAGGCTGAAAAGCGCGAATCGCCGCTCAACAAACTTTACTAACATGAAGGGTGGCGCCATTCGAACGGAACTTCCCCTTTATAGTGCCGTCGTACGTGTTGTACGTCACTGCGCTTCGCTCGAGCGTTTTTTTTTTCATGAACGTGTGTATGCAAGACAGGCTAGGCTTGAGAGGAAACAAGAAAAATCACGTTAAGAAAAATGTTGTTTTTTTAAAATGACATTAAAAACGTACGTGTGTACGCGGCATTAGGGTTTATATGCCGTCTATCAGGAGAGGACTAGGCAGACATGTTAAACAGTTAAAAACATGTAACAGCAAAGCTGAACAGTACCGCCCAGGGGGTGGTCCCTCTGGCTATAACCCCTCACCCTGCACTCAGCAGCTCAGTTCGTCAAAAAGCAGTACAAACATAAAAAGGAGGGGTGGGTGCTGTGTCTGTCCATGGACTTCAGAGAAAATAATTTTACGGTGAGTACAAAAATCCTATTTTCTCTTTCATCCATGGACGAACACAGCTCCTTTATTCTTGACCTTAGGGACGTCCCCAAGCAGTGTAAAAAAAATGAGGGGTGGGAACAGCAAGCAAACAAACTTCCACCCGAAACAACCAGGGCTCCTCAACGGAGGAGTTGCAACCTTAAACGGCCGCCTGCAAAACTTTGCGGCCGAAGCAAGCATCCGCAGATGCATGCACATTAACCTTGTAAAACTTAGTGAAAGTGTGAACGGATGACCAGGTCGCCACCTTACACACCTGGGAGACAGACGCTTGATGTCGGAAAGCCCAAGAGGCACCTACTGCCAGGTTGAATTCGCCGTGACAGGAAAGGGAGGCGCCCGCCCTTTTAGGGCATAAGCCTGAATCACGATCTGTCTGATCCACCAAGAAATGGTGGGCGACTAGACCACCAGGCCTTTCTATGGACCAGTCACCGACACAAACAGTGAGTCTGACCTCTGAAACAGAGCCGTAGCAGACAGATACACCCGCAGAGCTCAGACCACGTCCAAGGAATGCAACGCAACCTCTTTGGGATGCGACGGCCGAGGACACAAGGATGGAAGCACAATGTCCTCATTTAGATGAAAAGCTGAAACAACCTTTGGAAGAAACAAAGGCTGCGGGCGTAGCACAGCTTTATCCTTGTGGAGGATCAAGTAGGGAGACTTGCGAGACAAGGCCGCCAATTCAGAAACCCTCCTGACTGATGTACTAGCCACCAGAAAGGCAACTTTCTGAGAGTGTCAAAAGGGGAATCTCTCTGATGTTCTCAGAGGTTTCTGAAGTACCGAGAGCACAAGATTCAAATCCCACGGAGGCAGTGGTGGTCGAACCGGAGGAGCCACATGTCAAACCCCTTGCACAAACGTACTCACCAGTGAATGAGCCGCCAAGGGTCGTTCAAAGAAAACCGCCAAGGCTGAAATCTGCCCCTTAATGGTGCTTAGTCTGACTGGCAATCGCCACATCCTCCTCTAATTCTGAGTCTGAAGCTGCTCTCAGAAGGAGGTCCGTCCAGGTAGCCCACGATAGCGATTCCTCGCTGTCTCAGCAGAGCCAGAATCGGGATGAGCACCTTGGTGCCAACGCCAGGCCAAAAGGGAGAGCTACAAATTGGTAGTGATCGTCCCCGACTGCAAAGCGCAGAAATTTCTGATGCCTGACATATATGGGGACATGCAAGTATGCGTCCTTGATGTCCAAGGACGCCAGAAAATCCCCCGGATGGAGTGCAGCGACCACAGAGCGAACTGATTCCATCCTGAACCTTCATACTTTTACAAAGGAGTTGAGGGCCTTGAGGTCCAGAATTGGACGGACCCCGTCCTTTTTTGGGACTACAAACAGATTGGAGTAGAATCCCTGAAACCTTTCCGGCAGCGGCACAGGTACTATTACCCCGCGCATCAGCAGGTCCTGCACTGCCCCGAACAGGGCGTTCCGACGAGCTGGAAGAAGAAGAAGGTTTGAGGGAAAAAATCTGTTTGGTGGACAAGAAAGAAATTCTATCTTGTACCCACCCTGATGAAACCACTTTGCAAATCCACTGGTCGGAAAGCAGGGAGGCCCACTGAGCCGCAAACTCGCGAAGGCAACCCCCCACCCAAGATTCGGGTGGGGAAAAACCTTCATGCTGTCGCAGATTTGTTCGTAGGCTTGCGAAACCAGGGAAAGCTTTTGTCCCACAGCTGGCCCCTTGTCGGCCTGGGAACGCTTGCCTGCGGGCCCGGGCTGACGAAAAAAACGCTTCTGAGCGGAAAAGGAGGTCCTTGGCCTACGGCGCGGCGCCTTACCTTTTCTGGATTGTGAGAGCAGCGTGCTCTTACCCCCAGTGACATTCTTAATAATGTCATCCAGCGAGGCTCCAAATAGCCTCTCTCCCTGAAAGGGCAAATCCGCCAGAGCTTTCTTGGATGTCTGGTCCGCGGACCAGCATTTTAGCCAAATCAGGCGACGGAGCAACACAGCAGATACTGAGGCTCTGGAAAGCAAGGGAGGTGTATCTAAGGCCCTATTGCAGACATACTTAAGGCCATGCACCAGCTGTTCAGCCAGTTTCACCAACTCGTGGTGCAACAATTTTGCCCATTCGGTAAGTGTCTGTGACACCAGGGCTGTGGCCAATACAGGCCGTAATGCTAACACCACCACCGTGAACATGGACCGGGCCACCGCCTCGGCCATCCTGTCTGCAGGGTCCTTAAAAGCAGGGGTCCCCTCTACCGGAATCATGGTTACCTTGTTTAACCTGGATACCGGGGGTCCACAATCGGGGGAGATGTCCATTTTTTCAGCCGACTCTCGTTTAAAGGGGAAACGAACCGCCATGCGTTTTGGGACCGAAAAGGCCCTCTACAGTAGTTCCCATTCTTTGTATATAAACTTATGAAAATAAGTTAGGTAGGGAAACTCCTTAGCAGTGCGGGCTGGCTTGTGGGACCCAAAAGGGACCGACACCTCAGTAGATTCCCCCTCCGTATCCTGCAATTTTAGGGTCTCCCGCACAGCGGTGATAAGTGCTCCAATAAGCGCCTTTTCCTGCGCTGACCCGGACACAGAGTCTTCCTCACTGTCTGAATGGTACTGGACCGCATCCTCTGACGTCAGAACAGGGGCCGTGTACCACAGCCAGGCCCGTGTCTGAATCAGAGCTTTCCCCAGAAGATGGTGGGGAGAGGGGGCGCTTTTTACCCCCCTTACGCCCGCATACCACTTCCAACCCTGGCAACAAATGATTCCAGGACCGCCGACAAAGCATCCACAGGTACCGCAGGGGCACCGGTTGCTACCACAGGGATGTCTGGGGAAGAAGCGCCAGCTTCTGACGCCATGCTGACACACACTCGCCTGACAGCCACTTAGGGACTAAAGGCAAGGTACACAAAAGGTCCACCCTCCTAGCTGCTACAGACCGAGGGGCCCCCCAGAGGACCCACCACCCTGACCCAGGTACTGCACCGCTTTCTCTCCTGCACAGCCTGTGCCTGAGGCGTTCTCCTGTGTCTGAGGTGTTCTGTGCTGTTCGCGCCGTTCAGAAAGACATTTCCAGCACTAGAGGCCAAAACTAAGCTAGAATCGCATGAAAATGTCCGCCGGTCGCCTGAGGAAAAAAGAACGCAAGAAAATGGCCGCCAGCTGCATTAGCATTAGAACAGCGCGGCTACAAGAAAATAGCGCCGGTTAACCCAAAATGTCCGCCGGATCTTTCCTGAGGTAAAAGTAAAGGCTGCGAACACGCTGGGCCTCCGCATGGAGGCCCCCCACATGGCAGACAGGCAACACCCCACCACAGAGAGCGGACCCAGGACACCCAGCGCAGCCCCCAGCCAGGACCCGGAACCCCCCCGGAGGACCCCCGCTCAGGTACACAGCAGGCCCAGCCACATGCATGAGGAGGAGGGAAGGGACAGGGAGAGAAGAAAGGGAGAGTTAGAGACCCCCTAGTCGACCTCCCCTGGAATGCCCAGCTGTTCCATCCTGTCAAAACAGTTGGAACCCTACTCACCCGTCCTGTGGGGACTGCTGGACGCATTCCGGACAGACCCATCACCCGAGCAGTACGGAGTGGCTGTCGGCCACGTCCCACTGTGACTCGGACAGCAGTAGCCCGATCATATGTGTGCCCCAGAGCATATAGCTCACCGGCCACCCCTGGAGCAAACGGGGTATGTCGTGGCCGACCCAGCGCGTAGCTAAAGGTCAGCTCAGGCTCGATGGCCGGACTTGGGAGACTACAAGGATCTATATTATCCAGCCTGTCACCCAGCCGGCAGTTGATAGTAGATCTCAGGATCAAAAAAATTGAGAAAAAAAAACTCCAGGACCAATGGTCCCAACAGGGAGCCAGGTCCTTCTCCTATGCTAGGCAGAAAAAAATTGATCTGCTGAGTGCAGGGTGAGGGGTTATAGCCAGAGGGACCACCCCCTGGGCGGTACTGTTCAGCTTTGCTGTTGTTACATGTTTTTAATTGTTTAACATGTCTGCCTAGTCCTCTCCTGATAGACGGCATATAAACCCTAAGGTCAAGTATAAAGGAGCTGTGTCTGTCCATGGACGAAAGAGAAAAATCATTTTCTTTTCTGAAAGGCAAAATTTTTCCTTGGGATGTGTCTAGGACCATCAGCACGCGCCACAGTAGTAGTTGCATGGAACCTGCACATACAGAATAGGCTTTGGTGCAGAAAGATTATTTTCATGTCATGAATCCCCTGTAACAGTGGTGCTGCTCCTGTGTTTTACCATCCTCATTATACTAAGTGGGAGGTATCAGTGTCATTTGGGTAGTTTCTGCCATCATCATGATTTAAAAAAAAAAAAAAGAAAAAAAAAAAAGAGTACACAGTTGATTGATAATAAATGGTTTCTGGAAGGTCAGGTTTTGGCCTGGTCTATTCTTTTTATAGACATCTCACTTCACTCTACCTTGCAAAAACCTTTATTCAAAGTGTATTTCACAATACTCCCCCTTGCAGCACCCTGTACTTCCTTCGGATCTCAACATGGTGTTCTCTGCCTTGCAGAAACTATTCTTATTCCTATACCCTGGAAAGTGGCCTTTTTGGTTTTATCACTTCTGACTTTTCTCTGAGCTGTCAGCCCTCCCTTGTAATGAGTTGTTCTTCATACTTCAGAATACAAGGTAGTCTTGCGCCCATGACCATGCTTTCTTCCTAAGATGATAGATTGTGTCACTTTTATTTCTATTACAAGGAATGTAAACATTCCTTGTAAAAGAAAAAATGCATGATAGGATCTCTTAAAAAAGACCTCAGATCTCACATTTACAATTCAATAATAGAAAAAAAGACCCTCTCTTTCTCACCCGGCTCCAGGCCTGTCAGAGGAAAGAACACGATCGTCTCCGTCACTACCGACGGCTCCAGTAAGCGGCGGAGATGACCGAAACGCAGGGCCCCCTATCCTGCCCCCAATAAAAGTGATCTTGCGGCAAATCCGCCACAGAGACCACTTTCATCTAAAAGCGGACCACCCGATGTTGGAGAATACTGGGGTTATGGCAGCTATCTGCTGCCATAACAGTATTTAACTTCAAACAGCCGACGTACAACGACGGCAGGCGGTCCGCAAGTGGTTAAGAAGGAAAGGAGTCAATTTAGTGTTTACCCAAAAGGGCTTCACCGTGGTGTTTTCTACTTGCATGTTTTTGCAGCACTTACCTAGGAGTGATATACAGGTGAAACTCAAAAAATTTGAATATCGTGCAAAAGTTCATTTATTTCAATAATGCAACTTAAAAGGTGAAACTAATATACGAGATAGACTCATTACATGCAAAGCAAGATAGTTCAAGCCGTGATTTGTCATAATTGTGATGATTATGGCTTACAGCTCATGAAAACCCCAAATCCACAATCTCAGAAAAATAGAATATTGTGAAAAGGTGCAATATTCTAGGCTCAAAGTGTCCCACTCTAATTAGCTAATTAAGCCATAACACCTACAAAGGGTTCCTGAGACTTTAAAATGGTCTCTCAGTCTGGTTCAGTAGGAATCACAATCATGGGAAAGACTGTTGACCTGACAGTTGTGCAGAAAACCATCATTGACAACCTCCATTAAGAGGGAAAGCCTCAAAAGGTAATTGCAAAAGAAGTTGGATGTTCCCAAAGTGCTGTATCAAAGCACATTAACAGAAAGTTATGTGGAAGGGAAAAGTGTTGAAGAAAAAAGGTGCACAAGCAGCAGGGATGACCGCAGCCTGGAGAGGATTTGTCAGGAAAAGGCCATTCAAAAGTGTTGGGGACTTTCACAAGGAGTGGACTGAGGCTGGAGTCAGTGCATCAAGAGCCACCACACACAGACGGATCCTGGACATGGGCTTCAAATGTCGTATTCCTCTCGTCAAGCCACTCCTGAACAAACAAGCAACGTCAGAAGCGTCTTACCTGGGCTAAAGAAAAACAGACCTGGTCTGTTGCTCAGTGGTCCAAAGTCCTCTTTTCTGATGAGAGCAAATTTTGCATCTCACTTGGAAACCAAGGACCCAGAGTATGGAGGAAGAATAGAGAGGCACACACTGCAAGATTCTTGAAGTCCAGTGTGAAGTTTCCACAGTCTGTGTTGATTTGGAGAGCCATGTCATCTGCTGGTGTTGGTCCACTGTGCTTTATTAGGTCCAGGGTCAACGCAGCCGTCTACCAGGAGATTTTGGAGCACTTCATGCTTCCTTCCGTGGACTAGCTCTATGGGGATGCCAACTTCATTTTCCAGCAGGACTTGGCACCTGCCCACACTGCCAAAAGCACCAAAACCTGGTTCAATGACCGTGGGATTACTATGCTTGATTGGCCAGCAAACTCGCCTGACCTGAACCCCATAGAGAATCTATGGGGCATTGCCAAGAGAAAGATGAGAGACATGAGACCGAACAAAGCAGAAGAGCTGAAGGCCACTATTGAAGCATCCTGGTTTTCCATAACACCTCAGCAATGCCACAGGCTGATAGCTTCCATGCCATGCCACACTGAGGCAGTAATTGCTGCAAAAGGGGCCCAAACCAAGTACTGAGTACATATGCATGCTTATACTTTTCAGAGGTCCAATAATGTTCTATGTACAATCCTTATTTTATTGATTGCATGTAATATTCTATTTTTCTGAGATTGTGGATTTGGGGTTTTCATGAGTTGTAAGCCATAATCATCACAATTATGACAAATCATGGCTTGAACAATCTTACTTTGCATGTAATGAGTCTATCTCATATTAGTTTCACCTTTTAAGTTGCATTAGTGAAATAAATAAACTTTTGCACGATATTCTAATTTTTCAAGTTTCACCTGTATATCACAAGATGTATGGGACTAACACATTCACAATTATATGGACTTTTACTGTTTTTTTTTTTGTTTATGATTCACTGATAGTTTTTGGTTTATTCCGATTTGATGATTGCTGAAAACACATACATCAGTTCACAGACAGTGGTTATTATTTACAGATAAACTATTGGCGATAGCGCAGCATTCAGTTATTTTTTAATAGATAAACTCTTACAACAAAAGAACTGTACCCTTAGAGTGATTTATGAATACCGCAATAAGTGTAGCAGGCCACTTGCCCGGTCAAGCAGAGACAAACGATTATGCACCTTCATCTTTAAGGTGAACTGTCCAAAAGAGAGGCATGGTCCATACATTGGGAACTCCACATTCCAATCACACTACTCCAATTTTTACAACATCTGTATTCTTTCCCAACCGAAGAGATACTTCATGTTATTACAAAGATGCCTTCCGGCAAGAGTCGGGTCTCGAATAGTTATTCTAATGCTTTCTAAAAGGAATTTAAAGAAATACCAGGCCTACTCTTAAAAACTACTTTTAATACAGTGTCTGACCCATTCACACATCAATCCCAAGAGGGACCAAACACAATGTTCCAGCTACAGACCCATTTTGCTGTTACACAGGCAGCATAATGTTCTCCATGGCTTCTACAGACCCTTTTACGTCTGTCGCATGTGCTCAGGGTAAACCTGCTCTCATCTGTTTAAAGCACAGGGCGCCAGTGGCGGACCTGTCGATTCTGGTGTTCGATGGTAAATGTCAATCCAGCTCCATGGTGCTGGGCAGTCAGCACAGGGCCCTCAGGCCACCCTCATGAAGTCTATTTCTGATTGTTTGGTCAGAGACATTCACACCAGTGGCCTGCTGGAGGTCATTTTGTAGGGCTCCGGCAGTGCTCATCCTGTTACTCCTTGCACAAAACAGCAGATACAGGTCCTGCTGATGGGTTAGGGACCGTCTACGGCCCTGTCCAGCTCTCCTAGAGAAACTACCTGTCTCCTGGAATCTCCCCAATGCTCTTGAGACTGTGCTGGGAGACACAGAAAACCTTCCAGCAATGGCATATATTGATGTGCTATCCTGGAGGAGTTGGACTGAATGTGCAACCTCTATAGGGTCCAGGTATCGCCTCATGCTACCAGTAGTGACACTGACCCTAGCCAAATGCAAAACTAGTGAAAAAGTCAGAAAAGAGAAGTAGGGAAAAAAATGTCAGTGGCCTCCACCTGAAAAACCATTACTGTTTTGGAGGTCGTCTCATTGTTGCCTATGTAGTGCACCTGTTAATTTCATTAACACCAAAGCAGCTGAAACTGATTAACAACCCCTTCTGCTACTTAACTGACCAGATCAATATCCCAGGAGTTTAATGGACTTGATGGTATACTCTGATTAAAAAGTGTTCCTTTAATTTTTTTGAGCAGTGTATACACTATGTCCATAATTAAAGTAAATGGCCTCTTATCAAACCCTGTACCCATCTCGATTGGCACTTGCCAGGGATGCTCCCTTTCCCCATTCCTATACAACATCCCATGGAACATTTAGCAACTGCCCTGAAAGCTAATGACACGATTGAATGCCTGACAATAAATGAGAGACATTACAAACTGAGCCTCTTTGCAGGCAATCTACTTTTGTACATTTCCAATCCAAGAATTGCTTACCCATCAATCCTGAAAGAGTTGGAACAGTTTGGGCGTTTTAGCAACTTAAACCCTTTCACTGTCAGGTCCGTACGCCTTACAGACCTACAGAAGTGCCTACAGGTGGCCAAGTCTGTACGCCGCATGGACCTCTTTTCTCCCTCTGCTATAAGCTCATGGCCACTTCAATGATCATAAACTTATAGCAGAAGTGTTCAGGAGACTCTGCTGAACAATTCTATAACTCTGATCAGCGAATTACAACCCGCTGATCAGAGTTACCAACCTGAAAATGTGACCCCCCCCCCCTCCGCTCCCTTCCACCTAAGATTGCCCCCCCTCTCTTTTCCTATCCTTCATCTCCCCCCACCCGATCGGACCCCCCCTGCAGCTGCCTTTAGAAGCCAGAATCCCTCCATTGCCGCTCCCATGGGCTTCAGGTGCTGTATGGGCCTGGGGGGGGGGGGGGTGTCCAGATGTGTCCCCCCTGCCAGTCACATCACCCCCCCCCAACCCCTAATCCATCCCTGCTCCCACGGCATCCTTCCTTCCCCTCCCATATCCACTGACAGCCAATACATAGTAAACCGCGGGTGTTACTATGTATCAGACTGTCATTTTATGAATGAGAAATCTCTATACAGATTTCTTATTCATTCAAGTAAAGTAATACAGAGAAAGGCACTATCTTCAGTCCCTTTCTCCGTCTCAAAAAAGAGATATGGGGGTCCGCCTGCACTCAGCCTCTCCACGTGACTGTCCCCCCGCACTTATCCCTCCACGGCTTCCTCAGCTTCTCCTTCCGTCCAATCCGATCCGTCCTGATTGGCCAGGAGAAGCCAGAAGACAATAGCGAATATTAATTTACTATTGTCACAAGTGGGTGGGTTGGGGGTGCAATGCTCTGCGCCCCGAGCCCAACCTTTTTCAAGCCAATTAGAGTCTCAGGCTCTAATCATGTGTCTTGAAAAAAAAAAAAAACTCATTCAAACGTTTGAGTCCGGCACCCTGCAGGGGGGATTGGCCGCTCCTAGTAAGACCCCTTTCACATGGAGCGGACTGTCAAGCAGATCCGCCTGCTGAGCGGGGGATCTGTCTGCTGATCGCCGCTGAGCAGGCGGATGACAGGTCCGTGATCGCTCTGCTGATGCAGAGCGTATACGGACACAGCCCGCTGTTCTCTATGGGGTGGTCGGATGGAAACGAACCGCCTGTCCATTTCCATCGGATACCAGTGGACTGGATCGGATGCAGGTGGGTGTAAACGTACACATGTCCATTTACATCAGCCTCTCCATAGAGGACAATAGGTGGCCCGACTGGGCCCACCTGAAAAACAGACAGGCAGATTTGATCAGTGTGCTTGTGTGAAAGGGGCCTAAGGCCTTGTTTACATAGAGCATACACAGCGTGCCTTTACAGGGATGCACAGGTGTTCCGTGTATCTCTGTGCAGGCAGTCCCATTGATGTCATTTGGGATGTAGCAACTGCACGAACAGCAGAACTTTATTCAAAGTCAAAATTTACATGTCTTTTTGTTTAATCATATTTTATTGAACGTTTTTTAAATTAAATTAACACACACAGAGTCCACTTATAACACATAGAAAACATAATCATGTATATATAACCATTTTAGGATTGGGTTATTCCCAAGAGATAACCCAGGATCTTACTCTCTATTGCATAACCTCTAGATAGAGAAAGAAAGAAAAATGCACAACAAAGAGAGAGAGAAAAAAAAACAACAACTATGAATCTCAAGATCCTAGGTATTTATTATAGATTTTGACACAATCCTCCATAGTGAATTCTTAGTGCCATCACGTGGTCCTGAAACATATCTGCCCAAACACACAAACCCCCCCCCCCAAAAAAGGGGGGGGGTTGGGGCAGAAAACGGACATAGACAACTACAAACAGATACAAACCTAGATATACCTACACATTCCACTGGTAGGCCCCTTCCTGACTCTCTACCATACCATGCCACTCCTACCCAGCCCAGCCAAATCCAAATCATACTCATTTTCACAAATAGAGTCTCAGGGTATCCGAATTTAAAAACTCAATCCAAGGTGACCACATTTCCCTAAACTTATGATAATGCCCCCGATTACTTGCCGTTATTTCCGCCATTCCTTTTATTTGATTAATTTCAGCTACCCACTCTTGGATAGTGGGTTAAACTCTTGTATTCCAGTATCTGGGTATAATTATTCAGGCTGCAGATATTAAATTAGGACACAATCCTTTTATAGCCTCTCGTAGAGCCCCTGGATATATAGATAGTAAGGCTATTTCTGGAGATTTATGATACGGTACACGGGTGACATAGGAGCAGATCTGGAATACAGAATCCCCAAATTCTCTAATCTGAGGGGATGTCCACCAAATATGGATCATTGTACCCACATCCCCTAGGATAAATCTGGGAAATTTCTATGTAACCTCGCCGAACATCTATACCACCTAGTTAAGATTTTATAATTCTTTTCTTATATAAAGGTCGCGGAATTAGATTTAAAAGTTAACACATAAGCTTTCTTCCATTCTTCTACAGGAATCGAATAGCCAAATTCTCTCTCCCAATCTCTAATGTAATATGGACTAGTTGAGGTAGCGTGTGATAGAAGTATATCATATATCGTGGAGATATTGCTCGAACAACCTGTTTCCCCATTACACAGGGACTCAAACGGTGTTAAGTCCCTGTGTGATGTAGTTATTTTAGTTAGAGGACTGTAAAAATGTTGAAGCTGAAGATAATGAAACCACTGACCAGCATATCTACATTCATTGTTCATTATCATGTTAAGTGGCTGGAGTCCTTTTGATGACAAAGCTTGTATGATCGGGGAGGGAGTCTGCCTTATCCATTTTAGAAACCTATCTGGTAACAAAGAAGGCGGGAAATATGGATTACCCATTGAGGTTAATGGACCTGGTATAGAAGAAACACCCCACCTTCTTACCGTCCTATCCCATACTTTCAATAAGGACTGGGTCAAAGGAGGAGGTGTTTGTTCCAAAAGACGCAATTTTGGCAAAGTCCACGGAAGAGAGACCAACGGGAGCTCTATTTGCTGTTTTAAGGCTACCCATAAGTTTTGTACTCCCACAGTGGAACCAATCCAATATTCTAGCCAGTACTGAGGCTATATAATATAGGTCCATCTGTGGTAATCCTGCTCCCCCCTCTGTCTTCCGCTTTACCAGAATATCATTTTGCAATCTTGCCGATGACATCCGCCAGAGATAGCGAAGTAAACTCGATCTTAAGGATCAAAAAAAAGTCAGTAGAAGAGCTATAGGCAATGTTTGATATAGATATAGGAAACGCGGCAAAATATCCATCTTGTATATTGCCATTCTCCCTAGCCATGAATGTTTCCTTTTAGCCAGAAGCTGCAATCTATAATGCCGCGTACACACGATCATTATTCACGGCGGTTTAAAAACCGCCGTGAATAATGACATTTTAAACGAGGGAACAGCTTGTTCCCCACACACGGTCATTTTTCTCGTCATTTTTTAAAATGACGAGAAAAACGATCGTCTATGGGCTCCGCGGCAGTGTTTCCCATAGGGAAACACTGCCGCGGAAGAAATTTTTAGGAAAAACGACGAGAAAAATTAGAACATGTTCTAATTTTTCTCATCGTGATTAATGCAGTTTTTCCCGTCGGGAAAAACGGCAAAAAGCCCACAGACGATCGTTTTTCTCGTCCAAAGGAAAAAATGACATTTTTCCCGACGGGAAAAATGATCGTGTGTACGCGGCATTAATTGTATAATTAAGTAGAGGGAGATAAACTCATACATTTTTTCTTCTAACGCTGTGATATTCACTCCTAGATATTTAAGAGCTTGTGATTCCCACTGAAAAGGGAAGTTATTTTCTAGCGTTTCTTTATCCATTACTGATAGCATAATATTGAGACATCGAGATTTTGCTACGTTTACTATAAAATTGCTATATAGGCCAAATTGTTCCAATTCATGGAGAATGTTCGGAAAGGCTATTATTGGATTAGATACGTATAGAAGTAGATCATCTGCGAAAATACTCAATTTATATGAGTTGTTGCCCACCTGAACCCCCTGAATTGAACAATTTGACCGGAGAGCAACCGCCAAATGTTCCATGGCCAGGATATACAAATATGGTGATAACTGACAACCCTGGCGGGTCCCATTAGGGATTTCAACAGGTGAGGATAATGTCCCATTAATCCAAGTAGATTTAGGTTTTATAGAGTTTGGGACCTTCACCGCAAAATATACGGGAAAATGATCAGACCACTTTTGTATGCCTATCTCGGACCACGGTTCCCAGTCCAACAAGCGATGTGAAACCATAAAATAGTCTATCCTACTGTACGTGTTATGGGTCGCAAAATAGCACGCATAATCTTAATTCAGGGAGTGTAAAGCACGCCAAACATCTACTAGTTGAAACAAATGAAACGTCCGCTTTAATCTATTCAGGCGCACACGTGAGATATGTAGGTTGCCAGTTAAGGTGTCCATAGCAGGATCCAGAGTTAAGTTTAAATCACCTCCCATAACTAAGACTCCTTCTTCGAAATCTCTAAGTTTCCCTAAGACCCCCGACATCATAGTGCCTTGTCCCTGATTTGGTGCATATATATTCACTAATGTAAATAGCTAATCAAAGATTTTACATTTAACAAAAAACTATCGGCCCTCTGGGTCAGTCCGCTCCTGAATATCAGAGATTGGGATAGAGGAATGTATGCCAATCGCCACCCCTCTAGATTTCCCTATTTGATTGTGACTCATGAACCATCTAGAATAGTACCTAGTGGGCATTGTAGGGACCGACGAAGATTTAAAATGGGTTTCCTGTAAGAACAGAATATTTACCTTTTGCTTATGCATATTATATATTATTTGTGATCTTTTCTGAGGAATATTTACACCCCTGACATTCAGAGATCCAAACTTAAGACACCATGGTGGATCAAGATAGGGCTTAAGCAGGCATGCCACGTGATATCAGAGGAACACAACACCTTCCAAATACAGAAAAAAGAACATCAACTGACAAAACAAAAAAACAAAAAAGAAAAAAAAAACACACACAAACCTACAAAAAAAATAAACAATCAACAAGATCTCTCATGACCTTATTTGCATATCAACCAAAAAAAAAATGATGTTCATAGCAATACATCTAGCAATATATATGTCCCAGACATGAGATAGAGAGAAAAAAATAAGTAAATAAATAAAAAACGCCATGATGAGACATTTCTTCATTTTGAGGACTGATAAGTGCGCAGTTATAAAAAATAAAAAAAAATATTCTCATTCCCTCCCATCTCCTCCCTTTCAGGCTTGTTCCTTTAATGCCTTGGAGATCTTGCTGGTTTCCATGGTTCCTACACACGGAGCTCCAGGGCCCTGGGCATGGGGGGGGTCGGGCCATGGGTCTAATTTCAGTTGTTGGATGCCCAAATTTTTACAGCAGGCGGGGAGATCCTTTGATGAACAAAGAATATGGGCACGACCATTTTTACGCGCCAATAACTGAAACGGTATCTCCAACTATACTTGATCTCATCCTCGACTAGAGCTCTAGTTAAGGGGCGTAGGGATTTCCGTTTAGCAAAAGTTTGTCGAGAAATATCCGAGTAGAGCGTACTTTGTGCACCATTTGAGTCTATTGGACCATGAGTTTGTGCTTTGTTTAAGAGCTCCTCTTTACATTTGTAAAAATGCACCCTACATAACACATCTCTTTGCAATTAAAATTTACATGTCAGTAGCACAACACATTGTAAATGAAATGATGGTGCAAAAATATCTGTAGTATACAATAATTACATACATCTGTATAGGGAACAGCAGACAATCGTAATCAACAGGGCCTTTAGAGAAAGAGGTTATCAGATCTTTACCAGGAGAGTTCTCTCACCCGGACCAGTGAGTCTTGAGAAGATATTGTAGGATCCCCAAAGAAAGGGGGGAAGAAGGCGAGGAAGGAGAGGAGAGGAAACAGGGTAGTGCCGAGAGGGCGGGGGGTGGCAGGAAGGAAATGCAGAGGGCGGAAGGAGAGAATGAAAAGGGGGGGGGGAGTGGGCAAACAACTATCGGCCATGGTCCATCCGGCCTGGTATAGGAGCTGAAACCAAGGATCCACTTCCGGGCTGGGTGGAGATATTTCCAATTGAAAGGATCTCCAGGAATATAACCAGGAGGACCATATCTTGTCAAACTTACTCGGACAGTTCCTGTTGATATACATTATTTTATACAGAGGCAAGACTGCATTCAGGGTAGTCCACCAGGTGTGATGGTGGGTGGCGCCCCAGTCCTCCACTTCAGCAAAACCTCTCTGCTGGCATAATATGTGGAATATACTATGAACAGTTTAGTATATTTCTTCACCGTAGGATCAGTGGTCACATTCAACAGCATGACTTCAGGAGTCAATGGAAGTGTTGTCCCTGCAGCCTGATTAATATCCCCCAAGACCTGTTCCCAGAAGCCCTGCAAGAGGGTGCAGGGACCATGTCATATGTATAAAGGAGGCCTCGGTGTCTCCACATCGGGGGCAGGATGGGGATCTGTCTGGGTAGGCAGCAGCCAGTCTGCGTGGCGTATAGTAGGCCTGGCGCAAAAATTTTGGTTGTAAAAAACGGTCTCTTGCAGACATCAGGTTAGAAATATATGAGGAAACACAGCTTTCCCAGTCCTCATCCATGAGGGATGGGATATCCTGCTTCCATTTTGCAAAGGCCCAAGTTAATTTAGTAGGTAGAGTTGCAGAGAGATGGAAATATAAAGCATACAAGGGGCTTACCGGGACCTTGGTGGACAACAATAATTCCACTGGATCCGACTCGAGGGTGACACCATTGGAAAATTGATGCTGAAAGGCATGTCACACCTGCAAAAATCTAAAGAACATTCAGTTGGGAAGGTTATGCGCTGTCTTAAGCTCTGGAAATGTGTTCAACCAACCCCCCGCCACCAGGTGTTTCAACCCCACTATGCCCCTAGATGCCCATACTTGCGGCTCGGGGACATTGCACATGAGGGAGATTGTGATTTCCCCACAGAGGTGCTTGGGGGGGGGAGGGTCTCAGGGGTACGATATTCCGTCCTAGCCCAGACTGTAATTGTTGTACGCATTAAAGTTGTTAACCCAGGGTGGGCTCTAACGCCACGGAACACTAAATTGCTGAGTGTGGCATAAGACCCCAGAATCGCTGCTTCCAAGGTCACCGCTGGGTTATCCCTAGGCTGCGAGAACCACCAGCGGAATGTCACTAGGACGGCCGCCCAGTAGTATTGTTGGAAATTGGGGAGGGCTTAAACCACCCTGTCCCACTGATAGCTGCAGTGTGGACAACGCTAGTCTGGGCACCCTACCTAGCCATATGAAGGAGGCGACTATGGATTTCAGTTTATTAAAAAATGATGCTGGAATCAAAAGTGGGCTGATCCTAAAGAAACAAAAATTTGGGGAGAAAAATCTTTTATATCAAAATTCACTCTGCCAACCGGGGTAAGGGGGAGACACTTCCAGTCCGTACAGAGCCAAGAAAAGGACGCTAGCAGTGGTCTCAGGTTGAGGTCCATATACCTAGCGACCGGCCCACCCATACATATCCCCAGGTATTTAAAGCTGTCCACACAGACTAGCGGGCTCTGCATGGGTGGTCTAGACTGGGAAGAATTCAAGGGATAGATGAGGGATTTATCCCAGTTCACTCTAATTCCCGAATATGACCCAAACATATCAATCAGCCGAAAGGCCACTGGGAGGGAGGAGGAGACATCACTCAGGATAGTGTCATCTGCATATAAGGATATTATCTCCTCCAACACTCCCACTTGAATTCCCCTGACCGCAGATTCAGCTCGTATCTGCCATCCCAAGGGTTCCACTGCCAGTGCGAACAGACCCGGGGAAAGTGGGCACTCTGGTACCCCTACCTAGTGGAAAGGCCGGTTAGAGTGACTTGTTAGTGCACACCCGAGCTCTGGGGGAGGCATACATCAGGCGCAGCCATTTAATAAAGACTAGCCCAAACCCAAATTTTCGAAGGACAGCCCAGAGGAACTCCCATTCAACAGTGTCAAATGATTTCTTGGCATCCAGGGATACAGGCGCCTCCAGACTGTCCTCCACAGCTCTGTCATATGTGTCAGCAGTCTGCGTATATTTATATATGTCCCTCTGCCCGGCATTAACCCAGACTGGTCTGGGTGGATTAAAGCCGTAATTACAGAATTCAATCAGTCGGCCAATACTTTAGCAAGCATTTTTAAGTCAACATTTAAGAGAGATATTGGCCGGTAAGAGAAACACAATTTAGGGTTCTTGTCAGGCTCAGGGAGGACTACTACCACTGCTTCGGACATAGACCAGGGCAATTCGCCCCCTTCGAGAGCTTTCATAAGCACCTCACGGTAAGTGGGCAGGAGATCGTCCGCGTACTGTTTAAAAAATTCCACCGCAGAGTAAGGGAAAATAAAGGAATAAGAGGGGTTCGTATAGGCCCTAGAGAGCATAAAGTATCAGCATATGCTGATGACCTATTGTTTTACCTCTCTAAACCACAAAAATCAATAGCGGCACTGATGTCGGAAGTCCAGAGAGATGAAAGGCTAATTTTAAAATAAACATGGAGAAATCCATAGTATTACCTAGTCATGTATGAATGAGTGACTTGTATAGCGCTACACATGCGAACTGAATCGCCTCTAATCGCTTTTTGCAGCCAGTGTCTGCCTGGCTGGTGTGGTCATTTACCCCATAGGATCTCGACACGCTTGGGACACACAGCACACAGTCGTACACACGTATATATATACATATATACTGGGCCAATTTGGAGAAGATCCAAATAACCTACCAGCATGTCTTGGAGTGTGGGAGGAAACCCACGCAGACACGGAGAGAACATGCAAACTCTAGGCAGATGGTGTCGTGGTCGGGATTCGAACCAGCGACCCTTTTGCTGCTAGGTGAAAGTGCTAACCACTGTGCTGTGCTGGCCATTACCTGTGTACCACGGGTAATGGCCATGTCCATGAAAAAGGACCTTCTGTTCATCTGGAATATGGAATCATTATACTACCTAGGAATACATATTGCCATATTACCGCAGATGTAAAAGGTCTATATGAACTTAATTACGGCTCCCTATTGATAGAGATAAATAAAGACCTGAATAAGATGGAAAGGTAACTCTTTGACATGGTTCGGAAGGATGAGTACTCTTAAAATGAACATAATACCTAGAATAATATATCTTTTGTATACCGTACCAATATCACTCCCCCAGATATTCTTTAAAAGAATATGAAAAATGTTTATATCTTTTATATGGAACGATGGAAATCCCATGTGAGCATGTGACATTCTGCGCAGAAATAAGGAGTAGTGGGGAATGGGGCTACCAGACATTGCCCTGTATTACAGGGCAATGTCTTTGGTACGCATTTTGAATTGGTGCCATGACTTCCCAAACAAAGTATGGATTACGGTAGAGGAAAGAATGGCGGCCAGAAACTTAGCAGAAGCACCATGGATACAAGCCACGGGCAGGGGGTTATCAAAGTGGACATCTCCACTAACACAAAATACCTTAGCAGTTTGGGACAGAATTAATAAAAATGGTAAATATGCCCCCCGTACATCACCGTTAGCCCCACTAGGAGGATACACATGGTTCCCCCCCGGGGGAGGAAAAGGGTGCACTAGGCCCTTGGGGTTCAGAGGGGAATACAATGTGTTCAAGATATGCCCCATCAGGAAGCCTACTCCCCCTAACGGAGATAGTATTATCCCAAGGGGACATGCCCATGTCTAGATGGAGATATTATCAAATGTGGGATTTCTTTAATAAACTAGAACCTCAAGTAAGACCCTTGAGCTCCCTTACGACATTTGAAAATATGTGTATGAAGATGTCAAAATCTAATCATTTATTATCACAAATGTATAAATTGGTTCTTAGTGGCCAAAGTAGTACAACCCCTTTATTTTATTAAAGAATGGGAGAAAGCATTAAGCTGTACATTTAACCCAATACAAATAAAAAAACGAATGGAAATAACGCATTCCACATCCATAAGCTCATCAATACAAGAAATGTCATAAGTTTATGGTTAGATGGTACCGGACCCCAGCCCGATTAGCACAGATATAACCAGACAGCTGACGAACATTGCTGGAGGGGGTGTAAAGATAAGGGTACATTTCTCCATATATGGTGGGATTGCCCAAGGATCAGGGTATTTTGGGAGGGAGTGGCATTATCGATAGGGAAGATGACGACGAAACCCTTTAAGATGATACCCCTACACTTCCTGTTCCATGGGCCAGCCGGATGTACTAAATCTTATAAAAAAAAAGTATCGCACCACATTTGCTAAATGCAGCAAAAATGTTAATACCTAAGTACTGGAAGCAGACCGCATGGCCCACTCTATCTGAATGGAAGAGAGGGGTAGATGTAAGAATGGAAGCTGAAAGATGGGTGCATGATATAAGAAACCAACAAGAAAAATGTAAAAACATATGGGCAGGCTGTAAGAACTATTCCCCAGAGATAAAGACTAAAATAACACTAGGTGGAGAACCCAGACCTTTGTTCCCCTGGCCCCTCGTTTCCCCCAGAGGGGGGGGGGGGGGGAAGGGAAGGAAAGAAAAAAAAACTTGGATGTTGCGGCATGTGCTCATTCCTCTCAAAGGTGCACCTGATATTAGGTAAATGAAAAAGAACTGAACCACAACTTTTTTTAGGAACATGTGATGTGATTATGTGTTTGATGTTGTTGTTGGGGGATGGGGGTGGGAGGAGAGATGACTGTCAGAGGGAACACACAGGCAAAAGACACAAAAACTGAAGAATAGCGCAGTCTTTAGAGACCACAAAGGAAGGTGAAGGACTTCCCTAAATATATTTGGGAATAGATATATACACAAATTAATCACCCCCTGAAAGAGCACAGTACTTACACACGAGGATGGCCAGGGGTGGAATATCCATCCGTAGACCAACCCCCTTCTCCTCTTTTTTTTATTTGCACATTAGCGCACAGGAAATCACAAGGGTATAACAAACACACACAACTAAGTAGGGATATAGCACTCAGGAATCACAAGGAAGTACCAAAAGGTATTTTATGGTCTTCCCTTCCTAAAAGAGGAAAAAGGAAAAAAAAAATGATTTTTTTCCCTCCTTCTCACTAAACATGGTGTTTCTCTCCTCCTCTCACGACCCCCCCCACCCCCATCATATATCAGTAATGGATATGTATGTAAATGTTGAAATATTGAGGGACATGCCTATGCTTTTATCTCTTGATATTTGTCTGTCCTCGTTTGTCATTGTAAAAGAGAAAATGTTAATAAAAGATAAATTAATAAAAAATAAAAATTCTGCCGGATAGCCACCTGGGCCCAGCGTGCATCTCCCTTTTGGTATACAGCACCCTGGAGCTATAGAGATCCTGATAGGAGGCAAACCGGGCATTAATTTGTGTAGGGTCTGTTAGGATATCCCCAGTGGCGGACTGAATTCGGGAGATGGACACCGGGGAGGAGTGCTCCTGTGACAACCAGGCCAACAATCGACCACTCCTCTTTCCTTGTTCAAATATCCTTTGACTCTGATGGAGCAGGTGAATTTTGGTAGTGGAGATACGGATGAGGGACACATCCCGTAGGGCCTCCTGAAGCGAGGAATAGATCTGGGGGTGCGCTTCCTAATGTAGACAGCCTCCAGAGCCGCAGCCTTAGCTTTCGGCCTCTTGCAGCTCCCTGCAAGCCCCTCTGCGGACTCTCTCAATGTGCTTTTGACTTGAAAACTACCCCTCATACGGGCTTTAAATGCATCCCAGGTGAAAGGAATAGGGATGGAACTATCCCACGATATCCAGAATGTGATCATATCAGCCTTACGTGGCATGTCTACGCTCGAGTCAGATAACCAGAACCTAGAGAGTCGCCACAGGCCCTCCAATGGTGGGTATGACAACCCGAGTTGTAGGGAGACTGGAGCATGGTCAGAGATCCCCCTAGGCAGGGTAGTAATGTCCCGTCTCCTGGAGAGGTCAATCCTGGAGAACGTTTTGTAGGTAGCAGAGAGACAGGTGAATGCCCTCAGCTGGGGGTGTCTCCACCACCAGACATCCGTGAATTTAAAGGCTTCTGCCCAGGCCTTCAATGATGTCTGGGACAGTCTGTCCATCCCAGGGTCCGGGACCATGTTAAAGTTCCCCAAGATCAGGATATTGTCAGTGGCATACTGCATAAGTCTGGACACTAACTGATAAAGGAATGAGACTGAGGCAGGAGGGGGTAAATACAATCCCACAATAACAACTTCCAGATTCATTATATTGGCGTGAATGATGACATAGCGACCCCGGGATTTACTTCTAGAGCCAACAGGCGAAAAGGCAAAGATCTGCGGATCAATATACTAACTCCCCGTGAGAGATTAGAATAGGTGGAGTGATATGAGTGGCCCACCCAGGGCCTCCTAAGACTCAGGAGTTTCCCCCCTGTCAGATGAGTCTCTGAAGAATACAGATGTGGGGAGACTGTCGCTGCAGTAACTGAAACACCAGTGATCTTTTAATTTTGGAGTTCAGACCCCTCTTGTTCCAGGACACTATTTTACAGACGGACATAGGGCCCTATTATCCAATCTAAAGGAGGAGAAATTGCAAATTGAACAGGCTGGCCACCCACCACACATTATCAGGTTTAAGAGATTCGCTGAACAGAACAATAGACATGTATCGCAAAAGGCATACTGACTCGTATATGCATGAAGTTGAACAAAAGAAACTATAACAAACAATCCCCCCCAATCCCAACCAGAGGAGGCCCATCACCCAAAACAGAAAAGGGACAATATGCCCATGTGGGGGTACGATGTGCAAGAGGGCACCGGAGTCCAATCCTCTGGAGTACAGTACATAGACTGGATATAGGAGTCCAGATAACAGAACCGGTGCAATCTCCCTGCAAGCGCTGGGGGTACAAATTTGGTGTTGCAAACCTAACAGAAGTGGTCCTAGGACTTCAGCATGTAAACAATGAATGCCCACTTTTGCTCCCACTTATAAACCTAGTATAGGAATCTTTGAGGCAAATGTACATGCCCCTGCGCTGGCTGAGTGCCTGCAGGGCAGCCCATAGGGAGTCCAGGGAATTGCGGGAAACAGGCCAGGACACTGCAATATGTGATGCCCACCAGCCCCCAAAGACCCGGCAGAGCATCCCCCTCCAAGCAGCATAACAGGTGGCGAGGCACACAAGGATTCACTAGTGGGGGAAGCATATTGTACAGTAAAATCAGGGGGGGCTCCCATCCCAGCCCCCTCAGGAACCATGTAGGAACATAAGACTGGCACAACTGCCCGGTACCCCCCCATATCTCTGTCTCATAATGTACCTTCAGGGTACAAATATGGTGGCGGACAGCAGCATATAGCAGGCCGTGCAGAAATTTCAACGGTGTAGGCAGGCATCCAGATCATCCAAGGAAAATATCCACTGCAACGATAGAAGGAGAGAGGGGCTCATCAACGCCTACAGATCGTCTCTATCCGGGAGGATGCCTCTTCGGGGGAAGTAAAGAAGCGGGCTGTCTCCCCATCCTCCTCCCGCAGCCTAGATGGAAATAGCATGCTCAATAGCATGGAAAATAAACGTGCGAGAGGGAGAACCCTGAGGAACACGTGTAGCAGGCATGCGGTGGGCCCTCTATACTGTGAAGAGAGGGAAGCGGCCCTAGGCATCAGCTCTTTGAGGAGGTGTTCAGTAAACGTGGTAGGGTCGGTACCTTCTGCCCCCTCTGGAAGGCCGATGATTCGCAGATTGTTGCACACCTGTTACGATTCTCTGCATCTTCAGAGCGATTTTCCAGGATTTTTACTTTGGCCTTCAGTGTGTGCAGATCCCCAGAGTGCTCTCTAGTGGTATCTTCCATCACCAAGAAACGCTGCTCCACCTCCACCACTCGGCCGCGGAAGGAGTCCAGGTCCCGGTGGATAAAATCCACGTTGGTTTGTAGGAGATCAATTTTGTCCATAAGTGCCGCTTGGCCCGTGACGATGGTCTGCATGGCAGTAGCGAGGTCCGTCGCCGTGGCAGGAGGGGAGGCCGCGCCTCCGTTTAAGATGCCATGTGAGCTGTAATGGCGGCCTGCCCTCTGGTCCTAGCTCTGTCCAGGGAAGTCGCTGCCGAGTTGGATCAATGGGATTTACCTCTGGGCATGTCCCAGAGCCCGCCGCAGTGCACTCAAAGCCGATCCGCAGCACAATCGCAGCCTAGGCACCAGGAAAAGACAAGATAACTAGCCGGACTCGAGGAGCTCAGTTACTGAGCGTCCTCTCCCGTCGCCATCTTGGACACGCCCCCCAATTTTAGTGCATTTTTAGCGAAAATATTGTTTTGATAAACACTTGCGTAAATATTGCGTTGCCTTAAAAACCAGTAGCACCTTCTTTTTATTCTACTGGCCATGTGCTTTCAGAAAATGTATGGTTAGGGGGGCCTTTTACAAATTCTGAAAGCTGTAAGTGAAAAAGGAAAATCTCCCGATTTTCTAAGAAACTTTTGCATACATCCGATTTGCACCATCCATTTCTCAAAAAGGAACAATTTTATATTTACAAATATTTGTTATTTATTAACTCCATACAGGTTAAGCTTTTATATTTAGTAGGAATTTAGCAGGAATTTTGTAAAATAGGCTGTGTTTGTATCTGCTAATAATGATTTTAGTGTATTTTTAGAACAACATATTGCTTTGGTAAACATTTGCGCAAATATCGTGGGGCCTTAAAAATGAGCAGCACCTTCTTTTCATTCTACTGGTCCTATGCTTTCAGAAAATATATGGTTTGGGGGGTCTTCAACAAACTCTGAAAGCTGTAAGGGAACAATGAAAACCTTTTTATTTTTTGCGAAATGTAGTTATTTACATTTTTGCCATACGTTTAGTTTTCACAATTTTGCAAGAAGGCGTAATTTAAAAATTACAAATATTTGTTATTTATTAACTAAATGCAGGTTAAGCTTTTATATTTAGTATGAATTTTGGAAAATGTACTGTTTTTATCTGTCATTGATTTTAGTGCATTTTTAACAAAAATATTGTTTTGATAAACATTTGTGCAAATGTCATTGTGCCCTAAAAATCAGTTGCAACTTATTTATATTCTACTGGTCATGTGCTTTCAGAAAATATATGGTTGGGGGGTCTTTAACAAATTCTGAAAGCTGTAAGAGAAGAATAAAAAAAGCAATGGAAAAATCAGAGGTACGTACCGGTAACGTCTTTTTCCAGGAGTCTTCCAGGACAGCCACCTTTGAGAGACCTCGGCTCCTCCCTTCACAGGAAACACTGCCCTGACTTAAAAGATTTAAGCCCCTCCTGCCCCACTGGGGAGACACAAGAGCATGTCATACACAACTTTTAATCCTCCTGACTGTTCCCCTGTCAGGGACCCCATTAGCATGTTGTGGAATTGAATCAACAACCCCAGTGCCGCTAGACGGAATTGCTACCCACTTAGCCAGTGGGCAGCTTCCTTATTGCAAACACTTTTTTGGGTGGGTATTGGTGCTGTCCTGAAAGACTCCTGGAAAAAGATGTTACCGGTACGTAACTCTGATTTTCCATAAACGTCTTTAAGGACAGCCACCTTTGAGAGGATAAACGAGCACTTAACCCTAGGGTGGGACCACTGCTTGTAGGACCCCTTTCTTTCTCGTACATCACGGGACACAGAGCGGCATAGTAATTACTATGTGGGTTATAGAGCTTACCTTCAGGTGATGGACACTGGCACACCCAAGACAGGAAGTTCCCTCCCTATATAACCCCTCCAATACCGGGAGCACCTCAGTTTTTTTGCAAGTGTCTAAGGTGTTGGTCACGGTTAAACATGTACTCATCTAGGCTTGTGTATAGGTTCTTTTTTGGGCCTAAGCAAGCTATTCCGGATCCGTCCAAAGTTCTTCATAGCCAAACGGTCGGTACCCGGGCCTCGGCAAGGAAAAACGAGGTTTGGCCTGTAAAACCTCTCTTAGGAGGGCTGGACCCTGGGATCCAGTACTCTGGTCATACCCAAAACCAAGATGTTTCTGGCAGGGTGCTATACAGGTCCAGGGGAGTGGTGATCCTTGGGACCTCGGTCCCTGAAGGTCTGTTGACATTGCCCGCCGTGAGGGGCAAAGTTTGGGCTTCTGTGCCAAACAGAGTCCTGCGGCGTGGAAAAGGTAAGTGGAGATCCCTGTGGGACTTGGTTCTGCGGGGATCTTCGGTCCTAATGTGTTTTTTCTGCCTGTTTTCCTAAAAGGTTATTCCCGCTGGTCTATATGTGCCTGTTATTGATCCTGAAATTTTGTTTCACATAGGATATAAGACATCAAGTGCTATACCTGTTTTTGTCCAGTAGAGGCCACTGTAGGATGTCTTGGACTATTCCTCTTGTATGTGTAAAGTCCAGGCAGATAGTGAGCTCTCCCAGAAAGAGAAGCTGCATAAACTCCTGTCATACTTACCACAGCTCTGTCATCCTGCAGCCTGTATAAAAGCAGGCTCATGATTTCAGCTCCTGGCCCTCCTGTTTGCCTGTTCCATGTGCAGCGCCGACGGTGCATACGTGCACGCGCACACTTAATATATGGGATATGGGCCGGAAGGGGGCGGGGCTTAGCGGATGACGCGTCGGCGAACATGTGCGAATGTGCAGGCGTCCTAACCAGCTTTAAAAGCGCAGTGTGCTGTGCAGCTGGCTGTGGAGTGGACAGAGCATAGGATTGGGTGGTAAATGAACACAGAGGCATACTGCAGGCGGTTGATACAGGCTCTCCCCAGAAAGGCACATTGGTGGACACCAACTGATATGTAGCAGCAAGTGTGCTAGACCACAATCAGTAAGTGGTGTATTTGGCTATAAATACCTCAGCTTTGAGCTTAGGAATATGCCGTCCAAGGGCTCTGGGACTAAAGGTCTTAGGAAGCAAAAGGGGTCTCCATCGGGCTCTGAGGATCTGAGGCATGCTTCTGATGCCCCAACCTCCCCTGATAAATTAGAGGTTAGTACCCGTAAGGAGCCCGCAGGAGTGCTTGGTGCTGCGGCTGCCCTCAGTCCACCTGCTCCTGCATATGTAACAGAGGAGGCTTTTGCCTCAGCTCTGGGAGGATTGGAGCAAAGATTGGTGGCATTGATCGCGTCTTCCCTACCAGAGAGAAAACGCGGCAGATCTCCATCTCCTCCGTCTGAGTATTTATTTTCAGAACAACAATCCCATGAAGGGATTGACCTGCCTGAAGGGGATCAGGCTGAGGATGATTCTGCCTCAGAAGAGTCGACGGTGGAGGAACCTTTCTCAGCGTCACAAACTGAGAAATTGTTGGTCCAGTCCTTAACGGTCATGGTTCGATCGGCCTTCAAATTGCCCCTTTCTGAACCATCGACTACTTCTGTTTCCTCGCTGGGGTCTTTAAAAACCCCACAGGCTAATTGTTCTTTTCCAGTCCATCCATTACTGGAAGGACTTATGTATCAGGATTGGGAACATCCTGATAAACTATTTGCCCCTCCTAAAAGGTTCTCAGTGATCTATCCTATGGAGGAGAAGTTTACCTGGAAGTGGAGTTTGCCCACGGTTGATGCGGCCATCTCCTGTGTAAACAAATCATTGACATGTCCGGTGGATAATGTTCAGATGTTCAAGGATCCGATAAAAAATTGGAATCCTTGCTAAAAATCTGCTTTTTCTACTCACGAGGCCGTAACACAGCCAGCTGTGGCAGCTATTGGTGTTTGCCAAGCTTTAAAAGATCAGATGAAACTGGTCTTAAAGGATTTACCAGATCAGCAAGCTCATGATCTGGCGGATTTGCCTACAGCTCTATGCTTTGCAGTGGACGCAATCAAAGATTCGATCCATCAGGCCTCCCGCCTTACTCTATCGCTAGTTCACATGCGTAGGCTTCTTTGGCTCAAGAACTGGTCTGCTGAGACTCCCTGTAAGAAGCTCCTAGCCAGTTTCCCGTTCCATGGCGAGCGCCTTTTCGGCGAAGACCTGGATAAGTATATCCACAAGATTTCCAGCGGTAAAAGTACCCTTTTGCCGGTCAAGAAGAGGTTTAGAGGCCCCTCCTTTAAGAGACCTACCTCCCCAGTCTCTGGGACATCTACCCCTAAGCAGTTCCGATGGCCTCCCCGATCAAATCCCGGAGGCAAAGCTCAGGGACAGGCACAGGGAAATAAAAAACCCTGGAACCGAAGAGGTTCTAAGCCAGCCTCCAAGTCAGTCTTATGAAGGGCTGCCCCCACTCAAGCGGGTGGGGGGCAGACATCAGTGGTTTGCAGAGACTTGGAGAAGAACGATCAGAGACAGATGGGTGCTCTCCACAGTAACTCTGAGATACAAATTGGAGTTAAAGGAGTTGCCTCCTCCCCACTTTATGTGGTCAAACGTGGCAAAAGACCTGTTAAAGAGAAATTCTCTTTTTTTGGCTTTAGACCGGCTGTTGCTCCTAGGAGTGATTGTGGAAGTTGCTGTAAAGGAACGAGGTCTGGGATTCTACTCGAATCTATTCACAGTACCAAAACCAAATGGGGACGTAAGACCCATATTGGACCTCAAAGGTCTAAACAGATTCCTGAACATCCGGTCCTTTCGGATGGAGTCGATAAGGTCAGTAGCTGCTACCCTGCAAGGGGAAGAGTGGCTAGCTTCCATAGACATCAAAGATGCCTATCTGCATGTTCCCATCTTTTCCAGTCATCAAAGGTTTCTACGCTTTGCGGTAGAAGGGCGCCATTTTCAATTCGTGGCATTACCTTTTGGTTTGGCCACGGCACCACGGGTGTTCACAAAAATTCTGGCCCCTCTGTTGGCCGACCTAAGAACCCGAGGTGTGTCGATCATGGCGTACCTAGACTACCTTTTATTGATAGATCACTCGGCTGCCAAGCTAAGGATAGTGATCCAGGACACGATCAGGTATCTGGAGTCTCACGGTTGGATCATCAACGTGAACAAGTCAGCCTTGCATCCAGTAAGAAGTCTGGAATACTTGGGATTGCGCATAGACTCAGACCAGAGGAAGATTTTTTTTGCCCCAGGGAAGGATATCCTCTTTGAGAGACTTGATCCACCTGGTTTGTGCAAAAAGACGGCCATCCATACGCCTGTGCATGCGGCTGCTGGGGAAGATGGTAGCTTCGTTTGAAGCTGTGCCATATGCCCAGTTCCACTCAAGGAAATTGCAAAAGGCCATACTTTCAGCATGGAACAAGAAGGTTCAGACTCTGAACCTTCCGATGCCCCTGACCCCTTCTGTTCGGGAAAGTCTATGTTGGTGGTTGGTGCCCCAAAATTTGCAAAAGGGGAAATCCTAGATTACATATATAGATCTACACAGTACATTATTGCCACTTCTATTATGTATTATACATTTAGGAGTGTCTGGCACGACCACGGCTTCCATTTCTTTTCCCATGCATTTTACACTTTGATTATACATATTGCATGGGTTCAATAACATTGGTGTTCATGGAACACATGACTTTTTCATGCAATTATAGAGACACATGCATATATTTTGTATATGTATGTGTGTTCTCATTGCACATTCACCTAATAATGTTGATCCATGCATGGTGTAACCAAACAAGAGGTTTCTACTTTATGAGATGCACCAGTCTGGCGCGCCTCAAACAAGACACATATTTATTATTATTAATATAAATATAACAGCACAAAATAGCACAAGTTTAATTGGTATATTAGTATTTTCACCCACTATACTTTTACACATTTTTAAAAATAAAGGTAAAGATAAACCATTGAAAATAAATAAAAAGTAAAAAACCACGAATATAGAGAATATATAAAAAATAAAAGATAATAAATAATCAAATAATGAAAAAGGTAAATTAAACATGCAAAAACAAAGCATAACACACTAATTAAATAAATTCATAAGACAAAAACATCAAGTTATTGGAATCCCATGAATATATTGAATATAATGAAATAAATTCTGGTATAGAACATATCTGTTTTATCAATTCACCTCTAGAATTTTTACTTTTTACTATTGCTGTTCGTACCAGTTATTTTCACCATTCCATGGTTTCACTAGTTTCTCCATATTTCATGTAATTTCACTTCATTTTTAAACATATTTGATTTATATATACACATTCACTTTTACACATCCGCTTCTCCACCTTTTGTCTTGCTTGATTTACATATATATTTTTGAATTTAGTTATTTATGCATTTGCATTTTCATTGACATATTTACTTCATTCACATTTCTTTTAGCTCATTCTCTTATATATTCTTTTGATACATATTTATTTTTTAATTTTATGTTTACCTTTTTTTTTATTCTTATTTTATACCTACACTTTTATCTCACTTTGTTCACATCACATCCTTCAGATACATTTTTATGTATATACACATTTCTCTATATACACATTGTATATATTTTTACTGATTGCACATTCTAAGAGGGATTTCTCGATCACTGTGGTTAGAGAACCACACCTTTTTCACTTGAATCTCCTTACATGCAGTCAATCACTGAATAATCATGGATCACATGACCTTATTTTAGGGTATATTATAGTAAACATTTGAGCATTGGGTAGCTATGAGTAAGCATCAATTGATGTGAAACATGTCAGCTAATTTTTGATCAGTGTGTCGTGATGTGCAGTGTATGCTTTGGATTCCTGGACTTTTGAAATTAAGGCTTTTTATCTTGGAGTGCTGCTATCCAGAAAAATCCTTTTCCTGTTTTGCTCATACTTGCATTGCTTGCACCCTTGGTTGCTGGGAGGAGGTCATTTGGAGGATATCTACATCTGAGCGGCTCCCTTTCTCATCTAGGCAGATTTACTATAGAGTTTGGAAAGCCTACGTTGCTTGGTGTGAGGCCAGAAAATGGCATCCACGTAGATACATTATAGGCAGAGTGCTGGATTTTCTACAGTGGGCCGTGGACAGGAGGCTAGCCTTAAAGCGGAGGTTCCGCGGCCGTTTTTTTTTTTTTTTCTCATACTTTTGCATTCCGCACTACATTACCATACTCACTACTTAGATGTTTTCAAACCGCCGCTGTCCGTTTTTATGAGCAAGGATAACTTAGATAATCTGCTGTCAGACGTTTCCATTTTGCTTGTGGGCATTGTGAAGCCCACAAGCACCTATTTCCGGAAAGCAGTGAGTGCATATCACCCACCATTCGCTGCTCAATCCCGCGCATGCGCCGTGTTAACGGCGAGCCGCGCCGTAAACTTCATGGTTACCATGACAACGGTCGATTTGCATGGGCTTCGAGCTGCACTGAGTCATGGGATGCATGACACTTTGCTCCCAGGAGACAGTGCGGCGCAGGAGAACGCCTACTCCCGCGGGAGAGAGACGCCGGAAGTAGCCCTTCAGATGTCATAATTCAGGTATTGTGATGGGAATTTTTTTTTTGGAGTGTCAATGTATTATGTACGCATTATACTGATTCATATAAGCTACACTTGTCAATTTGCGTGGAACTCCACTTTAAGTACAATTAAGGGCCAGGTCTCGGCCTTGTCAATACTGTTTCAAAGGCCCCTAGCTTCCCATTCTCTTGTTAAGTCGTTTCTGCAAGGGGTGACTCGTATTAACCTACCGGTTAAAGCTCCCATATGTCCATGGGACCTAAACTTGGTTCTTTCAGTTCTTCAGAAGCAACCATTTGAACCCCTACGGCACATTCCCTTGGTGCTGCTCACCAGAAAATTGATTTTTCTAGTAGCCATATCTTCGGCCAGAAGAGTGTCAGAATTGGCTGCCATGTCCTGTAAGGAGCCTTACTTGGTTATCCACAAGGACAAGATAGTTCTACGTCCTCATCCAGCCTTTCTCCCCAAGGTGGTAACGAGTTTTCACTTGAACCAAGATGTGGTTCTTCCTTCCTTTTTTCCTAAACCTAGCTCGGTAGCAGAAAAGTTATTACATTCTTTAGATGTAGTAAGAGCAGTTAAGGCCTATCTGCGAGCCACTGCTCAGATTCGGAAGACGGATGCTTTGTTTATTCTGCCGGAGGGCCCCAGAAAGGGCCAGGCAGCTTCGAAATCTACGTTGGCCAAGTGGATTCGACAGGTCATTGTTCAGGCTTATGGCTTGAAAAGAAAATTGCCTCCGTTCAAAATTAAGGCGCACTCTACGAGAGCAGTTGGTACGTCATGGGCAGTGCATCACCAGGCCTCCATGGCCCAGATCTGTAAGGCTGCAACTTGGGCTTCAGTTCACTAGGTTTTACCAGGTGGATGTAAGAGGTCAGGAGGATGTCGCCTTCGGGCGCAGTGTGCTGCAGGCTGCAATAGATCCTCTCGTCTAATGGCGTCCAGCTTATGGTGTCTCCCTCCCCTCATTTGGGCATTGCTTTGGGACTTCCCACATAGTAATTACTATGCCGCTCTGTGTCCCGTGATGTATGAGAAAGAAAATAGGATTTTTATAACAGCTTACCTGTAAAATCCTTTTCTTGGAGTACATCACGGGACACAGAGCTCCCACCCCTCTTTGGGGACACTTATTGCTTTTCTACAAAACTGAGGTGCTCCCGGTATGGGAGGGGTTATATAGGGAGGGAACTTCCTGTCTTGGGTGTGCCAGTGTCCATCACCTGAAGGTAAGCTCTATAACCCACATAGTAATTACTATGCCGCTCTGTGTTCCGTGATGTACTCCAAGAAAAGGATTTTACAGGTAAGCTGTTAAAAAATTCTATTTTTTTCCCCCGAAGGTCCGATCCTTAGCGATCCACAGGTTCAACCTGTAAAGTTTGGAAAGGGTGCTACGACCTTTTAACATCCAACAAAATGTTCACCCACAGGATTCAACCAAAAAGTTGGCAAAATTATTTCTTGGCCTCTGAAACTTCGAGGCCCCCAATTGGATAAGCCCTCTGCGTACCAGCTGTTGAAAATTTCTCTGGTAGATGGAGCGGGTTTATCTTTTCCTGCTACTTAGCAGGGCCACCACTCCATCCGAGAAGCTCTTGCCTTTAGCAATTCTTCCTCCGAAGCTATGCAGGGAGAAACCACTGCTCCACCTGGGGACAGCAGAATGAACCCCGATCTTCCTTCAGACCATTCGGGAGGACGAACCCCCTATTTCACTTGAAGCCACCATATTAATACCGATCTTATTGTGACAACTCCTGGACTCAAGTAATCTAACAGCCTCACCCCAAGACCTCTTTGGAACGTTGGTCTTTGGAGGACTTAACCAAAACAAGCCCTCTATGAGAATCCCGCAGAGCTTAGCTTTGGACGCACTGACTTCAGTGTTTAAGACACATTTTAGGTGCAACACCTTCAATGTGAGCTCTTTTCCTTCACCGTTTGTGGAGTGACCAGGAGAACCTGAAGACCCTTGAATATTTTAGGTGAGCTGGTTTGCTGGTCCCACACAGGCAAAGTTTTCACTGCATTGCCTATAGTGCAGACTCTGTGAGCTGACTCTTTTGATCTCCCCAAGCAGCTATGATTACAGAGACACACCACTTATCTACTGCCAAGCTTTAACTGGGATGACTCGGGTTGAGGATCTCCAGAGAAAACCTGAAATGAGGAGGCCTACTGGATTCACCATCCAGACCGTCTTCCACTTCCTAATAAGTGTTCCAGAAACCTGTATATCTTACTAATGTCTGGTCACCTGAAGACCTCCCTCCGTGATGCCATCTAGGGGGCCACCCCCTGATATCGGGTACTGGTCACCAGACATGCCCGGTTTGGCTCCTATACCGGGTGCATATAGGTGATGTGGCCATCAGGCACCATCCAGCGGGCTGGCAACCCTGTAACCTCAAAACACTAGTGAAACATGCAGGGTGCCAGCTTGGATGGGATTCGGCAGATATGTCAGCCACCCAAGCCTTCTCCCCTGGATAACCTCGCTAGAGTGACCAGGCGACCGCTCAGGTGACTGACTCTCAACCCCATCGAATCAGTTACCCCAGAGCTGGAGAGTTACCGCTGCCACTGCATAACGTGACTTGTCAAAGTTCAGAAAGAAGCCGACGAGAGGATAAAATCCTATGTCTCCAGGAAGACTCCCACGGCTACACTGGTTGTGAGCGATGGCTGCCTCACCAGCCTCGTATTTTACCACACAGTGTAATTTCAGCCACACACACTCCATACACCTCGTGCAGGAGGGGGGAAAAGTTTTCCCTTCCCCCAGTCCCTACTGGTTTCAATGGGGAAAAACTCCCAAAATATGCTTGCCAATCCTTTATGGCTTTCACCAGACCTTCCTGGGCCGGGAACTACTTCTTCTGTTTCCCCAGGCTCTGATACATCTGGTCATGGAGCGATAGCTGTTTCTTCTCCTGGATTCCCAGGATGGTACGGATGTCTCCCAAGAGATCCCCCACCCCCTCAAGGGAAAGCTTGTAGCGAGAGGGTCTAGAGGGCTCACCACCCAACCACTCTCCCTATGACTCCACCTGGGAGCCTGAAGAAGCGCTAACTGGCTCCTCCTCAGCCTGTCACTAGTGTGCCCCCAATCCCCTCCATTAACGGAGGATAAGACTGGCGGGCAGGTACAATACTCTGCCGAGCTGGAGGGGGGTCAGCCTGGGGCTAAACCCGACAGAGAAAAGGGGCATGCTGGGGATTGCAGTTCCTCAGGCTCACCGCACAAAAGGGCATGCTGGGCCTTGCAGTTCCATAGGTTCACCGCACAAAAGGGCATGCTGAGCATTGCAGTTCCCCAGGCTTACTGCACAAAGGGCATGCTGGGCATTGCAGTCCTCCAGCTCACTTTTAGAACCAAATGCAAAGCCATACCCCTAAGCAGAGTGTCAGCAGGAGTGTCTCTACCACCTCCCAACCCCTCGACCACCAGAGGGGTCTACACCCGTGGAGCTATCGGGTAAAAGGGAAAAGGAATACCCACCCCAGGGTTCCTCTCACCTTAATGGTTGGTGCTGGCATTACCAGTAGTCTGAGCCGCCTCTGCTCCGGACATCCCCTGCTGAGGATCATCGTGGTGGTCCCGCCTTCCTGAGCAGCTTGCCGACACTACAGCGTTTGCAAGCTTGCACCAGCCAGAGCCTGGCCCTCTCATAGATCGCAGCTGGAACCGAAAGCCACAGCCCCGGCAGAAGTGCACGCCCTCACCGGATGCGACGTCACTACAACCTCCGGTCCAGCCTCGAGCGCCCTCACTGGCCACATAGGATGTGGGGAGGAACGGTGCACCTCCGACGACACCCCCCTGGACAGAATGAGAGCGGGGCCCCCGAAGCTTCTTTCCCACCCTCAGGAGAAGCTGGGGTGCCTAAGCAGCAGACCTAACGGTACCTTCCCCAAGGCCCAAAGCTCCACCAAATAAAAAATAGAGATAGGGAGAGATTCTCCCCACCGTAAAAACCGGCTTCAACCTCCCCAGTTGATCAGCCCTGGTTCCCAGCGATGTCTCCCCATCGGAGGAAACACCGAAACTGAGGGCCCAGTGGGGCAGGAGGGGCTTAAATCTTGGAAGTCAAGACAGTGTTTCCTGTAAAGGGAAGAGCCGAGGTCTCTCAAAGGTGGCTGTCCTGAAAGACGGTTAGGGAAAATTGCAAAAATGGCCTGGCCACCTGAGGTGTAAAAAAGGGATTTTTATAACAGCTTACCTGTAAAATCCTTTTCTTGGAGTACATCACGGGACACAGAGCGACTTAGTCATTACTAATGGGTTATATAGATACCTTCAGGTGCTGGCACTGGCAACTTCCAAAACCGGAAGTACCCTCCCCTATATAAGCCCCTCCCATCCGGGAGCACCTCAGTTTTGTAGCAAAGCAATAAGTGTCCCAAAAAGAGGGGTGGGAGCTCTGTGTCCCGTGATGTACTCCAAGAAAAGGATTTTACAGGTAAGCTGATATAAAAATCCCTTTTTCTTTTTCGTACATCACGGGACACAGAGCGACTTAGTCATTACTAATGGGATGTCCCAAAGCAATGCCAAATGAGGGGAGGGATACACTATACATAAGCTGGGCGCCATCAGGCATGAGGATCTTTTGCGGCCTGCAACACACTGTGCCCAAAGGCGACATCCTCCTGACTTCTAACGTCTACCTGGTAGAATCTAGTAAACGTGTGTACTGAAGACCATGTTGCGGCCTTACAGACTTGAGCCAGGGAGGCCTGGTGATGCACTGCCCATGAAGTTCCAACTGCTCTTGTGGAGTGCGCCCTAACTTTGAACGGAGGCGGTCTCCTTCTCAAGCCATAGGCTTGTATTATGACCTGTCGAATCCACTTGGCTAAAGTAGATTTTGATGCTGCCTGACCCTTTCTGGGGCCTTCCGGCAGAACAAACAAAGTATCCGTTCTACGAATCTGAGCAGTGGCTTTTAGATAAGCTTTAACTGCTCTTACTACATCCAAAGAATGCAATAACTTTTCCTGTACCGAGGTCGGTTTGGGAAAAAAAGAAGGAAGAACCACATCTTGGTTCAAATGAAACCTCGATACCACCTTAGGAAGAAAGGCTGGATGAGGACGTAATACTACTCTGTCCTTATGGACAACCAGATATGGCTCCTTACAGGACAAGGCGGCTAATTCCGATACTCTTTTAGCCGAACAAATGGCTACTAAGAAAATCAATTTCCTGGTGAGAAGAACCAAGGAAATGTGCTGCAATGGTTCAAATGGTTGTTTCTGTAGAACCGACAGAACCAGGTTTAAGTCCCATGGACATATGGGAATACTAACCGGAGGGCTAATACGCATCACTCCTTGTATGAAAGCTTTGATTAGTGAATGCGAAGCCAAGGGCCTTTGAAAAAATATTGACAAGGCCGAAATCTGACCCTTGATAGTACTCAAGGCAAGCTTCCTATCCACAGCCCACTGTAGGAAGTCCAGAATCCTACCTATTACGTACTTACGTGGATGCCATTTCTTGGCCTCACACCACGCGATGTACGCCTTCCAGATCCTATAATAGATCTGCCTGGATACCGGCTTCCTGGCATTGATCATGGTAGATACCACAGGATTAGAGAGACCTCTCTTTTTTAGAATGTGGGCTTCAATAGCCAGGCCGTCAAACCTAGGGCTGGTAAGGAAGGGTGGTATATCGGTCCTTGCGAAAGCAGGTCCGGACGATGTGGGAGGGTCCAAGGACTCCCCACTGACATTTTTCCAATCTCCGCGTACCATGCCCTTCGGGGCCACGCTGGAGCCACCAGAATCACCGGTTTCCTTTCTACCCGGATTCTGCGGATTAATCGCGGTAACAATTGTGGCGGTGGGAATGCATATATCAGCTTGAACTGATCCCAGGGGAACACTAGGGCATCCGAGCCGCAAGCTAGGGGATCCCTTGTGCGAGACACAAATCTGTCCACCTTTGCGTTGAATCTGGATGCTAGCAGATCTACATCCGGTGTTCCCCACCGCTGGCATATTGCCTGGAAAACCTCGGGGTGAAGAGACCATTCCCCAGGGCATAATTGCTGGCGACTTAAAAAGTCCGCTCTCCAATTTTCCACTCCTGGGATGAAAACCGCGGATATGGCTGGGACATATCTTTCTGCCCATTCCAGGATGCAATTCGCTTCCCTCTGGGCTGCACGACTCCTGGTGCCACCCTGGTGATTGATATATGCCACTGCTGTGGCATTGTCTGATTGAATTCTGACAGGGGACCCTTGGAGTTTGGATGTCCATGCTACTAGGGCATACCGGGCTGCTCGTATCTCTAAGAGATTGATGGGCAGGGCCTTCTCTGCTTCTGACCACTTGCCCTGGAGAGACCATTGCTCCAGTACTGCCCCCCAGCCTATGAGGCTGGCATCTGTAGTGACTACCTTCCAAGAAACCGGACTGAAGGGTTTCCCTTTTTCCAGATTCT